>CAMRHE010000310.1:1447500-2092500 GCA_947044405.1 Leptodactylus fallax | reverse complement strand
AGCACTGTGGAAAAGGAGTATGAATTTATTTTTTTCACTGCCCCCGTTCAATTTAAAGCTTAAATGGGTTGTCCATTTTTGCCTGGACAACCCCTTTAATATTCATTAAAAGTCAAGCAAACACACCAAAGACGTGTGCTACCAAACTTGATTTTATGCAGACAATCTATGATTCCACCACAACTAATGTTTATGATGACCTATTCTTTAATGCTAAACCAAGAGTAGCAACCACCTCTTAAGAGTGATCAGAGTATTGCACCTCAATGTTCAGGTCGGATGGCATAGGGTTTTTGATAGGGCAAGATTTGTTTCAGCTACAAATGGTTCTTGGTGAACCTCACCCTATTCTAACTAGCTGTCCTCTATTAGCTGCTAAAGTCTCAAGTTCAAGTCTGCTTCCCCTCAGCTTTTGTATTCCTTCATGGCTGGGGTTTGGATGTTGATCTCCAACCTTGTATTGGGGAGGGTACTTCTGCAAACAATGGTGAGCTTCAGGGCCCTGTGAGTGTTTTCCTCATGATCCAGCCTGTCAGATCTTAAGCAGGTATGTTTAACCCAACTTTCCCAGCTGCCTTACTGTTGTATGGGGTCCTGAGTTGCCATTCTGAGTGTGCACTCTGGTATTTCAGGAGGAGGCATGTCTGGTTTGTATTATCAGCCAGCCCTGTATTGAACGTGTGGCTGGGGGTATGTTTCCGATGGTTTATTTCTTTTCACAGCCACTCCTGTGCAGCTCCGCTGCAGGCTTTACCTATCTCTCAGGGTTAGTTCACATCTGCACTCAGGGATTCTGTTCCCCGTTCCTCTTTAAAAATGCGAGGATTTTTTTATTTTTTTTTTTTTAAAAGCAGGACTTTTCTCTCTGCATTTTTCTGGCGGAAACCTAGCGGATAACTGCTTTTAAAGTGGATTGGGTTTCCGTTTTTCAGTTCCCCAAGTGGACCCAAAGAACGGAAACCCAAGCGCAGATGTGAACCTAGCATCAGCCTTCCTCCTCCTGCTCCGTGATACTAATATGTGCCTCTTGCCTCCACAGCTATCCAGTCTCTCATCTCCAGGCAAGAGAAAACGAGCATCTTGATTCTGACACCTGTTCAGCTTGCTCTGCTCCAGCCAATGAATCCTCTCCTAGTGTGGAGATTAATCACTCCTTTGCCTGGTTCAAAACCCAGCCCTAGTATAAAAACCATCCGTGCCCGCAATTAAAAAAAAAAAAAAAAAAAAAAAAAGGCTGCTTTAAACCTACCCGGTCTTCAACTAGAGAGTTGGCAGGTTATGCATTTCAAGTCTTGCCCATCCATGTCCCTCGGCACTTCTTCACTCGCTTACAGTCTGCTTTTGGGAGGTTTGTCTGAGACTCAGTAGACTTTTGAACGTTGTTGAGACACAAACACGACAGTGGGGAGAGCTTACCGGACCCCAACTCTACTATAAATCTGCGGGTCCCTTGCATTTGTTTTACTGGTGTTAGAGGAATGGGGACAAACAGTGGGTGACCATCAAAGCAGACTTGCTTGCAGCCCATCTTCCCTCCTTACCATGGATCCCAGCCTGTTACTGCTCTGGACATGCCCACCATACATTTTTATCTGCCCACTTCCTGACTATTTGGACTATGGTGTGCCGTGATAACCTCATTGCTAGGGTCCCTTGCACCCTTAGCCCATTGTTTCAAAAGCCCATGTTTCCAACAGTTTCCAACACTGCCAAATTTCTATGCTGGTCCAGTTGTGACGACTTACGTTTGGGCCGAGTCGCTGGGAATCCCTCCCTTCCACTTCTCAAACAACTATGCGCATCAAACCCCGATGTCCCTCTATCCTGGCTGGAATACCATCAGCTCCTTGGCTTCCTCCGCAAACATTCTCTGCCTCCACTGTTATCTTCTAGTCCTACTGAAATGGAGACTTCTCCCTTGCTCTCGGAAACGCCTGCGCAGGTCTTTTCCCTGTTTTATGCTATACTCCAATGGGTGGCGACTCCGGGCCATCCCTCATATATTTGTCTTTGAAAAGACGATCTTCAGACACACCTGTACCCTGCCAAATGGGATAGGGCTTTTATGTTTGTTCACAAACATCCTGACTTGTTGGTACCGTTGTCAAAACCTTCTTCACTGGTTTTATCCTGGTGTCTCTGACCATTGTAGGTGCTTCGGTGCTGAGAGGGGTACTCTGTTCCATATTTGGTAGGACTGTGGTGTTCTTAGATTCTTCTGTGACTTTGTATTTGACTTTTATTCCAGGGTTAGTGGTTACTCGTTAGCGCTCTCCCCTCCATTAGCCCTCCTCTAGGTTATACCTGGCAAAATTTCTAAAGTGGAATGTGACCTTCTGCCAGATCAATCATTCCCAGGCATTGGCACAGCACTGTTGCCCCCACGCCTATGGAATTTCTCCAAGAGCTTTCCTGCATATGGAGGATGGGCACCCTGGTAGCAGAGGATTCTGCCCAACTCCTCCAAATTTAAGACTCTCTGTCAGAGGCGTAGCTAGGGGTTCAGCACAGGGGGGCGAACATGTCCAAGTGGGCCCCCAACTTGGACATGTTCGTATACCGATACTATGAGTATACGGTGAGCGTATAGTGGTATATAGCAGCTCTACACAGGGCTCTGTAGACAATTTAGGTGAATACAGGGCAGTAACATTTTGTGACTTACCGGTGACGTCTCTGACTAATCCTTCACATTCCCCGTCTCTTTCATCTGAACGGCCATGACCACTTCTTCCAGTCTCTGTAAAGTTTGCAACACAGACATCTTTGGCTCCTCACTTTTCCAGGCACCTGACCCACATTATCCTCACCTGCACAAAGCCCCTATACTGCTGCTACCACCAATTATAAAATATATAATATACCCCCCCATAATGAATAATACCCCTAAGTGCATCTTTAAATTAATAACTTCCCTGTGCACTCCCTTTAAATAGTGCCCCTTATTAATAATGTCCCAGGTATTTCCCAATTGAAAAATTATTGGGGTTCCAATACCCGGGACCCCCAGGATCACCTGTTTGAATGAACCGTGGTACCTGTGTAAGCGCCGTGACCCCTTCTCTGTTTACATAGTGTCATTCTTTTCATAGCGGCCATGTAATGTAACTACAGCCTTGTCCTATCCACGTCTATGTGACAAGGCTGGAATGACATCACACGGACACTATAAACACACAGCGTGTGATATAAACAGGCACCATAGCCCCTTCATACAGCTGATCAGTGAGGAATCACTTATCTCTTATTGATGATTTATTCTGAGGATAGATAATCAATAAAAATGAGCTGGAAAACTCCTTAAGGCTAAGGCCCCATGTAGCATCCCGTAGCAAAAAACAGCTGTGGGAAAAACCACGGCGGTGACGCATCGCGGTTTTTCCTGCAGCACTTTGCACAGAAAGTTCACAGAGGTTTCCTCTGCGGACTTTCTGCTTCAATTATATCTATAGGGAAACCGCCGGCGTTTCCGTAGGTATAATTGACATGCTGCGATTTCCAAAACTGCGGCTGTTTTGGAAATCGCAGCGTTTCCGCTGCGCATATTTTACTGCAAAGTGGGGATGGGATGTGGCCCCTTGTGGCGAAAACCCACAGAAAAAAACCATGGCATTCTAGCAAATCCCATCCACACATTATGGAAAAATATGTGCAGCAGACGCACTGCGATTTCCAAAACCGTTGCGGTTTTGGAAATTGCAGCATGTCAATTATATCTATGGAAACACCAGCGGTTTCCATATAGCTGTATTGAAAACAGAAAGTCCACAGAGGAAACCTCTGCAGACCTTCTGTGAAAAGCGCTGCGGGAAAAACCACAATGTTACCGCCATGGTTTTTCCTGCCGCCCGCTACGTGGGGCCTTAGTCTTACTAAAGCCCAAGTGCCACTTTCATTAAATTAATTGCCCACTCATATTATGCCCCTGATTCCCCCTGACATAAATACTGCACCTCTAATGACCCCTTATATCAATGACCACCCCCTTATGTTCATAATGCCTCCTAATATAAATGATGCCCCCTAATGGCCCCTTATATAAATAACCTTCCCCTTGTATTAATAATACCCCTTAATAACCCTTATATAAAGGACCCCCCAATAACCCTTATATAATGCCCCCTAATGAATCCTCCCTTTATAGTTATATTTCTCCCTCCTATCTACCCCTTATACTACTAATATACCCACAAAAAAAAAAGTCATACTCACCTGCGATGATGATGAATGGAGCCGCCGCCACTTCCTCCCTGTCCACGCACAGGACGTCTGTGCCGCCCGCGCTGAGAAGCGGACATACGTCTGTGGTCTCGGTGTCTTGTAAACCGCAGGCCTGTATTGGCTTTCGGTTTACAAGACAGTTAAGCACCAGGAAGCATTGTAACTAGATCGAAGCACCAGGAAGCATTGTAACTAGAACTAGTTAGAAATAAAGGCTGTATTAATGGCGGCCCCGGGGTGGGCCCCCAAAAAGTCAGTGGGCCCGGGGCAGCCGCCCCCTCTGCCCCCCCGCTAGCTACGCCTCTGCTCTCTGTCATCCGTTGGTTCTGTTCCAGGAGTCAGCAGAGTTCCCTTCTCTTTTCTGCTGATCCCTAGGCTTTTGTGATTCTTCTAAGCTGTGTAACCCCCTATGCTCTCATCTTGTTTCTCCCTCTCCTTTCACCTCCCCTCTCTTTTTTCCCTCATTTTTAATAATAATAATAATAATAATAATCCTTTAATAGTCCCACCATGGGGAAATTCAGTGTGTTACAGCAGCAAAGATATGCAATGCAAAGATAAGCAATACAAATACACATACAATATATACAAAATGTTCCAAGATAGGGGCTCCCCAGGACAGAGCTGGCCCTTCTAATCAGCTTGTCGAGTCTATTTCTATTCCTGGTTGATATACTGCTCCCCCAGAAGGCCACTTTGAAGAAGATGGCTGATGCCACTACCGAGTTGAAATAAGTCCTAAGAAGTGCCCCCTGGACTCCAAAGGCTCACAGCCTCCTAAGCAGGTAGAGCTTGCTGTGGCCCTTCCTGTACAGGACCTCGATGTGATCTGCCCAGTCCAGATTCTTATTAAGGAGCACACCCAGGTACTTATAGGTGTTGACAATCTTGATGCCCGTCCCCTGGATGTCCACTGGTTTAGGAGGGCATCTGCATTTCCGAAAGTCCACCACCATCTCCTTGGTCTTCCCAGCGTTAATCCTAAGGTGGTTCCGCTGGCACCAGTCCACAAAATCCCGGTTCAGTTCTCTGTACTTCCTGTCTTCTTCGTCTGTGATGAGGCCTACTATTGCAGAATACGTCAGAATACTTCTGTAGGTAGCAGCTAGATGAATTGCAGCTAAAATCTGCAGTGTACAGTGTGAAGAGGAAAGGGGCAAGAACTGTACCCTGGGGGTACCCCTGTATTACAGATCATGGTATCTGACACAGTCCCGGGCTCTCAAATACTGAGGTCGATTTGTGAGGTAGTTTAGGATCCAATTGGAGAGGTGGTAGTCTACTCCAGCAAGGGCCAGCTTGTCTCTCAGTAACCATGGCTGTATGGTGTTAAAAGCACTGGAGAAATCAACATTATTCTCACCGTGTTCCCTGGTTTCTCCAGGTGAGAAAGAGCCTTGTGCAGAAGGTAGATGATGGCATCATCCACCCCAATGTCTGGCCGATAAGCAAACTGGAGAGGGTCCATAGCCGAGCTCACTAGAGGGCGGAGATGTGTGAGAACCAGTCTCTCTAAAATCTTCATCATGTGGGATGTCAATGCTACGGGTCTGTAGTTGTTGAGGTTCATACAATGAGGTTTCTTTGGAACTGGTACCACACAGAAAGATTTCCACAGATCAGGTATTATCTCCAGCTTCAGGCTCATATTAAACATATATGTAATAATACTACACAGCTGATCCCCACAAGTCTTAATTAGCCTTGCATTGATGCCATCTGGCCCTGCAGCCTTCCCAACTTTGATCACTGGAATTTTGGGAGTTTTTTATTTTTGCTATTAATTAATGTTTGGACGCTTGAGTGCCGTTTATTGCTACATCTTTCTCCATACTCCATAGTACTCATGTCTGGACTCCGTGTGTATTCTTGGGCCCCATTCGGCCTGTGCACTTTTGTTCTTTACCTTGTTATTTTAAACATTTCAAAAACTCAGATTAAACAAGTACCAAAGGTACAGGGCATATGCACTAAAACCGATTTGTATTCTGGATTTAGGGAAGAACTGCACCAACACATCGTGGAGTACAGCAGCAGGGTGAGTATAAAGATTTTTCTTTTTTTATTGTGGGCACAGACGGCTTTAAAACAGGGCGATTTGGGACTCTAAACTCCTGGCCAATAAGGGCCTGTGGGAGGTGTAGTGTTCCAAATTGCCCTGACAGATTCCCTTTGAAGAGGAAATGTCTAAACACTAAATTAAAAAAAATGACTCACCGAAATTTTCATTTCCTGGAGTCCGTAGGCAGCACACCACATATGGGCTTTTAGCTCTCTAGGTGGAATCAGATAGAGACAGGTTAATAAGCAATAAGACCTTGTTGTCAATTAATCCATCATCCAATCATATCCACTCCATAAGTATGAGGCAAGGAAGGAGAGATAGTGTATTTTATGCAGCAATATAAAAATTTATTACGGGTGGGCAGCTTGTGCTGCCTACGGACTCCAGGAAATGAAAATTTTGGTGAATAAATTCTTTCTTTCCTGGACATCCTATGGCAGCACAGCACATTTGGGACCTATGTAGCAATATTAACTAGGGGGTATACCGGATGCCACTTCAAGCACTCACTTGCCAAAAATCTGTTTGAGAGGTATATGACCTGTCTCTGCCCAGGAGACAGCTGTGGAGCGAGTTGAGTGTGCTCCAATTCTGAGTGGGGACTGGAGACCTTTGAGCTGATAGCATTTCTTGACAGTGCCTTTTACCCACCTGGCTAAGGTGGCTTTACTCGCTTTTTAGCTTCTACTGGGCGTATAGTGTTGTAGGAACATATTCTCTGCTTTTCTAAAAGAGTTGGTTCTTTCAATATATGTGAGGACAGCTTTCCTAACATCCAGGCAATGCCACTTTTTTTTTGCTGAGTTATGTTTCTGAATGAGGGAACCTTAGGAAGGAACCCCGGCATTGTGCGCAGCACTACTCAGTCTCCAAGATCTCTCATGTACGGTTCTTTGATAGAAAGAGCTTGTAACTCACTGATGCACCTAACAGAAGAGAGCCACTAAGAAGATCACCTTGAAGGTAAGCCACTTTATTGGCATTTCCTGCAGTGGCTAAAAAGGCACCTTTATTAATGCCGATAAAACCATCGATAGTTCCCAGGATGGGGTGGCGCCTGTGGATTTGGATCCAAGTTATTCAAGGATTTAAAAACATTTTTCCACCACATGTTAGTTTGAAAACTTGTTCTGCAATTGGGCATTACTTGGACTGAATTGTACTATAAGGGTGTTTAGTTTTAACCCTTTATTCAAACTTTCTTGGACAAACTGTAAGATTGAGGTCAGCGAGGAAGGAGTAGAAGTACTTCTAGAGCACCAGATTTTAAAGCTTGTCCACACTCTAGTGTAGACCTTAACTATTGTAGGCCTTCTGGCTGCAAGAAGAGTATTTAAGGCTTTAGAAGAGAACCCTAGTTCTGTCAGATTCTTCCTGTTAGCCTCCAGACCACAAGACTCAGCATCTGTAAATTCGGGTGATGGGCCCTGTGATGATGAGAGCCCCAGATATGTATTTCTTGTACGACTACTCGCTCATATGGTGTGGTTCCTGGCTGTTATCAGCCATTTGGTCATAGGCTTGAGAACTGTGGCCTGTGGGCTCTGTAATCAACAACCCTTTGATCCCCAGAGAGTCACTGACACAGGCCTTTGTTTACATAACAGTGTTACACTCATTAACCTGGCAGGGGGTCCTGCAGAAAGGATGTGCAGGGAGGGCTCTCTGCACACCGTTCACAGACAAGTTGGAGCCAGCTACACATCAAAAGGATTATGGTTTTATGACAATATCTCCCCTGGGGAACCTCTTACAGTTGCCCCAATAAATTCCCCAGATGCAACAGGACTAGGCACACGTTCAGAATACACACATGTTACTGTTCAAAGCCCGGAAAAGGTCCAGACACTGATCTCCTTACCCAAAGGGGATTGGGGTGTCATCCTTGGGGTCTATACGATGGGGATCTTTCCACGAACCCTATCATACTGCCTGCCCGACTCTACAGTCATCGGGCAAGGAGATATAAGGAAAGATGATTCTGAGGGATTTGGAAAGGAGGGCGAGGCTCCTCCTCCTGGTGTCATCACTTAGGGAGGAGTCCTTTCTAGGTAAAAGTTCTCAGACCAGGAAGAGGGGGGTCTTTGGTCTTTTGTTGTTCCTGGAGGAGATGTGATGGCAGGTCATGGTGTAGACTTCAACCATGTGGCCTACCAAGCAGCCTAGCATTGAGGCCTAAGACTCTTAGTTATCCTGGAAGAGATGTAACAGCTTGTAGGAGAGGCATGCTCTGTAACCTGCTTAAGGAAGAAACCTGAAGTCTACCACATGGGCTCAGAGAAATGGACTATTACTTGTTCTGGAAATTGTTCTTCTTCTGCTGAAAGCCACCCAGATAGCACTGATTAAGACTCTGGGATGAGAGATCAGACGATGTACTTCCCTGCAAATGTTGTAAATTCTTTGAGAAGAGAGTGTCATCGAAAATGCTTAGGAGTCCACGACAAACCCTAAAAATGTCAACTTATGGGTCGAGACTTTTTGATGTTCACAAGAAAACCATGGCTCTGGAGGAGATCCAGGAAAACCTGAAGATGACTTTTTAGAAGTCTTTCTGAAGATGCTTTCACCAGCCAGTGGTCCAGATATGGGACCACATAGATGCTTTTCAGCCTGAGGGCTACTGTCAGGACTACTGCAATCTTTGTAAATATGCGTGGAGCCAATGATATGCCAAATGGCAGGCAATTGTAGATGACGAATCCCTTTTGAGGACTGACCAATAACCTGAAAATACTTTTTGTGACTGGTCTGGTACGTGTACATATGCGTCCGTCAGATCTATCACTGCAAAGTCGTTTTTCCCAAGATTGGACATCACTGAGTGCATGATCTGCATTTTGAAGGTTTTCTTTACCAATAAATGATTGAGGAAGGTTTGCCTTTTTCGGGACGTGGAACTTCCACTAGAGCAGCCTTCTTGATAACCTTCTCTAATAACTATAGAATCACTGGATTTGAACAGGGATTGAGGTAAAAGTGATGAGGTGGTATCTCCCTGAACTCTATGGCATAGCCTCTCTGGATGGTAGATGTCACCTAATTGTCGGACAATGTCTGAGACCATTTATAGGTGAAGTTTCTCAATCTTGCCACTACTGGTGGTCCTAGACTTCCGGCGTCATAGGTCACTATTTTTCTGGTTGGTGTTCTTCTTCCTGAAAGAGGATTGGTTCTATCTTCTTGTCCTGAGTCCTATCTGTCTGTCTGTATATCTGTAATTTCTCCTAAACCTAGGATATCGTATATTTTGACCACGAAAGGATCTGCGAAACCCCTCTCTTCTTTGTTTCAGGAAATTTGTTTCCTTTTCCCTCTGTTAAGGATTCCAATATTTTGGACAAATGTTCTCCAAACAAAGACTCTGGCTGGAATGGGAGACTGCAGAAGTTGTGCTTGGAGGAGGTATCACCCAACCAGAGTTTCAACCAAAGGGAACGTCTTGCAGAGTTAGTCAGGGCCAACTAGCATTATCAAGTTGTGAATCATATAAAAATTCAGCTGCCATTTTCATCTGAGGTAATGTCTTGAGGATTTCTTCTCTAGAGGTTCCTTCCTACTGGTCTCTAGTGAGGTGGTTCAGCCATATGCAAAGAGCTCTTGCAACTGAAACTGAGGACAAAGAAGTTTTGTAGAATCCTACAGAGGAGACAGGCCTTGTTCATGATGGAGTCCACTTTGCGGTCCATTGGATCCTTTAATAAGTTAGAATCTTCTGAAGGATAAATCAATTTTTTTTTTTCGACAATTTTACTACTGGAAGATCGACTTTGGGAATGAAGTCCCATTTTCTTGAGAAAGAGTCATCCAGCTTGTAGACATTTCTGAATTGAGAGCCCAGATCTGCCTCTTTCTCTGGCTTGTCTCAATCTAACGTTATCCACTCCTCTAAAACAGGATGACTTGGGAAAACTTTAGTTACTGGGAAATAATACAACCTGCCATGTTTAATTTTATGATCCACATTTTTGGATGTCTCCACTGTGTCTTTCACTGCCTTTATCAGGTCATGTAGTTTGTCGTTGTTGAGTATATAACATTCTTCTGAGTCATCTGAGTCAGACAATATTACACCATCAGAATCTGATAGTGAGGTGGAGTCAGGGGTGACATGGCGTGCAGGAGATCTTTTTGAGAACTATAAGAAGATTTAGCTTCTTCAAATACAGATGAAAGTTGCTGTTTGAACCAGTGCATAAAGTCAGATGGTTCATCCTTGGGGGAGGAGTTAGAGGGAGATGAACAATTGGCGCATATGTTAGCCTGTAAGTCATCTGGCAACGGTTGCTGGCATGCTCTCTCTGTGCAGACATCTGTAATACATACAGAATAACAATGAGTATATTGATTTAGGAATACATGCAAAGATGTTACTGGACATAAAATAAACAGAGTAGGGCAAAACCAAATACTACCTAGTAAGCATAATGTAACTAATGTGCATACCTGTACTAGTCTGATGCTAGGCAGAGCAGAGGCAAACATTGTAACAAAGGATGTGCGATATAATACAAATTAGTAGAGAAAAACCAAATGCTACTTAGTAAGCATAATGGTAGAAATGTGCACAACTGTACCAGTCTGCTGCTAGGCCAAGCAGAGGCAAACACTGCAACAGAGAAGACTGCAACATAAACCTAGCAGGGCAAAACCAAATGCTACTCAGCAAGCATAATGGCAGAAATGTGTACAACTGTCCCTGTTTGACGCTAGGCAGAGCAGAGGTAAACTTTGTAACAGATAGGACTGCAACATAAATATAGCAGGGCAAAACCAAATTCTACTTAGTCTGCATAGAGCCTGAAATGTGCATAGTTATACCAGACTGATGCTAGGCACAGCAGAGATAAACTTTGTAACAGAGGAGACTGCAACATAATAAACTATTTTGCAGTGTCCCAGAACGGGATGTTAACGTCTGTTTAAATCTTCATTATGCCGTCATAATATCTTGTATTTTGTCAGGTGGTAATTTCTCATGTCAGCTTTTTTTTGTGTGCTGTATATTGTATTCTACTGCATTACTTAGCATACACTGAGAATTGTCTGCAACAGTATAAGGGTTAACTAGCTTTGCACCTTGTCTTAGGTGTGCAAACTCATATGTCTAGTCTTGTGCTGCTTCAGTCACATGTTTTGCTCTCAGCCTATAGAAGCACACGCTGCTTCTGGGGCAAACAGAGACAAGTCCCTAGTCCAGCCCCTGCCTGCACAGGGAAAGGTGGTTGCAACTGGAGTCTCAGCCTGGCCTCCAGCCAGTTCACATGTCTGCCAGCATTTGCTCTCACTTGGGCTATATACAGCTACCAGTCCATCCCAACTACTGAACTCCTGCCGGTTCATACCTGGGAGATCATTAAAAAACCTAACTCTGTTCTATCGGCCTAAGCCAGAGGAATAACCTGATGGATAAAGAAGTCCTCTGCCTGGATCCACGCTTTTCATGGGTTACCCAGCTGGATCCAACCTAAGCGCCTTCCACGTCGTTGAATTAGCGCTTTAGCACCCTGCGAAAGGGCATTGCTCTAGCACCTACCCTGTAAGTACTCTTTTGCACCACATTGCACAGTATAGCCGAGCTGTGTTATATCTCCCACGGTAGAACTAAAGCTGCACAGGACTGTGTACGCATTAACTATTACGTACTCAGAATCTGCATACCTGCTATTACAGAGGATATATGGGACTGTGACTGAAGTACTGCAACTACTTGTAAGAAGTGTAAAAGCTGTACTGCCATTTACTACCAAAGAGACTGTGATATATGTGCTTTGCCTTACAAGAGGTGTTCCTAGTAAAGTTCTTTAAAACCGTTGTTACTGGACTCTTTGTCACAGAAGTCATTCCAGCCTGTGCTCTGCAGAAAGGTAACAGCTGAATTGAAAGAGGTCCATGTGTGTGACAGGGGAACAGGGTTGTAGACCACTCAGGCCAGTGACACAACTGTGACTACTACCCCCATCAGCCCTGCACTACCACCACCATCATGCATCCTCTTGCTCACCGCAATTTAGTAAGCATAGAGCCAGAAATGTGCATAGTTATACCAGACTGATGCTAGTCAGAGCAGAAGTAAAGTTTGCAACCTAGAAAACTGCAATATAATCAATATAGCAGAGTAGATTGCCAGATGAACCATATATAGCATTGGTCATATATAAAGCAGAGGAACAGAGGTATCAGAGACAGCCATACTTACTTTAGCAAGCAGAGGGCTGCGCTGGAAACAGAGCATGCCATGTTGCCAAAAATGCTGGGCTTTAGTTTCTGTATGGCATGTGACATCACTTCCTCTATGACAGCAGCTGCAGGGCTCAGCGCTCAACTTCCCAGGAGTACCAAGAGTGCCTCAGTCATGGCTTGCTGCTCCTTGTAAATGTAGAAATCAGTGATGAAGCGGCTTAAGAGGGCATGAGAGCAAAATGCTCTATAGCAGCAATAGCCACTGACCTCCAATAGGGATTTTAACCAATCCACCTGTGTACCAAGGAATCCATATCCATTAGCCGCCATCTTGGTACTGCTTTGGTCCTGAGAGACAGAGACACAGCCCTATATGCAGCCCGCCATAGCTTATAGTAGAGAAGGATGTTTAAAGGGAGTCTATCATTAGAAAATGACCTTTTCTACTCTTACCTTCCATTCTCTTTTGCTCCCTGCCATTTCTGTAAAAATCCAGTTCTTGTAATATGCAAATTAAGCTCAGGGAGCACAGGCGGCATTCCCCCTGTGCTCTGAGCACACGTGCGTCATCACTTCTCGACACCCCTTAGTTCATTCTCTTCACGCCCCCCTGCATCTTCTCCTGAACTTCTGCCTTGCGTAGGCATCCGACGCTGCGCTATACGCCAACTGCACATGCTCGGTCCGCCATTTTGCTGTTGTCTGTTACACCAGGACCTCAGCTTCCCCATATACTGGAATCCTTGGCAGAAGATAGGGGTGTCATTTCCAGAAGTAAAGAGAAGCCTCGTAAACAGAATATTCGTCCTTTCATGAACACATCTCTCAAACTTAGGAGGAATTATAAAGGCTCAGCTAGACATGATTCAACTCCAGACAGGGCAACAGAGATCAGTCCATCAAAAAAATGGATAATGACTCCTCCAAGATTTTATAACGCCATACCATCCAACTCACTTGTAGAGACTAGACTCAAGCACTTTGTGAAAAATTCTCAAAAAATACAGCCCTATTTAAGCTTCAAAATGAATTTATCCCCCCCCTTTATTATCTTTACTTTATATTACCTTTGCTCATACTTTGTAATGTATAAGTTACATTTGTAAAATTTCAATTTTAAAAAATAAAAAATGTTAATCAAAATGAATTTATCCTCAAAGGTGCCTTAGAAGAGGTTACAGTAAATCCCTTGTGCCAAGGCTTGAAAATCGGTGAAGGCTCATCATAGATTTGACTTACTTAACCCCTTCCTGCCGGTGACATTTTTCGATTTTTCATTTTTGTCTCCCCACTAATTTAATGTTATGGAGGGACAAATTGTTCTTCATGATGCTGTGTTATTCTGTACAATGTACTGGGAAGCTAGGAAAAAATTCAGAATGGGGTGGATTTGAAGAAAAAGTGCAATTGTGCGACTTCCTTACGAGCATTGTTCTTATGGTGTTCACTCTGCAGCCAAAATGACATATCACCTGTTTTCTATGTTTCGGTGCGATTCCAGAGATACCAAAGTTATATGGTTTTATGCGTGTGTGTGTGTGTGTGTGTGTGTGTGTGTGTGGGGGGGGGGGGGGTGCCGGGGGGGGCATCTTCTTGGCCTGCAATGCCTGCGTTCAGAGTGTTGATCAAGGTTGCTATGGCGGCCGCCATATTTAAAGACCCGGCATCTGCCGTTCTATTATGGCAAATGTCGAGAAGGGGTTAAACAAATTCCTTCAAAGGAAAAAGTTCAAGATGGTCAGTCCTAGATATACTGGGACTGGGGGGTATGAAGGATGCTTACCTTCACGTCCCTATTCCTCCATCCCACAGGAGATTCCAGACTAGCTGCCTGAAGGAAAATTCTTTATTGGCCTAACATTTGCCATCTCCACAGCTCCCAGATTATTCTCCAAGATCATTGTAGTACTGGCAGCAGTCTTAAAGGGATTCTATCATTTGATTTAGGCAAATTTGCCTAACGACATGTTGGAATAGCCTCTAGAAAGGCTATTTTATCCCTACCTTTCTTTAGCTTTTCTCCTATGCCATTTTTAAATAAATAGTTCATTATTATATGATAAATCTGTACACGAAGCACAGGGGGCTGCAGCTTGTGTCTTTGGGACCCTTGAATGACGTCAGAGACATTATTCAGGAGCCCTGAAGACCTGTGCCAGGCCCAGGAGAGGTGAGTAACACTGTTGTTAGTTATGTTTAGTCACCTCCTCTGGGCCTCTGCTCATTATACTCTGGGAGCTGAGGAGAACCCATATATATAATAATAGCTTGTGGGTGGCAAACCCACAAATCTTAATGAAAACCGGGGGCTATAATATACTGTGTGGAGGGGCCAATATGGGACATTCTGCTATGTGGAGGTCTGCTATGGTACATTATACTGTATAGAGGCCACGATAAGACATTAGACTTTATGAAGGGGCCACTATGGGAAATTATTCTTAAAGAGGTTGTCCAGGAATTAGACAAACTCCAGAGGGGCCTGTGGAAGGTGACTGCCTAAAGTTACTAGTACTTACTATATGGGGGTCTGTAAAGGAGGCACTTACTGCATGGGGGCCAATAAAGTGGAAGTATACTGTGTGGAGGGCCAGTAAAAGGGACATTTACTGTGTGTAGGCAGCAAACTGTATGGGAGTCAATAAGGAGGCAATATACCATGTGGGAACCAGTAAAGGAAGCATTGTACTGTGTGGGTGCTGGTAAAAAGTCATATAACGCAAACCACAATCAATTAACTTATTAATTAGACTTCCATTTCAATGTCATCCTTGACCTGGACTTTTTGCAAAGATTTTTCTTTTATGGATACTACTTTTGGTTGAAGACAGGCCAGCTTTGTGGGGAGGCAGAGGCTGTCCCTCATACAACCTGATCTTCTTGTAGAATAAACCCATACAAATCTGTCCAGCAATGACAGATTGTTGTTGAAATGACCACCCACTTTAGCGTGTTCAGCTGCCATGTTATATTTTTGCACTTGTTTCAAGGTAGAAAAACAAATTGCACAGGTAGTTGCTTCCACTGACTAGGCTAGCTCTCAGTCCAGACACGAGGACCCCTTGCGTCATGTTTCCCCCCCTAATGCCTCCTTCCTTCTGTGTTTCCAAGGTCCTTGAGTGGGAGATTGCTGGAGCAGCAGTGTGTAAAATGTTGGACAGAGCCCTGTTTCAGGTAAATATGCCTCAGGCGCTGACCCTGGCACAGGTTCCGGAAGTTGCTGACCCCTGATCTATTGTGCACTATTTGGGGAAAGTAAGTTTCAGATTCTGAGGAGTTACAGAGGATTTGTCTCTGCCTCATGTGATATTAATGGTCTACAACCTGTAACTGCTCAGATGTGGTAAAACTACAGGCCAAATGTGCTATGTCAGCCATGAGCGGACCAAAAAATGTGCCCTAGACTACAGTTTACTGGGCATCATCTGACATCTTTGCTAGACACTGCTAGTTAGATGTTACTGTCTCTACTCACTTCCAGGTAAATTTTAGCAGTATGGGTAAGCTGTATAGCAAAAAGTTATCCAGTAGATGGCGACGACGTACAGAAAAGTCTTGTAATGCTGAGAATGCAAATCACCATGACGTCTTCACCCAGGCAGATCACGTGGTCTTGTTCCCCTCTGCTGCCTGCAGCAGTAGCAAAAATCAGCTGGAGGATGAGGGATGCGTATGGAGACAAAGTAACGGGGACGTATCTTCTCCCTGAGTAACCGTGCTCTCCGCAGTAAGTATAATGTGCTGTAGTTTGCAATTGCTTGCTGTTTAAGCCCTTTTAATAATGCGCTTTTTAAATTTATAGCCTTCTTATTCTAAGGGTTTCGCTTAGGATCTCTGACCCTTGCATATCAACTATGAAAAATGCAAGGGAAAAATGAGCATTTACAGCTGGCGAAGCAATGACACTATATTGTCATTTAAAATACCACCGGTGTGTATATGTGGTATAGTTGTGACAGATTGTGACTATAGTAGAAGGGTAGTTGATTCGATTCATTTGGCAGAACGATGTCCCGCTGCCATGTAAGCAGTCAACAGTGGTCAGCATGATGTCTGATATTTGTTAGCCTTTGCTGTCACACACGATCTTACTGTCAGTTCTCCTACGTTAAAGTTTGGTTTTACGTAGGGGTTAGTGAAACCTTCAGTACTCTCAGTGGTTTGCAGAGTCTTCTGGGTGACAGCTTCATCCTGGTCATGTACAACTGCAGATTGCTTTTACTGGTATAATATATAATCAGACATTTACTGTATATGTCACTTTGTACTATCATGATATACTTGCGGTATAAGAATGAGCTGTGATTTATTTGTGTGGTTTCAGTTTTTTAATATTCGACTTAAAAGGGAAGCTGTTACATTAAAAAAGCAGATAGCATGTTAAAGAGCAATAAATGCCGAGGAGATTGATTTATAGTTTAGTGGGTTTCAGATTCAGTTTGACCTGTCATATATTCATTAGTTATCATGGTCTTTTTATGCTTAGGAGTCCAGTGGGCGGTTCTACTCTACTCTATAAGTACACTCATACATAGAAATCTGCTAATCACAGATTTTTTACACCCACTGGACTCCTAAGAATAAAAACCATGAATAAATGACAGGTTATACCTCCACTTTTCTAACTAAACTATACTATATATCAATCTGCTCCTCCTGCTCTATAACAGGATGTTGGTAAATTGGACAGCATTTTTTTTGTAGTGACAGATTAGAGTATTAGATTACACAGTTGGCTTTGTTGAAAACCTGAGGTTTGTAGTGTAGTCCAGATCTGAATTCACAGTTCTGATGGTTATTGGAAACAGTCAGCACACCTGTCAAGAGGCATATTCAGAACAGCCTAGGGTGGGTTCACACTACCGTTATTCACTGTCTTGTGACGGATGAGAGCAACGGACTTTAAATTACAGATGCAGAAGGAGCCCCTTCTGTTGGTTGTCCCTCACCCTCATGTTAAAAACATGATGAAAACTGTCTTGTTTTTTACTTTTCTGACCTTTTCTTCCATTTCAAAAATAAACAAATATGACAGAAGACAGCGTCTGTCATGTTATTTACATTAGAGTCAATGCGAACAGACACAGATGGAGGGGGCTCTGTCTATATCTGTTATTGTCCATTACTGTCATCCTATGATGGATGTCAGCAACAGACATAATAACGGTAAAATAATAACATAATAACAAATATAATGCAGTGGGAGAAACTTCTACAGTACATGACCATATGGTGCAGTGGTAGTCAACCCACCACATCAGAGTCAATGGCTTTAGATGTAATAATAATAATAATAATTTTTATTTATAGTGCTAACATATTCCACAGCACATTTCATAAAGTTCCTGTACAGACAAACATAAGCCCTGCTCTCAAAAGCACACATGACAACCTGGGGTAACATAGAAGGTAAAAGTGTTTATTTTATTCTATGATCCAGCCATCTTTTATACATTAGTGTGGTATATGTAAAGCTGCATAAGTCATTCACCAGCCAGTATCTGTGTAGGCACAGGTATGACATGCATTTGAGTACATGGAGTGTAGGGGGTTACTGTTGGATAAAGGGATCTGGTTCTGAAGAATAGTAAAGTAGTAATAGTAGAAGGCTGGCTGAATGGAGAGCATTTAGATTAGGGAATTTGATAAACCTGCCTAAAAAGATCTGTTTTAAAGGGAGTTTGTCACCAGGAAAAAAAGACATTAATCTACTCACAGCAGATTAATGGTAGGGATTCTGATACTGTTTCCAAATATGTCTGTGTTATTTTGAACTGCTGCTCGGAGAATTTTGGTGTTTTATAATTATGCTAATGAGTTTAAAAAAGAACTTTAGGGGCATTTACTTTGCACTGTGTGCTTCTGTAAGCGCTGTAGCGTCAGCACCCCTAAAGCCCTTTTTCATTAATATAATTATAAAACACTGAAATTCTCAGCAACCGAGCAGAAATCCAAAATAACACAGACATATTTGGAAACAGTATCAGAAGCCCTACAAGGTGCTGAGATTACATTCATGTCATTTTCATTGTGGGACTATTAAAGGACAATTATTATTATTATTATTATTATTATTATTTTCCTGCTGACAGACTCCTTTTAGGGTACACTTAAAATTATAGACACTGGGAATTATTCCAAATATCTGGAGTAACATTCTAAAGAACTGGTGCAGTGTTAGATGTCTTAGAGACAGAAGTAGGAGGTTCAGATTATGGAGGATGTTAGTCTCAGATCATTGTCAGAATGGAGAGGACAGGTAGGGTGGAAAACAGGAAAAAGGGAGATGTATGGAAGTACAGCACTGTGGAGAGCTTTGCAGATGACAGTGATAAGTTCAAATTGTATTCTGAAGTGAATTGGTGACCAATACAGTAACTGCAGCCCTTGACTCCATCTGGGGGCTTCACATAATATTCAAAGTATTGTGGCTCCCTCATTTAGAGGAGAGGTGGCTACATATGTTTCTATAATTTTCCATCATTGGTGAATGGGGAAAGAAATAGAAGAATGTAAGCCTGGTCTTGAGATCATTGTTAATATCTGCACTGATCAGACATTGTTTACATATCTAATAAAGAGACTTTAGTACAATAGTTAGTATCTAGGTTTTCCCATGAACACAAACATATTTAAATTTGTAAACAAAAGATTTGTAAATGTAAATAATTAAGTAATAAGTAAGTGATTTAAAATTTTGCTAAGTTTTAAACATTTTCTCTAATGATAGTGGTGAAAGTTTTTCAATTGCCAATGAATGCTGGAACTTTCCATGGTCTTGCACTTGTCAGAAACTCGGCCATGATTTCCTTATTGTGGCTGGGTTCTCATCCATGTAGTGTCTCTAACTGATAACCTATCCACAATAAGGAGATCATGGCTGGAATTCTGACAATAAAATAAGTACAAACAATCCAGCCAGAGCCGTCGTCAGCACCCGGCAAACCTGAGCAAGAGCCAGGGTCCCAAACTCCTGAGGGGGCCCACTTGGCTGCCGGGTCCTGACTGCCTCACTTTGTCTACCCCCATTTACTTAACTTTGATCTTTACAAGTGTCCAGCCTGTACTGCAGGGGATGATCGATTACATTGAGCTGTGGCAGACCAGTGTAATCAATCCCTGACTCGGCTCCAGTTATGTGTTGTGTGTACGTGTTCTGTCTTTTGTGTGTGTATGTGTATATATGTATATCTCATCTCTGAGAGTCCACTCAGTTTCTGCATTGGGCACTTCCATTAATACAGATGAAAGCGTTCATTGCACTGTTAACAGTATCAGGCCCCGTTCCCACGGTGGAATCTGGAGCTGATTTTGCAGTGAAAAGTCACAACAGAATTCTGATTTACTGCATTGGCATTCCACCACCGTGAACCAGGGGGCAGAAAATAAAGACCAAGCCAAGGCAGATATCCGTCTCAAATTCCTCTTAACTTTCTGTCATCTGAATGGTTTCAATCTACAGTACTTGTATGGAATGGACTGCATTGCAGTTCACTTCAGTAGGTCTGCCTCAGTAAAAAACACCCAAGTTCAGATGATTTTTTGCTGCGGTGCGCAAGAGTTGCTCCAAAAGGGGCCCATTGAGGTTCTGTCGCTCAAGGGCCCACAGCAACCTTGAGCCAGCCCTGAATCCATCTCCCACAGCACACAAATTCAATGACGGGTCAATGTAACTCTAGAACAAAGAATACAATTCAGCTCTGTAAAAAGCATAATCTTTCAACTTTATTCGGGATCCAAGGTAAAATAAATAAATATTGGGGCAAACAGATGATCTGTTGCCTTGAACAAGGACAGGTGATTTGAAACTCATAGTATCACTACTGTTCTTTTGTTTCTCACAAATCCCAGACCATAGAAAAATGTATAATTATATATGGTTTAAATATGATTATGTATGTTGGAAATTCCCTTTAAATGGGTTTTCTGGGACTAAGATATTCATGACCTAGCTTTAGGATAGGTCATCAATATCAGATCAACTGGTGTCCGACATGCTGCACCCCCACAATCAGCTGTTCGAAGCAGTTTCACTGCTTGTGCAAGCACCTCTTCCTCTTCACATGTTAATTCTATGACCTGTTTGCTGCTCTGTTCTATTCAAATGCACAGCCACTATACAATGTTCGATGCAATGCTTGGTAAGACACAGAAGTGGCCTTGTCAAATAGCTGAGTGTCAGGCATGCCTGATGTCAGGCCCCACCATTCTGATATTAATGACCTATCCTAAGATTAGGTTGTCAGTATCAGAGTTCCGGAAAACTCCTTTAAATTATTTTGAGTTTGGCATATATCTGCAAGCTTCAACATTGTGCCAGGCACAGTGTGACAGGGCTATGTATTTTGATGCTTAATCTTCTTCATGCTCTGCTTCCTGGCTTGTATCTTTGGGTAGTGTAAGATTGCATGTCTGGGACCAGTAAGTAAAAAAATAAGGAAAGCAGTGTGTTAAGAAAGTCACTAAACTTTTGCTGTAAATAATTATATGGACATGTCCTTCAAGGGGTAATTCCACTATCAACTGTTTTGATAAGTATGTTTTGGAGACAACATATCAGACAGGGGCAGATTGAAGAGTAGGCAAAGTAGGTGGTTCCCTAGAGTTCCATTAAAGGGAAAGTATCACCTGTATTTTTTATATACAGTGGGGAAAAAAAAGTATTTAGTCAGCCACCAATTGTGCAAGTTCTCCCACTTAAAAAGATGAGAGAGGCCTGTAATTGACATCATAGGTAGATCTCAACTATGACAGACAAAATGAGAAAACAAATCCAGAAAATCACATTGTCTGATTTTTAAAGAATTAATTTGCAAATTATGGTGGAAAATAAGTATTTGATCAATAACAAAAGTTCATCTCAATACTTTGTTATATATCCTTTGTTCGCAATGACAGAGGTCAAACGTTTTCTGTAAGTCTTCACAAGGTTGGCACACACTGTTGCTGGTATGTTGGCCCAATCCTCCATGCAGATCTCCTCTAGAGCAGTGATGTTTTGGGGCTGTCGCTGGGCAACATGGACTTTCAACTCCCTCCAAAGGTTTTCTATGGGGTTGAGATCTGGAGACTGGCTAGGCCACTCCAGGACCTTGGAATGCTTCTTACGAAGCCACTCCTTCGTTGCCCTGGCGGTGTGCTTGGGATTATTGTCATGCTGAAAGACCCAGCCACGTTTCATCTTCAATGCCCTTGCTGATGGAAGGAGGTTTGCACTCAAAATCTCACGATACATGGCCCCATTCATTCTTTCATGTACACGGATCAGTCGTCCTGGTCCCTTTGCAGAGAAACAGCCCCAAAGCATGATGTTACCACCCCCATGCTTCACAGTAGGTATGGTGTTCTTTGTATGCAACTCAGCATTCACTCTCCTCCAAACACGACGAGTTGTGTTTTTACCAAACAGTTCTACTTTGGTTTCATATGACCATATGACATTCTCCCAATACTCTTCTGGAACATCCAAAATCTCTCTACCAAACTTCAGATGGGCCCAGATATGTACTGGCTTAAGCAGGGGGACACGTCTGGCACTGCAGGATCTGAGTCCCTGGCGGCGTAGTGTGTTACTGACGGTAGCCTTTGTTACCTTAGTCCCAGCTTTCTGCAGGTCATTCACTAGGTCCCCCCGTGTGGTTCTGGGATTTTTGCTCACCGTTCTTGTGATCATTTTGACCCCACGGGGTGAGATCTTGCGTGGAGCCCCTGATCGAGGGAGATTATCAGTGGTCTTGTATGTCTTCCATTTTCTAATTATTGCTCCCACAGTTGATTTCTTCACACCAAGCTGCTTGCCTATTGCAGATTCAGTCTTCCCAGCCTGGTGCAGGTCTACAATTTTGTTTCTGGTGTCCTTCCACAGCTCTTTGGTCTTCACCATAGTGGAGTTTGGAGTGTGACTGTTTGAGGTTGTGGACAGGTGTCCTTTATATTGATAATAATGTCAAACAGATGCCCTTACTACAGGTAATGAGTGGAGGACAGAGGAGCCTCTTAAAGAAGAAGTTACAGGTCTGTGAGAACCAGAAATCTTGCTTGTTTGTAGATGACCAAATAGTTATTTTCCACCATAATTTGCAAATAAATTCTTAAAAAATCAGACAATGTGATTTTCTAGATATTTTTCTCATTTTGTCTCTCATAGTTGAGGTCTACCTATGATGTCAATTACAGTCCTCTCATCTTTTTAAGTGGGAGAACTTGCACAATTGGTAGCTGACTAAATACTTTTTTTTCCCCACTGTACATTACTCATATTTCTATGAAACAATTACTTTTTTCTTATTTTTTGATTGTATATACTTTTTTCCTGTTTTCTGTAATATAAAAAATAAATCACCTCAAATAACACGTGATTGGATTCAAGAGATCCGTTGTATCTGTCGCATGGAGCTCATGATGTCTGAACTCAAACCAGATTCCTCCCGCTCACAACAGACCTGGCAACTATGGGATCTGTTCCAATATTCTCCAGCCTTTAACGCATTCCTCTCCCAGGTCCACCCCCCCTCCCATGTGATCTCTATCCTTAGCAGGTGAACACCCCTCCTAGCACCTAACTCCCCTACCATTGTGTACCTTCCCCACTCTGGTTTTCTAAAACTGTATTATTGTGCACACAGTCCTACTGCATTTATGCTTCCCTAGGATTAAGTTGTTCCTGCTGTGTCAGGACTGATTCTACTTGCCTTTGTAGATTCTTGTTACTTTGTTTTCTTTGCTCATTATATTTAAAATCTTCAATAAAGATATGATGTTAAAAAAAGAAATCACAAAAAAGTTTTTAAATATGTTTAACATAAAATCTTGATTTAGAAACAGTTAATTTTCTCATGATACATGCCCTTTAAGGGGATGGTATAATTGAAGGATTTTATAAAATGGCAATGTCTGAACTTTACATTATTTTACTAATCAATGTCTTCTTGTGTAACTAAAACCACTAAAGGCTGGATAATTCTTTTTATCTGTAAAGCGCTGCAGAATATGATGGTGCTATATAAGTAAGCAAAATAAATATCAATTTGAAGTCCTTTTTATGCAACATTAGATAGTTTTGTGTAAAAAGTATTGTAGCTATGATACCTTTATTGGCTAATCAGAAAAAATATATTTGCAAGCTTTCAAAGCACAGAGGCTCCTTCTTCAGGCTTTTTCAATTAATTTCTTTGTGACTACTTTCTTGATCCAATGTGTTTTTTTCATATTGCCTGTTAGTAATATCTCCTTTATGGCCAAGTTAATGATTTGTCTCTTAAAGAGGACCTTTCATGTCCTCATGAATGTGCGGTATTTTATACAACTAGAAAGCCGACAGTGCACGGAATTCAACGCACTGCTGGCTTTCTCAGTATGTGCCCTGGTGGTGGAGATATCGGTGCCATTAATTTCGACACCAATAACTCGCCACTGTCAGAAGGCCACCGATATCACCACCACTGGGGCACATACCGGGAAAGCCGACAGTGTGTGGATTTCAGCGAGCTGTCGGTTTTCTAGCGGTATATAAAACCGCACATTCATGAGGACATGAAAGGTCCTCTTTAATATCCTGTTTTTGAATGCTCTAAATCTATTTGGAATAAAAAAAATAAGGAGAGTATTGGAAGAGAAATTTAGTTTCTTATTTAATATGTGTCTGATCCTTAAAAATATCATGAGGAGTTCCAAATAGGAGATGATTTAAATGAATCATATGGGGTGATCCATAAATAACTACTTTTATCATGCTCTATTAGATCTTGTTCTAATTTTTGCCAAAGTTTCTCACTTGGCCACAAGATCAATTTCTGAATATGAACCGTATCTCAAAAACTGGCAGGCCTATACCACCTAACTTCTTATGCTTCACTAAGCTGTTGTATGTGATTCTAAAGCCTTTGGATTTCCAAATGAACTTGTTGATGATCTTTTTAATCTTATACATACACTAAAATTATACTCCAAATCAGACAGCAGTTAGTATTGGAAAGGTCTTGTCAATCTTACAATCTTATAATAGACCGTTCAATAAGATATTCCTGTGTTAAGCACTCTGACAGTGGTGAGTAGTGCAACAGTCCCACAATCCAGTGCTCGCACAGTCAGTGAGCAGCACGACTACTATGGCATAGGAGATTGCTGGACTTCGGGACTGTTGCACTACTCACCACTGTGAGAGCACTTAAAGGAATAACTTGTTGAATAGAGGATGCATGAAACTCCAGACATAAAAAAATCCCCTGATGAGTCCTGTAAATAAAGGACGAAACACATTGGAATATTAGGAGACACATAGGCCTTTTTATTATGGCTAGCATTTGGGTACTGCCCTTGTCAGGGCGGGAGTTATCTTTGGGGCAACCAGGGCATTGATATGGTGCAATATGGCCACATTGATCTTCTGCTTTGCAGCATTGACTATGCTTCGGGCTTGCTTATGGTTAACTAGGTTTTTATTTCCTCTACTGATCGTCTATTATAAGATTGGCAAGATGTTTCCAATATTGACTGATGTCCGATTTGGAGTATAATGTGGTGTATGTTCACTTATGTTTATTTTCATATATTTGTGACTGTGTTGAGGCTAGTTTTAATATGTTGCGTAAAAGATAAGTTTTACGGATTTGCTTGCCTTGCTGCTTTTGATATTGATAATTGGAGAACTGGCTATTGAATTGGATCCCACTTTCATAGCTAGTCATGCTGGCCCATGCTATATCTGCTGTAATTGAGAAGAACAAATGGGGCAAGTCAGTCAGCAATCTTGGACACTCATTATGATAATGTAACTAGCAAAGCAATATACACCACCACACCACTCAGCATCAATATTATATAAATACTATATAGGACATTTAGAGAGTCATTACTTCTTGAAGAAATGGGAAACAGAATTAGACTAGACTAGAATTAGAAAGTTTACAGTTGAAGAAAAGTGGTTGATCCTGAGGAATTCACATTTATGTTTGATGTTGAATAGAATACAAGAGATTAACTATAAAATTATATCTAGATGGCACAAGACACCACAAATATAACATAAAATTGATCCAACAATAACTCTGCTATGTTGGCTCAATATTATGTTTGAGTGCTCTTCAATAAAACCTTATTGGGATGAAAAACAGTGTACTGTAAGGAGATTTTTCAAAGAAGCCTTCCTCATGACCACAGACATGGTCCTAGTCAATTGTATTGAGGAGAGCTGTGTTGGTAGTCAGCATTTGGTGTCCCCTCACCATCTTAACGTTGCCAAAGTTCTAGTGGTCGGACTTTGGAGAGAAAAAGAATCCCCCAATTTATTTTATGGTTAATAGACATTGACAGTATTAAATATACTTGAAAAAAACGATGACAAACAGGTTGCAGATTCAGCAGATGCTTGAAGATCTGGTATTCCTGGAATAATTATAGACTTTATTTAACTGTAATTTTGCTTGTTAGAAATCCCAGACTGCTATACGATTGCCCCATCCCTAAAATTAAAAAGGTAAGTGACCTTTCCTATCCTTTGTGTTTCTTGCTTGAAAATATAAATAAAAAAGTGAAACAACAACAACAAAAAATACTAGAGATTGGTGGAAAAGTACATCAAAAGACTGTACAAGCAATAAGAATCATGCTGAAATTCAGGTGGGGTGGATTTGAACAGCTCTACCTTGAGTTTGGTTTAGGTTGGATCAAGAGTGAATTATCAGTTTTTACCTTTCTCACTTCCATCAGAAGTCTGGTCTCTGGTATTAGTAGTCTATTGCTGGACACTGTCGCATACTTCATATTTTCAGCTTTAAGGCTTCTTTGTATCTCTGATTATTATTGTAAGGGGACGTTCACACTACCGGTAGTAGTGTCCATTGCTAACATCCGTTCTAAAATATTAACAACAGATCCATCATAAATCTGTTAAAAATCCCATTGAATTTGATTTGTTGTCCGTTAATGTCCTTTTTCACTAAATCCATGACATGTCCGTTATTTTAGCATACATAATAACGCAGGGTGCAGGACTTCTGTGACTGTTTAAAATAACGGACGCTTTTTTAACATTAATGTCTATAGCTAATGGACAGTAACGGATAGTTGTTCATTATACTATCTATTATTACTGTCTGGTTTTTTTTTTTTCCGCATGCTCAGAAAACAAAAAAAAACGGACAGTGTAAAAACAGACAATAACGGACACTAACTGATTTAAATGGATCACTTAAAAAACAGACACATTAACATCAGTTACGCTAGGTTCACACCTGCGTTGGGGTCTCCATTCTTCGAGTCCGCTTGGGGACCTTGAAAAATGGAAACCCAATCTGCTTAAAAAGCGGTTACCCTCGGACCCCATAGACTCGCCGCATTTTTCTATTGGAATGGGGGACGAAATCCCCAAAAGGTCACCGAACGCAGGTGCAACCGTAGCCTTAGTGTCCATTCATGTCTGTTATGTTAGGCGTACGTTTTGTTTTTTTTTTTTTTTTTTTTTAATGGCCCCTAGAACAGTTATCCAACAGTAGTGTGACCGCTCCCTTAGAATCCATAGACATATTTTAGCTTTGATCATTCGAAGATCAGTGAATAAAGAAATTTGTCACAAGGACCTGGAGTATTGATTTCTATTACAACAAATAATCAGAAGATTATCCTTTACATTACACAATTTACTGATACCAACCAACTGTACCAGAATATTTTCCAGCCTGTTTTTGATACATTTTCCATTCAGTACACAAAATCTAAATTTTGTTACCATAGTCACACGGTCTGTCACTTAGGATGCACGTATGGCGTTTTTTTCAGATTAATTATATCTCCATCTATACTGATCATACAAATATATGAGAATAGAGAGATATTTAATAAATATAGTGCTGTACTTTGGTTATCTTCGGCAATCCCAATGATATGTATTGAGTAGGGGCCCACCAATCCAACAGCTCTCAATTCATAATGGGAAGAAAAGTGAGGGTTCCTGTGCGCAGACCCCCATTGATCTGTTGACGAGATGGGAAAACCGCTTTAAGTTCTTTAATTCTCTAAGTCCAGCTTGTAAAACATTATTACTCCAGTAGATGTCTGCGGCAACTGTGTAAAGAATGAGAAAATGGAAATGGCCTAAAATAAATGCCAGCAATAGACACACTTAAAATTTGTAGTACTTCTCAGTTTAAATGTTGTCACATACAGGCCTTATGACCAAATGTGGTCTCAGTGTCTTAAGGTACAAGTCTCTATTAGAGGTCACTGCTGCTGCTCTCAACATCTGAAAACCAATAAAGATAACCGAAAAATACTCACAAATAATAATATTATCCAAATAATCAAAATAATAAAGTATAGACATGGTAATACTATTAAATCATATGGCACTCAAAATAAATAGAGACTCCTACCAAACCAACACAACTGAGACAAAATGCCAAAGTATAAAATATATACTGTATGCTTTATTCAAAATCCAAAATCTGAATACAGATTAAAAAAGGGAGCGAGTCACACAGTGCAATACACCCATCCCAAAAGGAAAGAAGTTAATAATAAATATGCCCCTTATATGCCACTGTAAACCATGTAAATGTAATAACAAATGTAGAATATAGAATACACTTAAATTAATTATAGAGCAATAAAGTACTACCAAGGATAATGCACACATGTTCTATATATCACAATGGAACGCTCCACAAAACTATACAGCATGAGCATTACCTATAAAATCCACCAGACACCCATTTAAAACAAATGGATGACATAACTAAATATACAATGCTAAATTACAGGGACATTACCCATGATAAGGGGTTTCCTCTTGGGATGATGTCGTTCCCCGACGCATGTTTTGACGTTGCATTCTTCTGAGGGTGACCAACATCTGCAGCCAGCTCTCAGTCACCACAGTGGCAGTAACTATCATCCTACATCCCTATTTCCAGGGGTCCTCTTCAGCCTGCTTCCTGACACTAGAGCAACTCCATTCTCTATTTCCCTGCTGCATCCGAGGAATATGGCATACTGTATGCTGCACTTACTGCAAAATTAGCACCTATCACCAGGGGACTACTGTGTCTTCCTACAGTGCTGCCCTATAGAGTGGGTGACATGCTAGCAGAATCACCGCTCATCATTAAAGGGGGCTGGACTTCTCCCCTCAGTGCTAGAGCAGCATGGAAACTCAGATCCATTAAGGGGGCAGTGTACTGGTCTACCAAGGGACATTGGGGGCATATAACTGAAGGTGGGCTACAGCCCTAACCCTACATCAACATTCCAGGCTTGTGGCTTATGTCAGCTTGAATTCTTCCTTTCAGTAGAACAGCCTGTATGGTACCTGAATGTAAGAATATTCAATGTGTGTTCACTGGTGGTCAGTGATATGAACATTGGCGGCTACCTATTATGGTCAGTGGTAAAGGTGCTGTTATATTCAGCATGTATTTACTGCATATTCAGTATTAGACAGTATTATCTTCTGTCTAGATGGTGGGAAAAGGGGTCATTTACATTTCTTAATATCCAGTGGGTATGAAGGGGCTTAACAGTATTCTTTGGTGCCCAGTGTGTTTGGATGGTGTGGGAAAGTAATGTTTCTTGGATTGCTGTTGGCATGCAGGAAAATGGTAGGAAGAAGTAGGAGGGGACATTTATCATTCCCCGCTGGAAGGGGGTAGGTGATAATTTTTATGCCTAGTGTGAGGGTAAATCATGGTTGGGGAATGGTTATGTATTATTTCTTGGTGTTCAAAGGTGAAGATATAAAATGGACAGAGAGAACACGTCTTGGTGTCTAATCTGTAAATGTAAATATACTGTGGTATCTAGAAGTTGGAGTTATGTGAGCTACATAATACATCTCAATGTCCAATGGGTGGAACATTTGCTGTCAGATTAGAAACAAAGACAAAGTTTTTCTGTCATGAGGTTTACTATCTGTTCTGTGTACAGTCATGGCCAAAAGTTTTGAGAATGATACAAATATAAATTTTTACAAAGTCTACTGCTTCAGTTTTTCTAATGGCAATTTGCATATACTCCAGAATGTTATAAAGAGTGATCAGCTTAACAGCAATTACTTGCAAAGTCAATATTTGCCTAGAAAATGAACTTTATCCCCCAAAACACATTTCAACATCATTGCAGCCCTGCCTTAAAAGGACCACCTAACATCGTTTCAGTGATTGCTCCATTAACACAGGTGTGGGTGTTGATGAGGACAGGGCTGGAGATCAATCTGTCATGATTAAGTAAGAATGACACCACTGGACACTTGAAAAGGAGGCTGGTGCTTGCCATCATTGTTTCTCTTCTGTTAACCATGGTTATCTCTAAAGAAACACGTGCAGTCATCATTGCACTGCACAAAAATGGCCTAACTGGGAAGAGTATTGCAGCTAGAAAGATTGCACCTCAGTCAACAATCTATCGCATCATCAAGAACTTCAAAGAGAGAGGTTCCATTGGTGCCAAAAAGGCTCCAGGGCGCCCAAGAAAGACCAGCAAGCGGCAGGACCGTCTCTTAAAAGTGTTTCAGCTGCGGGATCGGGCTACCAGCAGTGCAGAGCTTGCTGAGGAATGACAGCAGGCAGGTGTGAGTGCATCTGCACGCACTGTGAGGCGGAGACTCTTGGAGCAAGGCCTGGTCTCAAGGAGGGCAGCAAAGAAGCCACTTCTCTCCAGAAAAAACATCAGGGACAGACTGATATTCTGCAAAAGGTACAGGGAGTGGACTGCTGAGGACTGGGGTAAAGTCATTTTCTCTGATGAATCCCCTTTTTGATTGCTTGGAACATCTGGAAAACAGCTTATTCGGAGAAGAAGAGGTGAGCGCTACCACCAGTCTTGTCTCATGCCAACTGTAAAGCATCCTGAAACCATTCATGTGTGGGGTTGCTTCTCAGCCAAGGGAATCGGCTCTCTCACAGTCTTGCCTAAAAACACAGCCATGAATAAAGAATGGTACCAGAATGTCCTCCAAGAGCAACTTCTCCCAACCGTCCAAGAGCAGTTTGGCGCTCAACAATGCCTTTTCCAGCATGATGGAGCACCTTGCCATAAAGCAAAGGTGATAACTAAATGGCTCAGGGAACAAAACATAGAGATTTTGGGTCCATGGCCTGGAAATTCCCCAGATCTTAATCCCATTGAGAACTTGTGGTCAATCATCAAGAGACGGGTGGACAAACAAAAACCAACAAATTCAGACAAAATTAAAGCATTGATTCTGCAAGAATGGACTGCTATCAGTCAGGATTTGGTCCAGAAGTTGATTGAGAGCATGCCAGGGAGAATTGCAGAGGTCCTGAAGAAGAAGGGTCAACACTGCAAATATTGACTTGCTGCATTAACTCATTCTAACTGTCAATATAAGCTTCTGTTACTCAGAATATGAATGCAATTATATTTCTGTATGTGATAAAAACATCTGACAAACACACATAAAAAGCAGAGGGCAGCAGATCATGTGAAAATATAATATTTGTGTCATTCTCAAAACTTTTGGCCATGACTGTACTTAGTGAATGGAGATGAAAGTGTGAGATTAATACCTGGCCTTTTACAGGGAATTGTTGTAGCATAACTCTACTAAAACAAGAATTCATGCTCAAGTATAGATGATATTAAATGTAATGGGGTTGTAAAGGATTAGAAAAACATGGCTGCTTTGTTCCAAAAATAATGCCATACTTGTACTCATCTCTAGTGGAAAATGTAAATGCAGTGCCAGAGACAGCCCATGGACAGGTGGGTTGCTGTTTCTGAAAGTGGGCATCTATGTATTCTAATCCTGTAAACTCCTTTACTACTAACCACATTCTAAACCTCTTATAGATAGATATCTGGTAACTGTTTGATGGTCAGCTTACTACTCCATTTACATAACAACCAACTTGCTATAAATTTCTTATTGGCTAAATAAGTTTTTTTTTTTCAAAAATTATGCAACATTTTCTTTCCCAGATTTTACTCCCTATATGCCAGCAATCATCTTTTTCACAAACAAACTTGGTTAATAATGTTCTTACTCGTCTGAAAGCAGATTATTGCATTATGTAATACCAGAGTGAACTCTTCTTACTAATATATTCTTTGCTGACACCTGAAAGCATTTTAATAATATGTCAAGTATCTGGCAATGTCATATATGTGAACAAAGTTTGAGAGTGCTTAGCAACAGTGTCAGGCGAGTCAGGAGGTTTGTAGATTTAATTAGTATGCAGTGGTGTCATAGTCGAAGCCTTATCTTCACTTCTTCCTTGTGAAAATGGAGATCAGCAGCTCTATGGAAATTTGATATACTCAGACTATGTTTAATGTCATGTTATATTTTGATATTTCTCAATAGTTGAGAACACCAGACTTTCACAAGCCTATTTTGGATCCTGTTTTCCTGGGGTGAGTCCAGTTCTTACAAATGTGCCTAATTGTATTGGTTTCTTGAGCAACGCAGTAGACAGTTACATCAGTTAGATTCAGAGAGTGCTTCTTGTAATTGACCTGAATACCTATCGTCAAGACCTCCATTTACCGCAGTCTACAGTATGTTAGCGTATGTCTGTGGGTGCTACAATTCTGCCTTTCCTCTACAGAAGCAATCTATAGCACCAGCAATTAAAGAAGAAACATGTATTGATTTTTATATATCAGATCTGGACAAGTCATCTGTTGCTTATCTCCACAACACTTCAGCCCATTGCAAGGCTTTTATTAAACTGTATGGCTGCAAAGTGGAGATAAATCTATAAAAGAGGAAAACTAGAAATAAGGTTTCTAGAATTTGGGATAGTGATAGTGGATACTAAGATTCACCCATGTCAATATAGCCCAGGGGCGGATTGGGAACTGAAAGTTGCCCTGGAAAAAAATTTAAAAGTGGCCCCATTAAAAATTTAAAGTGGCAGGCTCAGTGCAAGTAGGAGTCAATGCAAGTAGTCAAGATCAGCACAAATAGTTCCTCCATGTAAAGCAGTCCTGTGTAAAGTAATTTTGCACAGAACTGCTTTAGACTTCATGCATACAACTGTGTGTAGTCTGCGGGCCTATGGAAATGACATGGATGGCACCCGGATTGGTATGCGGGTGTCATCCGTGGTTTACACTGACTCAGTCATTCTATTGAATGGGCCGAGCCACAAATACAGACAGGTATAGGACTTGCTCCATAATATTCGAAATGCATTGAAATGCATGGGTCTGTACTTTTATCCGCATTTGCGGATAAAATTGCGGTCGTGTGCATGAGACCTTACAAGGAGGGAGAGGCAGCAGTCCTCTTACCATGTCAGACTGAAACTGTAACTTACACAGGATTGCTACCTCTTACTCCATATAAGGCAGACATTTCTGTTACAAGGGGCTGTCTACTTTATATGTAAAGGCAGAAATCCTATGTAAATAAAGTTAAAGGCAGTGGGGTCAGGTTGGCATTAAACTGTAGGTGTAGCATCAGTAGCCATCAAACTCACAGTCCACTGACTCCTCAGGATTTGGACAAATTCCGGAGGGGGCTGGGGGCAGGTGTGATATAAAAAGAGAAAAACATACTCTGGTGTCCGCTGCTGCAGCCTGTTCAGTCACACACCGTGCTTTGGTCCTCAGAACCAATGCACCCCACATGGTCGCTGAAGAGGCAGTGGTGACTTATGTGAGTGACATCACCAGTCCCTCTTCAGTGATATCAGAGGTCACGTGGGGTGCAGAGCTTCTGGGGATTAAGGCACAGTGCATAACCTAACGGGCTGCGGTGTCAGACACTGGTACACTGGGCACACGTGAGTATGTTTTATTTCTTAATGTTACACCTGCCCTTTCCCTCCAGAGTTCTTTAAGAACTATGTCCCACACTTCTGTCTACAGAAAAATCTCTGCTTGTAAACAGCTACTAACTAAGTCCCCGAAGTTATTGAAGCTCCCCATTTTATTGTCTTGGGTGAAAGAACTAGATATGGATCTATCTGAAGAGGACACTGCCTTCATCCTCCACAACTCTCATGGCTTCTCCAAATGCATCAGACTGTAGGAATCGTACTACACTCCTCTCGAGATGGTACAAAATACCTGACATTCGACTCAAACTCACTGAATCAAACGTATGTTGGCGCTGTCATAAACAACCGGGGACTCTTTCACATATCAGGTGGTCTTTTGACCTCATACAGAGCTACTGGACTGAAGTAACCAGACATATAGAACTAATTACAGGACGCTGTACTCCCCTCACCCCAGCTATGGTTCTCCTATCTCAAACTCAACCCTCCTTTCGCCCCTCCAGACTGGACCTGACCACGCATTTGCTTGAAGCAGCAAAATCACTGATATCCCTCTTCTGGTTGCAAACAGTACCACCATTGATTTCTCTCTGGAAAGAAAAAGTTTACCAGATTGCACAATTTGAAGAACTACTTAGCTGGACAGAACATACACATGACAGATACCTGAAAATCTGGTCACCCTTGTGGCGCTTCTGTGCTTAGAGTCGGATCTGACAAAGCCTATGATGTAGGCCCTCTTTTCCCTCTTTTACGTTTCTTTTCCCATACATGCACCCTAGTAACTATACTGAGAAGTGGTAGAATAGGATTTTTCTATTGTCACCTATATAACACCCCACTGGCTACGGTCTTGCAGTATATTGAGATATCTAATAGCACTTTATTCATGTATTGAAGTTCTCTCTCTTTATGTACCTTGTCAACCTTGTATTATTACATCTCATACAATGGTAATTGAATTGATTTGTTTATTTTTCTTATTCTTGTGTGAAAAATAGTATTTTGTACATTTGTATACAAAATTCCAATAAAATGAGAATATAGTATAAAGTCCCATAGTGTACACAGTATAATCTCCCATAGTGGCCCCTCCACACAGTATAATGCCTCACAGCAGCCTGTCCACACAGTATAATGTTCCATATGGGCCCCTCCAGACACTATTATGTAAAAAGATGACCTAAGTGGTCTCTGACATCATTCATGACGTCTCTAAGACCAGAAGAGGCGAGTAACACTTATTATGTTTAATTCTCTCCCCTGGGCCTCCGCTCATAATACTCTTGGGTCTGAAGGCGGAGTTAAGGCTGTATTACACAGCAAGATCTCAGCCAGAAGTGCTGATCAACGAGGAACACTCGTTTGTATCGGTCTAATACAAACTGATTGGGGGAGGAACGATCTCTACTATAATTCCACGGGCTGGTGTGCTGCTGATAATCTGCAAATTTTATACTGCATAAAAGAGGTGACCAGCCGATCAGTAAGCGTTCGCTCATTAGTCAGCTGAATGACATCTCTATTAGATAGGGCTATTATCGGGAACAAGCTCGTTGCAAATAATAGCCTTCAGTATCAGGCTGTCTTATAGAGCCCTGAGGAAAGTGGAATTCTTTATAATCCCATCTCTTTTTTTAATCTTACAACTATTTCACCTACAAGGTGAATCTCATGTAAAGGATGGCCAGGAGCATCCCGCTACTTTCTTATACATAGAGACCTGTTTTACGTCTGTCTTTTGTTCCCCTTACACTCCAGCACACTAGACTTATCTTTCTATTTTACTTTGTTTGAGAGGAAGAAAGTGCTTGACCCTGAATATAGCAGATATACAAAAGTGCAAAAAATATTAGAGAAGCAAAACTAGGTAAAAGAAAAAGAAAGAAATAAAATAACAATAATCATAATAATCATTCCAAATCCTATCCTCTGGTGTGCTAAGATCCAAACATCTTAGGCTGCGCCATCTACTTCTGTCTTCTAGGTCATTTCGCTTTTTTTGTCATATCTGATATTACTAGTAGGCATTTCTTCACTTCCAATTCGAGGGGTTTTACAGTATCCTCCAGTTGACTAGGCCTCCCTAATGCTTCATTCAGTTTGTCTATTTTTTTTATTTAGATCATCTTTCACCAATGTTATGTCCATCTGTACCCCTCAAATTTGAGTCAGTCTTCCGCTATGTTGTTATACCTACATATTTACAATGGCTAGTATGTCCTGCAGTAATGGAATTTTATCATTTCCTCCTTTGTAATTTGTAAAATGTTCACTTGCATCCTTGTTCATGTCACCCAGATTTCCAGATTCTTTCCTTTTTCTTCTTCTTCCTCACAGCACCATGGGGTATAGACCTGGTTTTTCGGAGCCTGTTATCCAGACCATGCTAAAGGCAGAAAACCCAAGTCTGCAATGATCTATCATTGTATGTGGAAGGCCTACATGTGGTGGTGTGAGAGTAATGACTTCCATCTGCTTTCTTTTTTTCTTCCCAGGATCCTAGCTTTTCTCCAGTCTGGTCTGGACCAAGGTCTTGGTTATTCTTCTCTTAAGGGGCAGGTTTCTGCCCATTCCATTCTTTTTCAGAAGACCATGGCCTTCTGGCCTCAGTTGAAAACCTTCCTGCAAGGAGTGGCACACTTTTATCCTATCTACCATCCTCTCATGGAACCTTAATCTCGTCCTTGAGGTGCTTTAGGCTTCCCCCTTTGCGCGAGCTCTCTCTTCACCTTCTGTCCTGGAAGGTTGCCTTCCTGATGGCCATTACTTCTACCCACAGTTTCTCCAAACTGGCTGCCTTATCCCGGAAGCCTCCTTTTATAGTTCTCCACAAGGACAAGGTTGTCCTTCGTCGGCCACTGTCTTTCCTGCCTAAGGTGGTTTTTTCTTTCCACATTAATGAGAACATTGTCTTACTGTCTTTCTGCCTGGACCTCAAGCATCTGCGTGAGCTCTCTCTTCAATTCCTGGATGTGGTGACACCTCCCTGAGGACCCTTGAAAGGGCCTGGCTGCTTCCAAGGCTTCCATTTCCAGGTGGATTCGTTCTGCTATCAGGGAGGCCTATTGCCTCAAGCCGATGGGCCTCCTGTGCTGTTCGGCATCAGGCTTCCGACGCCAGGCCTGCAAGACTGCCACCTAGGCCTCTGGTTTGTTTTCGGATTCAGGACATGTTAGTGGTATTGGTTCCGTGTTCTGCATTCTTTTTTGTTTATTTGTGTCTCTCTCCTACTGCTGCAATACAAACTGGTTAGCATAGTGTTTGTGGAGAGGGTATAGCCCAGAGGCGAAGCCAACAATTTTGCTACTCCTACTGTCTTAGTGGCCAGGTCTATATCTATGGTATTGTGTCCCCCCCAATGAATACAATGAGAAAAGGATTTTACAGGGAGTACAAAAATCTATTTTTTAGGATGTAGCGTTTTACCTGGTGATATCCCCAGATCTCCTAGTCCCATTGCAGACATAGCCACTATAACGATGTCACCAGTATTTCAGTCACACATATAATGCCATACGCCAATCCTTACTGAGCCACTGATTCGCAAGGTTTGCAGCAGCCAGCAAATTAAAAAAACTAAAAAGAATACATTGCCTTTTGCCAAGTATTGCCTTTTTTCCCCAAGTGCCTCCCCCAAAAAGTTTGCTGCTCTAGGCTCCATCCATCAGGTTCCTACTGGCAAATATGGCCATGGTTACTGTTAATGGAATTTATGGATTAAATTTATCTGCATTTAGTGATTTACACTTAGAAATTGTCAAACCAGAGGTGCTTTGTCTCAATCTGTGTGTATGAGATTTCCAATTAAATTGATAGTAGTCTATGGTGGATACTGTGGCTGGAATTTCAAGTGAAATCAATATAACAAATTAAATAATTCATATTATGTGCCTTTGTCAGTGTTTTAAAAGAACTTAAAGGGGCTTGGAGAGTTTAAAGGGGCTGTCTGTTTCTTGTTCCCTTTCAATGTACAGGAAATACTGTGAGCTTCAACGGTGACTGTCCTCTGCCAGTTGGTTGAAGGCTAGAGAGAAGCAGAGGATCTGGGAATCCTCCTGGAGGATTGTGAGGGGTGTAATACTTTCATACTTTTTTATAAGGCATTCTGCCCTGACAGCCCCTTTAAAGAGCATTTTTCATTCCCACTAATCTATCTCATGTGCATAGATGAAATGAGAGAAAGTAAATTTAGGTGGGGTTTGCCTTTAAGCCTAGTTAAGACAGCCTGGCAAAGAAGTCTAAGTGAAATTCTTTGCTTTACAAGTAAGTACAGTTAGTCATAATAAGCTGGTTATCCCTCATAACATGTTCTAGCCCCCGTGTTGAATCAACTTGGATTGTTTTAATAGCAGATGGGGATCACTGTTTGGAGATGATAGCAGAAAGCTGAATGAGCAGATGCCTACACTCGGAAAGCTGGGAGCAGATTTCATTTGCATACAAATAACAGATCATTCTGGTAAACAATGTAATTATGAATTTAAGCAAAAATTTGGGTTTAAGACGGATTTGTATAATAGTTTACCATGGTTATAACTCTATATGCCACAGAATTGATGAATGTGCTTCTGACTAGAATGCTAATACCCCAGAAAATAGTATGGTAATACCCCAGATAATGCTAGTACTCCAGATAATAGTATGCTAATACCCCAGATAATGCTAGTACCCCAGATAATAGTATGCTAATACCCCAAATAATGCTAGTACCCCAGATAATAGTATGCTAATACCCCAGATAATTCTAGTACCCCAGATAATAGTATGCTAATACCCCAAATAATGCTAGTACCTCAGATAATAGTATGTTAATACCCCAGATGATGCTAGTACCCCAGATAATAGTATGCTAATACCCCAGATGATGCTAGTACCCCAGATAATAGTATGCTAATACCCAAGATGATGCTAGTACCCCAGATAATAGTATGCTAATACCCCAGATAATGCTAGTACCCCAGATAATAGTATAGTAATACCCCAGATAATGCTAGTACCCCAGATAATAGTATGCTAATACCCCAGATAATGCTAGTACCCCAGATAATAGTATGCTTCCAAGGCTTCCATTTCCAGGTGGATTCGTTCTGCTATCAGGGAGGCCTATTGGCTCAAGCCGATGGGCCTCCTGTGCTGTTCGGCATCAGGCTTCCGACGCCAGGCCTGCAAGACTGCCACCTAGGCCTCTGTCCACACTTTCACCAAGTTCTACCAGATCCATTCTGTGGCCTCTGTTGATGCCAGTTTGGGTCGTAAGGTTCTGCAAGTGGCTGTGTGCTAGGTTGCTCGGATGGAAGTTTTATTCCCACCCTCTGAGACTGCTTTAGGACAACCTATGGTGCTGTCCCCCCAATTAAATAAGCGAGAAAATGGATTTTTGTACTCACCGTCAAATCCTTTTCTTGTTGTATTCATTGGGGGACACAGGTCCTACCCTTGTTTCTTGTTGTTCCTGCCCCGGACTGTGTTTTGGTTTGTTTTCGGATTCAGGACATGTTAGTGGTATTGGTTCCGTGTTCTGCGTTCTTTTTTGTTTATTTGTGTCTCTCTCCTACTGCTGCAATACAAACTGGTTAGCATAGTGTTTGTGGAGAGGGTATAGCCCAGAGGCGAAGCCAACAATTTTGCTACTCCTACTGTCTTAGTGGCCAGGTCTATACCTATGGTATTGTGTCCCCCCCAATGAATACAATGAGAAAAGGATTTTACAGGGAGTACAAAAATCTATTTTTTAGGATGTAGCATTTTACCTGGTGATATCCCCAGATCTCCTAGTCCCATTGCAGACATAGCCACTATAACGATGTCACCAGTATTTCAGTCACACATATAATGCCATACGCCAATCCTTACTGAGACTTATAAAGAGGCTTATGCTCCAGCAATATACAGTACAGACCAAAAGTTTGGACACACCTTCTGATTCCAAGAGTTTTCTGTATTTTCATGACTATAAAAATTGTAGATTCACACTGAAGGCATCAAAACTATGAATTAACACATGTGGAATTATATACTTAACAAAAAAGTGTGAAACAACTGAAAATATGTCTTATATTCTAGGTTCTTCAAAGTAGCCACCTTTTGCTTTGATTACTGCTTTGCACACTCTTGGCATTCTCTTGATGAGCTTCAAGAGGTAGTCACCTGAAATGGTCTTCCAACAGTCTTGAAGGAGTTCCCAGAGATGCTTAGCACTTGTTGGCCCTTTTGCCTTCACTCTGCGGTCCAGCTAACCATCTCGATTGGGTTCAGGTCTGGTGACTGTGGGGGCCAGGTCATCTGGCGTAGCACCCCATCACTCTCCTTCTTGGTCAAATAGCCCTTACACAGTCTGGAGGTGTGTTTGGGGTCATTGTCCTGTTGAAAAATAAATGATGGTCCGACTAAACGCAAACCGGATAGAATAGCATGCCGCTGCAAGATGCTGTGGTAACCATGCTGGTTCAGTATTCCTTCAATTTTGAATAAATCCCCAACAGTGTCACCAGAAAAGCACCCCCACACCATCACACCTCCTCCTCCATGCTTTATGGTGGGAACCAGGCATGTAGAGTCCATTCGTTCACCTTTTCTGCGTCGCACAAAGACACGGTGGTTGGAACCAAAGATCTCAAATTTGGACTCATCAGACCAAAGCACAGATTTCCACAGGTCTAATGTCCATTCCTTGTGTTCTTTAGCCCAAACAAGTCTCTTCTGCTTGTTGCCTGTCCTTAGCAGTGGTTTCCTAGCAGCTATTTTACCATGAAGGCCTGCTGCACACAGTCTCCTCTTAACAGTTGTTGTAGAGATGTGTCTGCTGCTAGAACTCTGTGTGGCATTGACCTGGTCTCTAATCTGAGCTGCTGTTAACCTGCGATTTCTGAGGCTGGTGACTCGGATGAACTTATCCTCCGCAGCAGAGGTGACTCTTGGTCTTCCTTTCCTGGAGCGGTCCTCATGTGAGCCAGTTTCTTTGTAGCGCTTGATGGTTTTGGCTACTGCACTTGGGGACACTTTCAAAGTTTTCCCAATTTTTCGGACTGACTGACCTTAATTTCTTAAAGTAATGATGGCCACTCGTTTTTCTTTACTTAGCTGCTTTTTTCTTGCCATAATACAAATTCTAACACTCCATTCAGTAGGACTATCAGCTGTGTATCCACCTGACTTCTGAGCAACACAACTGATGGTCCCAACCCCATTTATAAGGCAAGAAATCCCACTTCTTAAACCTGACAGGGCACACCCGTGAAGTGAAAACCATTTCAGGTGACTACCTCTTGAAGCTCATCAAGAGAATGCCAAGAGTGTGCAAAGCAGTAATCAAAGCAAAAGGTGGCTATTTTGAATAACCTAGAATATAAGACATATTTTCAGTTGTTTCACACTTTTTTGTTAAGTATATAATTCCACATGTGTTAATTCATAGTTTTGATGCCTTCAGTGTGAATCTACAATTTTTATAGTCATGAAAATACAGAAAACTCTTGGAATGAGAAAGTGTGTCCAAACTTTTGGTCTGTACTGTATATGGTTTCTAAAACACACCTTATAGGTTATTTAACCAAATACAGAGTTTGCTGTACAAATAAACAAAGTAAGCCAGTCTAGTCTAAGTCAGTATAGTTTTGCTGCAGTTTCTTAAAGAGGACCTGTCATGTCCTCCTGCACATGCGGTTTTATATACCACTAGAAAGCTGACACTAGAACGCCGCTATCATGGTGCCCTCTGGGCCCGGTCACGGTCGAATCCCCTGTGACTGCAGTCGTTACGCCACTGAATGTACAGTAGCAGTCAGCAAGAAGACAGAGCAAAGTACTGATGCAGATTTTTTTTTGGAGGGGGTGTGAAAAGATTAATCTACTATGACTTGACCTCGCACTGGAAAGCTTCTTTCAACTCTTTCGGCAGAATTAGCACCACTATGTATATCCACCAGATATAGTAGTCCTATAGTGAATAGAGTGCCAGGAAGCTCTGACCACTGAACAGTTGCATTACAACATCATACACATTGGCTATTTGATTGTGATGTGCTGTATATTGCTACCTTATAGCAGTGGGAGAATGATACCAATATGATGTAAACCCATAAAGTCAGAACTACTGCACACCCACTACCTCTGTCCAGCACAAATACCTCAGTGCCAAAAGCCACTGATTCGCAAGGTTTGCAGCAGCCAGCAAATTAAAAAAACTAAAAAGAATACATTGCCTTTTGCCAAGTATTGCCTTTTTTCCCCAAGTGCCTCCCCCAAAAAGTTTGCTGCTCTAGGCTCCATCCATCAGGTTCCTACTGGCAAATATGGCCATGGTTACTGTTAATGGAATTTATGGATTAAATTTATCTGCATTTAGTGATTTACACTTAGAAATTGTCAAACCAGAGGTGCTTTGTCTCAATCTGTGTGTATGAGATTTCCAATTAAATTGATAGTAGTCTATGGTGGATACTGTGGCTGGAATTTCAAATGAAATCAATATAACAAATTAAATAATTCATATTATGTGCCTTTGTCAGTGTTTTAAAAGAACTTAAAGGGGCTTGGAGAGTTTAAAGGGGCTGTCTGTTTCTTGTTCCCTTTCAATGTACAGGAAATACTGTGAGCTTCAACGGTGACTGTCCTCTGCCAGTTGGTTGAAGGCTAGAGAGAAGCAGAGGATCTGGGAATCCTCCTGGAGGATTGTGAGGGGTGTAATACTTTCATACTTTTTTATAAGGCATTCTGCCCTGACAGCCCCTTTAAAGAGCATTTTTCATTCCCACTAATCTATCTCATGTGCATAGATGAAATGAGAGAAAGTAAATTTAGGTGGGGTTTGCCTTTAAGCCTAGTTAAGACAGCCTGGCAAAGAAGTCTAAGTGAAATTCTTTGCTTTACAAGTAAGTACAGTTAGTCATAATAAGCTGGTTATCCCTCATAACATGTTCTAGCCCCCGTGTTGAATCAACTTGGATTGTTTTAATAGCAGATGGGGATCACTGTTTGGAGATGATAGCAGAAAGCTGAATGAGCAGATGCCTACACTCGGAAAGCTGGGAGCAGATTTCATTTGCATACAAATAACAGATCATTCTGGTAAACAATGTAATTATGAATTTAAGCAAAAATTTGGGTTTAAGACGGATTTGTATAATAGTTTACCATGGTTATAACTCTATATGCCACAGAATTGATGAATGTGCTTCTGACTAGAATGCTAATACCCCAGAAAATAGTATGGTAATACCCCACATAATGCTAGTACCCCAGATAATAGTATGCTAATACCCCAGATAATTCTAGTACCCCAGATAATAGTATGCTAATACCCCAAATAATGCTAGTACCCCAGATAATAGTATGCTAATACCCCAGATAATTCTAGTACCCCAGATAATAGTATGCTAATACCCCAAATAATGCTAGTACCTCAGATAATAGTATGCTAATACCCCAGATGATGCTAGTACCCCAGATAATAGTATGCTAATACCCCAGATGATGCTAGTACCCCAGATAATAGTATGCTAATACCCAAGATAATGCTAGTACCCCAGATAATAGTATGCTAATACCCCAGATAATGCTAGTACCCCAGATAATAGTATGCTAATACCCCAGATAATGCTAGTACCCCAGATAATAGTATGCTAATACCCCAAATAATGCTAGTACCCCAGATAATAGTATGCTAATACCCCAGATAATTCTAGTACCCCAGATAATAGTATGCTAATACCCCAAATAATGCTAGTACCTCAGATAATAGTATGCTAATACCCCAGATGATGCTAGTACCCCAGATAATAGTATGCTAATACCCCAGATGATGCTAATACCCCAGATAATAGTATGCTAATACCCCAGATGATGCTAGTACCCCAGATAATAGTATGCTAATACCCCAGATAATGCTAGTACCCCAGATAATAGTATGCTAATACCCCAGATAATGCTAGTACCCCAGATAATAGTATGCTAATACCCCAGATAAGCTTGTAGAAAATTTTCAAGGTTTGTGTGTAAAACAGATCTGTCAGCTTCAAGAAGCACAACAGGAAATTTTTTTTGGAGGTAAATTGCCAACTCAACAGCAATATTCTTCCTAAAGCAATATTTTTCCCAGCTCAGTTGTATCCCTATGTTTTTAACCCTTTCATGTGGGTCATGTGATAATCAGTTTGTCCACCAATCCTAAGCCTGTTCTCAGGAGTGTGGCTAAAGGTTCATGGTCCCTGGTGTGAAAAGTTCAGCCTGGGCCCCCCCACCTACCTTATAACTTCATTCATGACCACTGTTCCTGTCTGAAATTGACCAAAGATCGCCATGTTGCCCTGAGACTCCTTCATCACTATAAGTGAAAGGAGTTGCATTGCAACCTAGGTGTTCCGACTTCGACTTCTAGTAGCAAAAAAAAAAGAAAGGGAAAAAAAAGCATTTTTTTTCGCACTAGAAAGGACACTGAGCCCGAGGAGGCTCATCTATAAGTAAAAATCCTATTACAATGACATCTTATTAGTATACTCATTAAAAACCATACATCCTTTATACTGTTACAAATCAAAACCATGTGTAAGGATATGAAATCAGTTGTAAATAATTGTAATGCACAATATTTAGGATGCAACAAACAAGATAAGGACAAGGTATATTATAAGATCCACTTATAAACTATCTCCAAACTGTTGTTTCACCCAGATATTGCATCAATATCCCAATTCCTGGCTGGGACTAGCTGTTTGTGTTATGTCATAACAGCGGAAGGAGGTTTCTACCCACAAGTCAGCTGTGGTCTGTTCCTACATATCCCCATCATCTGCATCAAGAGGATCATTCACCAACCTCAACAACTCCAGTTCTTAGCATCTGTTAATAGTTGCTGCTGATTCTAGCACAGTTGGAATTTTTTTCTCTAGTCCCCACCTTTTCTGAGCAATCAGTGCTGTTAGTTTTGGTGAATGATATGATATTTAGGCTTTCTGCTGTCAGTTGGCAGTGTCTGGCAGGAGTAGGATAGGAGTGTGATTAAGAGCTCCCATCAGAGATGAACAATATAAGAGCTCAGAATCACATCCCTGTCCTGCTCCTGCTTGACATCACCTACCTGACAGAGGTGGTGAAAGGTCCCCTTTAACAACAAAAACCTTAAAGAGCTGTCCAGGATCTTTGTTTTACATATCTAACCATATAATTTAGATTTTAGTTTGACTGTATATCTGATTTGTGGAGGGCCAACTGCTGGCCCTTGCACAGAGCAGCTGTTCTGGGGAGTATCCTGTTCCTGTACTATAGCGTGCATAGAGCCAGAATGAGAGTTCTGTGTCTTTATAGTGGCCGGGCGTCAGTGTCAAACTAGGATGTCTAGGGCCCACCGATGGAGTTGTTTCTAGGGGCTCACCACCATGACTCCTGCAGATCAGCTGCTCACCCGCCATGCGATGTGCACCGCTGCACTACCTAAACCCACTGCTACACTCCAAGTGATCAGCATGGCTCCTGGAATTGTTAACATTACCTGTAGCTGCACTGTCCTGGAAAGCTGATCTGCAGGGACCCTGGCTGTCAGACACCTGCAGATGTAGTATTGATGGTCTATCCCAAAGACAGGCCTTCAATATTAGAAAGATGGATAAACCCTTTAAAGAGGTCATCCAGAAACTGAAGCAACCCATGTGAAGGACGAGTAAGTGTAAAATAAAATTTAAAAAAGCATACTGATCTGTCCCTGGTGCTCCATTGTCTGCCGCCAGTGTCCATTCAGTCTCATGTTGGTGCCTTCTTTTTGAGAGTCCTGTGCCTTATGTGACTGCTGAGACCAATTAGGTACAGGAATGAGGCTCTGCTGTGAGACCAAACAGACACTGGCAGGGGACAATGGGGTGCTGGGGACAGGTGAGTATGCTTTTTTTAAAAAAAATTTTACACTTCCCTGGCCACCACAGGGATCGCTTCAATGTATAGACAACCTCTTTAAAGGGGCCACTGTATGGGGAGCATTGAAGAGGCCAATGTATGGGGGTGGAATAGTGAAGGGGTCACTGTATGGACCATACATAGCCGTAACCCCTTATAGCAGTAATGGGTCATTACTTACCTGTCTGCTCCCTGGTAGCGCTCCTTCTTGGCCTGGGCGCACTGTTGTGATGTCATGCCCAGAGCAGGAGGGGCCAGAGAGAAGACAGGTAAGTATTGAGGCTTACTCCTTTATCCTGCGCAGCTTGTATATGTATTTTCAACAACCAGATCGGTACATCTAGGAAGAACTGGCTGCATCACTTACTGATCCCTGCTCCTGCCTGCGGCCTCTTCTTCCCTCTTCAGCATTCCATGGGCCCCCTGGAGGCTGAAGAGGGAAGAGGAGGCTGTGAGCAAGAGCAGGGATAGATAAGTTATTAGGGGCCAGTACCAGACTTCCACTGCTTATTAAAAAAAAGCAGTTGAGGTCCGGGAGGGCCCCCCAAAGGCACGGGGCCTACCGGGAGATTCACCGATACCCCGGTGGGCCAGTCTGAGCCTGCCGGGCGCCATTACTGCAACTCATTTCTATTTGTGACTGTAACAGCTTAGCTAACTTCCTTGCACTGTAACCGCCAAGCATTGCACCCACTGATTGCTTTTTTACCTCCTTATTGCACTAACCTTACGTAGGGCCATAAAATAATTCATATCTATCTATACAAAAAAATTCAGACAGCACCTCCCAATGTGAACAGGTGCAAGCTACTGTGGTAAAATTCACAAATACAAAGACGTGCAGCAGCACTCTGAAACAGCACAAAGGCATATAAAGAACAGAGATAGAACTATATTACTGTTATTATTGGCACATATAAAAATTAATATGGTCTGTAGACTAAATATATAAATTTGTTGTTCTTAGTTATACATATTTATTCAAACAGTAGGAAGCCCAGCTGCCCCGACAAGGCTACCTGACTTAGGTGGTACCCTACACTAATACCTCTCTTGCACCAAAAATGAGTCTACAGTGTGAACACAGGGCAATAAACATACCTCTCTTGGACCCAGAACAGGTCTACAAAGTGAATACAGGGCAAGTAGGATCCAGAGCATACTCTACTTAAAATAGCCTTGGGCAGATGGGAAACTGAAGGGTATCCTCTATTCCAATTAAATAGGCCCGTGCAATTGAATGGGAGTGCAAGTCCAATTGCAGGGAACCACACCCCTCTGCAATATGCATACAAAAAAAATTCAGACAGCAACTCCCAATGTGAACAGGTGCAAGCTACTGTGGTAAAATTCACAAATATCTCTGTAAGTTCCATTTTTGCTTTGATTGTTTTGACAAAAAAAATAAAAAATTTCCACCTCAAGCCAACCACTGTCTATGTGAGTAATTTGTTGACTCTCACATCTGTTCAACTCCCACTGAAGATGAAATTGTATGCGCTTGAAAATGTCCTGCATAACCAGAGCATGAAATATGAGGAACCCACTGCTGCCTTACTAATCAATTGTATGAAATTAACACATATAATTGGGCAATAAAGCAGAGGAAGAGGGTGCTATCTTTACTGTAGAAATGACTTCAGGAGAACGATTTCAGCAATTGCACTTTCTGTGACATTTTGATGAACTGCCTCATTCTACGTCCATATTTTATCTTGTGCACTCGCAGCTATCTTGTTCCTCCACTTTTCCTGATGTTTAGAGGCACCTTCCTAATATTACATTAACCACTTGAAGACTGGGCCATTTTTCCTGATTCAAGTCTGGACTGGATTTTTGTGTTTTTTTTTTTTTTGTGTTTTTTTTGAGGGCTGTAGCTTTTTTTTTTCTTTTGGGCATTTTTTCATAATATCCTAGTAAATTTAAGCAAAAAAGGAAGTGAAAAGTGCTAATATTTCTTTTTTAAGCAGTGTTCCCTCTCCCTTATGGTAATACAGGTGCATCTCAATAAATTAGAATATTTTTGAAACCGGAGGGGCCAGAGAGAAGAAAGGTAAGTATTGAGGCTTACTCCTTTATCCTGCGCAGCTTGCATATGTATTTTCAACAACCAGATCGGTACATCTGGGAAGAACTGACTGCATCACTTACTGATCCCTGCTCCTGCCTGCATCCTCCTCTTCCCTCTTCAGCATTCCATGGGCCCCCTGGAGGCTGAAGAGGGAAGAGGAGGCTGTGAGCAAGAGCAGGGATAGATAAGTTAATATTTACATTACTGAACTTTTTTACAATATTAAAATTTTCTTAGATTTTGGTTTTCATTACTTGTAATCCATAATCAACATTTACAGAAATAAAACACTTGAAATAGAACACTCTGTGTGTAAAGAATCTAGAAAATATAGGAGGTCACTTTTTTAATTTAATTACTGAAATAAACACTTCAAAGATATTCTAATTTATTGAGATGCACCTGTATTTACATAGGTGACCCATATTGTTGTGTCGTGGCATTTTATGTTTTTTTGCACATTCTGCACCTTTAAGGTCATAATAGACCTTTGGAGGCATTTTAACTTCCCCTTTGTTTGTCTTTTTCTGCTGATTGCCAATACTGCATAACAGCTCCCATTTACGTCAATGGGAGCTGTGATGCAGTAATGGCTATGGGTCATTGTACAGTGTATGGAGCAATCTGTTTCCAACTCCATGCACTGTACAGTCATGGCCAAAAGTTTTGAGAATGACACACATATTCTATTTTCACATGATCTGCTGCCCTCTGCTTTTTATGTGTGTTTGTCAGATGTTTTTATCACATACAGAAATATAATTGCATTCATATTCTGAGTAACAGAAGCTTATATTGACAGTTAGAATGAGTTAATGCAGCAAGTCAATATTTGCAGTGTTGACCCTTCTTCTTCAGGACCTCTGCAATTCTCCCTGGCATGCTCTCAATCAACTTCTGAACCAAATCCTGACTGATAGCAGTCCATTCTTGCAGAATCAATGCTTTAATTTTGTCTGAATTTGTTGGTTTTTGTTTGTCCACCCGTCTCTTGATGATTGACCACAAGTTCTCAATGGGATTAAGATCTGGGGAGTTTCCAGGCCATGGACCCAAAATCTCTATGTTTTGTTCCCTGAGCCATTTAGTTATCACCTTTGCTTTATGGCAAGGTGCTCCATCATGCTGGAAAAGGCATTGTTGAGCGCCAAACTACTCTTGGACGGTTGGGAGAAGTTGCTCTTGGAGGACATTCTGGTACCATTCTTTATTCATGGCTGTGTTTTTAGGCAAGACTGTGAGAGAGCTGATTCCCTTGGCTGAGAAGCAACCCCACACATGAATGGTTTCAGGATGCTTTACAGTTGGCATGAGACAAGACTGGTGGTAGCGCTCACCTCTTCTTCTCCGAATAAGCTGTTTTCCAGATGTTCCAAACAATCGAAAAGGGGATTCATCAGAGAAAATGACTTTACCCCAGTCCTCAGCAGTCCACTCCCTGTACCTTTTGCAGAATATCAGTCTGTCCTTGATGTTTTTTCTGGAGAGAAGTGGCTTCTTTGCTGCCCTCCTTGAGACCAGGCCTTGCTCCAAGAGTCTCCGCCTCCCAGTGCGTGCAGATGCACTCACACCTGCCTGCTGCCATTCCTCAGCAAGCTCTGCACTGCTGGTAGCCCGATCCCGCAGCTGAAACACTTTTAAGAGACGGTCCTGCCACTTGCTGGTCTTTCTTGGGCGCCCTGGAGCCTTTTTGGCACCAATGGAACCTCTCTCCTTGAAGTTCTTGATGATGCGATAGATTGTTGACTGAGGTGCAATCTTTCTAGCTGCAATACTCTTCCCAGTTAGGCCATTTTTGTGCAGTGCAATGATGACTGCACGTGTTTCTTTAGAGATAACCATGGTTAACAGAAGAGAAACAATGATGGCAAGCACCAGCCTCCTTTTCAAGTGTCCAGTGGTGTCATTCTTACTTAATCATGACAGATTGATCTCCAGCCCTGTCCTCATCAACACCCACACCTGTGTTAATGGAGCAATCACTGAAACGATGTTAGGTGGTCCTTTTAAGGCAGGGCTGCAGTGATGTTGAAATGTGTTTTGGGGGATAAAGTTCATTTTCTAGGCAAATATTGACTTTGCAAGTAATTGCTGTTAAGCTGATCACTCTTTATAACATTCTGGAGTATATGCAAATTGCCATTAGAAAAACTGAAGCAGTAGACTTTGTAAAAATTAATATTTGTATCATTCTCAAAACTTTTGGCCATGACTGTACAGTACAGAGACCGGAAGTGTACCTAAATAGTTGATCCATGTGAGTTCCAACTGATGACACTAGCCTAAGGCTAGCCTAAAATCATAGACAATCTTTTTAGTATAAGGGAAACATTAAGGGGCAATATTTAAGTAAGGGAGCATCATAGACATAGCTGACACATTAATAATCTCTGTAAATTGGGCTGTATTCATTTAATGTGGCATTAAGGTGAATTATTAATTGGAGGAGTTATTAATTGCAGGGGCACTATTAATTTAAGGGGGCATACAGGGGCATCATTAATTTAAAGATATAAAAAGGGTTATTATTAATTTCCAGGGAATTTTAAAAATATATATTTTATAATTTGGGGTAGCGCCTGGATGAGGACTTAGTGTAAGTGAGGAAAATGTGGGTCGGATGCCTGGAAAAGATGTCTGTGTTGCAAACTTTACAGAGAAAGTCATGACTTGAAGAAGTGGTCGTGGTGGTCCAAACCAGATGGAAGAGACGAAAAAAAATCACTACATTTCTCCTGTACTGTACTTATTTAAATGGTCTGCAGAGCCCTGCATAGAACCAGTATATACCACTATATGGTCACTGTATGGTGGTAATATTGTTATACCTGGGAAGGGAGTCCACTCAGATGTGTTTGCTACCCCATGGAACTTTTAGCTACACCTCTGGTGTCCTGCTATTGAATGAGCAAGGCTACGTGACAGTTACAAGGTGGTGCTTCCTCCTAATCTCCTACTAACCTCTCCCCTTCATGGACTGACTGAGCAGGTAGAACTTGCAGAAAAACAACCAACATGTGACCAACAGCCATGAAGCTACAGAAAGCTCTGCTTTGTTCCTGTAAGATGACACAGGAACAAAGCATACCTTAAAGCCAAAATGTGCAAGATACTTAAGTCTTAGCCGTAGGAACTTTTTTCAATTCATTTTTACTGAGTCGACAACCCCTTTAAAGGAAACAGAGTGGGGATTTTGATATGACACTGGCACCACAGCTCCAGCTTGTGTGGGCCTTGTTGCTGAAAAGCAAAAAGTAGGTGTAGATCATTTGGAAAGGTAGATAATGAGAAGGCTGGCTGCAGAACATGGAGTATTAAATGCTCTTATAGCCAAGCAGGATGACCTAGAAATTCACACACATAGAAATAATGGGAGTGCAGGAAGAAATGTGCCCACTGAAATACATAGGTCTGCATAGGAGTCGTTTACACCAAGGAGTCTCAATTTTTCTATATTTGGGAGCTCACTGATCAGTACATAGCAATCCCTGGGACACACCATTAGTCTATGCATAAATATTCAATAATTGTCTTAAAGGGGTTGTCCAGTTTCAGCAAATAAATGTTACTGTCTGTGCAATGAAAAGTTCTATACTTGGACAATATACTTTCTGTATCAATTCCTCACAGTATTTTACTTCTGTTTGCTGTAATTTATTCTGCTTACTTCCAGTGGATAAAAATCAGTCCATGGTCATGATATTAACACACAGGTGCACAGCTCGTTACCATTCAGATGTCTGATTACTGTGCTGTGACTACTGTAACGAGCTGTGCACCTGTGTCCATCACATGACCATGGACTGTATATCACATGACCATGACCATCTGATTTATATCCACTGGGAGTAAACTGATTGAATGACAGCAAGCAGAGATCTAAGAAACCATAAGGAATTGAGACAGAAAGTATACAGGATAATTGTATAAATTTTCATTACAGTAACATTTATTTGCTGAAACTGGACAACGCCTTTAATTTTTCTTTAAATGTGTCTCTTGAACCCATTAGAAGATTAAAATAACCACAAAAGAATTCAGTTCTATTACTAAACTAAATATGTCTGCAGCCAGAGATGGGTCTTTGAAACAAATGTCAATATAATGACATAAAAACTGCCTTCTCTTCTACACCTCACAAACAAGTACAGGGTACCTGACCAGTAACACCAATCTCATAAGAAAATGGGAGGAAGTTGTGTCATACTTTATTTTACATGAACATATTTTTTAGGTGAAAAAAACATGGTCATAGATTGTATTCATATCTGCACTATAGCTTTATTCATAATGGAAGCTTTAGCAAGTATTAGATCCAATAGACAAGTGATCTGAATGACTCCATTGACTTGATAATAGGATGTATCAAGGTTTTACAAAGGTTTCCATTGGTTTGGCAGCAAGAATTGTTCTGCATGCTGTTCTATTTTCTCTGTTAAAAGTCATGGAAAACACCAGAACCCCTGCTGGACTGCCTAATGCTTGTGTGAACAGACCTAGAGTAAGTTCTTATTGTAGGTTAGCTATTTTTATAATTTCTTGCATAAAATATAATACTGCAATAGACCCTAAATACCCACGTCAAACACTGTACAAATGATATATCATGCATCCACAATTTGATATCATAACACAATAAATGTAAAATATATATTTATCAGAGCACAATGTGTTATTCAGCTGTCCAAGGACACCCCCACACAATCTGTTAGTTCAGTTGTTGAAGAAACAAGGTAGCAAATGCAGCCTACCTATGGGAGGCTAGCATAAGGGGTTTACCCTGTTACTATATATGTATGTATGTTGTGATTAAAGCTGTACCATTGACTGGTGCCTAACATTAGCAGAAGAATGTGCCGATTGTAAAAAACAAGAAAAAGCAGATGTTGATAAAATTCAGAATAGTTGATATTGATATTGCTTGTATGAACAGTATCTTAGTGGACTTGAGTATATGAATGTCTAATGCTGAGGCCTCACGTTGCGTAAACGCAGCTTTTTTTGTTGCAGTTTTTTGAGCCAAAGCAAGGAGTGGATTTAGCAGAAGGGAGAAATATAAGAGCTTCTTAGATATTTCCTATTCCTTTTGTAGCCCTTCTTGACTTTGCCTAAAAAAAAAACGCAATAAAATCTGCAACAAAAAAAACTGCGTTTCTGCAATGTGGGACCTTAGCCTGAAAGTGTTATTATGCCTTTTAATGAAATAGGAGTTATTGGGGGCAAGGTGGGTAAGACCAGCTCCATGTAGTCCCCCTTTTTCCTCTAACTCCTTTCAGCCACCCAGTATTTTATACTAGAACAATGTTGCTAGTGACATTTTTCTCAGTTTTGCGGCATATTTTTTGCATATGTGTTTTTTGGTAAGAATTGTACAATTATATTTTCAATTCAATTTTACCAAATTAAAAATGGTCAGAGAGGCACCTGCATACTGCAAGGTCTTGCCTGAAGATATGGGTACTGTACTTATTTAGACATTTATAGCAATAGCAGCCACAGTTTTTTTTTATTTTTATGTTAACATTGCTACATGAGGTCTTGTTTTTTGCATGAGAAGCTGTGCACATAAGTAAATTTATAACCTATTAATTTATAGATTAAAATCAGAGAGAAATTACAACATGTTTATTTACATCATTTACTGAGCACTATGAATAATGTGGCAGATTTATGAAAACTGGTGTTATCAACGCCAGTCTTCATAACCCCATCGCTGGTGGAGGGTGCGCCTCCTCAAAAATGACGCACACCCTTGGCCGGGCAGTGCGCTGGGAGGGGAAATGATTGTGATAAATCGTAATTGACTGTGGCATCTAAGCTGTTGAGGCACATGGGCACTACCATATTGGAATGGGTTGCTTTCCCCAAAAAACATCATAGGATACTCCCCAGACAGTAGAGACCCTAAATAGCATATCAGGCACCAAAACTAACTGTACTGATGGCTTAGGAATAGTGCAAAGTGTGACAGTGGAGGGATATCGGTGCCGAAAAATAACATAAAGGCAAAGCTGACACTGCGATGAATTCAATGCACTGTCAGCTTTCTATTATTATTATTATTATTATTATTATTATTATTATTACTGTTTATTTATATAGCACCATTAATTCCATGGTGCTTTACATTTGCGGATTTACATACGGTACACCAGATATACAAAACAGATAATGCTAACAGAGACCAACTGGTACAGTGGGATAAAGGGCCCTGCCCGCAAGGGCTTACAATCTATGAGGGAAGAGGGAGAGAGACAGACGGTGGGGGTAGAGGCTGCTCAGGTGGTGGTGTGGTGACAGTAGTGTTATTGGAGGTTGTAGGCTTTCTTGAATAGGTGAGTCTTCAGGGCCTTCTTGAAGCTTGTGACTGTGGGGGACAGTCTTATGTGTCTTGGTAATGAGTTCCAGAGTATGGGAGATGCCCGGGAGAAGTCTTGGAGTCGATTGTGTGAAGAGCGGATAAGAGTAGGAGGTCTTTGGAGGATCGGAGGTTACGTGCGGGCAGGTAGTGGGAGATTAGGTTGCAGATATATGGAGGGGACAGGCTGTGGATGGCTTTGTTTGTCAGCATTAGCAATTTGAACTCTATTCGCTGGGCAACGGGTAGCCAGTGAAGGGATTGGCAGAGGGGAGCGGCCGATGAAGAACGGGGGGAGAGGTGTATTAGGTGAGCAGCACAGTTTAAGGTGGACTGGAGGGTGGCGAGGGTGTTTGCTGGGAGGCCATGGAGAAGGGTGTTACAGTAGTCTAGGCGGGAGATTATGAGGGCGTGGACTAGCATCTTTGTAGTTTCAGGGGTGAGGAAGGAGCGGATTCGGTGGATGTTCTTGAGTTGGAGGCGGCAGGAGGTGTTGAGGGTTTGAATATGTGACTTGAAGGATAGTTCAGAGTCTAAGGTTATCCCAAGGCAGCGGGCCTGTGGGACTGGGGTGAGAGTGGTTCCATTAATTTTGATAGATGGATCAGGTAGGGGAATCGTGCATGGAGGGGTGAAGATTATGAACTCCGTTTTCTCCATGTTAAGTTTGAGAAAGCGGGAGGAGAGAAAGGAGGCTACGGCTGCTAGACATTCTGGGACTCTGGACAACAGGGAGGTAATGTCTGGTCCAGAGAGATATATTTGGGTGTCGTCAACATAGTAATGGTAATGGAAACCATGGGATTCTATGAGTTGGCCAAGACCTAGGGTGTAGATTGAGAACAGGAGGGGTCCTAGGACGGAGCCTTGGGGGACACCTACAGAAAGAGGGCGTGGCGGGGAGGTGGTGTGTGAGTGGGAGATGCTGAATGTGCGGTTGGTGAGGTATGAGGAGATCCAAGAAAGGGCCAGGTCTGAGATGCCAAGGGATGAGAGAGTTTCTAGCAGGAGGGAATGGTCGACTGTGTCAAAGGCAGAGGAAAGGTCGAGGAGCAGGAGGACAGAATAGTGACGTTTGGCTTTGGCAGTTAGAAGGTCGTTGGTGACCTTGGTTAGGGCAGTTTCTGTGGAGTGATGGGGTCTGAAGCCTGACTGTAGTCTGTCAAAGAGCATATTGGACGAGAGGTAGGAGGATAGTTCGGAATGGACGTGTTGCTCTAGTAGTTTTGAGGCGTACGGGAGCAGTGAGATGGGGCGATAGTTGGCTGGAGAGGACGGTCCAGGGAGGGTTTCTTAAGTATAGGTGTGACGGTAGCATGTTTGAAGGCAGAAGGGAAGGATCCAGTGGTTAGGGATAGGTTGAAGAGATGGGTTAGGGCAGGAGTAATGTCTTGAGTTTTGGGATGAGATGTGACTGGATTGGATCGAGTGCACAGGAGGTGAGGTAAGATTTAGAGATTAGGGTGGAGAGCTTTTCATCAGTGATGGTGGAGAAGCAGGTTAAAGATGATGAGCACCGAGCAGTTGGATAGAGTGGTTGTTGGGGGTGTAGGGTGATACTGTCTCTGATGGTGTCAATTTTGCTTTTGAAATAAGAGGCAAAGACATCAGCTGTGATAAGTGATGTTGGAGGGGGCACAGGAGGACGGAGGAGGGAGTTGAAGGTAGTGAATAGCTGTTTGGGGTTGCGGGATAGGGCAGATATTAGTGTGGTGAAGTAGACCTGCTTTGCAGAGGTGAGTGCGTTCTTGAATGTGAGAACTGCCTCTATTCTATTGGTATATAATACCACCGATGTCAGAGGACATCGGCAAACAATTGGCAATCAAGGAAATTTTTATAGAATATAAAGAATATGTGATAATTTTTATTATATTTCCATCTTTGTCTGCAGTCAGCGATATTTCCATTACGATCTTTTATTTTTCATTATTTGTAGTCCTGAAAATAAAATATCTGTGTCCCTTGTCATTGTGGATGTCACTGTCAAGACATGCATCAGAGTAATACCGTAAATGTAAGAAGTCTTCCAGCACTAATTACCTTTAATAATTGTCATATCACTTAAACTTGGACTTTCTTCTGTACTCTGAGTCACTGGCTACATGCTGTGTTAAACAATTTAGCATGAAGGAGGACACACAAGCCATAAAAACTGTAATTTAATGGCAATCTGAGAGGCTATTACTTATTATTACTGCCTCCCTCTATATTACCAACCATATTTTTATTGTCACTGTCAAAATACAAATTTACCTCCCAATCTCAACCTCCAACCATTTTAATAGAGCTTTAAACCTAAAATAAAATATGGCAGATATTTCCTGCCTGAAATGTGCATAAATTGGCTCCCCAGATTTCATAAAGGTAACTTGGGTAAACCAATGGTATATCTTTCTATTAGGGCTTACGCTAGGTTCACACTAGTGTTGGGGTTTCCATTCTTTGGGTCCACTTGGATACCCGAAAAATGGAAACCTAATCCACTTAGAAAGCGGTTATCCATGGAAACCCACGGACCCCACTGACTAAAATTCTGCCCGAAAACTACTTGCATGACTTTTCTCTCTGCATTTTTCAAGCGGAATGGGGGACATAATCCACAAACGGTCACACATCGCTAGTGTGACCGTAGCCTTACACATATCACAATGCTGTTTGATAAGACCTTGTACGGCAGCATTTAGTGTCTCTGTATATTGTAGGTCAGTATTATGACAGCACCGCAATCTCTCCTACAAGCTAATGCTTCCAGGATAAATGAACTCCTTAAAATCATAGAGATACGGCATGGACAAATTCCCCAATAAAGAAATAAGTACACTTAAAAACTAACTTTTATTAATATCCACTAAAAGTATATAAATCTATAAAAGAAAGCACCTAATAAAGAGATGCCATACTACAATGGGGTCATATAAAGGGTAAAGGCAGCCTGCCTCAAATTAAGAGGCTAGTATGGTGATACCTGTATCACTTCACAAATACCCCTCAGTTATAAATTGCAATACCCAATATTTAGATCTCAGTTCACTGAAGGGGAAAAGTAAAGGATAAATCAACTGAGGTATAACACACACACACATACACCAACTGGCTAGAGGTCAGTAAAAGACCAACCAAATTGTCTGACTAGCCACTACCTAGGGAGCTTACATTACACTCCCACAGTTGACTGCCTAATACCACAAACACCATAAATGTTACAACAGGAGTATTTGCCCTAACTCCCAGCCTGTTCTGGTAGAACTTTCAAGGTGAACCAGTTAATTAACTGTAAGACTAAGGGGGTTGTGTACCTTATCACTTGCTCCTGCGGACTCCAGTATGTTGGTAAAACTATCCGGGAGTTCCGCAGGACGATAAGGGAACACATCAATGATATAGCTAGGGAGGAGGATACATCTGTATCCAGACATATACGGGAAAAACATGGTGGTGATGCTAAGCATCTTAGTTTTCAGGGCATTGAGATGGTTGTGCGGTCCCCTAGAGGAGGTAATTATGACAGACGTGTGCTCCAGAGGGAGGCATGTTGGATTTTTCTATTTGATACGGTCTATCCCATGGGCCTTAATGAATTTATATCTTACTCATCCTTTATCGATTAGGGTTCTAATCATCTATCCCTAGTGACTGTTTTGAGGCAGTCTATATCTAGTGTTATCACCTTTGCCCTTATTCTGCGTTTATTTAAAAAGAGAAGGAAAAGGGGAAGGTAGAGAGAAAGGAAGAAAAAAAGAAAAGGAGAAAAAGTATTTTTTTTTTTTTTTGGCTGCAATTCTGAGATCCCTATGGGGTGGTTTACAGTTTGAGTCCTCTGTATGTGTTCTTTATGTGATTATCTTCTGTTTTCGGTGGGTGTTACTTGGCCACCTTTCATGGTGTTTTATATCTCTAAAGCCTTATCGTTAGATATACCGCGACGTTAGGGTCCGGGTGTTACCATGGATGCATATGTGCATCTTCTTAGACTTTAAGGAACGCCCTGTATGGGCGTTCCTTGCTTACATCACTGTCCGGAGCTTCTGGGTGTTGGCGCTCTGTGATTGGGCGCACCTCTGATGACATGGACTGCTAGGGGGTGTGGCTTAGCAGATATTAAGCTAGGCTGTGTGAGCCGGCACTTGCGGTCATTCATCACGGCCGGCCGGGCTGATATATTAAGTGCTCTATATTATACAGGCAGTTTGCACACATTTATGGTGTATTCTGCTTTGCCCTTATGCATGTGCCTCTGATGAGCTGGTGTAGTTCAGCAGAAACGCGCGTCAGGCAGGCTGGGAGTTAGGGCAAATACTCCTGTTGTAACATTTATGTGTGGCATCCCAGAGCTGGCTATGGCTGGGCTGAGGGTGATCTCTGTGCATTGTATTATTTCCTGTTGCTTCATAGCCTGTGTGACATAGCAGGGGGTCCTGAGTCTCACACAACACAGCGCCACCTAGTGAGCCTCACACATGCATTACACCTCGCATAGGATTGAATAGTAACCAAATGTCCAATGGGAGGACATCGCCTGGGAAAAGGGGAGGAGTCAGCTGATCACTGGGTCCCCATGGTAACACCCCTGCAGGAAGGTCCTGCGTGTGAGGAGTTAGAAGTGTGGAGTGTTAGGAGGAGGAGGTGAGGAGATAAGTGTGATGTCCTGTGAAGAAAGCAGTGAGTTTAGTGCAGGAATCTCAAGTCCTAGACAGGCCCAGGAAGGTTGGAGAGCTGACATACTCCAGCCTTTCAGAAGATCCTGTCCCCTGTCTGCCTAGCCATCGCCCTGAAGGAAGTCAAGCATCATTATCTTGTCAGCCTGAGACTGTGGAGAGAACATTCTGGAACACGTGCTCCATAGCAAGTATCACAGGATCCAGGGGCCAAGGCCAGACCTGTGGAATATCCTGCCACCCTGACTATTGCACCCCGAAACTCTGAGCTATCAGGACCACATAACGTGAGTGGGGAATATTATGTACTAGCATCATGGTGGGCATCCTCCTATGAGCCAAATAGGAGCCCAGACGCACCTTAGGGCTGTAACACAGAAGTATAAGGGGCTAGGAACATCTTTCATCAAGTCTACCCTGCACCCCAGGACTTTGCTGTGTCACCAGGCGTACCCCGTTGTTTTGTATGGAAGAAACTGTTTAAGCATTTGTGCCTCCACACCCATGGAAGTAAAAGTTCAACTTTACAACCGTTTCTGTGTCTGACTCTGCACCGACAACATCAGGGCGCCCCAAACACCACCAGTCGGCACAGTATAGGGGAAGCGCCCCGGGGGAACAATCACCACCAACATTTGTGCAGCCCCCTCATCACCGGTACCAGTGGTGGTAACGTGGGACAGCACCAGCGCTGCGCCCTCGTGCCCAGAGACCGTGACAAGTCTGCGCTGTTTGCACCCCGCAATCCCAACTGCAGCGTTACCTTCCATCTGGTCACCGCAAGAAAAACTGGCGTCACGAACAGGATACGGGTGTGTGCCATTTTGAGAAAGTCGCCACGAAAAGTGCGCCAAATTGTCTCCAGAGCATCGGTCTTTATTGTGGAGTTTGCTAAGATCAAGTTTATTCCCTGAGAGTGCTTGCCACAAAGAGGGGGGAGCCCTATACCCCTGAAGTAAGCCCTAAAGACTGTCCTCTCAGTGTGTTACAGCCCTGGAAGAGTTAAAACACCCAGGACTTGTTTGCTGCGCCACATCGCTGTGTAAGAACGCCCACAAAGGGTTAACTGTACCTTACAAAAGTGCGGGAGATTTTTAGCACTGCCCATGAGGCCAGGAGACCCATCTGCCGCCATCTTAGGAGAGCCCAGAATGCTGAGCGCAATGCTCCAGCGCACCCATACAAGAAAGTGAAAGGCGAACGTGCCGGCGCCATTTCTGACTCTCCGGTGCCGCATCACCGTCCCTGCTGTGCACCGCTGATCTCTGGTCCACGCTGCAGTTGCTGTCAGTGAGTACTGTGCCTCCCTGTCCTTGTCTTCAGTCCTCCCACGGCCCCAGCGAGTGTTTTCCGTGTACCGTGTCCGTGGGGAGTGCCACCATTAAAGAGGGGGAGCACACCGTCAGCCTGCATCACAGTGACTCTGTTAATAGCTACAGCATTCTTAAAGGGACAGCATTCCAAGTTGTAGTCTCCATTCCCTGCCAGCAAGCAGTTGAGTTTCTTAAAGAGACGGCGACCTAATTTCAGTCATACCTGCAAACAACATGACTGAGCAAAGTGACATTGTGCCATCTGTTTCTAGTGATCCAGCAGTGCCCATGGCGAGCAGCCTACCATTCTCCATGCCATTTTACCCTGGCGCACCATGGCTGCCGCGCTACAAGGGGAGGCGCATACCCTCAGGGACTTTCGTGAGAAGATGCTGTCTCTCTTCCAGTTCTATCCTCTGAATACAGAACAGCAGATACAGATCCTGCTGGGCCAGCTTGAGGGTGCTGCAGCTAGGGAGGTCAAATCCTGGCCTGCCTCTGACAAAAGAACCCCTGGGCAAATTCTGGACAAACTCCAGGTGAACTTTGACGTGCGATCTGTCTCCGAGGTAAAGATGCGCTTCTTTTCCAGACGACAACTACCTGGTGAGACCCTGCGGGACCATGCTTTATCCCTCCAAGAGGCGTTCAGAGCTGTGGTGCAAGTGGATCCACGTGAAAATGTGGACTCTGATAAAATCTTGCTTGACCGCTTCATAGAAGGGGCGGGTACCACATTGCTCCAGAGTCAGTTGCGAATGCTTGCTGCACAACATCCCAGCATCACGTTTGCTGACTTCAAGGCCCTTGCCATCCAGGTCTTGGGACAGGAGCAGCCCCAGCCGAGCCCAGTCATCTGTGCTCCCTCACCTGGACCCTCAACAAGCATTGCTCCAGTTGTCCTGCCACTACCTCTGGGTACCTCACCTGCTGCCCAAACTGCGCAGACTACACCAGCAGACTCCAGAGATGACCTTCTGGCCCGAGTGGATCATCTGACCCGTGCCATGGAACAGATCACCGTCCGTCTAGATCGTCTGACCCAGCCGTCTTCATCGTCCAGTGATCCTTTGCGAAGTCTCAACATCTCACCTGAGTCGCCACCCAGACGTCCGTCTTCAGTGAAATCTCCACAGAGTGAGAGGCCATACTGTACCTATTGCCATAGATATGGACACACCAGGCCTCAGTGTTTTCAGTTAAACGGGCCACCCCCGAGGCAGCGGGCCGCCCCTCGGGAGGAAAGAAGAAGGGCCCAGGTGAATCTTCAGTGCCATTGTCACGCTTCGTCTCAGCCTGCCCACACATCACAATCCGGGTGAACGGTGTCCCTCTGACAGCGTTGGTGGACACTGGATCTCAGGTAACAACCCTGCGCAAGCAGGTGTTCCTTGAACATTGGGACTTAGATGTGTTGAATAGAACGCCTGACACATGGATAAATCTGTGTGCCAGCAATGGACAGCCCATACCACAGCAGGGTTATTGGGAACCCACTATCCAGATTGGGGACTTGAAACTGCCTAGACAGGGTGTAATTGTCACTGATGTAGAGGATGATAGGTTTGCAGTTGTAATATTAGGCATGAATGTTTTACGCCATTGCTTTGCAGAAGTGTTGGATGCCTTGCATGCCTCTCTCCTTACAGCTTCTCCCAGTGACCAGCAGACCATTCAGCGGGCTATTCGTGTACTCAATGCCCAGCACAAGTTCGCCAACAACCAAGGTGAAATTGGTCGAGTCCGGATCCAAGATACCCGTCCAGTAACCCTACAGCCTGGAACAGAAACTATGGTGTGGTGCCGTGCCCGTCCGGGCATAGAAAATCAGGACTACGAGGCCTTGCTACAACCCATACAGGTAGATGGCCAACCACTTGTCATGGCTGCCCGCAGCCTTGTCACAGTTTCCAATGGACGTGTTCCTGTCCGCTTAGTCAACTTGGGCGATGCTCCCGTGAACCTCCACAAGTTCCACTCTGTGGCCCTGCTACACCGGTTAGCACCAGAAGACATTCTCTCTGGTGATTCTACCGCCACACAGCGTTCCACCCAAGCTGCTGAGAACATTCAGAATGGAGCCACGAAGTCCTGGTGGGATGAATTGAACGTGGGAGACGCCAATACCCCTATAGAGCACATCAATGGGGTTCGCAATGTGGCCAAGCGTTACCAACAGGCATTCAGCAAACACCCATTGGACTTTGGTAAGACCATGACCATACAACATCGCATTCTGACTGGCGACCACCATCCAATCAAGGAGCGTCACCGTCCAATACCACCAGCGATGTACCAACCGGTGAAAAAGTTGATCCAAGAGATGCGAGATGCTGATGTCATCCGGGAGAGTAACAGCCCCTGGGCAGCCCCGCTAGTCCTTGTCAAGAAGAAAGACGGAACCCTACGATTTTGTGTGGACTATCGTAAACTCAACAACGTCACGCACAAGGACGCATACCCATTGCCGCGGATTGAGGAATCTCTAACGGCTTTGGGATCAGCTACCTGTTTCTCTACCCTGGACTTAACCAGTGGATACTGGCAAGTCCCTATGGCGCCTGAAGATCGTGAAAAGACTGCGTTTACGACCCCGATGGGACTCTTTGAATTCAATAGTATGCCATTTGGGCTATGTAATGCCCCAGCCACATTCCAACGGCTTATGGAGAGGTGCCTCGGCCATGAGAATTTCCAGAGTGTGCTACTGTACCTGGACGATGTTATTGTATTCTCCCCGGACATACCAAGAACACCTTCGTCACCTATCCGAGGTATTCAAGGTACTTATACAGCACGGCCTAAAGGTGAAGCCCTCCAAGTGCTACCTGTTGAAACCCCAAGTTCACTACCTTGGGCATGTCGTGAGCGCACAAGGCGTCCAACCTGATCCTGAAAAGATCACTGCAGTCCAGAACTGGCGAAGACCAACTACCGTCAAAGAAGTCCGAAGCTTCCTTGGATTCGCAGGTTACTACCGGCGTTTCATACCACACTTCGCCCAAGTAGCCGAACCTCTGAACGAGTTGTTGCGCGGTTGTCCCAGAGAAAACTACAACCGAAAGCTTCCGGTAGACTGGACAGCACGTCAAGAGGAAGCCTTTCAAGTGCTTAAAGCACTTCTGACACAACCACCAATTCTAGCCTATCCCGACTACAGTCAGCCATTCCGCTTGTACACAGATGCAAGTCACCAAGGTTTGGGTGCAGTGTTGTCCCAGGTTCAGGACAACAAAGAGCGAGTCATCGCCTACGCCAGCAGGAGTCTGAGAGGCGCGGAGAAGAACGACCAGAACTATAGTTCTTTCAAACTTGAACTTCTGGCGCTTGTCTGGGCCGTGACAGAGAAGTTTAAAGACTACCTGGCTGCCACACCCTTTACCGTGTACACAGATAACAATCCGTTGGCGCATCTGGACACTGCTCGACTGGGAGTCCTTGAACAACGGTGGGCCTCAAGACTCACGAATTACAAGTTCTCTGTCAAGTATCGCATTGGCAAGTCCAACGCTAACGCTGATGCACTCTCAAGGTTGCCTGTGGGAGAAGAACCACCCCGAGAAGACATTTGGGAAGAGGTGGGGATGCCACCATTCTACAACAAGTTTGCCCAACAGGTTGCTATTGGTGTCCCTGTAGAAGGAGAATCTCTGGCGAAAACAGCTGCCGAATCCCTCCAGGAGCCATCTCTGTGGAAAACGTTCCAAGAAGAGAGCAGAGTTTTAGGAGAATTGTCAGATTTCCTGCTTACAGGAAGAATACCAACCCGTGTAAAGAGAGGTCTTCATGACGTGGAATTAAAACGCCTTTGGCGACAGAGGAAGCGCCTGTTTGTCCAACGAGGCCTTCTACATAGAAACACTCTTGATCCTGTCACAGGTGAAAGGCTTCATCAGATCCTCGTACCAAGAAGAGACGCACAGATGATACTTGAGGCGTATCATGACAGATCCGGTCACTTCGGGGTACAAAAGACCGAAGCTACCATCCGTCGTCGCTTCTATTGGGTTGGGATGAGGAGTGACATTGAGAGTTGGTGCCGAGAGTGTCCCGCCTGTAGTATCACCAAGGAAGGTCGAAGAGATCAGAAGGCCCCTCTACATCCAATTAAGACTCAAAAGCCGTGTGAAATTGTTGCTCTGGACCATGTGAAGTTGGGTCCCACACGTTCCGGCTACAGCTACGCTCTGACAATGGTGGATCATTACTCCAAGTTCCTTGTCATCGTGCCTGTCAGAGATCTTACAGCAAAAACTACGGCTGAGACCTTCTACGCAGAGTTTGTCCGCCATTACGGTTGTCCTGAGCATATCCTCACCGACCGTGGATCGGCGTTTGAATCCCAATTGTTCCGTGAGCTGTGTCAGTTCCAAGACTGCAAGAAGTTGCGAACCACAGCGTATCACCCTCAAGGGAATGGTATGTGCGAGAAGGCAAATCAAGTGATCATCGGCATGCTAAGAACAGCCGCAGTTACACCTGGTGTTGAGTGGCCTGAGCGTATCAAGGACTTGGCCTATATTTACAACAACACACCCCAAACATCTACGGGATACGCACCATTTTATCTAATGTTTGGAAGACAAGGTCAACTTCCTTCAGACTTAACCCTTGGTGTGAAGGTCCCTGACACCATCAATCCACTACCCATAACAGACTGGGTTGTTGAACACCGCCGACGTATGGAGGAAGCTAAAGAGATAGTTGAAACGCGCATGGATGAGGTTCGTAGGAGACAACAGGAGGATTACAACCATCGCGCCCATGCAGCGCCCCTGAAAGTTGGCGACCGTGTATGGTTAAGGAATAACCATCGGAATGGGAAATTGGATCCATTCTGGGAGAAAGAACCATACAGTGTCATCTCCATACCATATCCTGAATCCGACGTGTATGAGATCTCTAAACCTGGGAGACAGCCCCAAGTAGTACACCGAAACCGTCTGAAGCTGTGCCTTAAAGAAGGACTACCCACAGAGGTGCCCCCAGCTGAGACAACGAGTACAGAGATCTTGTCACCTTCTGAAGCGAAAGAGAGACCCCCAACGTTAACTGAGCTTATGTGGGCGCCTAAACTACTACCATTTAGCTGTTATCCACCAATTGCTCTAGTGCAAGAGAACCCTTCGACAGATGATTTAATTGATTTCAGTGACTCTGTTCCTGATTCAAATCTCGTTCCACTTAGGCGTTCTGAGCGTACCACAAAAGGCATACCTCCAACTCGCTATAGTGATGCCATGGCTGTCCTTGGGTAAAAGAGGTTAACTGTCTCTGCTTCTGTATATATGTTATTCCTGCGCTGATTACATTAATGTTTTTCCTGTGTGTATATACAGTATATATATAATATCTTGCCATGTAATATAGTATTTACATTTATATGCAGCAAGCCAAGCCATAGTGCCCGGCTCACCGAGCCAAGGAAGTTCTGTTACCCCATTGCGGTATGGACATTCGTGCTAGAGTGCCTACTCTTCCTTACAGAAAGGACTGTTTATTGTTTCTCAGAGAGACTCTCATGATAATGGACACTCACGAAATTTGTGCCAGAGAGCCTCTGGACCCATTTGCACTACTGTTGTTTCTATATGGACTGTCTGATGGTACCGCCAAAAGGTTCCATAAGTCTGAGTTTAATTATCTCTCCGTTACCCTTCAGACTTCTCATGGACATTCCAGGACTATGCCGGGAGGTCTTACCTCAAGTTTCTAAGTATTATATTTTTCTAAACTGTTAGTGACATTTGCACTTTATTCGTATTTATTAACGTTATGTTACATTTCTCACCTTCACCCCAGCCCGTCGCCGAGGTCGGCTCAGTGAAAGAGGGGGAGTATGTGGCATCCCAGAGCTGGCTATGGCTGGGCTGAGGGTGATCTCTGTGCATTGTATTATTTCCTGTTGCTTCATAGCCTGTGTGACATAGCAGGGGGTCCTGAGTCTCACACAACACAGCGCCACCTAGTGAGCCTCACACATGCATTACACCTCGCATAGGATTGAATAGTAACCAAATGTCCAATGGGAGGACATCGCCTGGGAAAAGGGGAGGAGTCAGCTGATCACTGGGTCCCCATGGTAACACCCCTGCAGGAAGGTCCTGCGTGTGAGGAGTTAGAAGTGTGGAGTGTTAGGAGGAGGAGGTGAGGAGATAAGTGTGATGTCCTGTGAAGAAAGCAGTGAGTTTAGTGCAGGAATCTCAAGTCCTAGACAGGCCCAGGAAGGTTGGAGAGCTGACATACTCCAGCCTTTCAGAAGATCCTGTCCCCTGTCTGCCTAGCCATCGCCCTGAAGGAAGTCAAGCATCATTATCTTGTCAGCCTGAGACTGTGGAGAGAACATTCTGGAACACGTGCTCCATAGCAAGTATCACAGGATCCAGGGGCCAAGGCCAGACCTGTGGAATATCCTGCCACCCTGACTATTGCACCCCGAAACTCTGAGCTATCAGGACCACATAACGTGAGTGGGGAATATTATGTACTAGTATCATGGTGGGCATCCTCCTATGAGCCAAATAGGAGCCCAGACGCACCTTAGGGCTGTAACACAGAAGTATAAGGGGCTAGGAACATCTTTCATCAAGTCTACCCTGCACCCCAGGACTTTGCTGTGTCACCAGGCGTACCCCGTTGTTTTGTATGGAAGAAACTGTTTAAGCATTTGTGCCTCCACACCCATGGAAGTAAAAGTTCAACTTTACAACCGTTTCTGTGTCTGACTCTGCACCGACAACATCAGGGCGCCCCAAACACCACCAGTCGGCACAGTATAGGGGAAGCGCCCCGGGGGAACAATCACCACCAACATTTGTGCAGCCCCCTCATCACCGGTACCAGTGGTGGTAACGTGGGACAGCACCAGCGCTGCGCCCTCGTGCCCAGAGACCGTGACAAGTCTGCGCTGTTTGCACCCCGCAATCCCAACTGCAGCGTTACCTTCCATCTGGTCACCGCATATGGTGTTTGTGTGTTTGTGGTATTAGGCAGTCAACTGGGGGAGTGTAATGTAAGCTCCCTAGGTAGTGGCTAGTCAGACAATTTGGTCGGTCTTTTACTGACCTCTAGCCAGTTGGTGTATGTGTGTGTGTGTTATACCTCAGTTGATTTATCCTTTACTTTTCCCCTTCAGTGAACTGAGATCTAAATATTGGGTATTGCAATTTAGAACTGAGGGGTGTTTGTGAAGTGATACAGGTATCACCATACTAGCCTCTTAATTTGAGGCAGGCTGCCTTTATATGACCCCATTGTAGTATGGCATCTCTTTATTAGGTGCTTTCTTTTATAGATTTATATACTTTTAGTGGATATTAATAAAAGTTAGTTTTTAAGTGTACTTATTTCTTTATTGGGGAATTTCTCTATGTTGCTGGTACACATTCCTTGCTATCAGATATATATCTTTGGAGATACGGCATGGACCTATAGCAGGTTATAGGTGTCATATTATGGATCTATACCACTAAGGATAGGCCATCAGAATTGTAAACTAAGAGGATCCCTTTAAAGGGAGTATTGCACCTCCACAAACATACTCATCTATCATCAACATGTTACAGAGCATAGTACAGTGATAAACAGCATACTTTTGTAATAGATTTAGAGGAAAACAACTTTGAATTCGTATGCAAATTAGGCAGTTGGTGCAATGGGAGCAGGCCCTTAGCTCCTTGGAGCACTGCTATTGCCATTCAGACCCCTACAATATCCTGCCTGTGCCATCCCATCCAGTGAAACTTGATTTTCCCACTGCTATGACATCACCTATTCTACTTGAGCGGCAAAAGCTTGCTCCCAGAGGTAAAGGCCCCTCCCAACGCACCAACTGCCTCATTTACACAAGACTTTAAAGTTGTTTTCTACAAAAGTGACAGTTGAATATGCATTGGGTACATGGTAGACTCCCTTTAAGACAGATGAGCTTTCATCAGTGGCGTAATTAAAGTCTTTGACCAGGGACCCCTAAACCATCCCTACAGTCTATTCTTGATAGTAGGAATATGGATGCTGCAGCGGTATCCCAGAGACTTTAAAGGGATACACCTACAGTACCCACAACTACCTCTATCAAGAATATAGTATAGAATATAATATAAGAATAAGCAATGCTAGGATCTGATCTGCAGAGGTCATAGCTAGAGATGAGCGAATTTCTCAAAAGTTTGATTCTGCAGTTTGATTCAATATTCCAAATAAATTTGCTTCGATCCAAATTAATTCACGGCGAATATTGGTAAAAAACACCTATTTCCTAGCTTCAGAGTGTCTGTATAGTGGTGTAGAACACTGTGCCTTGCAGTAACACACATAGGGAGCCTACTGTGGTAGTCAAACAATACTGTGAGTCCGAATGGCACGAATATGACAGGCGTCGCTCTTAGAACCACTGCACAATTCACTTATTTGGACAGTTACGGGCCAAAACTGACCAACTAACTCAGCCTTACAGGTCCATGTTAGTGCCAGGTAGAAAGAACCGTGCAGAGGTCCAATATCCTACTGTAGAGTGAAAGAGCGCACTTCTTTATATCGTCGTCTGTCGATTCCACAAATATGTCTACAGAGTGACAAGGCGACATAATGTGGAGGTGGCAGCACCATGAGGAGACCATACAGTGACCCAGTGGCAACAGCATGAGGAGGCCATACAGTGACCCAGTGGAAACAGGATGAGGAGGGCATACAGTGAATCAATGTGTGTACAGCATTAGGAGGCCATACAGTGACCCAGTGGTAGCGGCATTAGGGGGACATACAGTGACCCAGCACTGGCTGCGGCATGAGGAGGGCATACAGTGACCCAGTGGCAGAAGTGGAGGTAGTAGCAGCCTTAAGAGGGCATACAGTGACCCAGTGGTTGCGGCATGAGTAGGGCATACAGTGACCCAGTGGCTACGGCATGAGGAGGGCATACAATGACCTAGTGGCAGCAACATGAGGAGGCCATACAGTGACCCAGTGGTTGTGGCATGAGGAGGGCATTTAGTGACCCAGTGGCTGCGGCATGAGGAGGGCATACAGTGAACCAGCGGTTGTGGCATGAGGAGGGCATACAGTGACCCAGTGGTTGCTGGATGAGAAGGGCATACAGTGGCCTAGTGGTTGCGGGATGAGGAGGGCATTCAGTGACCCAGTGACTGCGTCATGAGGAGGGCATACAGTGACCCAATGGCAGCGGCATGAGGAGGCCATACATTGACCCAGTGGCAGCAGCATGAGGAGGCCATACAGTGACCCGGTGGCAGCGGCATGAGGGCATACAGTGACGCAGTGGAAGCTGCATGAGGAGGGCATATAGTGACCCAGTGGCTGCAGCATGAGGAGGGCATACAGTGACCCAGTGGTTGCGGCATGAGGAGAACATACAGTGACCTAGTTCCTACCCTGTGTGACTTTGTTCGCCCAGGCAAACGAGGTGTAGAACAGTGTAACACCGCTGTGCTCTGCACATGTGGTATGCTGGAGGAGCACTGTGAATTGTCCCTGAAGTGGAGGCTGAGGAAACAGTGAAGGATGAGGAGGACATTGTTGCAGGACCAACGGCGTGAGAACGTGGAGGCGGAAGCGGCACCACCTGGCCAAGTTGCTGGTGACAAGGTGACAATGTGAAGTTGGCAGCATCATGAGGAGGCCATACAGTGACGTGGTGGCAGCGGCATGAGGAGGGCATACAGTGACCCAGTGGAAACGGCTTTAGGTGAGGGCATACAGTGACCCAGTGGCAGCTGCATGAGGAGGGCATACAGTGACCCAGTGGCAGCAGCATGAGGAGGCCATACAGTGACCAAGTGGCAGCAACATGAGGAGGCCATACAGTCACCCAGTGGCAGAGAGCAGAGGTTGCAGCAGAGTGAACAGGCCACAGAGTGGCAAGGTGATGTAATGTGTAGGTAGCAAAAGCCTTAGGAGGCCATACAGTGACCCAGTGGCAGAGTGTGGTGAGGCAGCATGGATCATTCAATCTGCTGCATCAGGCATTGGTGGGTGGAAATCCTGGCTGATCCACGCCTGATTCATCTTCACAAAGGTCAGTCTCTCCAGATTTTGGGTGGCCAGGCGAGTTCTCCTTGGGGTAACTATGGCCCCCGCCGCACTAAACACCCACTCTGATGCCACACTACTGGCCGGGCAGGACAGCTTTTCCAGGGCAAACTCGGCCAGTTGTGGCCACAAATCCAGTTTGGCTGCCCAGTAGTCCAGCGGATCTTCGATGACGGGTGGCAGAGTGCACTCTAAGTATGCCACCACCTGCTGGTTCAACTTCTGCTCTGTGTCTAGCTGCTGATGAGCAACTTCTTCACTATGCAGCTGAAGAAAGCTGCTCATCAGCGACTCTAGGCTCAGGCTGCTGATGGAGCCAATATTGCTCCTGCCACCCCCACCCCTTCCCAAAGCTGCCATGCTAGTGCAAGTTGAGTGCTCAGGGCCCCCTCAGTCGGACATGCGAGAGGATGGACGATGGCGCAGATAGGCAGTGGCCAACTTGCTACATAGCATGTCTCTATAGTAGTTCAGTTTGTCCTCCCTCTCAGCGGGTATAACAAAGGGCCCCATTTTTCCCGGTAGCGAGGGTCTAACGTGGTGGAGAGCCAGTAGTCATCCCTCTGCCGAATGGTGACAATTCGGCTGTCACTGCGCAAGGAAGTCAGCATGCGTTGGGCCATTTGCGCAAGTGACTCCGAGGGACTCCCTGCATCCATCTCCACTGCATACTGCCACGGTATGTCTGGGTCATCTGCCTCATCCTCCTCATCTCCCTCTAGCTGTTCTGGTTGCTCCTGCTCCTCCTCTCCACCCCTTTGGCTACACATTGTTTGTGCTCCAATGTCCTCCTCATCCTCCTCCTCCTCCAGTTCAGCCCCCACAGGGCTCATGTGGCCTTGAGATGTAGACACCACATCTTCAGTCCCCTGACCAGCCAGATTGAAAAGCATCTTTTCCAGAAAGTGAATCAGTGGAATGACGTTGTTCATCCCGTAGTCCTGGCAACTAACTAACAAAGTGGCCTCCTCAAAGGGAACTAGCAAACGGCAGGTGTCGCGCATGAGCTGCCACTGGCTAACATTAGTTACACAGGGGAGTACCTCTGTCCGCATGGATCATCAAGAAATCGTTTATGGCTTTTCTCTGTTCATATAGTCGATCCAACATATGGAGGGTTGAATTCCAATGGGTGGATACATCGCATATCAGCCTATGTTGTGGGAGGCCGTACTGCCGCTGCAGCTCAAGGAGGGTGTGCTTGGCGGTGTACGAGTGGCTGAAGTGCATGCAAAGTTTCCTTGACATTTTTAGGATGTCTTACAGATGGGTGGAATACTTAAGGAAACGCTTGACAACCAGATTGAACACGTGTGCCATGTAGGGCGCATGGCTCAGCCCTCCTTGACGCAGCGCCGACACCATATTCTTCCCGTTGTCGGTCACCATTGTTCTGATTTTAAGTTCTCTTGGAGAAAGCCAGGATTCGATTTCTTGATTGAGGACACGGAGCAGTTCCTCCCCTGTGTGACTTCGTTTGCCAAGGCAAACGAGGTGTAGAACAGCGTGACACCACTGTTCACTGCACATGTGGTATGGTGGAGGAGCACTGTGAATTGTTCCTGCAGTGGAGGCTGAGGAGACAGTGGAGGATGAGGTGGACATTTTTGCAGGACCAACGGCGTGAGAACGTGGAGGCAGAAGATGCATCACCTGTCCAAGTTGCTGGTGTGTCTGGGCAGACACCACATTAACCCAGTGGGCCGTAAATGACATATATTGTCCTTGACCGTAGTTACAGCTCCACACATCGGTGCTGCCGTGCACTTTGCCAGACACCAACAGGCTCAAGGACTGGCCCAACTTCTCTTCTACATATTTGTGCAGAGCTGGTACTATCTTCTTGGCAAAGAAATGACGGCTTGGAACTCTCCACCTCGGCTTGACGCAAGTCATCAGCTCTCTGAAAGGTGCAGAGTCCACCAAGTGGAAAGGGAGTGACTGCAGCACCAGCAACTTGGACAGGAGCACGTTCAGCTTCTGCACTGTTGGATGAGTGCATACATACTGTTGTCTCTTAGATATAGATTCTGTGATCGATTGCTGACGCAATGACTGACTAGGAGGAGGAGCAGGAGCATCATGACCAGTAGATAATGGGAAGGACACACAGCTTCCTTCAGCTGAGGTGGTGGAGTCTTGACTGCCTGAAATGGGGTGCGTGCCACTGGGTGCTGCAGCGGTTGCTGCGACAGGCTGGACCACCACATTGGAGCCATGGCTCTCCCAGGCCACTTTATGGTAACGCTGCATATGTTGGTGCAGGGCTGTGGTGCCAACATTGGCACCCTGGCCACACTTCACCTTCTGCCCACAGATTGAACATATGGCCATGTTCACCTCTCCCGGCAGCTTTACAAAAAACTGCCACACCGCCGAGTAGGTGATTTTACCCCCAACACTCCGCAATAACTGACTGCTACCACCACTGCCTCCATGAACCCCTGCACCACTGCTTTTCAGGCAGGTAGGCTGCTGCGAAGTGGGTGGTCTACCCTGGCCATGTTTAGCTCCCGACCTCACACTGCTGCCACCCTGCTGACTCCCCCGCTGCCTCATGCGTAAGCTCCAACTCTCTTCTCCTGATGATGATGAGGCCCCTTCGTCACCCGGCTCCCAATTACGATTGACTACATCGTCATCCACTACTGTCTGCAGGTCACTGATGTCCTCCTCAATACCAGCTCCCACGCCACTCTCCTCATCACTACTTGCCCGCCTATCGCAGGAAGCGGCGGATGTCTCCTCCACATCTTGGCTGAGCAGTAGCTGCTGACTATCCTCTAGTACCTCCTCCTCACTGTACAGTGGATCTGAGCCCACAGCATAGAGTAGTTCTCTAGCTGAGGAAACAGAAAAGGACAGAGGCAGGTTGAGGACAGGTGAGGGCAAAGGGCCTGCTGTCGGGCCATGCCAACTAAAGGTTGTGGTGAACCTAGCCTCTTTGCTAGGTAAAATTGTGTTTACATGCTGTTAGCGTCACACACTGTTATTGTCGTACAATAAACATACACAAACTTATGAAACAGTTTTTAAGAATTCTTCTTCCTGTATTACTTCAGTATCAGAAATCAACAACACGGCATTAACAATGAAAGTAACTTCACACATCTTCTGCTTGGTGGATGGACGAGCCCACGTGGCCCCCATTCTCTATAATAGGAGCGCCGCAGATAGCTGAGTACTGGACTTCAGGTATCTTCGGCACTCCCATTGAAGTGAATGAGAGCCAAACGGGTTCGTCCATCCACCAAGTGACACACCAATATATATGGCTGCAGCCAGGCTGGATTCCCACCCAGTGGGGGGAAAAAACACAATTCTCAGGCTCAGTGGGGGGTCTCAGCAGGCAGACCCCCATCAATCAGGTATTTATCCTCTATCATTTAGGTGAATACAGGGCAGTAACATTTTGTGACTTAGAGGTGACGTCTCTGACTAATCCTTCACATTTCCCTTCTCTTCCCTTTGGACCACAATGATCACTTCTTCCAGCTGTGACTTGTCTCTGTAAAGTTTGCAACACAGATATCTTTGGTTCCTCATTTTTCCAGGCATCCAACCCACATTGTCCTCACCTGCACACCCATCCTGCTGCTACCCCCAATTATAAAATACAGTGCCTTGTGAAAGTATTCGGCCCCCTTGAACTTTTCAACCTTTTGCCACATTTCAGGCTTCAAACATAAGGATATAAAATTTTAATTTTTTGGTGAAGAATCAACAACAAGTGGGACACAATTGTGAAGTGGAACGAAATTTATTGGATATTTTAAACTTTGTAAAAAATAAAAAAACTGAAAAGTGGAGCGTGCCAAATTATTCGGCCCCCTTAAGTTAATACTTTGTAGCGCCACCTTTTGCTGCGATTACAGCTGCAAGTCGCTTGGGGTATGTCTCTATCAGTTTTGCACATCGAGAGACTGAAATTCTTGCCCATTCTTCCTTGGAAAACAGCTCGAGCTCAGTGAGGTTGGATGGAGAGCGTTTGTGAACAGCAGTTTTCAGCTCTTTCCACAGATTCTCAATTGGATTCAGGTCTGGACTTTGACTTGGCCATTCTAACACCTGGATACATTTATTTGTGAACCATTCCATTGTAGATTTTGCTTTATGTTTGGGATCATTGTCTTGTTGGAAGATAAAGCTCCGTCCCAGTCTCAGGTCTTTTGCAGACTCCAACAGGTTTTCTTCCAGAATGGTCCTGTATTTGGCTCCATCCATCTTCCCATCAATTTTAACCATCTTCCCTGTCCCTGCTGAAGAAAAGCAGGCCCAAACCATGATGCTGCCACCACCATGTTTGACAGTGGGGATGGTGTGTTCAGGGTGATGAGCTGTGTTGCTTTTACGCCAAACATATCGTTTTGCATTATGGTCAAACAGTTCGATTTTGGTTTCATCTGACCAGAGCACCTTCTTCCACATGTTTGGTGTGTCTCCCAGGTGGCTTGTGGCAAATTTTAACCAAGACTTTTTATGGATATCTTTGAGAAATGGCTTTCTTCTTGCCACTCTTCCATAAAGGCCAGATTTGTGCAGTGTACGACTGATTGTTGTCCTATGGACAGACTCTCCCACCTCAGCTGTAGATCTCTGCAGTTCATCCAGAGTGATCATGGGCCTCTTGGCTGCATCTCTGATCAGTCTTCTCCTTGTTTGAGATGAAAGTTTAGAGGGACAGCCAGGTCTTGGTAGATTTGCAGTGGTCTGATACTCCTTCCATTTCAATATGATCGCTTGCACAGTGCTCCTTGGGATGTTTAAAGTTTGGGAAATCTTTTTGTATCCAAATCCGGCTTTAAACTTCTCCACAACAGTATCACGGACCTGCCTGGTGTGTTCCTTGGTCTTCATGATGCTCTCTGCGCTTTAAACAGAACCCTGAGACTATCACAGAGCAGGTGCATTTATACGGAGACTTGATTACACACAGGTGGATTATATTTATCATCATCAGTCATTTAGGACAACATTGGATCATTCAGAGATCCTCACTGAACTTCTGGAGTGAGTTTGCTGCACTGAAAGTAAAGGGGCCGAATAATATTGCACGCCCCACTTTTCAGTTTTTTACAAAAGTTTAAAATAACCAATAAATTTCGTTCCACTTCACAATTGTGTCCCACTTGTTGTTGATTCTTCATCAAAAAATTTAAATTTTATATCTTTATGTTTGAAGCCTGAAATGTGGCAAACGGTTGAAAAGTTCAAGGGGGGGCCGAATACTTTCGCAAGGCACTGTATATGATATAACCCCCCATAATGAATAATACTCCCAAGTGCATCTTTATATTAATAATGTCCGTGTGTACCCTGTATAAATAGTGCCCCTTATTAATAATGTCCCAGGTGTTAACTAATTAAAAGGTTTTCCAGGTCATTAATAAACTAATCAGTGGGGCTCAAAAACCCAGGACCCCTACTGATCAGCTATTTGAATGAACTGTGGTACCTCTGTTTATATATTGTGATTCATCTCATAGCGGCCATGTAATGTAACTACAGCCTCGTCCTATACACATCTATGTGACAAGACTGTAATTACATCACACTATAAACAGGCAGCGTATGATATAAACAGGTGCCATAGCCCCTTCATACAGCTGATCAGAGGAGGGGTCCATTAATCTCTCATTGATAATCTGTCCTAAGGACAGAACATCAATAAAAATGAGCTGGAAAGACCCTTTAATAAAGCCCAAGTGCCACCTTAAAGGGGTTGTCCAGGATAACCACTTTTTTAATATAAGGTTGGGGAAGGTGCTCCGGTGTCTTCCAGCACATTTCAGTCCTGCTGCACCGGTGTTTTCTTCCCCACAGCACTGTGATGTCCCGTGTCAGCGACCTCAGCGGTCATGTGCAGTGGGGACTTCCGCCAGAAGAAAACACCAGAGCAGCAGAACCAGACTGCGGTGGGAGACATTGGAGCACAAGGGACAGGTGAGTAGGTGTTTTTTTTTTAAAATACAGTATTACACAGTATTATGCCCCTCAGCGGCTCCTGCACATGGTATTATGCCCCGTAGCTGCCCCTGCACACCGTATTATGCTCCATAGTGGCCCCTGCACATGTTATTATGCTCCATAGTGGCCCCTGCACTCGGTATTATGCTCCATAGTGGCCCCTGCACACGGTATTATGCCCCATAGTGGCCCTGCACTCTGTATTATGCCCCATAGTGGCCCCTGCACATAGTATTATGCCCCGCAGCGGCCCCTGCACACGGTATTTGCCTCATAGTGGCCCCTGCACACGGTATTTTGCTCCATAGTGGCCCCTGCACATGGTATTATGCTCCACAGTGGCCCCTGCACTCGATATTATGCTCCATAGTGGCCCCTGCACACAGTATTTTGCCCTGCAGCGGCCCCTGCACAGAGTATTATACTCCATAGTGGCCCCTGCACACAGTATTCTGCTCCATAGCAACCCACCCATGAACTATTATACTCTGGGGTCTAAAAGACCCCAGAGTATAATGATCAGAGACCCAGGTGGTGACAAACATAAAAACCAATGTTACTTACCTGGGCTCCGGTGCACTTCCTGCTTTCGGCCCTCTTCAATGTCGCACAGACCGGCGTTGTAACATAAGGGCGTTGGCCTGGCTCACGTGACGCCTGGGATGTCACCAAAGAAGACCGAAGCCTGCTAGGAGTAACATCGGATCACTGGAGAGATAAGTAGCATTGGTTTTTATGTTTATCACCTCCCCTGGGTCTCCAATTATTATACTCCGGGGTATGAAAATACCCCGGAGTATAATAATAGTAGTATTTGGCCTCACTTACCGATGCCCGCGGCTGCTCACAGCCACTTCTGATTCCCCCTTCTGCGTCCGATAGCAGAAGGGGAAGCAGAGGTGGCCACAGCAGGAGCGGGGATCGGTAAATAAATAGGCCGTTACCTGCTGGGGTTACTCCAGTAGGTAACGGCCTATATATATATATATATAAAAAGTTATCCAAACCTACCCGCGATCCCTTGATGGAGCCGCCGCCTCCTCTTCACCCGCGTCGAACGTCTCAGCGTAGGAGGCGCGATGACGTCATTGTATCGCCGCCTGCGCTGAGATGCGGAGATCTCGTAAACCAGCCCAGGACAGACCTCACTCAGCTTTGGTTTTTTTTAAGCGGCCTGTCCTGGGCTGGTTTACGGTAAATAGAATGTAAAAAATGCTGCCCCCCAGACAGTGATTGACAGTGCCGTCTGAGGCGGCCGCCTCACTTCGCCTCATTAGCGGTGCGCCCCTGCTTATAGGGTTCAGTGGAGACCTTGCTGATGTGATACCAGTCCTGTTCCCTTTCCTGTGGGGACCTGCACAGGTCTTCTCTTGTCCATCTAGACTACAATACTAGAAAACAAACAAATGAGTATCAGCCTTGTCCATCTTTCATTATAATTTGTTTTATTCTCAGCCAGGAAAGAATGGAACCCAGGAACCAGGTAGCCATGAAATCTGCTGGTGGCTGCTTTTCATATGGAAATTCTTATTACTTGGCTACTAAAAAGAATGATGCCAGGAGTGGAGTAACTCAGGTATATAGCCATAGTGAGAAGATGGAGAACAGTATTCCAGGCCCCTTTCTGCCAGTAGTGTCACACTACCGTTATTAATATCTGTTGCTCTCATCTGTCATAAGATGAGAGCAAATGGCATTCATTCTAGAATGGAGGCCCCTCCATCTGGTGCCTGTCTGCATTCACCCCAGGTTAAAAAACAAGAAGCTTTCTTCCATCATGTTTTTTACTTTTATGATGGAAGAAAAAGTCCTGCATGCAGGACTATTTCTTTTGTTACAAAAGTTTATTTATCTATTTTACTTACTTGTGTAGTGCCACCATATTCCTCAGTGCTATACAGACATTTTTGGTTGACTGATGAGGGCCACAGACATTCACAACAGTAGTGTGAACGTCCCTTAACAAGGTGATCATCATAGATCTTTACTCTTGTAACCCTTTAGTAAGTCCTGGGGCCAGTGTATCCATTTTTATGGTATATGGCAATCCAACAACATACCTCCCAACTTTCAAAGGAAAGAATGCGTGGCACACTGTGTACCACAGCATATTTAGCTCCACCCACTTCCACTTTGACTTCCCATTCCCTTTCATTTTTCTTGTGCCCCCACACAGTATAACACCCCTAAAGTCACCCCAACATGGTATGTCCTCACATTATAATGTGCCCCTCCAGTTGCCCTCACAGCATAATGTCCCCTTCCAAGTTCACCCACAGTATAATGTTCCCCTCCAGCTACTGTGAACCGAGAGCAAGGCAGGTGGTTTGGACTCCGCAACCAGAAATGAACGCACACGCGGTAGTTCAAGAAAAAAAATATATATTTACTATAAGTTAATAAAGGCTAGTTAAAGGTAAAATGACAGGGCTAAAGACAAGCAAAATATACAATATAGCATGAACAATTTCAAGGCAAATTCTGCAATGGTTTCTACTTTTACTCTGTCCACTTCTGCAGTATGGACACTGAATGAACAATATACTCAAAACTATCCCTAACTGACCCTGACTTCACATTTGGGTGCACCCCCTTTTCCCCAGTGGTCCAGGTGGACCGCTTACAGTCCGTAGAAGTGCGCGGTGGGGCCCAAAGTCGGTCCTTTCTTTTATAGTGAAGCGTCCTCTCCTCACGGTTATCAGGATCTTGGGAGAAATGAAGTCCTCTTTAACAGACAGGGAAACCAACTGAATGCAATGTAATCCAACAGCAGATTCCACTCAGCACACTGACAGTCCTGCCGAATCCATACACTGAGCTGGGATGTAAGCCGGGATTTAGCAGGTGCCGTCCAGTACATCAACAGCACTGCGAGTCTCTATCTGTGGTATCCATATACACAGTCACAATGTCAGTCTCACTGATCAGCCACTGAGCACAGTTCCTTTCACGTGGACTCACTAGTCCTGTTGTCTCTTTACACTCTGTTTGTCTCTGGACCAAGATACAGCTTAGCTGTACAGAAAAATCTCCACACCAGTTCCATACAACACTTGCTAAGATGGCTGCTGCTCTCTGTCTCGTCACTTCCTGCTGCTCTGCTCACACTCTGTCTGCAGAACAGGCAGGCTGACATAAAAGGGGGGGGGTCTCACTCCAGCATCATGTCACAATTACAATGGCTGCTGTCTTAAAGGAACAGAATCACAGAAATACATTCAACATTAACAGTTTATACAGACAAATGAAGCTTAAGACAACATTGGCTGTCTCTTACATATTCCCCCCCACTTTAAGATTGGCAGTCCCTGCCTATGACTGTATATCCAGAGGGTTGTACTTTTATGCACAGGGTGGTAGTATACCGATGTATGGCAGGCCAAACAAACTCATCCTGCGCATACCGAACAGGGGGAATACCAGCATTTGGCCTAGTGGTCCGTCTGAGGACCGGTGGTATATTATGGGGTGCTGCAGCTATGGGCTGAGAAGGACCAGCGGATTCCGCACCAGAGGGGGCACAGGCCGGAGATACAGTAGTCACAGGTGGAACATCCCCAGGAGCAGGGATCGGCCAACAATCATCCTCCTCGTCGGAGGCCCATTCCGCACCTCCATTCTCTGACTGTGGGAGCTCATTCACATTGGCAGGCCCATCGTGATTTGTCCCTTCAGAATGACACAGGCGCAACATATTTCGGTGAAGTACTCGAACACAATCAGTTCCTTCTTTCTGGACCTGGTACACTGGCCCATTCGCATACTTGCGGCCAACAACACGATACGGCAAAGCCTCCCATCTGCTTTCCAATTTCCCTTGGGGTTTCTTGACACGAACTAGCACCAGGTCGCCTGGTTGCAATGGTGCTTCTTGCACTGGGGTCTTATCAGGATGGGGATGTTCTTGCAGGCGCTGCCGCACCAATCGATGGATCGTCTCAAGTCTCTGCCGATGCGCCCGCACCCAAGAGGTTGGATCCCTCGGAGGGAACCCATCCACATCATTCAACTGTAATTCTCCTATACTTCGCCCAGACCGCCCAAAGAGAAGTGTATAAGGAGAGTACCCCGTTGTAGAATGGACCTGATTGTTATAGGCCCACACCATTTCAGACAAGAACTGAGGCCACTGTAACTTCTTGTCTTCCTCCAGAGTCCGCAGCATCTGTAGCAGAGTTCTGTTGAATCTTTCACAGGCCCCATTTCCCTGAGGGTGGTATGGAGTCGTGTGCGACTTCTTTATCCCGTAGATACGTTGAACTTCTTTCATTACGTGTCCCTCAAAGCAGGAGCCCTGGTCGGAGTGGATGCGTTGGGGGCACCCATATACTCGAATGAAATCTTGGCACAGAGCACGAGCTGCTGACTCAGCTGTCTGGTCCTTGGTGGCGGTTACCACCGCAAATTTGGTGAAGTGATCCACCATTACGAGGCAATACTGGTGTCCGCTATTGGATGGGCCCACCATTAGATAGTCTATCATGACGATTTCTAAAGGTTCCTGGGTCACGATGGTTTGCAGGGGAGCTCTCTGTTCTATTGCCTTATGGATCTCACAAGTTCGACAGCTGCGGCATACTTCTTCGACCATTTGAGGAAGACCAGGGCAGTAAATCAGTCGCTGTAACCAACGAAAGGTCTTCTCATGACCAAAATGTCCATTCTTATTATGAGCCTCAACTGCCAAGGAGCGAGCCAGTTCACTAGGCACCACAATTTGGTATCGAATGTCGATCTCAGAAGGTAAATAGACCTTTCGGCATAGCACTCCATTTTTCATCTCCAACTTTTCCCACTGACTCAAAACAGATAATATCTCAGGTGTCAGTCGTTCTCTTTCCTCTCTACAGGGCTTCTGGCCTTTCTCAACACACTTGATCATCTGCGCCAGCCCCTCATGGGTCTGTTGTATCTGTGCCCATTCCTGTCGTGAGGGACCAAAGAAAGGAGCCATTTCAGTCCCCTCCATCTCAAACTGATTAGTGGCGGTCAAGGCCTGTGAAAATCTGCTGAAATCGGGCACCTCCACATGCTCCAACTCATGATCCACGTCTTCTGTGGGGGTCTGGGCAGTTACCCTAGAAAGTCCGTCAGCATTCTGGTTCTCTGTCTTGGACCGATACTTAATGCGGTAATTGAATGTAGACATTCGGGCTATCCACCTCTGCTCTAACGCCCCGAGCTTGGCATTTTCCAGGTGAGCTAGTGGGTTGTTGTCAGTCAGTACTAAAACTTCAGCACCGGTCAAATATTCAGAGAATTTCTCGGTCATGGCCCATACCAGTGCCAACAGCTCCAATTTAAATGAACTATAATTCTCGGGGTTTCTTTCAGAATCTCTCAAAGACCGGCTGCCGTACGCTATGACCCTCTCCTGGCCATCCTGAAGCTGGGAAAGCACTGCTCCAAGACCATACAGGCTTGCATCTGTATATAGCTGGAACGGCAAGTGGTAATCAGCATATGCCAAGATTGGGGCTGTTGTCAGTGCATCCTTCAATGCCTGGAAGGCTTGTTCCTGTTCAGGTCCCCACTTCACGGACCGGTTCTTTGGACCACCGGATGTGCCTCGTAGGAGAGCATTAAGTGGTGCTGCTACCTTGGCGAAATCCTTAATAAACCGTCGATAGTAACCGGCTACTCCAAGGAACGCCCTCACTTCTCGCAGGGTAGTCGGTATCGGCCAGTCTTGAACAGCCGCTATCTTGTCTCTTGATGGTCTCACCCCTTCTCCTGATACGCGGTGACCCAAGTAATCAATTTCAGATTGGAACAACCGACATTTACTGGGTTTCAATTTGAGCCCATGTTCCCGCAATCTTCGAAATACTTGCCCCAACTGGTGGAGATGGTCTTCAAAGGTCGCAGAATACACTATAATGTCATCCAAGTAGATGAGAGTGAACTCAAAGTTGAAGTCACCGAGACATTTCTCCATCAACCGCTGAAACGTTCCGGGTGCATTTGTCAACCCGAAGGGCATCCGGTTAAATTCGTATAGTCCCATGGGCAAGATGAATGCCGTCTTCTCCTTGTCTTTTGTGGCCATCGGCACCTGCCAATACCCACTAGCCAGATCTAGTGAGGAGAAGTACCGGGCTCTCCCTAGCGCTGAGAGGGACTCCTCAATCCGTGGCAAGGGGTAGGAATCTCGTACGGTGCAAGCGTTTAACTTCCGATAGTCTACGCAAAATCGGATGGACCCATCTTTTTTTCTTACTAACACCACAGGAGCCGCCCAGGGACTCTGGCTTTCTTGGATGATCCCACCCTGTAGCATCTTAGCTAACAGTTCTTTCACTTCCTGATACAACTGTGGAGGAATTTGTCGGTAGCGCTCTCTAATTGGAGGGGTGTCTCCTGTGGGAATCTCATGGTAGATCCCTGTGGTACATCCAAAATCTTCAGCATACCGTGCAAAGGTGGCTTGGTTCTCCCACAACAGCTCATCTACCTTCTGCACCCATTCCAGAGAACATGAACTTACATCCATCTTCATCTGTTCTCGAATTGCACAGCCATTCCATTCAGAGGTGGGTTCCTCATCTTCTCCCATGGACACAGTTACAGTCCACTCATCCCTTTCAGTCGGCTTCAGCTGCATTGGAGTTACTTTCCTTACTTCCTCCGGAGTCACATAGATGTTAGCCAGCAGCCTCCCTGGGGTCAGGTCCACACTCTGGTCCTGAGTGTTTACACATCAAAGTGGTACTCTTCCATTGCGAACTATTGCCAAGGAACGGGCCACTAGCGGATCAACACCTCCTTCGGCTGCCTGCAGTGGTTCTACCAACACAGCTATGCCCTCTAGTTTCCGACAGGTGCCTACGGGCATGGACACTATTGTCTCCCGACTGGGTGGCAGTGTAACTTTTGTATGCAAAGGAACTGAAATTCGAGCCAGAGGACGCTGTGCATCTGAACTTTTCTGTAAGCCACATGTCCGGATCAGCCGCTGGAAAGCTGTTTGAGTAGGCCGATGGGTGGTGGTTTCTTTCCAATAACCGTGACCTTTCTTTTCAAAGAGGATCTGATCTAATTCTTTTAACACATTCATCCCCAAAATGACAGGGACCTTTACTTCATGTGACTCCTGTACCACCACAATGCCTTTCCTACCTAGATCTTGGCCACATACCCGGACATTCATCCAGGCCACTCCCACGACCGGAACTGGTAACTGGTTAGCTGCGACCACTCGTACGAATGTATGGGGATCATATTTCACATGTTGCCGGAAGTACCGTTCATAACAGTCTCTACTCAAGGTCGTTACTTGGGAACCCGTGTCAATCATCCCGGTAACCGGAATACCCTCCATTTCCACCTGTATGACAGGACTTGCAGCGATCAGGTCATCATCAGGGCATTCTCCCCACATAGTCTCCTTGTCAGTCTCCCCTACTACACGCCCTTCAGCAGCAGGGGACTTCAGTTTAACGGCGGTCTCTCATAAGTTTGTCGCTGCTCTGGACATCTAGCAGCAACGTGGCCCATCCGTCCACACTCCCAGCAGCGTATCCCCCGTCGTTCTGGCCATCTGTTTGGGCCCCTTCGGTAAGCCCCTTCGATTTCTCCTGAGCACTGCACTAAATGATTTGGACCCCTTCGGTAGGTCCTATCCTCACCCCTCCAGCGGGGTGGTGGGTGATTCTGACTTGCTGGGTGTGGATGGCTCACCCTTTCATCTCCAGTCTTCTGGAAGTCTGCAATTTTCATAGACTGCTCATCACAACGAGTGTGCAAGTGTTCCATTTGTTCTTGCAGTTTCTGCATTACTGTGAGAATTTCTTTAACCGTCCCTTTTTCTACTGTCTCTGAGCCAGAACTAGCCCCCTGTGACAAAGTAACTCCAACTGCGGTCTGCGGCCTCGGGACCATACTATTGGCACGGGAGATGGCCTCTACCTGTACATCATGGAATTTAGCATCAGTCTCTCGTCGTATAAAATCCTGCATAGTCACAGTTAAACTGCCGTCACGTATCCCCAGGACAAACTGGTCACGGAGAGTCCGATCAGGGTTACAGAAGGCTGGCGAGCCCCCTCTTTCCTTCCTTTGAATATCTCGGAGCAGTTCTTGTAGGGCATTTGCATATTGGGGAAGGCTTTCATTCTCCTGTTGTACCCTCTGGAAGAACCGAGCCTGCAGAGACCCCAGCAATGCAGTTTCTCCATAGATGGTTTCTAGAATCTGGACTACTTGCTCAAATGTCTGCCTTTGTTCAAATGGCCTCAGTATCACCGTGGTCTTAGCATCCCCTTGTAATGTCAATATTGCTAGCTCTACTAGTACTTCTGGTGCGGTCTGGTACATTCGCTGTATCATTCGTATCTGTTCCACCCACATACTCACTGACATATTATTGCCATCAAATTTAGCTAACTGACTCATTATAGCCCCTGCTGGCATTCTTCCTCCAGCACCATTCTCCCGAACGGGTGCGTCACCGTCCATTCTGGTAAGCGGATCCTGCCGACTACGCCAATTTGTGAACCGAGAGCAAGGCAGGTGGTTTGGACTCCGCAACCAGAAATGAACGCACACGCGGTAGTTCAAGAAAAAAAAATATATATTTACTATAAGTTAATAAAGGCTAGTTAAAGGTAAAATGACAGGGCTAAAGACAAGCAAAATATACAATATAGCATGAACAATTTCAAGGCAAATTCTGCAATGGTTTCTACTTTTACTCTGTCCACTTCTGCAGTATGGACACTGAATGAACAATATACTCAAAACTATCCCTAACTGACCCTGACTTCACATTTGGGTGCACCCCCTTTTCCCCAGTGGTCCAGGTGGACCGCTTACAGTCCGTAGAAGTGCGCGGTGGGGCCCAAAGTCGGTCCTTTCTTTTATAGTGAAGCGTCCTCTCCTCACGGTTATCAGGATCTTGGGAGAAATGAAGTCCTCTTTAACAGACAGGGAAACCAACTGAATGCAATGTAATCCAACAGCAGATTCCACTCAGCACACTGACAGTCCTGCCGAATCCATACACTGAGCTGGGATGTAAGCCGGGATTTAGCAGGTGCCGTCCAGTACATCAACAGCACTGCGAGTCTCTATCTGTGGTATCCATATACACAGTCACAATGTCAGTCTCACTGATCAGCCACTGAGCACAGTTCCTTTCACGTGGACTCACTAGTCCTGTTGTCTCTTTACACTCTGTTTGTCTCTGGACCAAGATACAGCTTAGCTGTACAGAAAAATCTCCACACCAGTTCCATACAACACTTGCTAAGATGGCTGCTGCTCTCTGTCTCGTCACTTCCTGCTGCTCTGCTCACACTCTGTCTGCAGAACAGGCAGGCTGACATAAAAGGGGGGGGGTCTCACTCCAGCATCATGTCACAATTACAATGGCTGCTGTCTTAAAGGAACAGAATCACAGAAATACATTCAACATTAACAGTTTATACAGACAAATGAAGCTTAAGACAACATTGGCTGTCTCTTACACTACCCCCACAGTTTAATGGCCCCCTCCAGGTGTCCCCACAGTTTAATGTCCCCCTCAAAATGCCCCCACAGTTTAATGGACCCCTCCTGTTACCCCCAGTTTAATGTCCCCCTCCAGCTACCCCACCACAGTTTAATGTTCTCCTCCATATGCCCCCCCAGTTTAAATTCGCCCTCTAGTTGCCTCTGGTTTAATGTTCCCCTCCATATTCCCCCCCACCAGTTTAATTTACCCCACCAGTTGTTACCAGTTTAATTTCCCCCTCCAGCTGCCCCCACAGTTTAAAGTTCCCCTTTCCTAGTACCAAACAAACATTAAAAATCTAATACTCACCTCTCCTCACATCAGTACTCTTCTGTCTGCTGTCTCTGGTCTGAAGCCTTCAGAGAGCTGCAGGAGCAATGTAAGTGATGTCATTACATTGCACCTAGAGCTATTAGAGCAGAGACAGGGGCCAAATGGTGAAACAGGAAGTGGGTGGTTCCTTGCTTCACTATTGTATTCAACTTATCTGTGTCCTCTGTAAGCTGAGTTGAAACTGGGACATACCACTTGCCGACTGGAACAGAGGGACAGGACCCAGAATTCAGGACTGTCCCACTGAATCTGGGATGGTTGGGAGGTATGTAACAATAATTATGAGACAAGACAGTTATTACAGGAATTTAAAAAAAAAAAGCCATGGGCAGTAAATGGTAAAAAATATTAAAATAACCACTTCTTGCCTATGAAATATGCTGCTGGTTCTGCATTGATAATGTCACATACTATACAACATTCACATGACCACTGCAGCCAATCACTGGCCTTAGCAGTGATGCTACCATGTACAGCATGTGACTACTGAGGCTAGTGATTAGTTGCGGCTGTAATGTAAATGATATATTTTATTATATCATTACTATAGGACAGGTCATTTTACAGGCAAGTAATGGTTATTTTTTTTTAATTTTGTACTATTTACTGACCTAATCCTGCCCAAAAACGCTGGCAACCCTTTAACACAAGGAATACTGTAGATAGTAGGAGGACATTTTTTTTTTTTTACAATGTAACCTATTATTGACACATATGTTAAAGTATTTCTGCCATACTGTTTGTTTCAGGCTCATGCAGACTGACAACCTCTGGTGACCCCTTATCGTTAATATTTATTTCCAAATTTGAGGTATTGAATCCAATCTTTCTTACTTGGATATTGGAGATGCTATTGGAAAATTATGATTTTCCCAATGGAATTATTAAAGTTCTGTAGTGTCTGTTCTATAAGAATGACTGAAAGGTCTAAATAGTGGCATTTTACAGGTAGAAGATAATGAGTGTGGCATTAAGAAGAAAGAACTTTCTGCTGGATTCTCCTTTTCCATTACTCAGTGTATGAGATAAAGGCAGCTATGAAGGCACCAGTTAACCATTATTAAGAGAACATTACAATAATACCTATTTAAAGGTCTCAATTCTTTCAGATTCATTTGAATGTCTTGAACCTTGTAATTACTGCTTATGAAGTCTGCATTCTGTGGGTGGTACAGGCGTGCGTACAATATGGGCTTTGTAAGCCTTTAAGCACTGAAAGGTAATGTAGAACTGTTACACATACTTATACTTAATACCTGTGGAAAATAGCTTAATAGTTTGTAGCAGTATCACTAAAGTCACATAGGCACACAGTTTGCTGAATTAAAGAAGCACTGTAGCAAATTTTTTGGACATTCTAACTCTCCAGTAATATTCTCTAGTAGTGTAATCCCAGCTCAGTTGCATCTATATATTTTGAACCATTTCATTACGGGTTGCTGTGTCATGTGATCACTAGTCTCACCACCAATCCAAAGCTTGCTCTCCTGTGCAGGGTTGGATTTGGCATTTCTGGGACCCCAAACAAATTATGTCTGGAGTGCCCCCCTAATATTGCACCTTTAGTGCTCCACATACAGTATAATGCCTCCTTAATGCCCCTGCACAATATAATGCCCTTTAGCGCCCCTACAAACAGTATACTGCCCCATACTGCATGTTATGTCCAGACGCTGAGAGTGTAAGGATATCGTGTGGGAGCAAGTTGGGCTCCCGCACATGATAGGAGGAGGAGCCAGTAGTGATGACTATTAATTAATATCGGCCATTACCTATTGAAATAATCCAATAGGTAACAGTCAATTAAAAAAAAAAAAAAAGAAACTGCTTATAGGTATGTGGTCTCTTTGATCTCTGAGGCTAAATGCAATTGCTTGAGTTGCATGGTGCTCCTGTGTAGACAAGTGATAAATAGCTTCTGTGCAGCTGACTTCCTGTAATCTAATAATATAATAATAATATATTTTATTTATATAGCGCCAACATATTCCACAGCACTTTACAATTTGTATGGTAAGTACAGACAAAAAGATACATTACAAAGAAATAGTCAAATTCACACAATGGGACTGAAGGCCCTGCTCGCAAGAGCTTACAATCTATGAGAATTACATCAGTGTCTATGACACCTACACTGACAGAGTTTAGACATCAATCCTTACCAAACAGCTGCACCGGCCTTGTTCCTTTTATGGTAGTCCATGTGCAAAGTGCTGCTGGAGATATGCGTTTGGATGTATTAGAGACCAGTGATATAGTAGGTTAGTCCTTACAATGGTTAGGTGAAGGGCGTAAAACTCTCCTAACTTGCAATATCTATTTATACTACCCATGAGGGTTATGTGCACAATCTCCACTGTATTAATATAAGATAAAGCTTCGCATTGCTTTCTCCTGCCACCTGCTCATAAGAGCTGACAAGGAGAAATCCATGATGCATAATAGAGTAGTGGTGCATAAGAGGGGAGTAGGAGACTCTGCAGTGTGAGTTATGTCACTGATGTATGACTTGCCCATAGGTAGGTCTGAGATAATGCAACAATTCACAACATGTCAAACCATGGCATGAAATTCTGCTATGTTTAGCAAGGAAAACAAATATGATTCAGCCAAGCCTCACCTTTCACTTCAACTATAAAGTGGGAGCTCATTTTTTCTTATTGGGGCTTATTGTAGCTCCAACATATTCTGCAGCACTGTACAGAGATCATCAAAACTCAAGATTGTAGCTGTGGTACTTCAAGACAATCCTATTGTAGGGCATATTTAAAGTCCAGGAAAAAGGTATACTCATATATAATTAAAGAGGACTTTTCCCCTCCTCCACTAAGTCCAGTCCTTTGCATCAGTTAATAGGTGCTGCTCTAGCCCCCACCATTCCCAAGCAATAGATGCTGTTAGTTTTGGTGTCTTATATGCTAATTAGGCTCTATTTTTCCAGGTGGGTGGTGTCAGGCTGCAGCAAGCAAGGCATGTGATACTGAGCTCTGACATTGTCGATCTCTGATTGGTACTCTGAATCACACCCCCTTTTCTGCTTCTGCTAAAACTACCCACCTGACTGTTCAGAACCTAAATAGTATATCAGGCACCAAAACTAACTGTGCTGGCTGTTCAGGAATGCTGGGGGTTAAAGATAAAATTCCAACTGTGCTGGAATCAGTGGAGCGGTGCCTATCAACAGATGCTAAGAACGGGAGTTGATGGAAATGGTGAAAGGTCCTCTTTAACAGTAAATTCACTTACCCAGCGGATTCCTCACTGTATCCAACCTCTGAATTGGTCCCTTGGCTTGACCTGCCGATTCTCACAGTAGTTCCTGTTTTCTATGTAAGATTATTTTTATGGATGTATTCTAAATGTAACATACTAAACTAAACTTAGCAAACACAGGGATGCATCTGCAGTCAGAAGCAGCTATGGTCGAAAATTAAATGTTGAAGCAATATCCATGGCATTGCTACTATAGCCAAACCAAAATGGAGCTTTGACTTTCAGCCGCAGATGCTTCTGTCTGCAGATTTTTTGTTGGTCTTTGCATACTGAGATGTTATCACAGAAAAAGTAGACCTTAACACACCCACCAATCTTATCAATTTATGTAGAGAAAAAACTGAGAAACATGTGTTTTGAACAGTTTCACATTAAGATTGTCCTTCCCAGAGAATAAATACAATATAATAGCGAGATAAGTGTTCTGCACACAGTCATTGAGCCTTTGGAGGTTAAAAATGCATAAAACCGATTCCATCTATGCTGGATTGTTCTTTTATTCTCTTTTATCAAAGAACAAAAGTTAAACATTCAACTGAAACAAAATAGAGAATCTGGAGGAGACTAATTCACGTTCTATGCTGTCTGATTTAACACAACTTCTTTCTAATATTCAGACTTAGGTTGTGAAATTTATTGGCCTGTTATCTCCCAAATGCCAGCTGTATTCTGAACTTAAGCTGGAAAGGCTTGATAAAGACAAATGTCTAAGTTCTCTTGGGGGATAACGCTTTTACCAAATCAGAGACTGCACCGAAAATGTGTGACTGTCAAGAGTCCAGCTTGGTCATATCTGTTCTCTAGCGCTAAGAGTAAAAATAACTTAACATATAAGTGTACTCTTATATATTTCTTCATGAATCCATAGTGCAGGAGAACTGAACAAACTTTGTAATATACTTTATTAAAGAAAATGGCCTGTGTTGTCATTTATTTGCCTCCTGTCGCTGATTAATTCTGTGCACTATATTTCTATGCAGAGGGGAGGGGGAGGAAGTGGTAAGCTCCTTAAAGCAGAGAGACATCTGCACTATAGAGAGACAGTTTTCTTTAACAACACAGCTAGGTTATCAGGAATTATTATTAATCCCCCTCCTGATGTAAATGACTCACTTAATCCTGTAGAAGGCCTCATATCTCTGAACTCTATGGAGAGGGGGGAAGAGAGAGACATTGTAAACTGCTTGTATACCTAGCACAGACTAAACTCACTCAGATAAGGGTGGGTTCACACTTGCGCTTGAGTCTGTCCGCTGCCAATCCGAGTGAAAATCTCAGGAAACTGGATAGGCACCGGATAGCGACAGGTTAGCGACGCATTGCTTAAAAACCCATTCATTTGAATGGGTTTTTAAAGCAATGCGCGGGTGTCCGATTGCACCCTCTGCGCCGCAAAGCCATTTTTTTTCGTCGGACACAATGTCCTGCATATCCGACTTTGTTTCCAACGAAAAAACTGGATTCGCAGCGCAGAGGGTGCAATCGGACTCCCGCACATTGCTTTAAAAGCCCATTCAAATGAATGGGTTTTTAAGCAATGCGTCGCTAACCTGTCGCTATCTGGTGCCTATCCAGTTTCCAGAGATTTTCACTCGGATTGGCAGCGGACGGACTCAAGCGCAAGTGTGAACCCACACTAAGATGGGTAGAAGTAAAGACACAGGCACTTTTCTTTGGAGAAGTATTTTTGTAAAGTTTCTTCCCTTCACTTGCAATATTGATTTATGAATAAAAATAAGTGCTAAACATTGGAGCTGTGCTGCATTCTCCTGTAGTGTGATCAGCACCCGTGAAGGCCCCTTAAAGGGGTGCTGAAGTGAATAAATGTAAAATCATAAAGGGGGTATCTGCATCTTCCATTATATTCTTCTCTCTTGGTTTTGTTTTGCCCCCTAATATAAGTCAAATAGAAAAAATCAAAAGATCTCCTCTATGTTAATCACAGAAGACATTTTTAGGCTTCTTTCACTATGGTTTTACTTTCAGTTTACAATATGCACCAATACTGGCACATATACTAAACCAATTTATAACCCCCCCCCCCCCATCCTCCATTTACTCAAAGAGAGGATAGAAAAGAGTCTGAGTGGAAACTGGCAGGGTTTTGTTCTTTATGCTGTACGGAATACATCAGAAGGCTGTGCTTTTTCCTTGCAGATGCATCCATTTAAAAAACAATATATTGCATAATATACATTTTTTTTTTTAAACTTGGGCGCCTATGAGAGATGGATGCTACTTTAGGTTCCCATGTCTAAAAATTGTATTGTCCATGGTATTCATTCTTATGCCTTAGTATGAATGGCCAGCAAAACATTTGTTTGACTTGTTTGATTAGTTGCCTTGATAGGTTGACCTTGATAATTCTTGTGCTGCCAGAGTATGTGCATTATTTATGTCAAGGCGCACACCTTGTAATAAATTAGGAGCATCCATCAGCAGGGCACTGCAATGTGCAATGAAATCTGTGTCATGCGCTGGCAGTAAAATGGCGCCTTGGTCAGGTTTGCATCAGAAGGGTTATTGCCCACAATCAATCAGACACTGATCGAGGGCATTGCTGCCAGATCTCTGATGTATAATAAAGCGGAGACTGGGTGGCTATAGTGGTCTCTCAGCTCCCGAGCAGCCGCTATATTTAAAGACCCGACATTAGCCTTAATAGTACGGTGAATGTCAGGAAAGGATTACAGTGGTTTTCCAATTAAAAATTTAATATTTTTGCAAATATTAAAAATTTGCTGAGATTAAAATATTTTCTATAACTATTTTAGTGGTGAAAGTCTGTTATTTTGATTGATTGCCAATAGATACAACTATGAATGCATGAACTTTCTATGGTCTATGAACTTTATCACTTGTCAGAAAACCATGCATGATTTCCTTATTGTGGCCTGGTTATCTTCCCACGCATGCAGGGACACTTTATCCATAGGAAACTTGCACCGGGCCCTATGGTAGTGGGGGCCGCCTTGGCACAGCCTCTGGACGCGATGAGTTGAAGACAGTTCCATCCACTCCCTGCTTCACCATCCGGCCACTGTCTCTGCTCCCCGTGTCTTGGAGCAGGAGGTGCAATGTAGTGACATCACTTACATCGCGCCCGTTGCTCCCTGAGGACTCCAGGACCAGAGATAGGCGAGAAACGGGAAATGGGAAAAGGTGAGTATTAAGGTTTTTTTTTCTTTAATATATACAGTGGTGGCAACTGAAGGGGGACACAAAACTGTAGGAGCAACCTGGGGGGAACATAAAAATGTGGGGGCAACAAGGAGGGGAACTTGAAACTGTGGGGGCAACCTAGGGGGACATGACACTGTGGGGGTAACCCGTGGGCGGGACATGTCACTGTGAGGATAACCTGGGGAGGACATAAAACTGTGGGGGCAACCTGGGGGGTGGGGGGGGAAATGAAACTGTGTGGACAACCTGCAAGGGGGACATGAAACTGTGGGAGCAACCTGGAGGGGGACATTATAGTATAATTTCTGAGTGGCCAAGGCGAGGAGCAGGACGTTAAAGTGTGATTTATGCAGCGGCATTTGACTGTGTGATAGGCCACTGAGAGGCATTATATTGTTTGGAGCCACTATGGACGCATTATACTGTGTGAGACCCACTAAGGGCAGCAGCCCACTTATGAAACCTTTGCACAGGGCCCACCAGTGTGTTAAAACGGCCCTGCATGCATGTAGTGTTTCTACCTGATTATGTGTCCACAATTATGGCTGGTTTTCTGACAAGTCCCAGACCATTAAAAGTTCCTGCATTCATGGTCCATATCCATTACCAACCGATCAAGACAACAGACTCTCACTAATAAGATAATTCATATCAGATGTCACATTATCTTATTGCGTCTTTATTTCCAGACTCTGATGTAAAGCATACATTCTCAGGATGTGAAAGCGGATTATGGAGCAGTTCATCTGAGGAATGTTTCCAGTAAGTAAATGCAGTATAACACAAAGTTATTATAATTTTATGGAAATGAATTAAATGTATTTGTATCTATTTCCTTTATGGTTTCCATATAATTCCTATATTCCTGATAACATGATTTGTAGTGTTAGTCAAAAACAAACAGTCTTGATATTGCGATAATGCTGAAATATTCTGGATTGCAGTCAAATTGCAGTTCTAGAAAGAAACACTGTATCAGCAAATCACTGCTGTTTGTGAATGGAGCCTGAGATCTGCAGTAATCCATTGACTATTGTAAAATAGATTACAGACTGGTGGAGACTTTCCAAAATGCCAAATTATTTGTTTTTTAAAGATAGATGAGTTTTTTTTATGTAAGTGACCTTAACCCTGAGATTCTCAGGGACAGTTTATTATATAGTAGGTAGCGTTAATTGTACTCACCATATATTTTATTAGCTGGCCGAATATTGGGGGACTACTGAGCACAGTGATATTCTGTACTATAATGCAGTAATGTTGTATTAGACAGAGAAGAGACTAATTACAACGTTTTCCTTGGTTGCTAGGCAGTGACGTTGCATTTCTCTCTACAGTGTTGTATTTGCACCTTGCGTGTCGTATAGTGCCCTCTTTATGCCCTGGTGCTATTGAAGAGGAAAACACAGGGTGATGACATACAAAATTGAGGTATAATACACTAATGCACAGTAAAAACCTCTATGGTCGGATGAAGCATGAGACTGTCAAAATACCACCTTGTTTTTTTCTAATGTGCTGAAGCTTCTTCCTTCTTTTATGTTTTATTGAAGGGATGGAATAAAGAGGAAAAGTTTTTACTAATAATGGTGAGTGCCAGTGTTACTTCTACATGTTTTTGTTCACTATGACTATGGTCTGCTGAGCACCACCATATTAATAAATGGGGAACAACTGAATCATTTCAGGAGTGCCACTCTGTTTTTCTCTTTTTTAGACAACAGCACTGTACACTGTGTAGTGGCAGTGACTGGGTACTGCAGCTCTTTCCCATTCAAGTGATACATTACATTGAAAGGACAGTGAAACAAACGCAGAAGTGCGTTGAAAAAATAGTTCTTTCCAAGCTTTAACACAAAACAAATTATAATCAATTACATTGTTGTGTGTTTTGTAGTATCAAAGCCTTCTTTATTCAAAGCCTTCTATAGGGTGCCTATGTGGGCCGCATATACAAGTCAATGGAATATTCTTGCAGAAGCATAACAGATTTAATAGCATTAAGCATGTTTGCTTGTCTTTTTTGTGTGACTAACACATTAGAAAAACCCAGCAGAGATCTCTTAAATCTAAAGGTACAAAAGTTAAGCAGGTGTTCTTACATTGTGCCGTGTGTTATTGTTTCATATTCTTTAGTATCTTAGTGAATCATTATAAATGCAGCATGTAGTGAGTGTGCAAGCGATACAAGCTAGAAAATGAGACTACAAAACAGAGGAAAAAGACATTCTGAACCAAATAGTCTTGAACTAAATAGTCTTGCATCCACCTCCTTCTGGTCCTCCTGATCTTCACCTGGGAAATGACAGGGAGAAAGATTAAGCAAAATCACTAAAGCGCATCAGTGAGAAGGTTTCTGCAGTAACAAGCTGCCTCCCAGCTAATTGGAATAGCTTAAGCTCCCCTTTTAACAAATGTATTCATTTAGAGGAAAGGGGTCAACGTGAGAAACTCTTGGGATACATACAGAAAACTTTTATGCCTTTGTTTTTTTACCATTTTCATTGCTATATGCAGCAGAACAAGGTTGAGAAAAGGAGCAATGCTATTGTAACAGAAAAAAAAAACCGTTAGTCCTTTAAAGAAATGCTTTAGCCAAACATTTTTATTCCTCCACAGTAAATCTTCTATCACAAACAACAATAATATATATAATTATATATTAAAATTTCTTTTCCATTTGTGATTGAAGAAAAGCCATTTCCTCATCAAACAGTAGTTATCAAAAACTCATCAAACTCTGCTATGCTGAACCTCTCAGCAGTTGAGGAGGGATATTTAAGGCGTGGACTTTGACCTCTTGGATTGACCCTTCCTGGTATGCTTACTCTTTTGATTTAGCTCTCTTGTTTTGATCTGTCTAGTGAGTAGTACTGTGGGTCTTGGTTTATATTCAGATTCAGATCATCTATTTCTTGCACTTAGCTACTAGAACAATAACCTAGGTCCAAATTCAGCATACATCCAACTGACTTTCTGGCGAGCTCTGGTAAAGAACATTTGGGGAGCCTTAGATCTATCTCCCAGCACAGTGTAAGATTTTGGTTGCTTGTTCTACTGCTCTTTGGTATCTGTCATTTCCTGAATCTCTTGGAAATTGTTCCAGTGCCAATTCCATAACAGATACTTTACTTTTTGAGGAAGATATTAGAGTTTTTGAGCACTTCAGATCATTATGTTGGAGTTCTGTATATTGCAAGGATACTAATTTTCATTCAAGATTAATTGTAAGCCTTAGATATTCCTGCATCAGTTTGCTAACTAGACTGGAAAATCTGATCTTCAAATATGCTAGTTCTGCGGATGCTGCATAATTGGGACATGGCTGTATTTTACTCTACCTTGACAGATTTTTATATCTATATTTTACATGCTTTATAAATGTAATCTATGGCATAATGTACCTCCTACTCTAAAAAGATGAGATTAAAAGTCACTACGGAGTTCTTCAAACATAGCAAAGCAGCAAAAACACGACTACCTAATCATTATGTTCTGACATCAGAATGTGATGTTTATACCAATGTGATATTTATACAATAGTTATTTAGAGGCGTCAATAACAATTCCATCAAAAAATACTTAAATATATACCAAATCTAATAAACTTGTTATCAAAAATTTGGAGAAGTTCTTATTAGATATTAAGTTTACTAGATGAGATGGAAAGGGATTGAACTGTAAACTCAACTCTTTCACACAATTTCCTTCCCCTGGTAATGTATGTCACTGAGAATACTCATTAAAATTGTCAATTATTTTTCTTTATATGCCCCACTGGGCTCTATTAAGCATGTCCTAAAGACTATAGGAAAATAGTTCTACTTGTCATTCTGTTTTAATGAAAATTTTAATTCCTCAGTGTCAAGAAAGTCAATTAAAAAATGTAGTTATTTGAGTACAAAGACTATTTCTGGGCTCCCTCCTATTAATGAAAGTATTATGAATAACAATAGAAAATTGTGTTCTATTAAACATAATCTCTGATTCACATTTTGCGGTTCCTGTTTCTAATTCTGCCGTGTACTCCTGCTGTTGCGTCTGCCCATAGAATGGGTGTGCGCCTCCTTCCTTGCAACTTGTAGGATTGAAGACTACACCAGTAGGCTCTCCTTAGCCAACCACATGCAGCTCCTGCCTATTTTAGCCCACTCTATCCTCTGCTCAGTGACCGCATAATATTGGATCTTGTGCTACAGATTCCGTGAGGGCTTTGTGCAGTGTCGTAACTAGGAATGACTGGGCCCCAAGGCAAACATTTGACATGGGGGCCCCCCCGGCAACCGTAACCCCCTGCACAAACCGCATTCCTGCACACACTATTATGCCCCATAGTGGCCCCTACACACATTATTATGCCCCATAGTGGCCCCTGCAGACACTATTATGCCCCATAGTGTCCCCTGAACACACTGTTATGCCCCATAGTGGCAACTGCACACACTATTATGCCCCATAGTGGCCCCTGCACACACTATTCTGCCCCATAGTGGCTCCTGCACACAGTATTATGCCTCATAGTGGCCCTTTCACACAGTATTATGCCCCATTGTGGACCACCCATGAACAATTATTATACTCTGGGGTCTTTTCAGACCCCAGAGTATAATAATCGGAGACCCAGGGGAAGATACAAACATAAAAAATAAAAACAATGTTAGTTACCTCTCCCTGGCTCCGGCGCACTCCCTGCTGCATTTTCAATGTTGGACCAGACGTCACGTGAGCCACGCATGCGTCGCGATGCATAATGACATTAGCCTGGCCCACGGTGTCGTCTGGGACATCACCAAGGAGGCCCAAAGCCTGCTGGAGCGCAGGAGAGGTAAGTAACATTGGTTTTTAGGTTCCCTCACCTCCCCTGGGCCTCCCATCATTATACTCTTGGGTCTGAAAAGACCTCAGAGTATAATCATAGCAGTGTTTGTGGGGTTCTCAGCCCCCGGCCTTACTTATCGATGCCCGCTCCTGCTCACAGCCACCTCCGCTTCCGCAGAAGGGGAAGAACAGGCGGCTGTGAGCAGGAGCGGGAACGGTAAATAAATAGGGCCAATTACCTGCTGGTGTTACACCTAACTTTGCTATTGATCCTGATCCTGGTCTGCTGTCCTCCCATGTATTACCTTTGCAGAGACATCAACCTGGGACATCCCTTCACATGCTGATTCGTGAATGACAGATCATGGCAAAAGTGGGAGTGGCCTTTTCAAGGGTTGTGGTCTTTATCAAAGTGGATAGCTACATGTATTCAGATCCTATGTAGTAATAGTAGACCATAAATAAAGTTAACAATTGTGCCATTTTTATTTATGTGATTTTAGTGATAAATATGTTAAATATTGTTTTAATTTTATGGTGTGATTCGTAATGGTTACCATGATACCAAATATGTCTGTGTTACTTACTAAGTTATGTGAAGGCCATTTAATTAAGTGTATTACTAAATAAATATATATATTGTAGGGAACAGATCGCACGGTGGAGGTCGGCAATGACCAAGTTCACACAGACAGCGGGTTTTAAAACTCCAAGAGTCCTTTATTTAGGCGCTTCAGCACAAAACGACATTATAGAACAATAAAAGCCTATGCCTGTCCGGCTCTAACTAAACAGCACCTTACCTCTCACTAGCCTAGTGCAGGCAAATACATTTCAGCAAATACAATATCAAAGTGTATAAACCTCCATTCCAGGGGTGCTCTCACTCCCAGCCTGCACCTTGTCAGCCCTGCTTTTGCCAGGCTTCCTTCCTCAGTAATCACTGACAGGAAGCCTCAGCTGAGAGCACCTGGGAGTAAGGGAAAACCCAGTAGTGGACCAGGGGTATGGACTGGAAGACTCCCACTGCCAACCTGTCCTCCAGTCCAGAAAATCCAGCCCATGTAACCTAAAGAAAATCCATAGCAGACTACATTCTGCTAAGGCAACACGTATCTTCCTGGATTTCCATTACCTCGTCTGGCTGAGGAAACCATGCGAAATATACACCCCGTCCAGCACTTTACCATACACTTTACCACATATCCCTCCCCCTCTTCTCCAGACCAGAGGTCTTGGCACTTTTACTGAACATACCGTACACTCTGGACAACGTATCCGCATTTCCCTGCAATTTCCCCAGTCTATGTTCCACCTTAAAACAGAAATTTTGTAAGGAGAGAAACCATCTGGTCACTCTTGCATTTCTCTCCTGGATTTTGTTTAATCCAGGTTAGAGGAGCATGGTCTGTCACTAACACAAATTCTCTACCCAGTAGATAATATTTCAGAGATTCCATTGCCCACTGGATAGCCAGACACTCTCTTTCCACTATGGCATCATTTTTTTCTGCTAGGGTCAGTTTCCTACTCAGGTACATTATTGGGTGTTCTTCCCCATTTACCACCTGTGACAGGACTGCTTCCAAGCCTGTATCAGACGCATCTGGCTGGTCCAGAAACTGTTTTCTGAAATCTGGGGAAACAAGCACTGGTTGTTCACACAGGGAAAGATTTTAGGCTCTGAAAAGCCTTTTCTGCCTCTGGGGTCCACTTCACCATTACTGACTTACTGCCTTTTGTTAAGTCGGTCAATGGTGATGCAACGGAGGCAAAATTGGGCATGAACCGACGGTAGTACCCAGTTATGCCAAGGAAGACTTTGATCTGTTTTTTTGTTAACTGCCTAGACCAGTTCTGTATTGCCTCAATCTTATTGATCTGGGGTTTAACCAGGCCTTTACCAATAATGTAGCCCAGGTATTTTGCTTCATTGCACACGTCTCAGGGTTTATGGTTAGGCCCGCATCACTGCTAGAGTCTAATACCGCTTGTACCATACAGAGGTGACTTCTCCAGTCATATGAAAAAATGACAACATCGTCCAGGTAAGCAGCAGCATAATCACGATGTGGTCTCAAGATCAGATCCATCAGCCTCTGAAATGTAGCAGGGGCCCCATGTAACCCGAATGGCATCACTACACACTGGAACAGGCCTTTTGGAGTGGAGAATGCAGTTTTCTCTTTAGCCTCATCAGATAATGGCATCTGCCAATAACCCTTTGTAAGATCGAGTGTCGTGATATACCTTGCCCTCCCAAGCTTCTCAATCAATTCATCTACTCAGGGCATGGGGTATGCATCAAATTTTGACACTTCATTTAGTTTTCTGAAGTCATTACAGAACCTCTATGTCCCATTGGGTTTTGGGATTAGTACAATGGGGCTTGACCATTCACTGACAGACTCCTCAATAACACCTAATTCAAGCGTGCGCTTGACCTCAGAGGACATCACCTCTCTGCGGGCTTCTGGTATCCGGCACGGCTTCAGGTTCACTTTATTGTTCGGTTCAGTTTTAATATGGTGTTTTGTCAGATGAGTATGGCCTGGTAAGTCAGAAAACTTGCGTCTGTTTTCCTGTAGGAACTCCCTTACTTCCTGCTTCTGGTGCACTGACAGTGCCTCACCTATCCCTACTGGGGGAATTGGCTGTATCACCTCCTTAACCACAGCCTGGGTGGCTACCAACGACTCCCGATCTTTCCACGGCTTGATCAGGTTTATGTGGTAAACCTGGAAGGGTTTTCTCCTGTCTGGTTGATGCACTTTGTAGTTCACCTCACTCTTTCAATCTCATAGGGACCCTGCCACTTTGCCAGAAACTTACTTTGGATGGTGGGTACTACAACCAGGACCCTGTCCCCAGGATTAAAGGCCCTTACCCTGGCAGACCTGTTATAAATTCTGCTCTGGGCCTCCTGAACTCTTTGCAGATGCTCTTTGACAATAGGCATCACCGTCGCTATTCGGTCCTGCATCTGGGCCACGTGTTTAATAACACTCTTATATGGGGTAGCCTTGGTTTCCCAGGTTTCTTTGGCAATATCTAATAAACCCCTTGGAGGCCGACCATAAACTAACTCAAAGGGTGAAAAGTCTGTGGACACCTGGGGTACCTCTCTGATAGAGAACGTGAGTTAGGGTAACAGACAGTCCCAGTCCCTGCCTTCCCTTTCCACTACCTTTTTTAGCATATGCTTCAGGGTTTCGTTAAATCACTAATCCATCCGTTTGAGGGTGGTACACTGATGTACGGATGTGCCTGATTTTAAACAATTTGCACAGCTCTTTCATGACCTTTGACATAAAGGGTGTACCCTGGTCAGTAAGGATTTCTTTAGGGATCCCTGTACGAGAGAACATGTAAAACAACTCCCTAGCAATATTCTTGGATGCCATGTTTCTTAATGGTACTGCCTCCGGGTACCAGGTGGCATAGTCCAATACAACCAGAATGTATTGATGTCCTCTAGCAGACTTGACAATGGCACCTCGATGATGGGAAGTGGCACCAAAAAGCTACGAAAGTGTGATGTTGGGGCACTTAACAGGCATTTGGGACATGTCTCATGGGACAGTACCTTCTCATTTCTTCATATACCCCAGGCCAAAAAAACGTTTGGAGAACCCTCTCTTGTGTTTTTCTAGTCCCCAAATGACCCCCAAACACATGGTTATGAGCTATGTCTAGCACTATGCGTTGGTACGGTTTTGGCACCAGAAGCTGTTCCACAATTTCACTGTTAACCTTGGTGACCTGGTACACTAGATCCCCATTCATGGCAAAATGTGGAAATTTCTGGTCAACTTCTGGTTCCTGTGGTACACCATTTATAACTGTAACATTGGCCTGTGCAGTACTCAGAGGGTTTTCACTTGTTCAGTCCCAAAGTTACCCCAAGAAATTTCTAAATCTAACACCTGTTGACCAGGTAGGGAAGTTTCTTCTTCTTCCCCGGCTAACACCTGCAAGGGGAAAAAGTCATCAATATGCATTCAGGTAAACTCATTTTTCCAGTTTGCCCCTCATTGGTACCACTGTTTTCAATGGTCCTCTCACATGATCCATTATTTACAGGGGAAAGTACAGATTCTGCCAGAGTTTCTTCACTGGCAGCAGAAGTGTTACCCCTTTTCCGCAACTCCCAGAACAATGGGAAATCACGACCTAATATTACTTCATACATAAGTCTTTTTACAACCCCAACTTCATAGGTCACAGTTCCAGATGGAGTTACCAATTTAACAGGGACCACGGAGTAAGCTACGATATCCCCGTGGATGCACAGTACTCTTATGTGTTTGTCCGGAACATAGTCCCTAGCCACAAGGCTGGCCCGAACAAAAGTCGCCAGGCTACCAGAGTCCAGAAAGGCCTTCACGGAGCGGTCATTTACCTTCACCATACAAACATGCGGCTCAGTCCCTGGTCCCGGAATGGCTGCACAAACAGATTCCGCAAATAGCGGTTGTCGCCGACTAACATCACACTCCATGGGCTCTGAGGTAAGAGGGCAATAGGCGGCCACATGTCCCCATTCATGGCACCTCCAGCACTGGGGAGTCCCAGGCCTCCTTAGCAGGGAGTCCTTTCTAGGACCAGAGAGCCCCAGGGGTTCAAGTTCAAACTTTTGCCCTCGCCCAAGCTCCAGAGCCCTGCTCCCTTTCACACTTTTCCACACACCTGCAGCTGGAACTCTCTTACCCACAGATGTCACGGGACTGGCCGTCCTGGGAGGTGTTGGTGCTGCAGGGACATCACGGAGGTAGTCCTCAGTGGCTAGGTACCTTTCAACCAGGTTGACGAGCTGCTCAGCAGTCTTGGGGTCTCCATGTCCAACCCACCATTGTAGCTCTGCTGGGAGGGTCCTGAAGTAATGGTCGACCACCACGTTTTCCACGATCTGGTCTGGTGTAGAAGACTCTGGTTCCAGCCACTTTCGCACCAGATGAATTAGGTCATACATCTGGGACCGGGCAGGTTTGTCTATGGTGTAGCTCCAACTGTAGACAATACTGGCATGAACAGCTGGCGTAACACCCAAGCGAGCAAAGATCTTCATTTTCAGTTTAGTATAGTCCTGGACATCCTGCTCCCTGAGGTCATAGTAAGTCTTTTGCGGTTCACCTGAAAGAAAGGGCGCAATCACTTCTGCCCTCTCTGCAACTGACAGTCTCTCTCGCTCTGCCACTCTCTCAAACACAGTAGGGTAGGCGTCTATGTCGTCATTGGGTGTCATCTTTTGCAAGACCTGCTGAACGGCCCTCCTCACATTAACAGTCACAGGAGGACTTACCTCCACTCGTTGGGGCTGAGCCACGACAGTCTCTCTGAGTGCAGCAATCTGCTCCATTAACATGCGATTGGTTTCCTGTTGCTGTGCCATGGCCTGTTGTTGCTGCATATTGAACTGCTGCTGCGCTTGTTGCTGGGCCTGTAAAGCCTCTGCATGAAACTTTTGTTGTTGTTCCATGGACTCCCATGCCAACCTGTCCTCCAGTCCTGAAAATTCAACCCATGTAACCTAAAGAAAATCCCTAGTAGACTACGTTCTGCTAAGGCAACACGTATCTTCCTGGATTTCCATTACCTCGTCTGGCTGAGGAAACCATGCGAGATATACACCCCGTCCAGCACTTTACCATACACTTTACCACAATATATATATTTTCAAAAATTACAAAAGCTTTTAGAAGGTTATTGAGCATATTCTCCATCTATTTATATCTGTGTTTCATTTATTTCTTTAACCACTTCTAGACCGCCCACAGGCTATTTACGTCTGGAAGTGGTTGTCTTGTTCTGCAAAGATGTACCAGTACGTCCTTGCACTTTTCAGAAGCTGCACGAAATCGTAACTACAGCCGGAGCTCGCCGATAGAAGGCAGGAACGGTTTATTACCATCCCTGCCTTCCCGATCGCTGTGTACAGAGCACTCAATGAGCACTCTATACACAGCTATGGGTGCCTCCATGATGTGGCTCCCCTCTGACCCGGCGGTCACATGATCCGCCAGGATCAGAGTCTTTTAGAGCTGCTGGGTCCTACAGGACCGAGATCAGCTCTATAGTTATGGGCAGGAGGCTGTATTCCTCCTGCAGCTGGAGCTAAATGTATTGGCCCCTGTTACAGGGAAAATCAGCCTCCCCCACAAAAAAAAAAAGTGATGAGATGTCCCCAAAGGTAAGAAAGAAAGAAAGAAAGAAAGAAAGAAATTAAAATTTAAAGTAAAATAATAAAAAAATAAATACGCTAATAACACACCCTTATTACAGGTTCTACCCCACCCCCGATGACACAATACAAAATAAAAATTACCATAACGGAGAGGAAAAACTATTTCATAAAGTTCTTTAGTAGCACTTTGAGCTATTAAATAGAAAAAAAAATGAAAAGTGAAAAACGTTTTCTCTCCTCTTTTGTTTATATTTTCCCGGATATAAATAAAATTAAAAAACATGCAAAAATAAAAACAACACAAAAATAAAGCCCTATGTGTCACCGAAAAAAGAAGCAGAAATTAATTTAATAACACAAATGATAAAAATGTTGTAGCCCTGCACATACTAAAACTGCACATACAAAATACCCAAAAATGTGTCTGCTCCTGAACCAGAAATTGGCCTAGTACTGAAGTCGTTAAAGGTATAAGGCAGGGATTGAACCCAGAGTATGATACATTCAAAGCATGCTAAGGCTAGGTTCACAAAGGACTTTTCTCTCAGAGGAAACCCGACGGACACCTGGTGGACCCCCTTATAGTCAATGGGGTCTGTATGTAACCGCTGTTTTAGTAGTCCGGCTATCCATCATTCGGGTCCCCTGGCAGACCCAAACAACGTAAAGCCCAGCACAAGTGTGAACCTAGCCTTAGCTGTCTCTTTACTGACTGAGCCACAAGCTCTATCAATAAATGAGCCTCATTTTTTTTCTCTTACCTCTTCACTTTTCTCTCTCAATAATATTTTTCTTTCCATGTATAATGTATTGGTATATAGAGATATATATTTCTATATACCAGTACATCATATGCTGAAATATATATTTATATAGAGACATTTCTCTACATACCAATACATTATGCAGGGAAAGAAATATAGTACCGAGAGAGAAAAGTGAAACAGGTACGAGAAATACTTAGCTTAGCATGTGTTGTATACATCATATCCTGGATTCAATCCCTGATTTGACCATTCTTTGCCTGACCCACTGGTGCTTTACACCACCTACACCAGGACTACACCTAGAGGTAGTGACTTGGTGGTCCCCTGCAGCACATAATAGATCCTTTAAAGAGTGAAAAACAGAGGACCACTTAGACAACACCCTCAGGAGTAGTCCAAAGTCAAACCAGTTAGGTGGCACAATGCATGATCCACTGCTCATTACACATGTGTCCAGCAATAAGACTCTGCAAAACCAGAAGTCTTTATCCATTCATAGGAGCATGCCCTAATATGTACCGCTATCTTTGGAATGGCAGACTGGATTTGGATACATAAAACACCAAAATGGTCAGGGTAACAGTGGTTACCAGATGATGCATAGCTCTCAACCGTCCCGGATCTGGCGGGACAGTACTGATTTTACACTGCTGTCCCGCTGTCCCAGATAGATTACAGTTTGTCCCGCTATGCCCCTGAAGTGTTTTGTTGTTAACAAACTTTGTTAGAGTAGGGTAAAGGCTAAATGGTAGATGCTAAATCCTAGTGATGACGTCATGACCATGTGATCAGACTCTTGGGTGGGCGGAGCTCTTCTGGACACTACAGGACAGTGCGGTGTTACACAGAAAGAGGAAGCTGCTGGGAACAGTTACTGATGGAAGGTAAGGAGGAGAAAAGAGACAGCATGTGTGAGCAAGAGGGGGGAACTGAGGGCAGATGTAAGGGGCAATTAAACTGAAGGCAGATGAAGGGGCACTTAAACTGGGGTAGATGAAGGGGCAATTAAACTGGGGGCAGATAAAAGGAGACATTAAGCTGGTGGCAGATAAAGGGGGACATTAAGCTGGTGGCAGATGAAGGGGGACATGAAACTGGTGGTAGATGTAGGGGGCAATTAAACTGGGGGCAGATGAAGGTGGCATTAAGCTGGTGACAGATGAAAGGGGGACATTAAATTGGTGGCAAATGAAGGGGGAAATTAAACTGGGTGCAGATAGAGGTGGGGCATTCAACTGGGGCAGATGGAGGGGGACATTAAAATGGGAACAGATGGAGAGGGGGACATCAAACTGGGGGCAGATTGAGGAGTGGACATTAAACTGGGGGGGCAGATGGAGGGTGACATTAAACTGGGGGCAACTGGAGGAGGACATTAAACTGTGGGGGGTAGCTGAGGACATGTCTGCCTCTAATTACCTCCAGCTGTCCCAGTTTAATATCCCCCTCCAGCTGCCCCAGTTTAATGTCCCCCTCTAGTTTCCACCAGTTTAAACTGGGGCACGAGGAGAGGGACTTAATACTGTGGGCAATTGAAGGGGAACATTATAATGTGGGGGCATATAATGTTAGGGTGACTGTAGGAGCATTATACTGTGTGTAGGCACATGGAAAAATGGGTGAGAATGGGCGGAGTCAACCTATAAGTGGGTGGAGCTACATTTGCCCTCTTTCTGTCCTTTGAAAGTTGGGAGGTATGGATGATGTATGTCTTTGGGCTGTTCAGATCAGGTCTTTAGCATTTTCCTGACTGCCGCTGTACATGTACAGCGAATGTAGGTTCTTTAAACATGGTGCCCATCCAGAAGTTGACTGGATTTCATAACTGCCAGCTCTTTGCCATTTTGCATAGTATAGACCCAGTGGTAATGCCCACATTCAGAGATATGATTGCAGGCATTAACGCTTGAGTTGCCTCAGTCAAAGGTGACTTTGCCACCATGTTGCAGAGGATCACTTCCCCATGGCAATTCATTACTATGACAGTGAGGAGTCTATTATAGTCATTACTTTGCTTCTATTGCATTAGCATGTTATATAATGCTATTATTATTATTATTAACAGTAGAAGTCAATGGATTTTACAATATACTGCTATACATTAGTATTGCAGTAGATTGTATGGATAGTCAGACTCACCTGCTAGGGTTCACACCAGGGAGTCTGAAAATAAAAGTAAAAAAAAAAATTATTTTTTTTTAAATATACCCCCCTGTAACATAAACACAACAGGGTGATTCATCAAGACTGGCATTTTTAAGTAGTGCTTGATTGATGATGGGATCATTGATGATGGGATCATGAATGCCATAATATGGCAACTGAAAGAATTTTTTTTATTGTTCAGGCTAAGGCACTACGTAGCAAGCCGCAACTGAAAAACGCTGCGGAAAAGCATCATGTTTTTTCCTCAGCGTTTTTCACAGAAAGTCTAGGAAAATATAAACAAAAAAGGAGGGAAAATGTGTCCGTTTTTCACTTTTTAGATTTTTTTATTTAATAGCACAAAGTGCTACTAAAATGCTTTTTAAAATAGTTTTTCCTCTCCATGATGGTAATTTTTATTTTGTATGGTGTTGTCGGGGGTGGGGCTAGAACCTGTAGTAAGGGCGTGTTTTTGACGTCTTATTTTATTTATTTTTTTAATTATTTTATTTACATTTTTTTCTTTACTTTTCTATTCATTTTATTTATTAATTTATTTTTTACATTGTGTCCCCATAAGGTCATAATAGACCTTAGGGGACATCTGATCACAATTTTTTTTTGTGGTGGAGGCTGATTTCCCCTGTAACTGGGGCTGGTACATTTAGCCCCAGTTGAAGGAGAAATACAGCCTCTTGCCCATAACTACTGAGCTGATCTGGGATCTGTAGTACCCAGCAGCTCTAAAAGACTCTGATCCCGGCAGATCACGTGACCGTTGGGACAGAGGGCAGCCACATCATGGCGGCGCCCATAGCTGTGTATACAGCGCTCACTGAGTGCTCTGTACACAGCGATCGGGAAGGCAGGGACGGTAATAAACTTAATTGGAGCTCCTTGTCAATCCTTCGTAGGATCTCCAGTTCTGTCTTGTATGTGACAACTAGGGGCACTCGGGCTTCATTCAGGGTCTCTTTATAGGTGAGCAGACTGTCTCTGTTAATGCCTGTCGCTTTGTTTAATTGGTTGTCCGTCACTTTTGGTTTGTATCCCAATCAGAGAAATTTCGTCCTCAGATCCAGGAGGTTTGTGTCCAGGTCTGCTTTGATGGAGCAAATACGATTGTGTCATATAGCCTGGCTGTAAATAATAGATTGTCTTCGTGTACTTGGGGTGGAAGCTGTCGTTTCTCAGGTAGGCCGTCTGTGGGTTTGTGGTATATTGATGTGAGTAGCCGGTAGTCTTTGATGTATATTGTGGTATCCAGAAAATGGATTTCACTCTCTGAATAGCTAAGTTTAAGGTTGATGGTAGGGTGAAAGTCATTGAAGTCATTATGGAATTGAAGTAGGGCCTCCTCACCTGCAATCCAGAAGACAAGGATATCATCGATATAATGAAGGTAAATCATAGGTTTGGTGGGTTTCATGTTGATAAAAATGCTCCTTCTAGTTCTGCCATATGGTCTATGGTCTGGGACTTGCAAGAAACCCAGCAATGATTTCCTTATTGTGGACACGTTATTAAGCAGAAACATTACAAACAAAAAGGAAAGCATGTCTGGTTTAATGGAAAGGATCAGATCATAGAAAATTCCTGCATTTATGATTGTATCTATTGGCAGCCTATCAAGACAAAAGACTGTGATCACTAAGATGATTAGAGAAAATCTTTGCAAAAATTGCTTAGATTTGCAAAAATGTTTAAATTTAACTTCCATATTTTCTTGCTATTGTGTTGGGGGGTGTTTGGTGAACATTTTTGTAATATACTCAATTAACCTATCTAAGTTCCTCGTAATAGAAAACAGGCTGTAAAATTCTTCCCAGCAACCCTCTAAGTGATCTCTTACCAGGGAAATCTGTACACATTTGTATTGCTACTGTGCACAGATGTAGCATTTGTCAAAGGTGGGGATGGTCTACGATTATATACCACCTATAAAAATGATTCTGGTATCAAACAACCTGAGATATCACTAGATATATAACCAGTCAGAAATTTGAGCTTTATACGCAGCAGGTCATGCTGCATATAAAAATCACTTTTCTGACTGTATTTCTAACTAGTGATATCTTTAGTCTTTTTATAGACAGTGCTGCATTCTTGCAGCATATGGAGTGGTTTTATATGATACCAGAAGCATTTTTAGGCCACAGCGTTTTGGTCACGCTATTGTAAATCGCAGCATGTCAATTATACCTATGGGAACGCTGGCGGCTTCCATATAGGTACAATAGGTACAAGCGCTGAAAAGCACTGTGGAAAAAAAAAATGCGATCCATTTCCACCGCGGTCTTTTCTGCAGCACATTTTGACTGCGGCTCACTACATGGGTCCTTAGTTTTATGGGTGATATAAAGCCAAAGAAAAAGCCATTTGAAGTGACCGTCTCCTGCTTTGGCTCTAGATACTGCATTGAGTGCATGTGTACGGACAGTTTCCCTGGCTGTGCTTAGTTAGAGCATTGCTAATGGGAACTTTACAGAATGTTTTCTATTAAAAGAAATTTAATAGGTTGATAAAGTATATTACAAAAATGTTTACCAAACACATAATAAATTAACTTTACCTAAAAATTTTAATATGGTTATATTTGTGGGATAACTAATTTAACATTTCCTGCATTCTAGGAATTAGACACCATTTCAGCCTTTTGAAAATATTGGTCTTGCTATTACCTCCTGAACCTTGTCTTCCTTTCAGCTATATGTCTGAATAAAATCTAAAATCTAAAAATATTTTTTCCAGTAATTTTACCCAAAACTGGTTACGTAAGTGTAAGCAACCTCCTAATTTAAAGGTATTAACAAAAGATGTGTTGTCACTACAAATAAGACTAATTTGTGGTTTTGGTTTACAGACTTGGTTCCTGACCATTAACTGCATATTAAGAGATATTAGCTGAAGGCTAATTAAAATCCATAAAGCCTTTCAGAATGTGTACTGGTTTCAGGCATAACATTTCAGACAATAGTATTACTGGAAATTAATTTATTATTGCTTCTGTTAATGCAAAACTTTTCCCTGCAGGCATACATAAATTAGGAACCCAATCATAAAGCATTGTATTGTTATCTCTGCTTAAAGTGTTGCTGCTGTGAGACAGAAACGCTTTCAACAAATGTGTCAATGTATAGAATGCCCATATAACTTAAAGGGAGGGTACCATCTCTATAAGCATATTCAACTGCCTCCACCATGTTACAGAGCCCATTACAGTGATAAACAACATACTTCTGTTATATATGTCACTTTAGTAGATTTAGAGAAAAACACTTTTATGTGTTATGAGACAGTTGCTGCACTTCAACCCTAGGAGCACTGCTTTTGCTGCTCAAGTAGTATTAGTGATGCAGAGAAACAACTCCCACTGCACAAGGTAATGAGGACAGGAAATAGGGGTGTGAGTGACAAGAGCAGCGCTCCATGGAGCCCAAGGCCTGCCTCCAGTGCACCAACTGCCTCATTTGCATAAGACTTCAAACTAGTTTTTCTCCAACTTTACAAAACTTGCATACATAACAAATTGTTTATCACAGTAATGTGCTGTGTAACTTGGTGGTAACGGTTGAATATGCTTGGGGGAGGTAGTAGGCTCCCTTTAAACTGAGGGTTGTGAAGAGCCCCTGTAATAAAGCATCCTGAATGTAGAGTGTAAAAGCGTTAAATGGAATGTATAGTCAGAAACTTACTGATTGTTGAGGTCAAGAAATATTTGTGAATACAGTGGGGAAAATAAGCCAATACCATCTTAATTTTAAACTGTGTAAAGATATACTAGACAATCTTAAAATGTAATAGATTTTTCAGAATAGAAGTGTCTATTGCTGTTCTGACACAATTTTAGTTTCAGTTTCTTACAGAAATGTTGGCAAAGATTTTGGCTCCTATTGTGGCGCACTGTGTCTCATATGAAGCTCCACCCCTTTTGTGAAGCCACAGCAATTTGTTGCACAATGTGCAGAAACTGTAAATGTTTTTGGCACAAATTACGCAAGAATTATGTCACATTCATTCGTTTACCTACTTAATTGTTTTTTTTTTTCAAATTTTCCGTCTTAGATTTATATATTTTATAAAAAATACTGAAATATTAAAATTTTTACACTGGTCATTGAGCTTCACAACAAAACAAACTACCTTTTCTGTAAAGATCACTTTTCAGTATTCATTTCATTGTAATTATGCATGTGAATGAACTGAGATGTAATACTGATATACACCTCTTCTCCCTAACTGCACAATGAACTTTGCACAAGTCCTATGCTGCATATGGCTGCTGTAAAGCATATCTCTGAAGTGCTGCTGTTAATAACAATTTGTCTGCAGAAAGTAATGAAACTATTACATCCAGTACATCTAGGTTCTGAGAAGAAAGTGAATGATACAGAATTTTTGTTCTGTGGTCTTCTTTGAATTCTTGCATAATGCACCAACTCCTCAGGCCCCATTCTAGACATAACACTGTGTACAAATCTTGCTTTGAGTCAGCTGTATTGCCTGGGGGCCAAGACGATTTTCACTTCACCTCTGCATACTAAAACTGCCATTGCTGACATTGCGACATATGCATTTGAATATAGTCTCTTGAGAACCAAAATTATTATGAGACTAGAACTGTATATTTGCTCAGCCATATTTATTTTTAGCCAAATGACCTCATAAAAGATTGAAGATTCTTCTTTGACATTTTTGCTATTCTAATCTGTAGTCTATGTGTCCCCATAGATTAACAAAGAGGAATTACAAAACTGTAGCAATTAGGGTTGTCTGGGGAGATAACATTTTGGAGCATGAATGGGTTAAAAAATAAAGTAAACAATACTCACCTTACAGATCTGCTGCTTTCTGACTCCAAGTCTCTGTTGGTCTTAATTTTCTGGGCTTGTTTCAACACAATGGAAGTTCCAAGAAGTAAAGACCAGCGGGGACCTGATTGGTAGGTTCAGTGGTGAACCTAGCCTCTTTGCTGCCTGAGGCGGACTATAGAAAGACGCCCCCCCCCCCCCCAAAAAAAAAAAACCTGTGTTTCCATGCTACTAGTTTAACACACTGTTATCATTGCACAATATACACAATACACAAAGTTATAAAACAGTTTTTAAGAATTCTTCTTCCTGTATTACTTCAGTATCAGATCAACAACACGGCATTAACAATGAAAGTAATGTCACACATCTTCTGCTTGGTGGATGGACGAGCCCACGTGGCCCCCATTCTCTATAATAGGAGCGCCGCAGATAGCTTACTACTGGACTTCGGGTATCTTTGGCACTCCCATTGAAGTGAATGAGAACCACGCGGGTTCGGCCATCCACCAAGTGACACACCTATATATATGGCTGCGATCAGGCTGAATTCCCACCTAGTGGGGGGAAAAACCCAATTCTCAGGCCCAGTGGGGGTCTCAGCAGACAGACCCCCATCACTCAGGTATTTATCCTCTATCATTTAGGTGAATACAGTGCAGTAACATTTTGTGACTTACCGGTGACGTCTCTGACTAATCTGTCACATTTCCCTTCTCTTCCCTTTGGACCACCATGACCACTTCTTCCATCTGTGACTTGTCTCTGTAAAGGTTGCAACACAGACATCTTTGGCTCCTCACTTTTCCAGGCACCTGACCCACATTGTCCTCACCTACACAAAGCCCCCATCCTGCTGCTACCCCCAATTATAAAATATATGATATAACCCCCCATAATGAATAATACCCCCAAGTGCATCTTTATATTAATAATGTCCGTGTACCCTGTATAAATAGTGCCCCTTATTAATAATACCCAAGGTGTTAACTAATTAAAAGGTTTTCCAGGTCATTAATAAACTAATCAGTGGGGTTCAAAAACCCAGGACCCCCACTGATCAGCTGTTTGAATGGTACCTGTGTAAGCGCCGTGACCGCTTCTCTGTTTACATAGTGTATTTCATCTCATAGCTGCCATGTAATGTAACTGCAGCATCGTCCTGTACATGTCTACAGTATGTGACAAGGCTACAATTACATCACACGGTCACTATAAACAGACAGCGTATAATATAAACAGGTGCCATAGCCCATGTTTATAGCGCCCCATTTATACACACTATAATGTTCCGCAGCAGCCCCTGCACACAGTATTACACAGTGTTATGGCCCGCAGCGGCCCCTGCACACTGTATTATGCCTCTCAGCGGCCCCTGCACACAGTATTATGCTCCATAGTGGCCCCTGCTCACGGTATTATGCCCCGCATTGGCCACTGCACACGGTGGTATGTTCCACAGCAACTCCTGCACACAAGTTTATGCCCCATATTGGCCCCTGCACACGGTATTATGCTCCATATTGGCCCCTGCACACGGTATTATGCCCCATATTGGCCCCTGCACTGGTATTATGCTCCATAGTGGCCCCTGCACTTGTATTATGCTCTATAGTGTCCCCTGCATAGGGTATTATGCTCCATAGTGGCCCCTGCACTGGTATTATGCTCCAGAGTGGCCCCTGCACAGGGTATTATGCTCCATAGTGGCCCCTGCACTGGTATTATCCTCCATAGTGGCCCTTGCACTGGTATTATGCTCCATAGTGGCCCCTGCACTTGTATTATGCTCTATAGTGGCCCCTGCACTCAGTATTATGCTCTATAGTGGCCCCTGCACTTGTATTATGCTCCAGAGTGGCCCCTGCACAGGATATTATGCTCTACAGTGGTCCCTGCACAGGGTATTATGCCCCATAGTGGACCACCCATGAACTATTATTATACTCTGGGGTCTTTTCAGACCCCAGAGTATAATGATTGGAGACCCAGGGGAGAATACAAACATAAAAATCAGAGTTACTTACCTATCCTGGACACCGGTGCACTCCTTGCAGCTTTCGGCCCTGTTTAATTGCGCACACACGTCACGTGATCAGGCCGGCGACGCGACCTGATGACGTCACCACAGGCCTCAAGCCTGCTCGGAGTTACATCGGATCGCAGGAGGTGAGTAACACTGTTTTTTATGTTCCCTCACCAACCCTAGGCCTCCGATTATTATACTCCGGGGTCTGAATAGACCCCGGAGTATAATAATAGTAGTATTTGCGGCCCGCGGCCTAACTTACCGATGCCCGCGGCCGCTCACAGCGGCATCCGCTTCCCTTTCTGCGTCCCATAGCAGAAGGGGAAGCGGGGGCGGCCACGAGCAGACGCGGGTAGGTAAATAAATAGGCCCTGACCTGCCGGGGATGCTCCAACAGGTTACGGCCTATTTATATAGATAAAAAAAAAAGCTATACTCACCTGCGATTCCTTGATGCAGCCGCCGCCTCCCTCCTCTTGTCCGCGACGTCTGTGTCTCAGCGTAGGCGGCGTGATGACGTCATTGTATCGCCGCCTGCGCTGAGATGCGACGTCTTGTAAACCAGCCCAGGACAGGCCCCGCTCAGCTCTGGTTTTTTTTTTTTTAAAGCGGCCTGTCCTGGGCTGGTTTACATTAAATAGTAAAATGCCGCCCCCCCGGACAGTGCCGCCCGAGGCGGCCGCCTCACCTCGCCTCATTAGTGGTGCGCCCCTGGGTAGGTTTCAGCAGCAGCAGTGGAGGATCAATGAGATACTCAAAAATGTTATCCCTCTAGACAACCCATTCATTATTTCTCTATTGTTACATTACAGAGAAGAAAATACCAAGAGATAAGGTTAAACTGATCCTATGCATAGTCAGCCAATGGCTATTTCTTACAATGTCAGCCATAAACATGAATATATGTCAATTGAATCAAGGAAAGTAAAATGAGTTGCTGACAGACTGCTTGGGCAGCAGCTTATTTCCAATAGAATCAAAGGATCAAGCATGTTGAAAGCCGGCATGTCTGATGATTCTTTCTATGTACATCTACTGTCAGCGGATGCAGCCACATAGATATTGTCAAATTTTATCTTATGGATTTAGTTAACTTCAAGAGTACCTCCAAATATAAAACAACTTTTCATGAATGAATAGTGCAGGTGAATAAAACAGGGCTGAGGTTTTGTAGTCAGGATCAGCTCTAAATTAAAAGGATTAATTATGTTTAATTACATATTTAGTTTGTTGCATATTTACTTAGGAGTTTAATCTTTACTGCTTCTGAATGACCATGGCTATCAGTCGTTTATGAAGGAGTTGGACTTAGATCAGGAGATGGAGTTGGGCTGGGTAAAAATAGAGGAGTCAAAGTTGGTGGTTTGGCCTACCAATTTCACAGACCTGGAATTAAAAAAAAATTCTAATATATCTTATTAAAGAAAAATGCTTCTTTCCCCATTTATTGGGCTGCTATGCTTCCTCTTTCCTCAAGTCAGAGTCTTACTACTAAGTGAGCTAAGTGTAGCAGAGTTTAGCAGCAGCATGTCAGTCTATTCCAGCACTCTCCTTCTCCCCTCAATCTATAAACTTCTATGTTAGAAAAAAGAAAAAAGCTGCCTGATAAATAGAGAAAAGTAGCATTTTTGTTTAATGAGATATACAGTAATACAAAAATTCTTATTGTCAGTTGTACTATCCATTCCTGAAACATTGTTTCATAGTTGAAGTTATGCGTTAAAAAGGACCTTTCACGTCCTCATGCACATGCAGTTTTATATACCGCTAGAAAGCCGACAGTGCGCTGAATTGTACTGGGTGGGGGGGGGGCCTTCCTCACAGCTCAGCGTCATCGCTGAGCAGTAAGGAACGCCCCCTCTGACAGTACAGGGCTACAGTATAGATGAGTATAGTCAGGGGGGGCTTTCCTCACAGCCCAGATAGACTGTCAGGAATGCCCTTCTGACAGTGGGCAGAGATCGATGCTGAAACTAACGATATCTCCAGCTCCGGGCACATAACGGGAAAGCCAACAGTGCGCTGAATTCAGCACACTGTCGGCTTTCTAGCAGTATATAAAACTGCATGTGCCTGAGGACGTGAAAGGTCCTCTTTAATGCTGTGATACAGTATGTATAGTGGGATGGTCTGTAGCAGTGAAACAATTTATGTAATTTATGTCAAGAAAAATATTTTGCACCCCCATATTATTTGCACCTCAGTTCTTTTTTTATTTATTATACTTGTATAACGCCATCATATTCTGCTGTGCTTTACAGATATTGTCATTCACTGTCTCAGGCTGGGTTCACGCCAGCGCTTGTAGTATGTTTGGGGTTTCCATCCCCGAACCCGTTTAAAAAATGCAGAGAGAAAAGCGCTGCAAGCAGCGCTTTTCTTTCTGCTTTTTTCACCCTTTTCAGGCGGAAACCCAGCAGACCCCAATATAATCTATGGGGTCTGTGGGTTTCTGTGGCCAACCGCTTTTTTAGCGGATTAGGTTTCCGTCCCGAACGGAAACCTGAACACAGGTGTGAACCTAGCGTCATTTAGGGCTCACAATCTACATTCCCTATCTGTATGTCTTTGAAGTGTGGGAGGAAACCAGTTGAATTCCAAAGACATGACAACTTTTACGGCAGCAGTTGCAAGTTGTCATCTCATCTATGCTGAACCTAGAAGTTCCTCTCGTCATAGACTTACTGCACATTTTTAGTCTAGTATGGCAACTATGTTGGAAAATAATCAGATACATGCATGCCCATACTACAAGAAGAGATCAGGTAGATTTTCTTTCACATTCTTTCTTGCCTGGGACATGTTACTTGCAGCATGGGGCGTTTACGGCCTGTGTACCTGCTATTCTGACAGGCAAACATTGTACCGCTGGGCGTGTATATTGTCACCGGGTCTTGGGGACAAGACAATCTGGTTTGTCAGGTTTCCAGTACATCTGTGGACTGCTGAAGTTGTTTTACACTAGAAATAATGAGCTTTGATGAAGCACGAAACAGTTTTGTCTCATTTTATACTTACAGATTGGCGCTACATAAGGTAAGACATCTGATTATTTCACAGATAATGGGATACATTAGATACAAGGCACATCCCGTCAGACTGGTACATTGTATAGTCTTTCAATTCTGTGTTTTTTTCTGGCCTGTTGGATAATGAAGGATGCACAGAGCAATGGATCAGGTTGTCAGGTCCTCTATATATCAGTTTTTGATTGATAATACTTGACACTCATAGATCTGCTCCTGCTAATGATTTATCTTCCTCTGTGTATGAGTTTATCATGTCAGTATGTCATCCTGGAAATGTAATCTTGTGACACGTAAGCAGACTGACCCAAGCATTAATTCAGGCCAGGGCAGGGTCACTTGCTGTGGGTGGAAAGGTCATAAAGGGCGCCTGGCATAGGGCAACTTTTGTAACAAATTAGAAATGTTCTTTTGCTGTATTTATGGTATAGTATAAAGAGTAGTTTTCTTACATATTCTTATTGAGACAACAATTATCATTTTTATATGGAATCAGGTCCCACTATTAGATACTGTCATGCAAGCTTAGATGCTAGTATTGGGCAATAATAATAGTAGTAATGATAATCTTAATAGATAGATGATTGATTTGGCAGCACTCCAAAAAATCCTTCAAAAACCAAGTAGGTTTATTCCAAAGTCACTCATAATTAATTTATTTAGTTTTTGAAGGATTTTCTTTGGAGTGCTGCATATTCCTTAATCTATTTACAAGGTATTACACTGCCTGATCCTTGAGGCTTGCATCTGTACCCATGGAGGGTTATTACACATTGCAGTATATGGGGTAAAAATCAGAAAATTAGACTAATTTACTATTCAAACAGTAAACATGAGTATCCTGTTCATAGGAGTTTACAATCTATGAGTAAATAGGGGTGATACAAGAGATGAGAATAGTGGCAGGCTTCTTTCGGAAAGGGGTCCTGCGGCACAGAACACCGGGCCCCTTTCTCTTATCAATGTGGCCAGGCCCACCAGATTCATCAGGCAATTGCCCAGTCTGCCCCCCCTAACGCCAGCCCTGGTTACAGGGTTATAGGTACCCAAGGCTCAGTAATGCATGTGGGGCATAATGGCTAGCCTGTCTGGTTCAGTTCCACAGAAAAGATACTGTAGCGGCAACTGTTGAAAAGTTAAAGTGGGCTATCAGAACACACTGAATTGTAGCTTGCTGGGTATGGGACTTCATACCCACAAACTGTTCAGAATGCTTATTGTGACCCCTGTTCAGTGACAAAACACAGGGAATGGGAAATATACTGTACAGGGGAAATCACCAGGAAACAACTCTGTATGTATTGCTTGATTGTTTGCTACTAGGTGAAACAGTGTAAGTGTAATGGAATGCTTCTGCATATTTCTAGACTTCATGGGTTGTCACTTTACTAGGCACGCTATACTGTATAGCACTTTCCACTTTTATACTTGCAGCACTTCACTATTGTGTAAACAAAATACAAATGAAGCAAGAACTCTTGTAAGTTTGTGGAAATTTTCTTTGTCTGTTCTTAGTACAAAGTGATTTTCCGGCCTTTGACATTTTTGACATAACTTTAGGCTTGGTGGGGAGGCTAACATATGGTATCCTCAATGATCAGCTGTTCTCAGCAGCTGTTGGCATCAACAGAACTACTCAGTAGATGGAGCTGAAAGCAGATGGCTTCATTCACTGTGGACAGAGTATACAGTGGAAGGCTCACAACTCCATCTTCTGTGTAGTTTCAACCCTGCTCAGTGGGGGTGCGAGGTGTCAGATTCCCACAGATGCCCCCATGTGTAACATAATGGCCTCCACAGTGCCCCCATGTGAAACATAATGGCCGACACAGTGCCCCCACGTGAAACAAAATGGCCCCCATATGTCACCTAATGGTCACCATAGTACCCCCACATACAACATAATGGTCCCCATTCTGCTTCCACGTATGAAGTAATGGTCCCAACAGTGCCCCCACATGTAGAATAATGCCCTCCACTGTGTCCTCACACCCAGTGATGTCTATATTATATGCTGCACTACATGCAGGTCCCCCCTGCCCAGGACGGACGCCTGTGCATGGCTGCAGCTGCTATCCTTACTTTAGAAATGCAGTGAGAGTTTCTATCAGTACTAATGGAGGCACTTGTTGCAGCTAGCGGCATCCTGGGAGCAAGTGGTGAGCTGTGTTCATCACTCACCGCTCTTTTCCATGCATTCTTTCTGTTCCAGGACCTGCTGTGCCATTAGCATTTGGCACTTAAAACAGAGAGGAAGTGGGGATCAGAGTGGTATGTGATGAATACCGCTCACCACTTGCTCCTAGAACACCACTATCCACAATGAGGGCCTCCATCACTATTGATTAAAGCACTTATTGCCCTTCTAATGTAAGGATGGCACCTGTGGTCAATGCACAGGCAGCATGTAGTGGTTCTTAGCTACACAACGTACCCCCCAAGGTACGTGTACCGCAGGTTGAAAATTACTGATCTAGTATCCTGTCGGACAGGTGAATAGGCTTGCAGGTTTGCAGTAACTATCCACAAAGTCTGTGAGCAAAAGCTAATAAAATGTTTATCTGAATTAACTCTGTGTGTTCTCTCTATATGCATTCATTCGAATTTCACAGCTGAAAATTTCCCTTGCATGTTACCCTGATCTTTTAAAAGACAGTAAGTCCTGATAGTGTTCTGCTAACATAGGTGCATAGCTTGTTACATGAGAGATGCGCTTAAAATGCAATGCACCTGTGAGAGGCATACAATCAGGGCAGGATTAAGGCTGGGGCCGCAATTTGCCTGCAGCGGAAACGCCATGGAAAAAAACTGTAGCGTTTTACAGTCACAGCAAGTGGATCTAGCGAATCCCCACTTTACGGAAAAATACGCACAGCGGACACGCTGCGATTTCCAACCGTTGCAGTTTGGGAATCATAGCATGTCAATTATACCTATGGAAACGCCGGCGGTATAATGGAGGCAGAAGTTCTGTGAAAAGCGCTGTGGGAAAAAACCACAATGCGTTGCCACAAACAAAGCGCTGCGGGACACTATGTGGGGCCTTAGTCTAAAGGCCACAACAAGTTACCCACAGAATAGAGGGTGATTTGTTGATGGGTGGGATCTGGGATTTCCATCGATCACAAGAATTTGGGTGATTTGCACCCCAGTTTAAACTGAGGCAGTGGTCAGAATTGCACTACCTTGCCCTATTTATTTCAAAGGGGCCGCTGGAAATAGCTTAAGTACATTGTTTGGCACAATTTTTTGTGTAAGTAAGCCTGAAAGTTTGTGACTCTTTGATGTCTGTGCACAGTTTGATAAATTCCCCCTTCTGTGTTTTAGAAGGGTGTGGAATGCTTCATTAAACAATGATTGAGTTTCACCTACATAAAACCTGAAAATCTCTGCTTATGATGTACTGTAGTTGGTTATATTTCCTTTAGAAAGCCAGCTGCACAAGCAGTGCGACCATCTCACCATCCCTGACATTCCTCTTTGTAATACCAACAAATATTGAATTTCTAATTACTGTAATTACGTTTCCATGTAACCAATACCATAGAGCTCATCCTAGTCATTCATCAGTTATATATTGTTAATGCATATTACACTAATAGAGGATAGAAAAATGTATACATATTCTTTTGGTTGGTCAGTTTCATTGCCATCTGTTGCACTAGTTTGGATACATCTATCCCATTGTGTAGAAATTGGACCGCTGAGAATGAATCTTGGGGAATATACATACGCTACGAAACTGTGTATTCACTTTGATATGTGAATAACAGTTTATGAGAACATGATGTACTCTATACAATATGCATTGTGCCTTTCTCCTCTCTCTCTCTGTGTATATATATGATATATATATATATGATGTAAATCTGTCCCATTATATGGCGTCACACATGCCACACATTATAAATTAACCCTCATTTCCTGCACACAACACTTGCTCTTTGCACAAGCAATATTACAGAGATCTGATGAAGGGGTGCGCTCTTTTGAACGCCTTAAAACCCCGAAACGCGTAATCTTAAATAAAGCCTGAACTTCCCGCACTTTGAGACCAGTTGGGGTTTATCCATAGAGGAGCGCAAATCCTGGGACTCTATTGGGAACAGTTGTTCCAGCTATACATATCTTTCACCAACGGCTTCAATCCTTCGGATAGCCGGTATCCCCAGTTTGAATGCGATCCTGATCTACTAGATTCCCTAATACGATCTATGTCATTTAACCATAATTGGGTTGGTTCAAATCCTCAACTACTAAGGAATAACTGAGGATTTACCTATATATATTATAGAAAGTGGTCTCCTCCTCGGAGCGCATACTTTCCAACCATTTATTCCTTATCTGTGTATATATATGATATATATATATGATGTGAGATGATCTACTAAGCAAAATGCACCATGATTCAAAATGTGTCACTTGCTGAATACAGATCATGACTAAAGATGTGCCAATGTGTGCCAAAATTTTGGTGCAAAATTCTGGCTTGTAGTACACAAACTAATAGGTGGTCAAAACTTTATTACCCAACATCACTGTGATAAATCTTGCACATTTTTAGACTGTCTAGTCAGAGTATACACTGTTTAAATATTAGATAAGATTAGTAAATCTGTCCCATTATATGCTCAGCCATTTAGGTTCAGAGGAGGCCCTACACTTTATTCAGATCCATATGCAAGAACTCCAAAAGAAAAACCTTAAGGCTAAGGCCACATGTAGTGAGCCACAGCCAAAAAGCGCTGCAGAAAGTACAGCGATGGAAATGCCTCATGTTTTTTCCCACAGCACTTTTCACAGAAAGTTTGCAGAGTTTTCCTCTGTGGACTTGCGGTCCCTATTAGCCAGAATCCCATCCGCTTTGCAGGTACTATAAAACACAGCATTTTTTGCTGCAGTTTCTGCCACAGTGGATTCAACTTAACAGGGAGAAAGTTTCTTGCCCATACTCACCTTAGTACCTTCCAAAACATCATAAAAATGAAGAACTAAATAGTTACTTCATTTACTTAAACCTAATTTAATACTAACGTAAATCCCAGTTTCAGTGCTAGCCCCAGTGGCAGCTGGGACTAGTCACATTATTATGTACGGAGATATTCTCACCTAGATGTAGTGATTCCTGTTGGAATCCAAATGAAAATATGCCCTATGCCCCTCTGGTAGCACTGTAACAGATCTGCACAAAACTGAGCCATAAGATAGCCTTTAAAGAACTCCCTAATAAATAATTAAACTGGGAAACTCAGTTTTATTGTTGTTATTTCTACTTCTTCGGTTATAAGATGTAGAAGTTTCCGAATACTATATTTTGGGAGATACATTTTGTTACGTTTTTTTGAGCCAAAAGGAAGGTAGACGTATAAAAGCTTCCTATATATTTCCATTTCCTTTTGTAGCCATTCTAGATTTTGGCTAAAAAAAAAAAAAACACAGCAAAATCTGCAACAAAAAAAGCTGTGTTTTCACAACGTGGGGCCTCAGTCTTAAAGAGGACCAGTGTTACCATCTGGGGAGGTGTCCCTGCACAGTCTGGGATATATACAATCAGTGTGACAGTATCAGACTGTACAGGGACACAACCCCAATTGGTAACACCCAGCTGGCAATTTAGTCATAAATTTTCGAGATGGGATAGCAGAGGAATAGTACAACACAGAGGGGGAAATTTATTATCCCATCTATGTCAATTTTCTTGGAGTGGGGCGGGGATGCCTTGGCATACGTTATACAGGAAATCAGTTTCTGAGTGGTGTAGAATTTCATTCTGGGGCACAGGCGTGTGTATGATTTATTAAGAAGCCAGTCTTAATAAATCTGCTCCAGGGTCGCAAGCAAAAATGTTCCAGAATTTTTATATTATGTGAAATAAGTATTTACTGAAACTAAAAATTCAGCAGAGGCAAAAGTACCCCTTTAAATGTTTTCTTGGTCTGTGCATTTACTGTGCATGTACTTCAATGCTTCAGTATATCAGCTCATTATTCCAGTGTCTGCCTTTTGTATTATTGTATACTAATTACATTAAAAGGATGATTCTAAAGGTTTTGACCTTTTTCCTCACAATAAGCAGTGTATGTTATCTTTGTTAAGTCAGTCATTACTGCTGCATCATTGGCAGAACTGTGGCATACAGACGGCAGACTGGAAATGTAATGAGAAAATTGTCTTCTATCCCTGTAATTGTATAGGAGCTGCTTGTGAATATAAACCAGGCTGTGATGTAGGCAATCTAATTGAAATGTATTGCTATGATATTGTTATGTGTATATGCAGATGTGTCTATAATAAGAGATTATTCATTGAAACCATTGAGACGGGTTTCTTCCTACTATCAGTCTACTGTGGTAATCGGACGTATCAGAATAGAACTTTTAGCATCATTGCATTAATTCTCTCCTCTACTTTGAAAGAAATTTGCAAAAAAATATGTAGAGTGGCAGCAATAGCATAAAATATTATTAGAGAAATCACTTCTACAGTCAGACAAAAATATTGGAAATGCAGGAATGAAGTCATTCACTCCATTATTCTGCATTTTTAACTGGATTCATTGTGAACGTTAAGGTTGAGTTCATACATTGCATTTGTCTGATTGTGGCCGCAGTGTGCCCAAAACTGTGCCAACATACAGATCAGGTGGTTGCTCTGGTGGAGGAACCATACAGTGGCACATGCATTATCTACATGTATCTCCTGGCAGAAACGGATAATATTTCACCAGCTCTGTGAGGAAATCATTCACCCACTGGATATAGCAGCATCAGCTCCTTACCTCTCTGCTCTCTATCTGCTTGTCTATTTCTTCCCCTTCCCTGTCTATAGACTTCAGTGGGCTCCAGATCTAAGCTGAGTACAGATCTGAATAGAGACTGACGCTAGGTTCACACTAGCGTTCGGCTTTCTGTTCTTTGGGTCCGCTTGGGGCCCCGAAAAACGGAAAACTAATTCGCTAACCCGCTTAAAACGGAAAGCTAACCCCGTAGACTATAATGGGGTCCGCCAGGTTTCTGCTCGAAAAATGCACATTTTTTAAGCAGGTTCGGGTGATGGGAACCCCAAATGTAGATCAGGCACAGGTGTGAACCTAGATTTAAGAAACAGTGATCAGTGCAAATGAAAAGTGGACTATTAGTCCATTGCAAGCCTCAGCATTCACATTGCATTTTCAGTGAAATCTGACACATTATAGTAGAATTCTGTATATTGTTTATTGCAGTTTTAAGGGAATCACTTCAAGATTTTATCTAGAATACCTGATTCTGTAAGTTGTAGTTTTATAAGTGAAAAGCTCCAGTTTTATTTTTGTGTTTTCCTAGACGCACATAGAGCACAAGTGGCCAGTTATAACCAGTTACATGCTTATCTTTGTTTCCTACCTGTAATGTAGGAATCTAGTTTTTCCCCCAGTTCAGCATTGTTACTATGTTAGTGGATGTGAGTCATTGTTAAACCTGTTTTCCTACGTCAGTTCCCCCAATTAAACCAGCGTGATTGGATTTTGATAATGTCTATCATCTTCTACTGGTGTGACTCTGGTAACTGCTGAGGTTTATATCTTTTATTTGCCATGCTATTAACTGCATTGATTTATAGCCCTATTATAATCTGTTTGTTCAGTAAAAAAAACTAAAATTGAATAATTTATAACATTTTGCAATTACTGGCAGAAGTCACCTATTTGTATGTTCTATGAGTATGAGATGGTGGTCATAATCGAGTCCAGCAGGCTGTTAGAAAAACCTGCAATGAGGTTTTTATTTCTTTGTCAATATTCCTGACATGGTTAATGTGCCTCGGGCTCTTCCTATGGCCTGGACAAAATAATGTATTCTCAGTTATCGACGGAATCATTTAAAATCAATTGTGAACAAGGAGCATTGCGGAAGGAAACATGGGGTTCTTTATAGGTCTGGTGAAAAACCTCACAGAAACAATACCTGTTTGGATTGTATTCACAATTATGTGAAAAAACATCACAATTTTGTGTCAAATGTTGTTGATCAAATATTAGTTTTGGATTTTAATTTTGGATGCAGAAATTAGGTTTATGACTTAGTTTTATCAATTTTGGCTTGTCTTTGGTTTAAAAGTAAAGTTTTTTATTATAAAATATATTGTTTACAGATGACAGTCCATAGGATCGGCAAATATATATGACAGTGGATGTCAAAATTGAGTGGATCTTGGAGCATAGCCAGTTTGTTGCTAGCTGCTGTTCCTTTAGTTATTTTTTTTACATTGCATTGACATTAACAGGATATCCTATAAATTATTAATATTCAATAAATATACTACATGTACAGTGGGGAAAAAAGTATTTAGTCAGCCACCAATTGTGCAAGTTCTCCCACTTAAAAAGATGAGAGAGGCCTGTAATTGTCATCATAGGTAGACCTCAACTATGAGAGACAAAATGAGAAAACAAATCCAAAAAATCACATTGTCTGATTTTTTAAGAATTTATTTGCAAATTATGGTGGAAAATAAGTATTTGGTCACCTACAAACAAGCAAGATTTCTGGCTCTCACAGACCTGTAACTTCTTCTTTAAGAGGCTCCTCTGTCCTCCACTCATTACCTGTAGTAATGGCACCTGTTTGACATTGTTATCAGTATAAAAGACACCTGTCCACAACCTCAAACAGTCACACTCCAAACTCCACTATGGTGAAGACCAAAGAGCTGTGGAAGGACACCAGAAACAAAATTGTAGACCTGCACCAGGCTGGGAAGACTGAATCTGCAATAGGAAAGCAGCTTTGTGTGAAGAAATCAACTGTGGGAGCAATAATTAGAAAATGGAAGACATACAAGTCCACTGATAATCTCCCTCGATCAGGGGCTCCACGCAAGATCTCACCCCATGAGGTCAAAATAATCACAAGAACGGTGAGCAAAAATCCCAAAACCACACGGGGGGACCTAGTGAATGACCTGCAGAAAGCTGGGACTAGCGTAGCAAAGTCTTCTGTCAGTAACACACTACGCCGCCAGGGATTCAGATCCTGCAGTGCCAGACGTGTCCCCCTGCTTAAGCCAGTACATATCCGGGCCCATCTGAAGTTTGTTAGAGAGCATTTGGATCTTCCAGAAGAGTATTGGGAGAATGTCATATGGTCAGCTGAAACCAAAATAGAACTGTGTGGTAGAAACACAACTCGTCATGTTTGGAGGAGAGTGAATACTGAGTTGCATCCAAAGAACACCATACCTACTGTGAAGGATGGGGGTGGAAACTTCATGCTTTGGGGTTGTTTCTCTCCAAAGGGACCAGGACAACTGATCCGTGTACATGAAAGAATGAATGGGGTCATGTATCGTGAGATTTTGAGTGCAAACCTCCTTCCACCAGCAATGGCATTGAAGATGAAACGTGGCTGCGTCTTTCAGCATGCCAATGATCCCAAGCACACCGCCAGGGCAACGAAGGAGTGGCTTTGTAAGAAGCATTTCAAGGTCCTGGAGTGACCTAGCCAGTTTCCAGATCTCAAAGAAAATCTTTGGAGGGAGTTGAAAGTCTATGTTGCTCAGCGACAGCCCCAAAACATCACTGCTCTAGAGGAGATCTGCCTGGAGGAATGGGCCAACATACCAGCAACAGTGTGTGCCAACCTTGTGAAGACTTACAGAAAACTTTTGACCTCTGTCATTGCCAACAAAGGATATATAACAAAGTATTGAGATGAACTTTTGTTATTGACCAAATATTTATTTTCCACCATAATTTGCAAATAAATTCTTTAAAAATCAGACAATGTGATTTTCTGGATATGTTTTCTCATTTTGTCTCTCATAGTTGAGGTCTACCTATGATGTCAATTACAGGCCGGCCTCATCTTTTTAAGTGGGACAACTTGCACAATTGGTGGCTGACTAAATACTTTTTTTCCCCACTGTATGTGCAGTAACTACCAGCCACTCTAGGTACCATCTTATATACCTGTATGTCTACAAACACCTGTATGTGTTGGTACAGTGTATACATACATTGTACGTGTGTGTGTGTGTTTGTTTAAAGATTATAGGCTCAGCTTATGTAATTCTTTGTGTACAATACAAGTAAATGTGTTATCTATTGAAGGCTGTATACCCCTTCTTTTTCTAAGAAAGATAGTTTTCTAAACATACTTTTTTTTGTAGAATAATTTCATGTACTTCCTTCTAGGAAACAGATAAATTCCCTACATGGCTTGGTTCAAACTTCTGCTGGGCTCTCCGTCGTTCAGTGAGGACAATGTACCAGTTGCCTAGACAGAATAAAGATTTTTCTGTACTGTACATGTAATGGACAGCTGAGCTTACATTTGTTCATAGTATGCCACATGTAGCCTGTAATACTCCTAGAGAACACCCTTACAGTGTCTCCATCCTTACTGTCTATCACATGACACATTTATTCTTCTTTTGCAGATTGAACAACAATGACGATTCTCTATCACAAAGGGATCTGCAGCCATAAAGTACAGATCAACTTCAACAAGTCATCAATTATTGAAGAAGAAAGTGAGAGAATCGCTGCACAATATATGACCAGAAGAGAACTTTTGTGATTATTGTTTTCCTAACACCTTTGCCATCTGCGTGAGGTTGAGAATTCAGCGCTCCTCACATTTCTTGTAATAATGTCTAAAAGCGCACAAATACTCAATTTGTCCCATTTGTTGGACCAAGAAAAAGAGGCCATTTTAGCTGTGCTAAAGCGTGATGAAAACCTCAGGAAAGTAGAGGATAAAAGAGTAAGGTAAGCTCACCAAAATACGGTGTTTGCGCTTTTTGTAGACCAAGTCCATTTATCTTTTTCTGTCGCTATCATCTATACATTTTGGGCTATTCCCCTAAATGTCATTACTCTCTTTAGGCAATGCAATGCTTGATCTTTGTGGTTTGTATTTAATATACTGTCCTAGGTAAAGGGATGTTTCTACTTCAGATTTTATGACACATCCACAGAATATGGCCAGGAATTCTCAAAACAGTCAAACAGGTTGTTCTGTGCTGTTTCCATAGCTCCTGGCCTGTTGGGCTGGACATTGAGACACAGTTTTCACTTCAGCAATGACTAAGATGGAAATACCTCTTTAAGGCTGAAGCCCCACGTTGCAGAAATGCTGCATTTTTTGTTGCAGATTTTGATGTAGTTTTTTGAGCCAAAGTCAGAAGTGGCTTGAAAAGGAATGGAAATTATATAGGAAACTTTTCCACAACGTGGGGCCTTAGGCTTGCAAAAAAGCAGTGGTGGTGGAAATGGCACGGCAAAAAATGCTGCGTTTTATAGTACCTGCAAAGAGGATGGGATTCTGGATAATCCCATCCACACATTGCAGAAAAAAATCTGCAGTGGAAAAACTGAGATTTCAAAAATGTCATTTATACCTACAGAAACACTGGCTACGTGGGGCCTGAGCCGAAAGGGGTTTTCCAGCTACCTGTAGCATATAAAGCTAGACAGAAAAATATGCAGTTTTGTTATGTATATACTTTAGCAGTTCCTCATAGTTTCCAATATATAACAGAATCAAAGTCACTACTGACACTCCCATTGCTCTTGCCTTATAAATATTCCTTGAACTGACCCTAAGCCATCTGACTCATCCCTTTTTTTCTACAGCTAGCCATAAACAAGAGATAGCTGAATAAGCATACTAATTTCAGTGGTGAGAGTGAATGGTGATGCTCTGGCAAAGGCTTATCTCTAGCAGGAACTGGGGTAAGGCAATGAATTGGACCTATTATTGGGAACAGGAAAGGGTCTATTAATTGCCTTGTCTAATTGTGTTGCAGATAAGCCGACCAATGAGCAAACACTGACTTTTGTTGACTGATTGGATCTTTAGACAGAGATTATCGGCAGCACATGACCTTGGTAAATCAGAGATGTTCTGCCAATATTCAGTGCAGCTGAATGGGGGAGGAACTATCTCAGTAGGGATCATTCCTCGCTGTCCACTATGTTTCATCTTGTGTAATAGGCCAGTGGAAATGGGTGCCGATAGATGTGTTTACCATCTATTGGTGGTTACATGTCTGCACCTGCAGATGAATGGGAACCATCATCCATTCATTCACAAGAAATCTGCTGTTGAGAAAGAGTTGGAAGGCCCACCATATATTACATATATATTACCACATTTATATGGCCATAACACATTCATATTAACCGGTTCCTATGCAAATCCAGTCCCAGCAGAGGGTCAAAAGACTCTATCTAGCAGCATCATAGGGATCAGTATATAAGCCATATAATACAAATGTATGTATATGTGAATGTGGCCTTACTCTTTCAAAATTAAAACCAGAATATGTGGAGACAGGGCTAGAAGCGTCTGTGGTACATTTGAAGTTCAGTGTTGCCTATGGAATTTCTTTTGCATAATTATATTTGATGTATAATTGATTTTGTTTTATACCATCAGTAGAACAGTGTTTTCTCTGGAGTATTGCTTTAAGCATCTTTAGTTTTCAACAAATCCTGAGAATGTTCTAGTCATTGCATTTCACAGTAAGTTTATATAGTATACAGAGTAAACTGTTACTCTAGGTTTCAACATTCTTGGAAGTTCCTCGGTTATCTGTAGCTGCCCTTAAGGATTAACACTGCCCCCTTCTGAGTGATCTGACTAGTCAGACTATTACTTCCTGCTGCTTCTAGGTATTTTACATTAGGATCTTGCCACAGTCACTTAGAATTTACATGTGGATTAAAGTTGGGTTTGGAACTATTTTTAGTTGATTTGCAAATGTATGTTAATGTTAATGTACACCCCTCAACAGATAGAAATTGTATATACTCTGTCTAACTACACTTTTAACTAGACACTTTTTGGGATATAGCAACCATACTGTAGTCACCACCACTTACAACTAGTATTAGCAAGGGGTGCAAATATATGGAATTGAGAGGTTTCAGTTGTATCTGCTTACCTGGTGCCTGTATCTGCTTACCTGGTGCCTGTATCTGCTTACCTGGTGCCTGGAAGCTAATTCCATTACTTACCATTAATTACTTATTTATTTCTTATCTGTACTACATCACTGTTTATTAACCCTATGCTATAACATTACTGCATTCATTATACTGATATGTATTCATTGCCTGTGACATCACTGTGAACATTAACCTTGATTTACTATGCTGCCTTTATTATTCTTGTATTGTGACATCACTGTGGTCTTTAGACATTATCTGGGTTAATGTGTTTATTGAACGCTTTTCTGTGACATAATTCCTGGACTATGACATCACTGTAGTAAGCATATTGCTTTGAATCCACAGTGTTTATTATCCATTTATTGTGACACCACTGTTTATTTCTTGTGACATTACTATGTGTATTTTCCCTTTATGGTTACACACAGTGACTATTATAGCTGCAATTCTACACTGTGACATCACTATGACTATTATTCCTGTACTGTTACTTCACATCAGTCATTACAGAAGTGTTATGACATCACTATCTTTATTATCTCTTTGCAGAGATATCAGTTTACTCCTTAAACCTGCACATGTTCTGTCACTTTACTGTATTTGTTATCCCTCTGCTGTGACATTACTGTTTTTATTATCCCACTACTCACATATCACTGTTTTTATTATACCTGTGGTAGGATATCATTGGGTGCATTATTTCAGTTCTGTGACATGACGGTAAGAAATATTCCAGTGTAGTGACATCACTATCTATAGTTTCAGGGGTGAAATATATATGAGGTGCAGAGGGGTGTGTCACCCAGGATCTGGTGCCTGATGTGGCTCCACAGTTCCTTTGACACATAAGAAAATATAGTATAGTTTAACCTATGTGTAAAATTCTGGAGCCAAAGAAGTATAATATCCAACACAAGAGATGGTCTACAGTTATAAATGTCCCAATGCTGTAAAATAATCTATAAAAAAGTTCTTTATGCTATACATTTCAGTGGGTGCAGAACATTATCCATCATTTATTGACTTAGAAGACATACCCCTCATCCTTTTCATAAAAATGTCAGCAGCAGCTGCATAGTTATGTGCTGGAACATAGTACTACATAATGTGAATTGCAGCTACACACTTGTGTGCATGTAGCCTTAGTAAGTAATTGTATTTTGCATAATATAACAATTCTAGAGCATCGATACTAAAAACTTTAATAACACCTTTTGCAATGCGTCAAATCAGTGCCAGTGTCAGAAAGTGTATGGACACTTTTCAAGATATCCATAAATTTCAAGGCACAATAATAGAAAAACAGCACAGTGTACAATAAATGTTCCCAATTTGTCAATTATTGAAAAAAATGTAATTAATTATTAAAACAGACATATCAGGACTCGGAGAAGCCACATGTCCCCTTTAATAAAAGTGGGAGAACTACATGTCATCTGCGGAGTGAATGAAGTCAAAAACATTAAATTATAATGTGATTTCTGGGATTAAAGTGTCATTGAACCAGTAAAAATGTAAAAGTTTTATTGAAATAAATTTCTCTTTGTACTGTGGTTTAACATCAAAGCGTCTGCTCACATTGGCATATCTGAAGTTTTTGCAATTCTGCTATAGGTCTTGTTCATTAAGTATCATATATATCATCTTATATTATATATTTGAAGTCTAGATTTGTAATATTTTATGTATCACATGCATTGAAAGGGTCTTTCATATTTTTCTTTCATACTTTACTTAAGGCATCCATTTTATTTTATCCTTTTCCCCGCATTATAAAGTTAAAGCATATGAAGGCTTTGGAAAAAGTAGCAAGTTTTGTCAGCTTTTTCCTTCTGGGTGTACAAACTACCACTGCTATCACTGCAATTGTTAACCACGCCGCTTTTGTACAACCACACCCCTTGTGGCAGTCCATTTGAAATGTTGGAAAAAGTCAAAACCCGCTATATCTCTGCTCAGTTTATAGAAGACTGTTTGTTTCAGGAACAAATAGACAAATAGACAGGTGTTTGTTCTCTGTCCTTATTTTCTTGTTCATTTCTAGATTTACTGTACCTTCAACGCCTTGAAGATACAGACAGCATTTTCTGTTTTTGTATTTTTGTTTTTTTAATATCTGCTTTACAAAAACCGCAACTTTCTTATTTTTCCGTTCACAGAGCTATATAAAGGCATATGTTTTGCAGAACAAAATGTACTTCATTGTGGCACTATTTAATATTCTGTATAATATACTAGGAGGCCAGAAAAAAATCAGAATGAGGTGGAATTGAGGAAAAACCCACAATTGTGCAATTTTCTTACAGTTTTTATTTATATGGCATTGACTGTACATTAAAAATGACATATCTTTATTCTGCAGGTGAGCGTGAAAATGGTGATACCAAATCTATAAATTTTTTTTCATGTTGTAATACCTATACAAAGATTCGAAAATTTTCAAAAATAAAAAAAATTCTTCATCATATTCTGACACCATAACGTTTTATATTCCAGTGTAAGGTGTCTTATTTGCAGGCAATATGTATGTTTTTATTGATACCATTTTAGTAAATGTAAGACATTTTGATAACTTTTTAGTTCGAGTATGTTCTGACTTCAGGATACCTAATGTGTTTTTTTATTTTTGTTTATTTATATGTGATCTATGGAAACGGGGGTCATTACAATTTTTATATTTTTTAATTTTTTTAAATATTTCTTAAAAACTTTAGATCAGTTTACCATTAACCATTATTGCAGTTTATGACAAATTTACTGTAAAACTATTGAAGCCCGCCACAGCAAAGCTTCAACAGTTATATTACAATGGCAGACCTGGAATCCTTCAAAAGGCTCTTAGCTGCCATGGTAATGGAACGACTCCCCTGATCTCCTCCGGGAGTGCTGTTCTAGTGCAAAAAAATCAAACAAAAAGTGAATATAACCACCCAGATGCCATGGTTGCATTTAACCACTGCATCTGAGTCAACTCTGATCATGGGCACTGCTGTAGCCTCACGACTATGACGCCCGCTGAACTCCTGAATGGGCGCCATATTTAAACCTCTAACAACTGTCATAATAATATGGTTCATGTCACTAAGGGATTAATAATGTTCTGGACGCTAGGTAGATTAAAATCTCAGGTCAGAAGTGTTAGATTTATAAATGCACCAAATTTATCAAACGTTGGATTAAATTAGGTGCAAATTATGACAATGTAGTCTACAGCAAAACGGACTATAAAAATATAATTCCATTATTCTGAATCACCCCCTACTCTTTGAAGGCAGAGTGTAAGAATCGTTGATCTCTTACTGTGACATTGTATTACTAAAGGCAGCTGATACCAGGGTTTTTTGTAATTGAAATGTTTCCCAATAAAAACCCTTCAGTGGGAAAAAATGCAATTCTGCTCAGGCACACATAAAAAGAAACAGCTGCCAATTTCACAAAGTAGGTTAAGCAATTTTCTGCAGTAAAATGAATGTTATCTGGATGTAAATTATTTGTTCACAAAATGTATCCAGCTACAAATGACATGGCTTTTTAGGCTTTTGCAGAAAAAGTCTTTAAAATGACCAGTCCTCAGATCTGATTTTGCAGAAATGAAGCCATGAGATAATATGCTGAAATAATATAATCAGAGACAATTCTGGCTTTTCAGCTGCCTGAGGCAGATATTGAAATGGCACTCCTCTCCTCTCCGGAGTTAGAAAATTAAGCTTGACTATGACTGCACATGCTGACCACTCAACACTGAAGCCAACTGAATGAGATACGTCACTGAGCCCCCAGCACATTCACAGTGATTGAAAGGATTAAAGGAAGCCGGGGACATACGCCTAACCTCAGTTCTCAGCTTAAAGGGGTTGGCCAGGTATTGGACATACTCTGGAGGGGCCCTGGGTAGGTGAAACATATAAAAAAACATACCTGTCTCCAGTACTTCGGTGTGTGCCACCAAAGCCCATGTGGTCGTGCACCATGCCTCGGTCCCTGGAAGCCCTGCGTCCCAATTGACCACTGAGGCCAGTCTGCAGCCTCACTCATCACTGGAGATGGACCGGTGACGTATGTGACTGACATAACTGGTCTCTCTCCAGCAACTGCTGAGGCTGCTGATTGGCCTTAGCAGTCACGTGAAGTGCAGGACTTCTGGGGAATGAGGCAAGGTATACGACCGAATGGGCTGTGGTGGCAGACATCAGAGAGCCAGTGAGTATGTTTTTTTTTTTTTTTAATATTACTCCTGCCCCATCCCCCTCAGAGTTTATTCAATTCCTAGAAAACCCCTTTAAGAATAATGTGCCATAGAGCACACAATACAATGTCTCATAGTGGCCCCTTCGGGTTACGTCAGCATCATTATGGATGGGGGGGGTTGTCTATTCAAAGGAGTGGTTTTGGAGAGATTTCACAGTAATAATGTATCTGTTTGTGTGGTTTCCCTCTGCTGCCTTTTTGGCTATAGATATACACACTGTATTAATGCTGCAATTTACCTATTCATAGATGTTCAGTTGATATTATGTTACATGAGCCTGTATAACCTGAGTATAGCCTGCAGCATAGTGTGGTCTTCTGCTTCTGTAGATCATCACATTCAAAGATGCTCTTCTGTATGTCACTGATGTTGCCCATGGGTATATGAGTATGAATAGCTATAAATTATTCTCATGATCCTTTCAGCCTAGACCAGTATGTTCACTCTCCTCTGACCTCTCCTATTAGCAAGGTGAAATTTACTCTTCTCTGTATAGTCCAGAGACTGTTGTGTGTGAATTCTCATTTGCATAAGGTGCTAACTTAGATGCCATGAACTGTCACTCTGCAGTGAAAACCATTCACAGTGACCTTCTTTCTCTTTCCGACTTTTGGTTTAAACAATAAGTGAAATTTTTTGCTCTGAGCTACTTCACATGAATGGCTGATTATATATATGCAGGAATAAGAATCTCATTCATAAAGTGTACAAATATTTTTTAAATTTTTTTTATTCTTTTAGAAAATTAAAAAATGATCTTCTGGAAATCAAAAAGAAAGGTGCCAGAATCCACCGATCACGCCAAAATAATTCCAAAATCTGTGTCCGTTGCCAGAAAACTTTCGGGGTGGTCTTTGACCGAGGAGATATTTGTCAAGCATGCCAATACAGAGTGTGCAGGTCATGCCATGTAGTGGTGAATGATGGCGTCTGGAGATGTACAGTGTGTGCCAAGGTTGCGTAAGTATACCAAACAGAGGCCTGTGAATTTGTAGGGAATTCTCTTTTATTGAATTTCCTTTAAATGTAGGCTTGATGCAGAAGTTGATGCAGATATTGTCGTGAATAGCAGCAAAAATATTGTATCAAATTGCTCCAAAAAAACAGCAAGAAAGCTATGTGGAAAACAAATCCTAGCAAGTTCACTGCCTTATATCTCAAGCATATGCCAGTATTTGCTGATCCATAGGGAAATATAGGCATTTACACTGTTGGGTGTTGTGATGTAAAAGTTTTTTTTTTAACTGGTTTTCTTGTACCACTCACTTGGGATATTTCAATCCAAAAGAAAAGGTAAGGAAGAACACATTTCAGTGTCACAGGTTGGACCTTTATAAAATGATGTTCAAGGGGGAACATTCACTATAATAGCTTGTTATGAAAAGAAAGCAGGTCAGACCATGTCAAGATAGCTCAGTCTGAATATTTATTGAGAGAAATTTCCAATGACCTTTTGTTTTGCTGCAAGTCTTGTTTGAAATTTCACAACATAAATCATAGATTTCATTAGACTGTTCATTCCTTTATAGAATCATAAACATAATATAGATACATTCAGTGCACAGAAAATTAAAGTGCAAGTATACTTTTATTTATTTCTTCATAAATTATTAGTGCAGGTGAAGGAAACAAACTTTGCAATATACTTCACTACAGAAAAGTAGTGACCATTACTCCTGTCTTTACTTCTTATCTTAGTGAGTTTGGTCTGTACTAGGTACACAACTAGTGTCAGTTTACAATGAAATCTATGGAGAGGGGAGGGGATGAGGAGGAGCTGTATGGCAAAAGAAAACTGTCTCTCTATGGTGAAGATGTCTGTTGGCTTTTAAGACCCCCCCTCCAGATTCCTATTATACAGATTTGATCAGTAGCAGAAGGAGGCAAATAAGTAAAGCAACTTTTCTTTAATAAAGTATAAATAAAGTATATTACAAAGTTTCTTTACCTGCACTTTGTATTTATGAGAAAAAATAAAAGTTTAGTTTTCCTTTAAAGCAAAATTCCAAGTGAAAATATATATATACGTAAAAAATGAAATTGTATAAGAGTCTCAAAAAAGATTCTATTTCTGTAAAAAAAAATTGTACTCATCGGGCAGATTTACTGTCTTAGTTTTAGGCAGTGCAGACTTAGAACACACAGTTTTTAACTTTGTCAGATTTATCTAATGCTGCTTAATAAATGTGGCGTATGGTTAGACTGTCTTTACACCACTTATGATTTGGCTTACATTATGATTAAAAAAAAGTGCCAAAATTTTCACACATTATTGGTTCACGGTGTTTCACGCTGGCCACACCCACTTTCCAAAATCCTCCACCCTTTCCAGTGAAGACACCCTTTTTTATCAGAAGTCAGAAGTATGGCTAAAACACTTTATAATAGATAGACAGGTTTTTTTTTTTAAATAAGCAAAGAAAAAGACAAAAAACCACATATGTCCAAGAAAAGGGTACAATAAAAGGAAAAAGGCTGTACAGATGGCAGTATCAGTGTACAGAAACTAACAAAAATAAAAGAAGCCTACCACCCCCTCCCCGAGAGCTCCATGGAACAGTAAGGGCTATAGTCGATATAGGGGCCTAGACAGTTTTGTGGTGCACTTTGCTTAGTAAATCTTGCCCTTTGGGTTGTTCACTCCACCTTTATGGTGGAGTTTTGTCATGATCCCCTCAGTCTTCTATATCACTAAAATAAATATTACTGTGAACAAATAAACATATAACTATATTAAAATCAGGTTAAACATTGTAAATAAGGTGTAATTTGTGCTGTATTTTGATCTTTTCTTCTAGTCAGATCAGAATAGCAACAGGAGACTGGTTTTTTGAGGAACGATCCAAACGCTTCGATACTACCACAGTCCTAGCAAGTGAGGTTGTCAGAAAGTCTATTATGAGAAGGGTTTCAGGTAAGTGAATATGTGTTGTGTGTTTGAAAATATGATTTCTGAGTAGGGAACTATGCTTATTCACTGTGTATATAAGAATTATCAAGATATTTCCATAAATACATTCATAAGCCATCATTGTTGAAAGGAGTTTTCTGGGATTTTATTATTGATTTCATATCCTTCGGTCACTATGAAGAGGCCATGGTACTCAGGCAAGCCTCAGTTTTTCTTTACAGGCTATAGCCTTACTTTCATTAATCACATGGCCTGCTTACAGCACTCAGTCCCATATAAATGAATGGGATTAAGCTGCCACTATACAATATATGGTGCTGTGTCTGATATTCAATGATTCACTAGTGCCTCTTCAAATGTGAGATTGTCAGGGGTGCCAGGTGTCAGACCGATCTGATAGGATAGGACTCCAATAATAAATATCCAGAAAACACCTTTAGGCCAGGGTCCCACGTTATGTAAAAGCCGCGGTTTGGCTGTGGTGTAAATTCTGCGGCAGAAACCGTGACGTTTTGTAATCCCTGCAAAATCTAACAAATCCCATCCACACATTGCAGTAAAATACGTGCAGTGGGAATGCTGTGATTTCTAAAACTGTTGCATTTTTGGAAATCGCGGCATGTCAATTATACCTACGGAAACACTGGTAGTTTCCCTATAGGTATAATGGATCAGAAAGTCCGCAGAGGAAAACTCGATGGACTTTCTGTGAAAAGCACTGCACTGCGGGTCTTAGCCTTAAAGAGGTTTTTCAGGATAAACATAAATTTCTCATCAGCCTCAGAAAGGGAACCGGGGACGTCATAGGTAGTCACGTTTGGGGGGTACTTCTGCCAAAAGGCAACAACAGAGCTGCAGAACCAGACCGCACGGGGAGGCACCGGAGCATTGGGGACAGGTGAGTATGTTTTTTGTTTTTTTTTACTGTCCACGGCCAATTTAAAAATTAATATTTGAGTCCATTTTTGCCTGGACAACCCCCTTTAAGTCCAAGAGAACCCCTGTTAGGCTAGAACCACATAGAATTACACTATGGAAAAATATTACTGTCCAATGGAATGCATTAAGGAACCTGCAAATTTCTCAAAAGTAGTAGCTACCTAGTAGTACCTAGAATTTCATGTTCTTTCCATCCCCCGGTTAAAATTGATGGACATACTGTATGTCTTTTATCATCCGTACCAACTATGTAACTATTTTTTTCCTGATTAAAGGAACATAAAAATTGCTTGGAAATTTAGCAGCAATTCCACATCAATTTATCTTTAGCAATAAATCACTAAAGCAAAGTATGGCTGTATCCATAGCCAATGCGAGAGGCCTTCCTCAGGCAATTAGAATATGAAGGCGTGACGGCTGCTGCGTATCTAGGAAAAATATTTGTTGTGGTGCCCAGGAGAAGTGATCCTGGTAAGGAACCCAAAGATGTGTGGGGGGGGGGGGGATGTGTGTCTTCCCTTAGCAAGCTCCGAACGGCATCTTAGATAATTGTTTTAAGGTGCCTATACATATTACAACTGTAAAGCCGTTTGCACACGACTGTGTGCTAACCGGCTGCCATGAATGAACGGCACAGGCGGTGCACGGGGGACACACAGATATTATCTGTGTGCTGCCCGTGCACCAGCTGTGCTTCCTCGGCCCCTTTCATTCAGTGAATAGGAGCTGCGGAAGCAAGGCTGCAGAATCGGACAGAAATAGGAGCTGTTCCATATTTTGCGGCCTGGACTGTCGATCTGCACACGGTCATGTGTAGGGGTCCATAGAAATGAATGGGTCAGTGTGCTATCCAGGAAAAACCCGGATAGCATACTGAGCAGTCATACGGTCGTCTGCAAGGGGGTTAACTGTCACCCAAATGCTTGTATGCTGACAATTATCTCTACCAATCCCCCATACATATGTATGATCAAATAGGATGAGGGTATATGTGTTCTCAATGAAGGAGGGAGGGAGCTGCCAGACACCTCTATGACCACCTCATACTGTATAATGAGGAAACTTCTGGCATGATTAGCATCTCTCCTACACATCAGGACCTTCACTCCCCTACCATCATCTGGTGAGAGTCAGAAGGCCCATATACACAAGGTAGTTGGGCAGTCCTGAGTAAATAGACATATGACTATGGTGGTCTTTATATGCAAAGATGTTTAAGATCAGTAGTTCATCCATTGAAGCTAAATGGAACCACCTGAAGTGGGCAGCATCAGTCATCATTTGTTGTAATAGGTGCTAGCAAGCTTCAGATAGAATCTGGAACTCTTCCTTAGGATCATAAGATCACGTCAGAAAGGCTAAAACGTCGCTTTCAGTATCATAGGCAGTGGTGAAAAATATACCACCAATGAACTTTGGGTCAGAAAAATGATATCTAGTGTGATGAAGCAAAATTCACCTGTGATGAGCAAATCTGGTTTTGATAGATGGCTCAAATGTGTAGCGCAAGCTACAAAGTGTGGGAGAGGAAATACCATGACCAAAGGCTGTTTTTTATAGTTTTACCATACAATAAACTGCCTCAGAATTGTGTGATTTCAACTTTGTGGGAATAGTTTTGGGAAGGCCCTTTCCTGTTGCAGTTAGATAATGTCTCCTGAGCACCACATACATGTCATTGCCAAGTTATGTAGAAACAAATAAGTAGCTGCACGGATCTCTTACCTCTTACATCTTTAGAATGAATTTAAAACACAGACTGTGCCCCAGGCCTTATTGCCTGTCAGTGCCAACCCTGCCAATACTCTTGTGGCTGAATGAACACAAATCCTCACTACCATTTTCTGAAATCTAGTGGAAAGCCTTCTGAAAGAAGAGAATATTGATATAGCAGCAAAAGATGGACCAGTTCTGCAGTACCAACCACAAATTCATGACATGGTTGGATGTCTACAAAATTTTGGTCCTAAGTAGAGAAATATGAACAGATTCGTGGTGGTTTCGACCCAAAGAGTCTAAAGGTTTTGGGGGTTCATCACTTGGGAACTGGAAGTGAAATTATTATACTCTGGGGTCTCTTCATAGGGTATAATAGGCGGAGGCCCAGGGGAGGTGTACAAAAAATAACAAACAGTTATATTCCTTATACCTTTCCTCACCTCTTCTGGGCCTCCTTGTGACGTCCGTGATACTCTCATGGTCCTCTTCCGGGCTTCTGACGTCATGCACCCAGGGTCACAACTGAGGCTCCATGTGACTGCTAAGGCCCAACAGTAGGCCTCAGCTGTGATTTTTTCTTATCTTTTACACTTGGGCCTCCACCTAATTTCACTTCTGGTTCTATCCAAAGTTGTTCGACCTGAAACAAATTTTTGGGCCGAGCCATCCGAACCTAAAACTAAACAATTCCTAAGAGGTTCGCCTGTCTCTAGTCCTAGAATACATACCACATGTACAGTAGGAATGATATGAAGAACTCTTGTTTAGTGGCACTATAAGATACAGAGTATTGAAATATATGTAATATGTCATATTTGACCATTTGTGATGTGCTGCTAGCTATTTTTGGTAAATTAACTGCAGTCATGTGTGTTATTACATATTCGAGCACTAGCTGTCATGTGACCTACAAGTGTCCTTAGATTAAAAAGATGTGATTAGTGAGTCACAGTTTTATGTAACAAAAGGCCAGAGGCAGCCACGGCTTACAAAGCTTTGTCTTGAGAGTTAGTACATTATTTGCCGAAGCACTGACCTTTTAGTTTCATACTGCTTAGAGGACTATTTTGAAATACCGTCCATGGTCATAAACAGAAATGATTTTCTTCTTTATGATCATACAGTGTCCGTTAAAAAAATACAAGAAACTGAAAACTCCATTACAGTTATCAAAGAGAACACCACAGTGCCTGCACCTACAGAGGGTGATAGCTCTGGAAAGCGGTAAGTGGCCTACATTATTTTTTTGTTCATTGAATAAACTAGTTGAGAGGTCATTTCCATATGTATTTTTCAATCTATCAGTCTAGGGACTTCCAGGGGAATAATTAAAGCCTCGAGACCCCCTGTGCACCTTTTCCTGAAGACCATCAGCCGCGACTCATCCCTTTTCTTCTCTATCTGGGCCCAGACTGCCATGAAGACTTTCTTACAACATGTCTGTGCACACAAGTTTCCCACTATTTTCATCTCCTGTCAGTGTCCCCACACAGTAATAATGTCCCCTTTTGTGCCACAGCCTTCCTCTTCAGCAGGGATATTCAACAGGCTGACTGTGGTCCGAAAATGGACCACAGCTGCCAGCTGTCTGGACCCTCGCCTTCTAGTCCTTTCATTATTACAGTGGTCAGGAGAAACTCTCCACTCCTGATTGCTGATCCCTGCTGCCACTTCCGTGATGTATGAGGGTTTAGGGGACAGCGGACGGGAAATGAGTGTTTCTCCAGATCGCTGTTAGTATCCATTCCTTGTGGGAGAACTCAAGAGCACTATACTGTGTGTGGGGAAGGAGGGCACAAATGGAGAATTATAGTGGGGGGGGAACTAAAAAGAAAACTGTCAGGGCGCCAATAGTTCATTATAATATGTGGCGGCCACTAATGTGGCATTATACTGTGTGGGGGTCAGTAATGTCCCATTAGTGTTCCCCACACAATATAAAGCTCCATATATCCCCTCCATACAGTATAATGTCAAGTTAGTACCCACCACACAGTATAATACCATGTTAGTGCCCCTAACACAGTATAATGCTTCTTAGTGCCCACTACACAGTTAGTAACATTGACCCCTATACTCCATTTGACCACCAGGTTAAATTACAGTGGCTTGCAAAAGTATTCATACCCCTTGAACATTTTAATATTTTGTCACCTTACAACCACAAACTTAAATGTATTGTATTGAGATTTTAAGTGATAGACCAACACAAAGTAGCAGATAATTGTGAAGTGGAACGAAAATGATACATGGTTTTCAAAATTTTAATCAAATAAAAATCTGAAAAGTGTGACGTACAAAAGTATTCAGCCCCCTGTACTCTGATACCCCTAAATAAAATCCAGTGCAATCAATTGCCTCCAGAAGTCACCTAATTAGTTAATAGAGTCCAGCTGTGTGTAATTTAGTCTCAGTATAAATACCCCTGTTCTGTGAAGGCCTCAGTGGTTTGTTAAAGAAGACTAGTGAACAAACAGCATCATGAACTTGGCCGTCCACCTAAACTGACAGATCTAGCAAGGAGAGCACTGGTCAGAGAAGCAGCCAAGAGGCCCATGGTCGCTCTGGTGGAGCTGCAGAAATCCACAGCTCAGGTGGGAGAATCTGTCCACAGGACAACTATAAGTCGTGCACTCCACAAATCTGGCCTTTATGGAAGAGTGGCAAGAAGAAAACCATTGTTGAAAGAAAGACATAAGAAGTGCTGTTTGCAGTTTGCCACAAGCCATATAGGGGACACAGCAAACATGTGGAAGAAGGTGCTCTGGTCAGATGAGACCACAGTTGAACTTTTTGTCCTAAATGCAAATAGCTATGTGTGGCAGAAAAGTAACACTGCTCATCACCCTGAACACACCATCCCCACTGTGAAAAATGGTGGTGGCAGCATCATGCTGGGGGGAGGCTTTTCATCAGCAGGGACAAGGAAGCTGGTCAGAGTTGATGGGAAGATGGATGTAGCTAAATACAGGGCAATTCTGGAAAAAAACCTGTTGGAGACTGCAAAAGACTTGAGACTGGGAAGGAGATTCACCTTCCAGCAAGACAATGATCCTAAATACACAGCCAGAACTACAGTGGAGTGGTTTGGATCAAACAATATTCATGTTTAGAATGGCCCAGTCAAAGTCCAGACCTAAATTCCATTGACCATCTGTGGCAAGACATGAAAATTGCTGTTCACAGACGCTCTCCATGCAATCTGGCTGAGCTTGAGCTAGTTTTCAAAGAGATTTTTTTTTAGATAGAGAAATGTAGAAAAAGAAAAGAGGACCCTCTTTCTGTGTCATCCATATGCTCAAATAGGACATCTTTAAAGACTAGATTAAAGTCAGAGTCTACATATGACAAGAGGTTCTGCATCTCTGTGCTTATAACAATGATTTTTCCAATTTGTTTTTGAAGTCCAATATTAAAATAGGGAGTGTGGCCTTCAAAGCACAGGCCCTGATGCATTTCTACTGTACCAAAGTAAGGTTGGGGTTATTACAACTGTGAGAGTCCAAGCAATAATGCATATGAACTCTAAAATGACACCACATTGTAGCCATGTGAAATGCCTACATGAGCTTTACTATGAAAATATTGGTAGTTCTTCATTAAGTGGACGTCTGGGATTTTAGGAAAATCAACCAAGAGCAGGTATCACAAAATGAAGAACCCATTAAATTCCCAGTCACTGCAGTACCACAGTTCTGGAAGTTCCCATTGGTCCTGCAGAGATAACAGCACATACACCGTTCATGTTAGCACTGCAGCCAACAAATGCAGACTTTGCAATGATGCCTGGATGTGCAACAAATGAAGGCTGCAGCGGTCACTTGAATGAAGTACTATAGCAGCGGCGCAGCAGGAATTTTAACAGCTGACCATAAGATATGTTTATTATACCATTTACTGGTCATAGTCAGTTTTCTTAAAAGCACCAACAACCCTCTATCTTTTATCGTCTTTGAGCTGTGAATGAACCTCTTGCTTAGCAATATGCTGGCATTATATGTAGGCATAATATTATATAACACTCTTACTCATACACTGAAGTTCAGCATTTTTAAATGGTCTGCCAAAATCCTTTCTCTTGTTTGCTCACTAACTCATTCTTTCCAGCAGTCCTGACAAAAAAATTAGTCAACATCCAGGAAAAGGCGAGGATGGCAAAAGCATACGATCCAACTATGATACTCAAAGCATGCGAAGTACAAGATCATTGCCACGTGCCAATGGGTAAGAAGTGAAACAGGAAGGAGTAGACTTTTTCTTAATTTGACCTTTATATGCATTAGTGGGAAGTAGAAACATTGATTTCTTAAGTATCAGTCTTGCCATGTCATATATGTAAGGTATATGTCATTCAGAATATTCACCATTCTCAGATAGAAAACACAATGAAATGGTACAAAAAAATTAAAATCATTTCTAATGCTAACAATGCTCTCCAACATTTCTTCCTCTAAGCCAGGGGTCTCAAGCTCGCGGCCCGCGGGCCAACTGTGGCCCTCGGGACAATAGTTTGCGAACCCCACCTCAATATCAAAGTTTAATGTTAGTGTGGCACGAGTTTGATACGAATGTTTTAGGTCATGTGACAATAACGTCATCCAGGTCCTCAAAAAGAATGCGGACGTTTGCTCGTCACGTGACACCAAACAAAAGACTCCAACTCCTGGCGGTCAGCACGCCCACAGCTCTATGAAGGGTTCAGTTGTCGTAGAAGACTACAAGTCCCGGCGTGCCGCGCGGCAGGCTATATCACGTGTTCAGGCGAGGGCGCGGTGAATTGGTCATTTGTAAGGTCGCGCAGGCAGCGACAAGATGGAGTCCGCTCTCTTCATCTACTCCCTCATTAATTGCTGCGCCCTCATCTTCCTGGCAGTCTACTTTGTATCCTTTGTCTGTGTGTGGTGTCTTAGAGGCTGCGGAGTGCTGGGGGTGCCGCCTTGTTGTCATTCTAGGGGGTGTATCCTGGCAGGGAGGGGGTTAATGCCGGGCAGGGCGCTCCCTGTAACTACAGGTGGTCAGTGGTATAGCAGGCAGGTGGGAGATCTCATCTCAGTCTCCTCCATTGCCTGTATTACATGTATATCACTTATATTGTATACAGTAGGTCAGCCTTAAAGGGGATGTTCAGTCAAAGGTAGATAAGGTTTAAAGGGGTGTTTCTGGGTTATATTTATAGGCTTGTGTGGTTGTAAATTATGAAATTCTTTCCAGTTTTCGCATTATATTCATTTTGCAGCGTTCTTCCTTGCTAATGCAATGATGTAGTATCCATGGTAACATCGTGTGATCACATCAGCCAATGATTGCCAGACATGGCGGCGATTCTCAATTAGATCAAATCACAGCTATGGACATCACACCAAGGTGTCAGACTGATACACTGTAACAAAGTAGCACAACATGCGCATTGGGATAGAATGTGGGGAGATAAAGTGATATCGAGCAATACTACAGGGGAACACGGAAGATCCACCGACCCCAATCCATGTGTCAGTGGATAACACAAAATAAGATGAAAAAATAAAGACATTTGATAACATTGGAATGTTTTTGTAAGAGCTTTTCTTGTGGAAAACCTGATGCGGCCCAGCCTCACCCAGACTCTACCTCCAGCGGCCCCCGGGTAAATTGAGTTTGAGACCCCTGCTCTAAGCCTAAGTGAAACACAACTAAAAATGCTGCATTGCATTTTTTCAACAGCGTTTTCAGAGTTTTTACTGTATTTTCTTCTGTGCTTTTTCTTCCCTTATTAAATGTATAGGGAAAACGCTTGCATTTCTGCAGTTAAAATGAACATGCTGTGATTTTCAAAAACTCAGCATTGTTTCTCTGTGTTCCCGCAGCAGTCAAAAACACTGCGTTTCCATGGGGTCTTAGCCTAAAAGAGAATTTAGACAGGTGAAAGTGTTTTTTAGAAACAAACTGATGACTTGTGGTTAGAACGCCTCCAAGCATAGAAGTTGCTAAGGAGACATGAACACGAACATTTAAACAAACTGACCATTAAAAATGGATGCAATGTCTGTTTTTTCAGTTTTTTTACGTAGATTGGTGAAAATGTTTTGCACTCTCCCCCCTTCTGCACCTCCCTCACCAATTTCCACAACAGTGGGCTGGCGTAGCTCCTCCATTCTGACATATGGCTGGAGCCTCTTCATAAATCAGGGATGCCCTGCACCTTTCAGCCTCTTTTTTAAGAATGATGTAGAAATGCCAGTCTTAATATACAGTACAGACCAAAAGTTTGGACACACCTTCTCATTCCAAGAGTTTTCTGTATTTTCATTATAAAAATTGTAGATCTACACTGAAGGCATCAAAACTATGAATTAACACATGTGGAATTATATACTTAACAAAAAAGTGTGAAACAACTGAAATATGTCTTATATTCTTGGTTCTTCAAAGTAGCCACCTTTTGCTTTGATTACTGCTTTGCACACTCTTGGCATTCTCTTGATGAGCTTCAAGAGGTAGTCACCTGAAATGGTCTTCCAACAGTCTTGAAGGAGTTCCCAGAGATGCTTAGCACTTGTTGGCCCTTTTGCCTTCACTCTGCGGTCCAGCTCACCCCAAACCATCTCGATTGGGTTCAGGTCTGGTGACTGTGGAGGCCAGGTCATCTGGCGTAGCACCCCATCACTCTCCTTCTTGGTCAAATAGCCCTTACACAGTCTGGAGGTGTGTTTGGGGTCATTGTCCTGTTGAAAAAATAAATGATGGTCCAACTAAACGCAAACCGGATGGAATAGCATGCCGCTGCAAGATGCTGTGGTAACCATGCTGGTTCAGTATTCCTTCAATTTTGAATAAATCCCCAACAGTGTCACCAGCAAAGCACCCCCACACCATCACACCTCCTCCTCCATGCTTCACGGTGGGAACCAGGCATGTAGAGTCCATTCGTTCACCTTTTCTGCGTCGCACAAAGACACGGTGGTTGGAACCAAAGATCTCAAATTTGGACTCATCAGACCAAAGCACAGATTTCCACAGGTCTAATGTCCATTCCTTGTGTTCTTTAGCCCAAACAAGTCTCTTCTGCTTGTTGCCTGTCCTTAGCAGTGGTTTCCTAGCAGCTATTTTACCATGAAGGCCTGCTGCACACAGTCTCCTCTTAACAGTTGTTGTAGAGATGTGTCTGCTGCTAGAACTCTGTGTGGCATTGACCTGGTCTCTAATCTGAGCTGCTGTTAACCTGCGATTTCTGAGGCTGGTGACTCGGATGAACTTATCCTCCGCAGCAGAGGTGACTATTGGTCTTCCTTTCCTGGGGCGGTCCTCATGTGAGCCAGTTTCTTTGTAGCGCTTGATGGTTTTGCCCACTGCACTTGGGGACACTTTCAAAGTTTTCCCAATTTTTCGGACTGACTGACCTTCATTTCTTAAAGTAATGATGGCCACTCATTTTTCTTTACTTAGCTGCTTTTTTCTTGCCATAATACAAATTCAGTAGGACTATCAGCTGTGTATCCACCTGACTTCTGAACAACACAACTGATGGTCCCAACACCATTTATAAGGCAAGAAATCCCACTTATTAAACCTGACAGGGCACACCTGTGAAGTGAAAACCATTTCAGATGACTACCTCTTGAAGCTTATCAAGAGAATGCCAAGAGTGTGCAAAGCAGTAATCAAAGCAAAAGGTGGCTACTTTGAAGAACCTAGAATATAAGACAGATTTTCAGTTGTTTCACACTTTTTTGTTAAGTATATAATTCCACATGTGTTAATTCATAGTTTTGATGCCTTCAGTGTGAATCTACAATTTTTATAGTCATGAAAATACAGAAAACTCTTGGAATGAGAAGGTGTGTCCAAACTTTTGGTCTGTACTGTATCTGCCTCAATGTTTTTCACTGTGCATGAGGCCCAAGGCAAAGGCAACATGTTGACAAAATGACGTTTTTATGGCTGTTGTGGAAACAAAAATAAAAAAACAAACAAACACTGCATTCTGCGTTTTACATTGATCCACAAATTGCTTAAAAAAATACTGCAAAAAATGTACTATGGAGTGCTTTACAATAAAGCAATATACATATGCAATTATATCTGCAGGAAAACTGCTTCAAGCCGGGGCCCCACGTGGTGTAAATCTAGCGAATCCCATCTAAACATTGCAGAAAAATACCTAGAGTGGAAATGCTGCAATAAACATTTGCGTTTTTTTTTTGGAAATTGCAGCATGTCAATTATACCTACGGAAACTCTGCCAATTTCCCTATAGGTATAACTGAAGCAGAAAGGCCACAGAGGAAAACGCTGCGGACTTTCTGTAAAAAGCACTGTGGGAAAAACTGCGAAGTGTTTCCGCCTCAGTTTTTCCCACAGCACTTTTTTGCTGTGGCCTGCTACATGGGGCCTTAGCCTCAGGAATCGTCTTTTGTTGCAGATTTTGCTGCAGAGCTACATGGTGACATTTGTCGTGCATTCAAAAATTGTGCAACAAAAAGTCGCATGATTTTAATGCAACATAATGTCTCAGTGATGCACCATGCGATTTTGCTGCAATATGCATGCATCTGCGATTGCTTTTTTTTAATATACTCTAATGATTGAAATTAACAGTCTACAGCTGCACAAATACAAATGAATAAAAAAATACATTCAATAATATGGACAGTAAGCAAAATTAAAGCAAATATTATAATATATCAAGTGGTGTCATAATTGCTTCCTCATTTTTCCCTCTTTACCCATGACTCCTCAAGCAATATATACAATATTTTATTTTTTATTTGTGTAGTGGCCCCATAAGAATTGTCACTGGTCTATTTTGTATGTCGTTTCTGTGTAGTTTAAATACGTTTCAATTTATAAGAATGCTGACATCCAGTATGGCAGTCCAGTATAGGTACAGTCTATTTATGGCTGTGTTGTTATGGAAACCTGGTAAATTAAATGTGAAGTTATATTGGCTGATACATGTCATGCAAACTGCTATTGTCTAATACAGGTCATAAATAGCTTGGTTGCAATGGAAACCTGGTGTAAAGCTGTGTGTATGTCAAGACTGAAGAACCTGCAAGTTTCCATTGGTCCATAAGCGTCATGCGATCATGTGTATCTCAGTTTGGATATCAGTGAAAAACCTGCGATTGGTTGTTATGGAAACCTGGAGTAAAGCTGTGTGTATGTGACCTTGTGCAACAGTGTCATTCACAGCGCCCTGCCCCTTTAAAGCTGACCTACAGCAGTGAAGAAAAATGGCTGGGTTGTTTCAGAAACCTGCAGTAAAACTGTGTGTATGTGACCTTGTGTTACAGTGTCATCCACAGCGCCCTGCGCCTTTAAACCTGAGCTACAGCGGTTATGGAAACCTGGAGCTATGTTCATGTGGAGACTAAGCGCCTGTGAGCTTCTGTTGGCTAAGCGCCTGTGAGCTTCTGTTGGCTGATCAGGGACATGTGACCGTGTGTATGGTAGTTGGAATATGAGTGAAAGACTTGCAGACTTCTATTGGCTAATGCAGGTCATTTTTTGGGAATACTGTATCTCAGGAACGATACGTCCTAGAGAGCCCGGTCTAAAACCTTCCCGGACACCTGATGTACCTGTGTGCCAAATTTGGTGAAGATTGGTCCAGTCGTTTGGTCGCGCATAAAGAACAGACAGACAGAAACTAATTTTTATATATATAAGATATAAGAGAAAGAGATGAGATATATACCGTATATATATATATATATATATATTCCTTTATATAATTCTTTCATATTTTCATTGTGAATCATTACGTTATTATGAAGTTAGTATTGCATATCACATCACAGCTCAGTCTCTTCTATGGTAACTCTGCAATCTCAATAGTTATACTGTTACAGTACCCTCACAGTGCTTGGAAGCAATTTTTTAACAATGCCACCTGATGTGTAGGGCAGGGGAATTTGGGGAAGAACAAGGCAAGGATGAGATTGGATAAGAAGACAAAGGTAGGAAATCAAGACAACAGAGACAGAGTAAGAAGAAGGGAAGCCAGCTGCTGCAATAATAGAGCAGGATGGAAGCAATGCTAATAATAGGGGTTGAGAAGAGTGCCTGTCATTTCTGATAGGTGAAATTGCTGTTATAGCATATAATCGGTATAGGGGCAAGAGGTTACCTTGTTACGCCTGACTGGGATCTAGACTGTTGCTGAAATTCTGAATGCATAATTTATGTGCAAAAAAACATTTTATATGCAGTGTAAACCTAATGGGTGTCCACCTGCTATTGTTAGCAAAATACAGTGTAAAAAATAAAGCCGTGCATTGATTCTCCTTTTATTTGTAGTCTTGAAAAAAGAGCTGGAAAGCAGACAAGAAGTGGAGAAGATGCAGTCAGCATTCATTCCAACTACGACGCACAGAGCATGAGAAGCATGGCATCCATCCCACGCTCTGAAAGGTGAAGAATTTAATGGTCCTCTTTGTTAGTCAATACACCTTTATCGTATGTCTTAGTTCTCTAATGGTGGAAAGAATAAGGAAAGGATAAGGTGTCACTGAAATAAGGCTTCAGTGTCTAATCACTGTATAGCTGGTTGTAATGTGCCAAACCTGAATTGTGCCAAGTCCTTCACATTTAAATAACTTGACATTTTCCTTTTAGGTAGTAGAAGTCTCTGCTCTTAAACAGCAAAGGGTTAATGTTTTATATATGGATACTTCTTCATGGACTGCGGTAACCAGTCAAAATCCTGCCATCATTTAATTTTCACAGATTACAAAACAATTATGGATTATGGCTGCTTATTCCGGACATTTCCAGGTTTTAGTCTGCATTAGTTTTAATAGCTCAAACTCTGTGAGGGTATTCCCATCTTAGGCGGGGACCCCACGTATTGTAAATGCAGCTATTTTGCAGAAAGGATGAGGAAACCTTTGTAGACTGTCTGTGAAAAGCACTGCGGGAATAACCGTGATGTGTTCCCGCAGTGCTTTTTGGCTGCAGCACGCTACGTGGGGCCTTAGACATTTATGGCTTATCCAAAATATACTCTGGGACCTTCACCTATCTCCAGAACATGGAACCACCAAGCTCCCATCCTACGTGGTAAGGAGTGCTGATGTCAGCACTTGGTAAATCCGGGCAGATGCCAAGGCCACTGGACTCAAGGTCACCCCATGCTCAGCTGAGGATAATGAAAATTGGTTTTACTAACACAACAGCTTTATAGAAACTTCTTTTGAAGTCTCTTTCCATCCCAACCTTGCCGTCATTTGTCCATAACCCCCTGTTTGCTAATGTTTCTCCTCCCTGACTTCTCAACCCTTTGGGGCTTCTGTCTTATCCAAGAGATATAGTACTAGACATTGGACTACTAATATGTGGGTGACTTGCAGATAAGTGATATATATAAGAGGTGAAAATATTAAAGAGATTATCCAGTTTCTAACATTGATGGCCTATCCTTAGGATAGCCATCAATATTAGATCTGTGGGGGTCGAACACCAGGGACCCCCGCAGATCACCAATAATGGGGCAGCATGTATTGATGTATACATCCAACCATTGCTTATGAGTAAGGCTAGGTTCACACTGCCACTTTTCAGTCCGTTATTTTGATCCAACATAAAATCAAAACAAAGGACTTAAACTGTGACAGAGCTTGGATATCTGGCTTAGCGTTGCAGTTGCTTTCACACTAGCTATCTGTTTTGCGCACTACAAATCCATGCAGTCTGTGTGTCATCTGACTTTTTTTTGAGCAATCTATCTGTGAAAAACAGCCCGTACATTGATGACGTCTTTATGCTGTCCATGATTTACAGACCCATAATGGCTCCATTAACTTTAATGGGTCCTTGTGCTGTCCGTTTGTTTCACAGATAACACATGGACAGCAAAGTAGTTTGCACCCTGAGTCCCAGTATGGGTGCATGCAATGCACAAGTTTCAGTGGCTGCCTGGTAAGTGAGCAACTGTACAGTATGTCTGTCCCTGGTATACAGACAAGTGAGTGAGCTTCTGACCCTGGATACCAGTCATATGAAAAAGTTTGGGCACCCCTATTAATCTTAATCATTTTTAGTTCTAAATATTTGGGTGTTTGCAACAGCCATTTCAATTTGATATGTCTAATAACTGATGGACACAGTAATATTTCAGGATTGAAATGAGGTTTATTGTACTAACAGAAAATGTGCAATATGCATTAAACCAAAATTTGACCGGTGCAAAAGTATGGGCACCTCAACAGAAAAGTGACATTAATATTTAGTAGATCCTCCTTTTGCAAAAATAACAGCCTCTAGTCGCTTCCTGTAGCTTTTAATCAGTTCCTGGATCCTGGATGAAGGTATTTTTGACCATTCCTCTTTACAAAACAATTCCAGTTCAGTTAAGTTTGATGGTCACCGAGCATGGACAGCCCGCTTCAAATGATCCCACAGATGTTCAATGATATTCAGGTCTGGGGACTGGGATGGCCATTCCAGAACATTGTAATTGTTCCTCTGCATGAATGCCTGAGTAGATTTGGAGCTGTGTTTTGGATCATTGTCTTGCTGAAATATCCATCCCCGACGTAACTTCAAATTCGTCACTGATTCTTGTACATTATTCTCAAGAATCTGCTGATACTGAGTTGAATCCATGCGACCCTCAACTTTAACAAGATTCCCGGTGCTGGCATTGGCCACACAGCCCCAAAGCATGATGGAACCTCCACCAAATTTTACAGTGGGTAGCAAGTGTTTTTCTTGGAATGCTGTGTTTTTTTGACGCCATGCATAACGCCTTTTTGTATGACCAAACAACTCAATCTTTGTTTCATCAGTCCACAGGACCTTCTTCCAAAATGAAGCTGACTTGTCCAAATGTGCTTTTGCATACCTCAGGCGACTCTGTTTGTGGCGTGCTTTCAGAAACGGCTTCTTTCGCATCACTCTCCCATACAGCTTCTCCTTGTGCAAAGTGTGCTGTATTGTTGACCGATGCACAGTGACACCATCTGCAGCAAGATGATGCTGCAGCTCTTTGGAGGTGGTCTGTGGATTGTCCTTGACTGTTCTCACCATTCTTCTTCTCTGCCTTTCTGATATTTTTCTTGGCCTGACACTTCTGGGCTTAACAAGAACTGTCCCTGTGGTCTTCCATTTCCTTACTATGTTCCTCACAGTGGAAAGTGACAGGTTAAATCTCTGAGACAACTTTTTGTATCCTTCCCCTGAACAACTATGTTGAACAATCTTTGTTTTCAGATCATTTGAGAATTGTTTTGAGGAGCCCATGATGCCACTCTTCAGATGAGATTCAAATAGGAGAACAACTTGCAATTGGCCACCTTAAATACCTTTTCTCATGATTGGATACACCTGGCTATGAAGTTCAAAGCTCAGTGAGGTTACAAAACCAATTTTGTGCTTCAGTAAGTCAGTAAAAAGTAGTTAGGAGTATTCAAATCAATAAAATGATAAGGGTACCCAAATTTTTGCACCGGTCAAATTTTGGTTTAATGCATATTGCACATTTTCTGTTAGTACAATAAACCTCATTTCAATCCTGAAATATTACTGTGTCCATCAGTTATTAGATATATCAAATTGAAATGGCTGTTGCAAACACCCAAATATTTAGAACTAAAAATGATTAAGATTAATAGGGGTGCCCAAACTTTTTCATATGACTGTATATGGACTAGAGTTGAGTGATTTCAAAATGTTTCCTTGGTAATATGGAGCTGCTGCAAAAAGCTTATTTTTATTTATGTTCTGTTTTAAAGAGAGCCTTCCTTCGGGGCTATTGAAATCTGCACTGTGAATTCTGTTTCAGGCTAAGACCCCATATAGCGGAGATGCAGTGTTTTTGGCTGGTGTGGAAAAAAATGCTGCGTCTTACAGCAAATTGAATAACATTTTTTAATATCATCCACACATTGTGGAGAAAAAAAACTGCAGAAAAGATGCGTTTTCAAAAACGTGCATTTTATCTGCAGAATTGCAAGCCATTTCCCTATATATAAATTGTAGTTAACAAGTTAACAATATCTGTTAACTTGTTAACTGTGTGTCACATTTTTCATCCTTGTTTCAAGTAACACACCTGCTATTGTTTTCTAGGAGATCCAGACCAGACATTCACAGTCTCCCTGAAGCATCCCAAGCGGAGTTTCTACACAATGGCCAAGACAGTGTTGATGAAATCAGTCAAGCAAGCTTTAAAATTGACTCTCGCTCTGAATCGAAGCGCAGCTCACCTATTTCTGTCCGGTAATAATCCCATTTAATGATTTCTGTAACATTTTTTGAGGTTCCATATCACAGACTCACAGTCTAATACATGGCATCCTCCTAAAAAACAGAATTCTACATATACCAACATGTTTAATACAGTGGTAAACATGACACCATTGAAATGCATTAAAGGGAACCTGTCAGGTGGTTTTTCCACTCTAAACTGATCCCTGCATGTGAGTATCAAGTAATGAACTTTTCTATGGTGCCCCTCACTAAGCTTTATGTTGTTGAAATACGCTTTTAAAACCTTAAATCCTAGTCATGTAGTCATTGTGCTAAATCACACCCTGTAATGCCGCTAGTTAGGTAAGGTATCAGTGAGGGACATGTCAGTCACGCTGCACAGGGTGCGATCCAGTACATTGACTGCATAATTAGATGAAGCTTCTCCCCATCCATCTTGACTAGTAAGGTAAATTTGCATATGCTGATCTATGGTTTTAAAAGGGTATAACTTGACTTTTCAGCAACAGAAATCTTAAGAAAGGTCAATACTGATGCTTTACATGCTGGGGTCAGTTTAGGGTGGCACGAATGGCGAAACTACCGCCATAACGGCTGGTATGTGGCCCACGACCTTAGAGAGCCCAGTGAGCGGCAACTATTTTTTTTTTTTTTTAACAAATCCGCTACCTGCTGAAGTTACTCCAGTAGGTAACGTCTCCTATTTACTTACCAATTCCCTATCCTGCCTATGTCCACCTCCACTGCCCCTTCAGGGGTCCCCATTCATCCCATATCACGTTGATAATGGTTAAAGGGGAAGTGGAGGCAGGTGTGGGTAGGAGTTGGGATAGGTAGGGCCACAGCAAGAGTATTTGTTGGGAAAACCTCATCAGATTCATCTCGCAGGTCATGCTGATGCCACCAAACATGGGTCACGTTGTCACTATTTGCAACGAACATTATATGGGCCACTTGGCACATTAGGTCACTATGGGACATAATACTGTGTGGATGCCACTGTGGGACATTATACTGTGTGGTGGGGCCACTGTGGGACATTATACTATGTGGAGGGGCCACTATGGGACATTACACTGCGTGACGTGGGACATTATACTGTGTGGTGAGGCCACTGTGGGACATTATACTGTGTGGATGGGCCACTATGGGACATTACACTGCGTGACGTGGGACATTATACTGCATGACGTGGGACATTATACTGTGTGGAGGGGCCACTATGGGACAATACCTTGTGAAGCGGCCACTGTGTGACATTATACTGTATGGAAGCTACTATGGAACATTATACTGTATGGAGGCCACTATAGGACATTATACTCTATGAAGGGGCCACTGTGGGACATTATACTGAGGCCACTATGGGACATACTACTGTATGGTGGGGCCACTATGGGACATTGTACTGTGTGGAGGGGCCACTATAGGACATTATATTGCATGGAAGCATCAATGGGACATTATTTTGTATGGAGGTCACTACAGGACATTATACTGGGTGGAGGGACCACTATGGGACATTATACTGTATGGAGAGGCCACTATGGGACATTATACTGTATGTTGGTGCCACTATGGGACATTATACCGTGTGGAAGACCTACTATGGGACACTATATTGTATGGAGGCCATTATGTGACATTATACTGTGTAGAGGGGCCACTGTGGGACATTATACTTAGTGAAGGGGCCACTGTAAGACATTATAGTGTGCGTAAAAGGGGTGTTATACCATGTGGGGGCAAGAAAAGGGAGAATTTTATTGTGTAGAGGCCAAAAAAGCGGTGCTATGCCATGTGTTGGTGGGTGGGGGGGTGTCCAAGTCAAAAGTTTGGTATGGGACCCAGTCTTTGCTTGTTACACCCCTGGGTGGCAAAACCACCTGACAGGTTTCTTTTAATAACGTATTTGTGATCCTAGCGTTAAGGATCCCAAACATGGTTGCAAATGCAGTATCAGCTTGTAGATTGGATAATGATTTTATATAAATCCTACAAAAAAAGTTTAGTAAATATTTTGTTTATGTGAAATTTGCTGGTATAGTTATAGGATTTTTTTATATAATTTCAGTGAAAGTATCCACTCCTCTGACCCTACTGGCAGCATCAATTCACAAACAGCTGTGCAAAGCAACAGTTCCAGGACCAGCACAAGTGCAGTAGTGCATCACAGTTCTCCCACTCCGAGTAAGCGAAGTGTAACCTCCAACTACAGCCACACGGTGAGTGTTGAGTGTTGTGCTGAGGTTTTTTTCAACAGCGTTTTTTAATTGCAATTTTGCAGAGTTTTCCTCTGTGGACTTTCTGCCTCTATTATACCTATTTGGAAAACGCCAGTGTTTCCGCAGGTATAATGGACATGGCTTTTCCGCTGCAGATTTTTTTCTGCAATGTGTGGATGGGATTAACCAGAATACTGTAAAATGCAGCATTTTTTGCCACGATGTTTCGCAATGTGGGTCTTCAGCCTTAAAGGGATTCTCCTCTTAAGTGTGGTGTAGAAATGATGCAGATTCTGGCCCACGTTAGACTAGACCACTAATTTACAAGTTTTCACTGTGTTTAATCATGGAGTGAAAAGTGAATAGATCTTAGCTGAAGTTGGGGGAATATGCTTCAGACAAATGTATTATGTTTTAAGGTAAAAAATATAGAAAAAAAGAAATTAGCTTTTACTTATACTCACATGTTTTATTTCAGCATTCAGTAGGAAATGCAGTGAAATCCAGTTCTAGTATACCAGAGGACCTAGCTAGGAGACATAGAAGACGTGGCTCTGGCACTCCTTCCTTGGCATTATCTCGAGTATCTGTAGCATCTGGTATGTATACCATCTGTTATACAGTATGTATAATGTTCAGCACATCCTCTGCAGCAAATTTATGAAATGAATGACAAAGATTCCATATAGACCTTTGTCTGTATGTGGAAGGTTTCAGAACCCAGACATACCTTCGATACCACAATTTTCCATTATTGAAAAAAACATTGTACCAAAACATACTGAAAGAGGCTACATGGTCATTTCTTCACAAGTTTAGATCTTAGTCACACATTGGTGTTTAAAAGCAAAAGCTAGTGGTGGAGACTACAGAGCACAATACACTACATTACACTGATGCAAAATACCAATCAATACATTGACATGGGAAGAAAGCTATCTACATTTTTATAGGATCAAATTGATAAAAAAAGTAAATTATATTTACCTTTATAATTCAGTTTGGTTTCTGCATTGCAAAATGCTATCTTCCCTGCCTTCACCTTCCCTACTGCTGACGCAATATCCATGTACATTAGGTTTTTAGGTGTTTTTGACAATATGTGCCTGCACAGCTCAACCTCACTGCTGTAGATTTATTGTTAGAACATGTAAGTAAATAGGAGTGAGCAAATGATATAAAGCATTTGGCTGCAGTTATTAATGCTATAGTTGGTTCAGTCATTTTAAAGTGTTCCTTTTACGCAGGACTAAAATGTAATGTTGGTTAATTTCATACAATATATTTATAGGCACCATCATTGATTTTGATCCAATGCTCCAAACCATCTGCTTCTCTTCACACAACCCTTGAGATAAATTACACATTTCTGGCTGCCTATAGCAGCCACCAGGGGGATGTTTATAGACTTATGCGGCTGATACTAAATGTAATGAGATACTTAACAAGCAGCCAGATTGGTTATGGCTATTGCTATGAAAGTTGCTCTATGACAAAAATGGGAGCTCCCATCAGTGGCATCTCCAGGCAGCCAGGATTTTCATTTATCTCTATGGTGGTGTGGAGAGAAGCAGGAGATTCAGAGCTCTCTACTAGAAAAAAGAAAACTCCAATCCCTATCAGGGATAGGCTAAGACGACCCCACGTTGCAGAAATGTAGCAGAAAAAATGTTGCATTTCACTGTAACAACAAAGTGAATAAGATTTCATTAATCTCATCCCTGCCTTGCATGAGTAAAGAGCTGCAGAAAAGCTATGCTTTCCCTATATATTTAATAGGGGAAGAAAAAATGCAGCAAAAATTCTATGAAAAATGATGTGTTTTTAAAGCGATTATTCAGTGGCATTTTGTAGCTGCGCTTACTTGGGGCCTAAGACTGAAGTCCTACGTAGTGAAATGCAGCTAAAAAAACACCACAAAATTGCGCCGCAAAATCGCATCACTTTTTTTCCACATTTTTTATCTCTAGCGTTTTCCCTATATGTTTATTTGGGGAATAAAAAATGCTGCAAAATAGTTTTTTTATCTGCAGCATCTTTTAGCTGCGCTTCGTTATGTGGGGCCTTTGCCTTCAGCTATATTTACGCAACAGTGAATAATGGCCGGCGACGTACGTTTTTTTAACAGTGTTCTTGCAGTGTTTAGAAACAACATCATTTCAGTAGTTTTTATGCCTTTTTTTTTACATTTGTTTTCACAATGAGGTTTTTTTTATTAGTGTTCTATTGTTCAAGCATTTTTCTTGCTGTTTTTAAAGTTCTATAGAGTAGCTTGTAGAGAACAATGATTGAAATACTTACAGCATGTTTTGATAGCAACACCACTGACATGAAAAATATCTGTAAATTTGGAAAAAAAAAATAATTTAATAGTAGAACTTCAGAAAATATGGCAAGCTTTTGTTCTCACAGTGCAATTTGATGCAGATTTTATATGTTTTATGAATAGTCAAAAACAGGAGTGGAACCTGTGTGCTAGAGACTAGAGACACATAAGAGGAAATTTTATAAGGCTGGCGTAATGTACACCAGTCTTAATAAATGGCCTTACTGGCACAGGGAACGGTATACTTATGAAAAGGCTGCAATCTCTTCATAAATCAGATGTACCTGCACCAGAATGGAAATCTATGCCAGGTAGGGAATGGTGTAGATATCCATTCTAACTCATGCCAGAAAACGTGTTTGCTGCATTTTTTTCACCACGGTTTTTAGGCCTTAGCAGAAACATAGCTTTTTTTGTTACACATTTTGCTGTGCCAAGAATGGCTACAAAAGGAATAGGAAACATATGGGAAGTTCTTATACTTCTACCTTCTGCTCAATCCATTCCTGGCTTTGGCTGCAAAATCTGCAACAAAAAAGTTGTGTTTCCGCAATGTGGGGCCTTAGCCTAAGGCCGGGGCCCCATGTGGCGTAAGCGCCACGGTTTGGCCGTGGCGGAAATGCTGCGGTTTTCCAGTCCCTGCAAAGTGGTTGGGATTCTAGCAAAGGTACATGGCACAACCACTGCAAGATGCACAGCGCTAACAGGTAATCGGCACTATTCTATAAGACGGACTCTCAAAAATCTAACATTGGTGGCTTATGCAAGATAACTGACAAGCTGTGTTCACACAGTATAATTTTGGTGCAGTTTGAGATTTTCTTAGCCAAACCAGGTGTATTTACAGTATATTATTACAGCATATTATTTATTCAAACACATTTATATGTGAAGAAAGGAAAATAAAATAATATACAAAAACACTGCCTAAGTGGAGAAAACTTTTACCACGACAAATATGCAATATTGGAGGGAACCTGAAAGCATTATATTCTTGTGTATTCATATCTGTTTGGAAAACCTGGAAAGTACTTTATCTACAATACTATTTGTCATGTTTGTCAGTGCACAGCGGCTCCTTCTTGTTCTTTCTTACTTCATCACCAAAATAAATATTTCATTTTTGAAACTGAAAGCAGATCTTCATCTTCATAGAGTTTGGGATTAGTTCCCTCAGTCCACATCTTCCCTCTCATGGTATAATCCTATTATATTGAAATCCCACAAGAGCAGCTCATACATCTGCTGAATATTTTTACAGTTGTCTCCATCAAGTTGAAAACTAGGAATATCCGAAACAGCAAAAAAAAAAAAAAAAATGTTGACATCAGACAAGCAGAAACTGTTTCCTTTTACACATTAAGAATTTATGTCTTTTCCTGCTACTTGGTGCCAAGGCTGGCTCACAGCAATCCAAGTATTTCTTGTTCTGTATATTCCCTGAATGCAATATATGAACTGTGTTTATATATTGTTAATCTCCATCCATGAGGTAAAGGGGTTGTCCAGTTTTAGAAAAAATATGTTATTGTTTGTATAATGAATTGTACAATTTTCCAGTATATATTTTCTGTATCATTTACTGATAATTTTCTAGATCTCTGCTTGATATCGTCATTCTGCTTAGTTCCAGTAGATAAAATTCAGTCCATGGTCATGTGATGGACACACAGGTCCACAACTCGTTTCAGTCACATCTCAGTAATTAGACATCTGTCTTGTAACGAGCTGTGCTCCTGTGTGTTCATCACATGACCATGGACTGTTTATCACATGACCATGTCTTGATATTTATCCACTGGAAGCATAAGAATGAATGTGTAACTTGTCATTATACAAACAATAACATTTATTTGCTGAAACTAAACAACCCCCTAGGTAGGAGGGAGTTTCTGCAAGCACATGTTAAAGGTTGCAGCAGTAAAGGAACTACCACCTTACCACAGAAATATTAAAGATCTTTATTGTCACCCTGATTCACTCTCGACTTCACTACTGTAACTCCCTTCTAATCTGTCTTTCCCTTACTAAACTCTCCCCTCTATAATCTATTCTGAATTCAGCAGCCAGGCTCATCTATCAGTCTAAACACTACAGCGATGCATTGTCTGCCTATTCAATACAGAATACAATATAAACTTATCAACCTCATCCACATCTCCATAATGCTGCACCTCCCTACATTTCCTCCCTCCTCTCTGTCTATCACCCAACCCGTGCTCTCTGTTCAGTCAATGACCTAAGACTAACATCCTCTATTATCAGAACCTCCCACTCCTTTATCCAAGACTTTTCCTGAGCTACACCACTTCTCTAGAATGCTCTACCTTGGACAATCAGATTAAACCCCCAATTTCTACAATTTCATGCGCATCCTAAAGACATATCTTTTCAGACAGACCTATCACAATTCCTAATCTAAACCCTTCTGCAGTTAGAAACCCTAAAACTAACCCTCCACTGTTCACGCTCCATTATCCCACAGGATATGATGCCATATCGGACTGTAACCTTATTTGTCCAGGCACCATCTGCACATTAAAGGACACTGACTGGTGACGGCTCATACAGCTTTATTTATATGTGTAATGAAAATATTCTTTATCATAAAAACAACTGGACCACTGTATGAGCAATGCTACCTTCTATGCCGCCCCTGCTACCTCTTGTGTCACCCCCTCTACCTCATAGATTGTAAACTCTTGTGAGCAGGGCCCTCAGTCCAATTGTGTGAATTGCCATTTACTCTGTAATGCCTCATTTTCTCAGTACTTGAACCCTACAAATTGTAAAGTGCTGCAGAATATGTTGGCACTATATAAATAAAACATATTGTTGTTATTATTATTGTTTTTATTATTATTAGTGTACCAAGAAGTGAGGAGCCCTATACTAAAGATTAAAATTTTCCTCCAGTTATGATGCCTTATTTGTGCCATCGTAGACAGTGGGATCTGGTGTTTTTTTCCTCCTGTCCATGGCACTTGGACCAGTTCCCCAACCCCTTGTTTGCTAATAATGCACTTGTTCTTTATAATATTATGGCCTGCTATCACAGCAGTCACTGCACGTGTCCTCTCCATTGAAGTCTGCTGGAATTATGGAGACAGCCAAGCCCTTAGACTTCTAAAGAGAGAGTCACAAGCATGTGTGACCACTTCTCTACCCCTTTTTGACTAGATAGGTACAGCTATCTGGATAACTCAGTTTTCCCGAAAAATCAGAGCAGTGTATACACTTTCCATATAAAGTGTAAATACATGGGGAGTAAATATAATATGTTAGGCTAAAGGTGGTTCAGTGTGCCTTCGTTTTAACCTGGCCTTGCCCGCAGAGGTTGTTATACCCCAGAGGATGGGCCAACTCTCTCTAAGAAACATGCTGTGCATCAATAGTATGTACACCCTTGAGTAAAGCTTATGTGTCTTACCTTTACTATTGGCTCAACAAATTTTTAGATGTGTAGCTTTTAAAACCTTTCTCCCTTTTTTACCTTTCTCCCTATACATTTCTTTTGTAAATATATTCTCTATCATCTCTCCCAGTCCTTTAAAGCTGCCCCATAGTGTTGTAGGTGCTGTAACATTTCTATGTTTGATAGTACAGTGACAGCATCACTCTCACACTTGAAAACACACCCCTGTTCATGTTTGTGCTACCCCTTGGGTAGTGAGGGTTTTTCATCCCATTTCTCCTCAGCAAAATTTTGTGAGGTATGCTCTAGTAGTCCTTGGGACGAGCTGAGCACAGTATGCTCATACATGCCTAAGGCTACAAGAACAGACGCGAGAATTTACCAAGGGGGATGGTGATGTTGGCGCAGTGGGACGATCGGCTCCCTGTTCCCAGGGGGCGGCACAAACATGAACAGGGAAGTGTTTTCAGCAGCAAGAATAGTGCTCGGGGATTTAAGTCTGTAACCAGAAATGTAGATGGGATACATCTGTACATGACTGTGGTTATTGGTGGATAATTCTAATAATCCTTTTCAGATCACAGTCGGTCAGAGCTGGACCTCAGCAGACCATTTCCAGATGGGAATGGGGAGACTGCGAGCATTAGGAGCAAATCTGTTCCAGGAGGTTTGAACACTAATTTGGTAAGTTGAGCATTAATGTCTTACAAAATGTAGAAAGTGACAAAGTAAACGTACTCACACTACTTGTAGACATGAACAAATCTTGAAGCTCTATGATCTCCAGTTTTGTCAGCTCCACTGACTGTGTAACTTTACATGTATGTTTATTGGGCAGTTTGGGAATCTCTTGCGCAGCTTTAAAAATATATTATTTTATATTTTAACAGTTTTTTTGTGATTTTTCTGTAATTCATTAATTTCAAATGTTAAAATTTGGAAATACGTGTGATTGCCTTAATCTTTATGGAAGGAAATAAATACAGATGGGCCTTTTCTGTGTACCTTGCCTTTCTTCCAAATTACATTAAATTCTGTTTATTAGAAGCCTTGAGGCTCACACCTCCGAATCTTCTGCTCCAAAAACATAATGAGGGGGCTGCTCAGCTGTCGGGCATAGGCTCCACTAATATATTCAGAACAGTTTACGCTATATTAAAGGAAAACTCCACATTTGCAGTTAAAATTCACATAAATGGCATAAAGTTCTTAAATACAGATTTTGAGTTACATAATATGTACAGTCATGGCCAAAAGTTTTGAGAATGATACAAATATTAATTTTTACAAAGTCTACTGCTTCAGTTTTTCTAATGGCAATTTGCATATACTCCAGAATGTTATAAAGAGTGATCAGCTTAACAGCAATTACTTGCAAAGTCAATATTTGCCTAGAAAATGAACTTTATCCCCCAAAACACATTTCAACATCATTGCAGCCCTGCCTTAAAAGGACCACCTAACATCGTTTCAGTGATTGCTCCATTAACACAGGTGTGGGTGTTGATGAGGACAGGGCTGGAGATCAATCTGTCATGATTAAGTAAGAATGACACCACTGGACACTTTAAAAGGAGGCTGGTGCTTGCCATCATTGTTTCTCTTCTGTTAACCATGGTTATCTCTAAAGAAACACGTGCAGTCATCATTGCACTGCACAAAAATGGCCTAACTGGGAAGAGTATTGCAGCTAGAAAGATTGCACCTCAGTCAACAATCTATCGCATCATCAAGAACTTCAAGGAGAGAGGTTCCATTGGTGCCAAAAAGGCTCCAGGGCGCCCAAGAAAGACCAGAAAGCGGCAGGACCGTCTCTTAAAAGTGTTTCAGCTGCGGGATCGGGCTACCAGCAGTGCAGAGCTTGCTGAGGAATGGCAGCAGGCAGGTGTGAGTGTATCTGCATGCACTGTGAGGCGGAGACTCTTGGAGCAAGGCCTGGTCTCAAGGAGAGCAGCAAAGAAGCCACTTCTCTCCAGAAAAAACATCAGGGACAGACTGATATTCTGCAAAAGGTACAGGGAGTGGACTGCTGAGGACTGGGGTAAAGTCATTTTCTCTGATGAATCCCCTTTTCTATTGTTTGGAACATCTGGAAAACAGCTTATTCGGAGAAGAAGAGGTGAGCGCTACCACCAGTCTTGTCTCATGCCAACTGTAAAGCATCCTGAAACCATTCATGTGTGGGGTTGCTTCTTAGCCAAGGGAATCGGCTCTCTCACAGTCTTGCCTAAAAACACAGCCATGAATAAAGAATGGTACCAGAATGTCCTCCAAGAGCAACTTCTCCCAACCGTCCAAGAGCAGTTTGGCGCTCAACAATGCCTTTTCCAGCATGATGGAGCACCTTGCCATAAAGCAAAGGTGATAACTAAATGGCTCAGGGAACAAAACATAGAGATTTTGGGTCCATGGCCTGGAAACTCCCCAGATCTTAATCCCATTGAGAACTTGTAGTCAATCATCAAGAGACGGGTGGACAAACAAAAACCAACAAATTCAGACAAAATTAAAGCATTGATTCTGCAAGAATGGACTGCTATCAGTCAGGATTTGGTCCAGAAGTTGATTGAGAGCATGCCAGGGAGAATTGCAGAGGTCCTGAAGAAGAAGGGTCGACACTGCAAATATTGACTTGCTGCATTAACTCATTCTAACTGTCAATATAAGCTTCTGTTACTCATAATATGAATGCAATTATATTTCTGTATGTGATAAAAACATCTGACAAACACACATAAAAACCAGAGGGCAGCAGATCATGTGAAAATATAATATTTGTGTCATTCTCAAAACTTTTGGCCATGACTGTACAGTAAACCTATATTCTCAAAAAGATAGTTTAGATTTATACAACTTTTTATACCTTTAGAGATAAGCGGTTAGATCATATATTTGACAGTAGGATGGAGATAAACTGCTGTCTAGGGAACCAAAAGAAATATCAGAAAAATGGATACAAATATTTGAAAATGGAAAAGAAATATTGTAGTCAAATATAAGCACTGCATTTAACAATGGTATTGAGGACAGTGTGTGTGTGGTCCCTATGTAAAGCCTAAGTAAGACTAAGGCCCCACATCGCGGAAAACCTGTTTTTTTTTTTAGCTCAATATTTGAGCCAAAGTGAAGAAAGGGAGTTGAAAATATAAAGAAAACACTTATACATTTAATTTCTGCCAAATCCATCCATGGCTTTGGCTTAAAAATTTGCAACAAAAAGTGCAGCTTTTCTGCAATGTGTGACCTCAGCCTGAAGGTAGTAAGTAGGATTCCTACTCAGAGCATGTGGGAAGGTGGTGCTTACTGGATTGCTGAAGTATGTTAATTCAACTTATTGTTAAGGAGGTTGGGAATTGAAACTCACCTATCAAATATTTATGGATTACTGTTTGTTAGAATAGGCCATCAATATAAAAGTCCCAGAAAACCCACTACATGTATAAGGTTTGTGTAATGACAAGGATAATACACCCACAATTTGTTTTTGATCTTTGCAAATGTCCCTGAGATGCATTGCTATAAATTTTTAATATGGTAATTAAAGTGATAGTCCCATTGAGGACACTTATGGGTAAGATTGCTGGGTCCCCCAGCCATCAGGAGAATGGGGGAATAAGAGTCCCATTCCTTGTGAAAGGAGTGTCAGTATGCTTGTGTGAAGGACACAAATCGCATTGTGGATAGGGAATAAGTATCCTTAATAGGAAATCCCCTTTAAATCTTCCAGTTTTATCTTACATGGCTCCATGCACATGCCAGATCCATAAAGACACTCTGTGTTGTAGTACAGACTCCATTACTTGTAGGTGGGGATACCTCCTTCTATGATCTCCCTTCCCCTGTATGCCTTCCAGAAGTAAATAATGATAAAGCGTCATTCTCCATATCTGAACCAGCAATTTTATAGGAACAGTTTACATTGCAGGAAAGCCTTCATATAAAACCGGAGCCAGTCAGAAGTACTGTAAAGGGACTTATGGCTGTGATTGGGAGTCCTATTACTGTTCCAAACTCTATGTGACTGTAATATGGCTGAAGACTAAGTAGTAAGCAAGAAAACATGTGGAACAACACTAAACCAGTTGTGACCAATTGAAATGTTTTTTTCTGCTACATAAACATAAGGATAAGCTTTAATGATTGTCTTTTATGGTCAGATTGTTAACTTTCATTGCTGCATCTTTTGGCAAGTTTAACACATTTTTAGTAATAAGCATAGAACATTGAAACTGAAGCTTTCTGCTGTGAACTGTAATGTGCCCGCTCCTCCACAAAGGTAAAAACGTCAATCCTATTAGCCTTGTGTGATCTTATATGGGGTGAAGCGTAGCTGATTATAACAGGCAGTGCCCTGCTTCACCCAAGATAAAGCAGAGCCAAGCGTTCACACTATTGATTAGCATTCACAGAGCTGCAGGATACGACTTCTCTTATTAGACTCCACAGTCTGCTAGTGTTGGGGAAGCTGTGATATTCACTGTTAGCAAATTAGCTCAAATGAGAGCCAAGACGAAAATTGTCTCTTCGGTTGGTTCTAACTTGTGTTCTGTTTCGATAAGAACTAGAAGTAATTAAATACAGGACACCAAGTACTAAAGCATTTGATGAAATACAAGAACTTGTCTTAACTGAGAATTGCATGTGTAATGTTTTCAGTTTATTCATTTTATTTTTTGCAGTAGTTGCATATTTTAAAAAAGTTCTTTGGTTTAAAAAAAACCTAAATGACCCAGCATTACATGGACAGCAAAATTCCCCACCCCCTAATTTCAGTTGTACATTGTAGATGGAGGTTTCCACACAGATTACAGTTGATGACTAGAGGTCCAAGTAGCAGGACACCCTTTGGTCATATTATCCTAGCCACACAATGGTAGGTTTCTAGGTTTGATACAGTACTTTGGGAAGTCCTCTGTTCTGCTGGCCAGACACATGGCAATACATTGGACATATTTTTGGATAATATACTGTGAACTTTCCAACTGTTCTTCAACTGTTTTTTTTATTTTTTGCCAGATGCCACAAAAATATACAGTTTGTTTAAAACGTAAGTCAATGGATGACATGAACATACTGTATACATAGGTTGAAAAAGACACAGGTCCATCATGATAAACCTTTTTCCATCAACTATACAGCAATAATTGCTAGTTTAGGTATAACCATCAATGCCAACTACTCCAACTGGAAAGAACCCTTTCTAGTACAGATGTCTAAATTCCTTTTCTTCTCCATGCAGTAAATGTCTCTTGGTCCTTTGTAAAGCCCTTAGAATGAAAAAATACTGTACTTGCTCTTTATATATATATATATATATATATTAGGCTGCAAATATCAGTGGCATACATTTGGTAACACTGTATGTCAAAAGTGGAGCCCAATGACAGTATATTTTGTTGCTTGTTTAACCTCAATCTGTTTTATCTTGTCATGCATGGATGACTTTTCACTGACTGAATTTTCTTTTTTTTCAGGAATATTTAGATGAAAATGAAGAGGATTTTCCTGACTCAGCATTGCACTATCCAGCCAGTTTAAGGAGTGGATATTCTATTGTAAGTAAAGGAATGTTTGTTTATGGCCTCACTTTGGGGATGTGCTAGTTTTGTGGCTATTGGGCAGGCTTTTGGATTTTATCTTCTGTTTATGTATGTCTGATCACTTCCATGACACATTGATTAGTCATTTATTAAAAAGTTATTCATGATCACAATTAAAAGCTTTCTGGTTTATAAAAATAGCTCTGGATGTGTACAAAATGTAAACCTTTTAGAATACACTTACCCTATTAACCCTGCTGCAGCCCACTATATTTCTATGTGAATATGATACATTTCATTATATCAGTGGAATCAAGTCAGGTGTAATACAGAAGTACAGTATATTACATTTTATGATCACATAGATTTACTAGAATTACCTAGAAATCTCACTCTAAGGAACTGCAATTTGTTAAGTCATCCAGTCCAGGACTTGTATCTTTTTTTAAGCTTAGTTTTATTATAAGGTTTTCCATTTATCGACTGTCTATAGAGTTGCACCATTTATAATTATCCAATCCTCTTGTGTAATAGAGGGGCTTTAGGCCCACTCAGATAACAGGACCAAGGGGAAGCTACCCTATAGCTACTCCCCTCCTATAGCTATTCCCCAATGATGTAATTCTGTACGAGCAGTTCTTCACTCCTAGTTTGTACAATAACATATTATGTACTTCTGTGTCATTGTGGTTTGTATCATTTGTAATGATAATTATGGAAAAGTAAAAGACTTGTTTACTCAGCATTTGTTAGTGTTATTCCATATAATATAACAATATTGGATTGTATCTCTTCTACATAAAGTCAAGTAACGTCAAGAGTTAATAATAAGATAAAAGAAAAATGGGCTTTTGTTCGGGTAGTCACAGCTTTGGAAGCAGCTTTATTATCTATAGATTTCTTTGTAACAGCCTGGATCAGAATATTATTATAGTCTTCTGTAAAACACAAAGCCAAGCAGGACTCAATGAGACTGTGAAGTACTGCCACATTATTCTCTGAGAGTATCTCACAGTTCAGCTCTGTGGTATATGGATGTTGAATAAAGGCATAAAAACGCACCAAGGAGGCAGATATTCTTGTCAGATGTGCGGTTGGTCCTGTAAGTACTGGCTAGTCATTGTTGTAATAAAGAGAGGGACTTCTCCTATTGTTTAGGTATCTGTTCTAAGTAAGTAAGTAGCCAAGTCAATGACAAATAATGCAAAATTCTTAGTTTTGAGGCTCCTAATATGTATAATGAGTAAAACAATGTGTTGTCTTCTGCATAACTGCAGAGAATCTACTCTCCAGTACAAATGACCATGGTCCCATGAAATAAAAGGTGCAGAAGTATTGGTTGTACAAACTAATATGTACCACCAATTCTTCGATACAAGTAAGACCACTATATTTTGACAGAAAAGTGGGGATCAAGAGGTGTTATCTCTTCTCACTAACATAAATCCAAATGCATATAGTCTCAGTGCTTGTAGTGATGATTTATGGGGAAGTGGTTTGTATCCTATCTCTTTCTAGCTGTTCCAAAATCATAGTCCTATCAGTCTGTGGTTATGAGGGCATGTTGGAATATGTAGTTTGGAACAACTTGAGAGCTATAGGTTGGGTAACACTAGTGTAGGGAATGACTGTACTGATCATATTAATTTCTTACAGTGATTGTCCCATGTAGACAAGCACCAGTCCATATGACCTATAAGGGCATATGGACATCACAGAGAGGGTCTTATGCTCTGAACTCTGTTCTATGAGTAAAAACAGAGAGCTCCTCTGTTAAAACAGCTCATATCTCTGGATCTGAGCCATATGTAGGTCAGAAAAGGTTCTGCATTTCTCTACATTCTTGAACAATATTTCTTGATGAAATAATAGTGCCTTTGTGACAAATACAAAGAGATTACATATGTTTGGCGCAGCTTCGGTAATGACTAAGTAAATAACTTTTCTGTTTAAGTAAAACAGCTTCATATTGGCAGAAATATCATTACTCCAGCCCAAATGTTCTTCCTCTTCAAGTCTCATCCACAAAGCCAGATTTTCTAATGAGCCATTACCTGTAAGTGTGCGGCGCACAGAGCTATAATATTGCTGAGCTTGTTATTTGGTTGTTTTGATAGCTCGCTGGGGCAATAGATTTACCAATATGCTACGAGCTACTTTTAGGTTAAGCTAACAATCGAAGTAGTGTAACTAATATTACTCATGAATGCAAATCAAAAAAAATTATGAACAGATGTATATGGTATTAAAATGACTGTTTGTGACCACCATTTTTTCCATCTGAGGCATCAGATATAGGTCATGTCTTAAACTTTTCATAGCTTTTAGGCATTTTGTCAGCTATTTGACATAATTACCTTCAGTACAATAATGAAAATCATTATCCACATGGAAAATCTTTTTGATCATTATATCTTTCAATACATATTGTTTACCAAGAATGCTTCTCAGATGAAGAGCTACTGTGGCTCTATAGCTATCCTATAGCTATGGTTTTATAGTAATCCTTACTTCTTTCAATTGCTTATTGGAATTATACATTTTCTTGTGCTTGTCTTTCCCAGTGGCAGCTTACCTACTACTGACTGAATATTTTGGCCAATAATATTAAATAATAATATAATAATGGTAATAGTTAATGTATTAATGAGAAAATTGAACACTAGATTGCTAATAATGTTAATAAGGCTGGGTTCACATATGTGTCTTTCAGTATGTTCTTCTGTCGTAGGACTAAACAGCTAAATCTAAACAAAACTAAAAATGGAATATGTCTAATAATGGACAGCAACAGATCCCGAAGGACCCCTTTGACTATAATGGGTTCGGTTGTGTATCTGTTAATTTCGCCGGATGAAAAGCCCTGCATGTAGGATTTTTTTCATCTGCAATTTTAGATTCTGGTATGAGGCTCCAACACAGATGTGAATGTAGCCTAAGCAGTGACATGTCTGAGAAGTACCAATTTGTACTCCTCTTTAACTAGGTCAAATGTCCAATATTACTTTGTAGCAATTTCAGTGGATGGATTCCTCAGACCCTGTTTGTTTTTGAGAAATCATATACTGTATAGCATATACTTTACTTTATATTGCTGTGCATCTCTATGTGAAGGTCTATTATTTTCTTGCCTTTTCTCTTGGTGTGGTATTTCTAATTCTTTTATCATTGCTGCTTTTTGCTTCTCTTCTTTCTATAAGAATGCCCAGCCAGTCTCGGACAAGAAGTGGACCCACTTAAGTGTCCCTGATGCTGATGCTGATACTGTGAGTTCTAACCCTTGTACTTATTTCTCTGTCGTCCTTTCATCTTTTACTTGCATTTCTCCTTTATTGTACAATTCCTAGCTATTCTTGGTTACATTCTTTTGGTAGTGATAGTTTTACATAAGAACTGTACAGGTTAATAGAGAATTTTCTTGCATACATAGGTGAGAACAAAGTGAGGATTGTGCATAGTAGAATTGTGTCCTTCAAGAGGTTGCTTCACAATGACCATTTCTTCCCATACGGATCCCTGAACATATGGACATCACATAAGAGTGTGATTGTCTTATCTTAATAACTACCATATAATGCTACATTTCCTTTACAACAACCACAGCAGGGGAAGTACAGCCAGATTTAGCTGTCCCTAGTGATAATAATTGATCAGTGTGTATAAGAGAAAGCTGTACCCAATGCAAACAATTGATCCCTGGCCTGGCTTATATTGTCTGGTTATGTTTCTTGTTCTATAAATGATAACAATTTAGATGTTTGACATTTGCTCATTCAAGGTAGATTGCCATAGAAGATACACAGTTCTTCTGGAACCATAATTGTTCTTGTCACCCCTACTTTGTCTAATAGAACTTACAACAAATACAATACAACTTACACAGTGGCGTAACTAGGAATGGCTGGGCCCCAAGGCGAACATTTGACATGGGGCCCCTCCCCAAGCCGCCGCCCCCAACCCCCCAAGCCGCCGCCCCCAACCCCCCACACACACAAACCGCATTCCTGCGCACACTATTATGCCCCATAGTGGCCCCTGCACACGGTATTATGTCCCATAGTGGCCCCTGCACACGGTATTATGCCCCTTAGTGGCCCCTGCACACGGTATTATGCCCCATTGTGGCCCCTGGACACGGTATTATGCAACATAGTGGCCCCTGCACACAATATTATGCCCCATAGTGGCCCCTGCACACAGTAGTTTGCCCCATAGTGGCGCCTGCACGCAGTAGTTTGCCCCATAGTAGCCCCTGCACACAATAGTTTGCCAATAGTGGCCCCTGCACACAGTAGTTTGCCCCATAGTAGCCCCTGCACACAGTAGTTTGCCCCATAGTGGCCCCTGCACACAGTAGTTTGCCCCATAGTGGTCCCTGCACACAGTAGTTTGCCCCATAGTGGCCCCTGCACACAGTAGTTTGCCCCATAGTGGCCCCTGCACACAGTAGTTTGCCCCATAGTGGCCCCTGCACACAGTATTATGCCCCATAGTGGCCCCTGCACACAGTAGTTTGCCCCATAGTAGCCCCTGCACACAGTAGTTTGCCCCATAGTGGCCCCTGCACACAGTAGTTTGCCCCATAGTGGTCCCTGCACACAGTAGTTTGCCCCATAGTGGCCCCTGCACACAGTAGTTTGCCCCATAGTGGCCCCTGCACACAGTAGTTTGCCCCATAGTGGCTCCTGCACACAGTATTATGCCCCATAGTGGCCCCTGCACACAGTAGTTTGCCCCATAGTAGCCCCTGCACACAGTAGTTTGCCCCATAGTGGCCCCTGCACACAGTATTATGCCCCATAGTGGCCCCTGCACACAGTAGTTTGCCCCATAGTAGCCCCTGCACACAGTAGTTTGCCCCATAGTAGCCCCTGCACACAGTAGTTTGCCCCATAGTGGCCCCTGCACACAGTAGTTTGCCCCATAGTGGCCCCTGCACACAGTAGTTTGCCCCATAGTGGCCCCTGCACACAGTAGTTTGCCCCATAGTGGCCCCTGCACACGGTATTATGTCCCATAGTGGCCCCTGCACACGGTATTATGCCCCTTAGTGGCCCCTGCACACGGTATTATGCCCCATTGTGGCCCCTGGACACGGTATTATGCCCCATTGTGGCCCCTGGACACGGTATTATGCAGCATAGTGGCCCCTGCACACAATATTATGCCCCATAGTGGCCCCTGCACACAGTAGTTTGCCCCATAGTGGCGCCTGCACGCAGTAGTTTGCCCCATAGTAGCCCCTGCACACAGTAGTTTGCCCCATAGTGGCCCCTGCACACAGTAGTTTGCCCCATAGTAGCCCCTGCACACAGTAGTTTGCCCCATAGTGGCCCCTGCACACAGTAGTTTGCCCCATAGTGGCCCCTGCACACAGTAGTTTGCCCCATAGTGGCCCCTGCACACAGTAGTTTGCCCCATAGTGGCCCCAGCACACGGTATTATGTCCCATAGTGGCCCCTGCACACGGTATTATGCCCCTTAGTGGCCCCTGCACACGGTATTATGCCCCATTGTGGCCCCTGGACACGGTATTATGCAGCATAGTGGCCCCTGCACACAATATTATGCCCCATAGTGGCCCCTGCACACAGTAGTTTGCCCCATAGTGGCGCCTGCACGCAGTAGTTTGCCCCATAGTAGCCCCTGCACACAGTAGTTTGCCCCATAGTGGCCCCTGCACACAGTAGTTTGCCCCATAGTAGCCCCTGCACACAGTAGTTTGCCCCATAGTGGCCCCTGCACACAGTAGTTTGCCCCATAGTGGCCCCTGCACACAGTAGTTTGCCCCATAGTGGACCCTGCACACAATAGTTTGCCCCATAGTGGCCCCTGCACACAGTAGTTTGCCCCATAGTGGCCCCTGCACACAGTATTATGCCCCATAGTGGCCCCTGCACACAGTATTATGCCCCATAGTGGCCCCTGCACACAGTAGTTTGCCCCATAGTAGCCCCTGCACACAGTAGTTTGCCCCATAGTAGCCCCTGCACACAGTAGTTTGCCCCATAGTGGCCCCTGCACACAGTAGTTTGCCCCATAGTGGCCCCTGCACACGGTATTATGTCCCATAGTGGCCCCTGCACACGGTATTATGCCCCTTAGTGGCCCCTGCACACGGTATTATGCCCCATTGTGGCCCCTGGACACGGTATTATGCAGCATAGTGGCCCCTGCACACAATATTATGCCCCATAGTGGCCCCTGCACACAGTAGTTTGCCCCATAGTGGCGCCTGCACGCAGTAGTTTGCCCCATAGTAGCCCCTGCACACAGTAGTTTGCCCCATAGTGGCCCCTGTACACAGTAGTTTGCCCCATAGTAGCCCCTGCACACAGTAGTTTGCCCCATAGTGACCCCTGCACACAGTAGTTTGCCCCATAGTGGCCCCTGCACACAGTAGTTTGCCCCATAGTGGCCCCTGCACACAGTATTATGCCCCATAGTGGCCCCTGCACACAGTAGTTTGACCCATAGTAGCCCCTGCACACAGTAGTTTGCCCCATAGTGGCCCCTGCACACAGTATTATGCCCCATAGTGGCCCCTGCACACAGTAGTTTGCCCCAAAGTAGCCCCTGCACACAGTAGTTTTCCCCATAGTAGCCCCTGCACACAGTAGTTTGCCCCATAGTGGCCCCTGCACACAGTAGGTTGCCCCATAGTGGCCCCTGCACACAGTAGTTTGCCCCATAGTGGCCCCTGCACACAGTATTATGCCCCATAGTGGCCCCTGCACACAGTAGTTTGCCCCATAGTAGCCCCTGCACACAGTAGTTTGCCCCATAGTAGCCCCTGCACACAGTAGTTTGCCCCATAGTGGCCCCTGCACACAGTAGTTTGCCCCATAGTGGCCCCTGCACACAGTAGTTTGCCCCATAGTGGCCCCTGCACACAGTATTATGCCCCATAGTGGCCCCTGCACACAGTAGTTTGCCCCATAGTAGCCCCTGCACACAGTAGTTTGCCCCATAGTAGCCCCTGCACAAAGTAGTTTGCCCCATTTTGGCCCCTGCACACAGTATTATGCCCCATAGTGGACCACCCATGAACGATTATTATACTCTGGGGTCTTTTCAGACCCCAGAGTATAATGATCGGAGACCCAGGGGAGGATAGAAACATAGAAAACACTGCAACTTACCTCTTCCTCGCTCCGGTGCACTCCCGTGCGCTACTTCGGCCATCTTCAATGTCGGACCGGATCTCGCGCGATCCAGGCCGGCGTCGCGACGCATAATGATGTTGGCTGACGTCTGGGACGTCACCAAACAGGCCCGAAGCCTGCGGAGCGGCGGAGAGGTGAGTTACAGTGTTTTTTATGTTCGCTCACCTCCCCTGGGCCGCCGATCGTTATCTCCGGGGTCTCAAAAGACCCCGGAGTATAACGATAGCAGTGTTTGTGGGGTTCGCGGTAGCGACTGCCACAGGGCTCCGGGCCCCGTAATGTTCTGGGCCCTGTGGCAGTCGCTACCACTGCTACCCCGGTAGTTACGCCCCTGAACTTACAATACGATTTGCAACAGTCTTCTACTTATATGTAGCCAGCACGACTTTTGATACACCCATACACTGCAGTGTCTATTTACTTTTTAACAACTCTTATTAGCCCATCTTCTTGCACCTTATCAATCTTCTAGGTGCAAGTGGGGGTGTACACTGCATATGATTTCATTTGTCTAGAATCTCTTGACCTGTATATCTAGTACTGCTATCCAAGCCTTTATGGGCCAATATTCAGCTTGAAATACAACATTTTGTATATTATACAGTGCTGGCCAAAAGTATTGGCACCCCTGCAATTCTGTCAGATAATACTCAATTTCTTCCAGAAAATGATTGCAATCACAAATGCTTTGGTAATAATATCTTCATTTAATTTGTCGTCAATGGAAAACCACAAAAAGAATTGTCCAAAAGCCAAATTGGATATAATTCCACACCAAACATAAAAAAGTGGGTGGACAAAAGTATTGGCACCCTTTGAAAAATCATGTGATGCTTCTCTAATTTGTGTAATTAACAGCACCTGTTACTTACCTGTGGCACATAACAGGTGGTGGCAATAACTAAATCACACTTGCAGCCAGTTGAAATGGATTAAAGTTGACTCAACCTCTGTCCTGTGTCCTTGTGTGTACCACATTGAGCATGGAGAAAAGAAAGAAGACCAAAGAACTGTCTGAGGACTTGAGAAACAAAATTGTGAGGTAGCATGAGCAATCTCAAGGCTACAAGTCCATCTCCAAAGACCTGAATGTTCCTGTGTCTACCGTGCGCAGTGTCATCAAGAAGTTTAAAGCCCATGGCACTGTGGCTAACCTCCCTAGATGTGGACGGAAAAGAAAAATTGACGAGAGATTTGAACGAAAGATTGTGCGGATGGTGGCTAAAGAACCTCGACTAACATCCAAACAAGTTCTAGCTGCCCTACAGTCCGAGGGTACAACAGTGTCAACCCATACTATCCGTCGGCGTCTGAATGAAAAGGGACTCTATGGTAGGATACCCAGGAAGACCCCACTTCTGACCCAGAGACATAAAAAAGCCAGGCTGGAGTTTGCCAAAACTTACCTGAAAAAGCCAAAAACTTTTTGTAAGAATGTTCTCTGGTCAGATGAGACAAAAGTAGAGCTTTTTGGGAAAAGGCATCAACATAGAATTTACAGGAAAAAAAAAAAAAGAGGCCTTCAAAGAAAAGAACATGGTCCCTACAGTCAAACATGGCGGAGGTTCCCTGATGTTTTGGGGTTGCTTTGCTGCTTCTGGCACTGGACTGCTTGACCGTGTGCATGGCATTATGAAGTCTGAAGACTACCAACAAATTTTGCAGCATAATGTAGGGCCCAGTGTGAGAAAGCTGGGTCTCCCTCAGAGGTCATGGGTCTTCCAGCAGGACAATGACCCAAAACACACTTCAAAAAGCACTAGAAAATGGTTTGAGAGAAAGCACTGGAGACTACTAAAGTGGCCAGCAATGAGTCCAGACCTGAATCCCATAGAACACCTGTGGAGAGATCTCAAGATGGCAGTTTGGAGAAGGCACCCTTCAAATCTCAGGGACCTGGAGAAATTTGCCAAAGAAGAATGGTCTAAAATTCCAGCAGAGCATTGTAAGAAACTCATTGATGGTTACCGGAAGCGGTTGTTCGCAGTTATTTTGTCTAAAGGTTGTGCTACCAAGTATTAGGCTGAGGGTGCCAATACTTTTGTCCGGACCATTTTTGGAGTTTTGTGTAAAATGATCAATGATTTGACTTTTTTTTTTTCATTCTCTTTTGTGTTTTTTCATTGCAAGCTAAATAAATGAAGATATTATTACCAAAGCATTTGTGATTGCAATCATTTTCTGGAAGACATTGAGTATTATCTGACAGAATTGCAGGGGTGCCAATACTTTTGGCCAGCACTGTAGACAATATAGGGCATACAGAATTCACACATGAATCCTTACTTGGGACCCCACTTTATGTGTCAGAGATGAGAACTGCTTCCTAGAGCAGCTCATGCCTTGGCACACTAGAATGTATATTAAATCATTTGCATGCATGCAGTGTAATAACACTCCCTACAGGACTAAATAACATTCATTATTAAGGCTAAGGCTCCACGTAGAAAGCTGCAACAAAAAAGCGCTGCAAGAAAAACTGCAGCAGCAACACATTGCGTTTTTTCCCACAGCGCTTTTCACAGAAAGTCCATACAGGAAACTTTCTGCTTTCATTATATCTATAGGGAAACCACCAGCATTTCCGAAGGTATAATTGACCTGCTGCGATTTCCAAAACTGCAGCGGTTTTGGAAATTGCAGCATTTACGCTGCTCATTTTTTTCCTCAAAGCATGTATTTTTCTGCAATTCAACTTTGCAGTGACTGTTAAATGCCATGGCCAAACCGCTGCGTTTACATCACGTAGCGTCCCGCAGTAAAAAAGCTAAAATCCCATCCACTTTGCTGTGACTGTAAAACGCTGCGGTTTTTTCCACAACATTTCCGCTGTGGCCAAACCGCGGCATTTACACCACATGGGTATAAACTTAAAAGGGTTTTTTCTGTTTGAGCCAACCCTTCTTATAAATTACTATAAAGACATTAAAACTTGTCAGTTCAGCTAATCCATGATTGGTACAAAATTATCATCTATAACTGATCTATTCTGTTAGTCAAAAAAGATTTTAGAGCAGTTAACCAAGTATTTCCCATGTGGTATGATAAAAGCATTTATTATCTTCATCAAATTGAAAGATTCCAGAAACCTATTTGCCAGCTAGAGCCATGTAGAATTGGGGTTAGTAAGTATTATATAATATTACTTGTTATTCAACGCGCTGACACATTTGTGTAATCAATAGCATATTAAACTGACAGGCATTATGCCTGGTCTAACACACTTTCACCTAAAGTAATGGCAGTCAGTCTTAATGCATAGTCTTGTTGTTTATGGTTCCCTTGAGAGTACTAGAGTGGTATGGCAGATCCTTTAAAGATAAGGAGTGGAAAAAACAACTACATTAACTATGTATTATATAGCAAGAATATCAATACTGTCACTATACAGTACTCAAGAATTACATGAAGAGACAGAGAGATACAGTGTAGCATATATCATTATTATTCTAGAAGATTTTCAGGTAACTTACTTTTATATATTGTGACCTAATCTATACAGTATCTATGTGAGATCACATTGTTTGTTAATATCATTTTTCACATTGATTACATATTTTGTGCTTACATTTTAAGCTTTCAGTCTAGACAAGTCTTCCAACCACACTCTAATAACTTTTTTTTTTTTCTTGCTAACTGCTATATTGTGGAATAAAATGACAAAAGCTCTCCAAGCCTTTATTTGATCCCTGGGCTCTAAGCTCAGGGACCATAGGTGAAGGTGTTAGAACACATTGCATGTTTCACTCTTCTCAATGAGCATGAAATATGTAAGTATTCCTTGGGCTAACAAACAGTGCTGAAATTCAGTGACCCCCCCCCCCTCTGCTCCATTTCGTGGTACAACCCCTTTAAGTACCCCATAACAAGAATACTGTTTACAATGCTGTAGTACAGGGATTCTCAACTGGCGGACCGTCAGCTGTCCGGACACCTGCCTTCCAGTTCTTTCATTATGACAGTGGACGGTAGAGACGTTGATGTCCCGGCCGCAGTCCCCAAGCCCTGATCCCTTGCACTAGTGACAGCAGAGATCGATAATCATCCCTGCTGCCTTCACACATGAGGACTCTTGTACAGACAGCAAGGATGATTATCGATCCCTGCTGCTGCTTAGTGTAAGGGATCAGGACTTGAGGAGAGAGGCCAGGAGATGTATGTTCCTTCCGGCCGGCCGCTGTTAATGTTAATTATGTGTGGGGGCACTAATTATACTGTGAGGGGGAGTACTAAGGAACCTGCTGCGAGGAGGTACAATAATGGGGCATATTATACTGTGTGGGGGCATTAATGTCACATTAGTACCCCCCACAGTATAATGCTCTTTAGTGCCCCCACCTACAGTATAATGCCCCTTATTGCCCCATCCATATTATATTGTACCCACCCACAGTATAATGTCCCTTAATGCCTTCACTCACAGTATAATGGTCTTTAATGCCCCTATCCCCAGTTCAATGCTCCTTAATGCTCCCACTCACAGTACAATGCTCCTTAGTGCCCTCACCCACAGTATAATTCTCCTTAGTGCCTCCACCCATAGTATAATGCTCCTTAATGCCCCCACTCACAGTATAATTCTTGTTAGTGCCCCCACCTACCATATAATGCTCCTTAATGCCCCCCGCTTACAGTAAAATGCAACGTTAGTGCCCCCTTGCACACAATATAATGCCACATTAGGAAATATTTTTTCCAAGTTTTTCTTGTCTAAACATGGGATGTGCTATATGGATGGGATATATATGGGATATATATGGATGGGATAGTCAGTTTTTGTTTTTTGTCTGTAAAATAGAATAATTGGTGGATGTGTTCAGCTGTTGTTCAGCTCAGACTTTTACTTTTTGGCACAATCCAGTCAATGGACCTTTACTAAAAGTAGTTGAGTACCCCTTCTGTAGTAGTTAGAAGATTAGCAGACACAGCGGAGAAAGACGTATACAGTATTAGTTTTACTTTTGGACTAAAATCTATTGAGCTATGCCATTTCATTTTAATTATTTAAAGAGAAACTGTTAGGTCGATTTGGGACACTAAAACACCCACAGGTCCTTATAGGCCTGGGGTTTAGTGTTCCAAATTGCCCTGTTTTAAAACCATTTGTGCCTGCAATTAAAAAAAAAAATAAACCTTTATACTTACCTAGAAATGAGTCTGATGACTCTCACCGGACTCCTCTCTGGTGCTCCCTGCGTCTGTTCAGTTCTTCAGTGAACCAAGGACATATACCCCAGCTTCAATGTGCAAGTGCTGGAGGTACAGGCCATGCGCACTGAAACTAAGGTGTACTCCTCCCGACTTCATTGAAGAACTGTGCCAGTGTGGGGAGTACAGTGGCAGGGTAAGTATAAAGTTTTTTTTTATTTTTATTGCGGGCACGGATGGCTTTATTACAGGGCGATTTGGGACACTAAACCCCCGGTCCATAAGGGCCTTGGGTGGTTTAGTGTCCCAAATTAATCTGACAGGTTCCCTTTAATTAATGTTTTTATCTGCATTTTTTTGCAGTTTTTCAGCTGTTGCTTAGCAGCAGGCACTGCGAGCAGGTGGCACATCTAGATTCCTCCTCCAAAATGTATTTTTACTTTTATTATCTAATAGACAAAGCACTGACCCAAATGATGAACTTCAAAGTCCTTAAGTGAAATTGGATGAGTTTAGTAGGAGAAATCCCGGTAATCCCTTTGTTTTTACTGACTTCCTGGCCTTCTTCCAGTGAATCTGTGATTAGGTTTGTGGCTCTTATAAATCTCTCTTTAAATGGTGCATTAACTTGCTCAGCTACAGTGAAGACTTTGTTAAGAAGAAAAAGGAAAATCAATAGCAAATAATTCAAAGACTGTTACCTCGGCCCCTTGTCAGGCACTTGGGATGTTATGGATAGGTTTCAAGATTCCACTTGAAATAGCATAGGTGATGCAGAACCTCAGATAGCCCTTACTATTATATTGTATTATACAAATGGAATGGATTACACAGCCCTTTTGGTTCTAGAGGCGTAACATGAAGCTGATGGACCCCAATGCAAGATATGTAACAGGACCCTCTTACCATGGGCTATCCATTTGGGCCCCCTAAGTTCCAGGGCTCAGAAGCAATTGTTACCTCTGCATCCCCTATAACTACGCCCCCTTTGAGCTCTTCTGGATTTTCAAAGCTCTCACTTTCTAAAGATATTTAGTTTGGCACTCAATAACTGTCGATTGTGACACATTCAATCAATAAGTGTGGAGAATTACTCTTAAAGTAAGTGGGTCTCTAACATGAGTAAATTACATTTACAAATAGAATATTAAAGACATCAGAAAGCCACAAACTCCCCTAAAGTGATTCCTATATAAACCTTTTATATGGTTTCGTTGGCATAATGAACTTGTGGGGTACCAAGTTAGTGAAAAATGAAGCTACAAGGGCTGCACTCTTCTTTCCTTTAGAATATGTATTTTCTCTGAATCTTTTTCACATTAATATCCAGTAACAAGTAATTTAATCACACTGAAATACCAGATGTTAAAATAAATCAAGTAAAAACAAACCCCAGAATGTAGTATAGGCCTTACTATTTGTGCAGTCTAAGTTAGATGATCTACCGGAGGACCAGGGACACACATATGTGACACACAGAGGAAACTGTTGCAGAATTTTGCATGCCTTTTTTCATATGCCCCAATGCCCTATAACATGCACAGTTACTCACTAATTGCACAAAACATCTTAATATATGGAAATTCTGCTGCTCCCTTCTGCTTTACAAGGTGCTGTAGAACAGTGCCTCAGTTATGCCCCCCAGGGATATGTGCTGCAACTGAGAAGAATGCTGGTCTCTGACACCACTTGCCATCTTTAAAGCTTAACTGATCAGAACCCTGCAGTACCCACTGGACAGTCCCAGGTTTCAACCACTGTCCCATGGAATCTGCCTGTCTGAAATCTCCTTTCTCAGCATTGGTCATACCCCCCTTTCTGACAGTCACTCTCAGTGCCGCTGCCTCTGTTCTTCTGCTTGGCTCCACCTTTTGTGCAGACTATGGAGCTGTAAAGTAGCTGGTTCAGTATTCAGTATGGGGTAATAGCGACGTAGTTATTCAGTACTGAGGGAACTGGGGAAGCATTATACAGTGTGGGAACACTAAGGGATCATTATACTTGGGGACAAGCTTTGTGGGAGCAAAAAGAGGGCATTATACTGTATGGGGGCAGTGAGGGGGCATTAAAAAATAGGAGACACACCAGTCCTGGAAGAGTGAGCAAATCTTCCAGTCCTGGGAGAAGGCTTCTGCATCGAGTAGACTCTGGGTCATCTCATAAAAAATGGTTAAATTTTGTCAAAAGTGGTGTAGCCACTACCAAAATTTTTATTCCCTCTTCACATTGAAACTGGAACAATCACATGATAGCCAGCATTACATTGTGGTGTCCATCACTTTGATGGAAAGAACAGTGCCGCATGCTGTACTATTCTTCAAATCAAATGTGATATAACAGCTGAAAGAGGCTCCAAAAGATGTCCTATTTTTTAAGCACTTTTAACTGATCTGTACTTTGGGGGTACTTGATGGGAACTTTTTACACAAAGGGGTACTTTACTTGAAAATGTTGTGAAACACCACTGTAGAGCAGTATAGCTATTAACTTTGGCATTGGTCAAGAATGTCAAGTCTCAAGCGGTCAGTTAAGGGCAATGTTAAAGTATGATGGGGAACCCTGTCCCCTGGGACACTTGCCGATACTGAGAATAACAACCCTATCTCCCCATTTACTGCCAGAAGACTATCCCATTACAGAAAGTAGGAAGAATGCCCGTGTTTGACTTTTTCTGACATTTTCTTTAATTTGATCTATGTGGAAAATAATACTAAATGACAGAAACACGACAAAGTGGACTATATTTATAACAGCTTCCATGTGTGGGTATTGTCATCAAAATGTGACTTATCGCATACAGTACACATTCATCTCATACATATAGCAGCTGCTTTTTTGGTAACTATACCATTGCTTACGAGCTTCGAATGTGATACAGCAACTGTAGATAGAACTCCTGTTCATTGTAGTTGCTTGCTGCAATTTACCCGTACATGGAACCCATCATGGTACAGAAAAGAAAGTTGATGCTTTATTGCAACATCCAATAAAAATAATATGCAGTCATCAATACCAACAGGCATATAGGAAATCTCTGTAGACTCTGCTTGTGATATCAGAATTTTGGTGGTGCACAGCTCTCAAATTCACTGCATACACTATATCTTCAAGCAGAAAAATAGAAAAGAAGAGCGGCAACTCACCATTTCGGTATATAAAATCCACATTTATTTCGGCTCATTAAAAACACTTCCAAGCGGGCAAAAGAGGGCAGCAGTAAGGTGACTGAGAGTAACAGCTGTTTCTCTTACACCATGCTCCCTTAGACTCAGGATTGTAAAATATTAAAATACATTAGAAAGTTGCAAAAGGACAAGATCACTAATAAGTACAAACACTACCCTGTTCTTAATACAGCACATGTTACATTAAATCGTTAAATAAACCTAACTTATAAACAAAAATGGGGTAACTAAGGACTCAGCTCCCTCTTGCTTATTTTCTAGAATAACAAGTAGGCATCGCTTGCTGAAAAATGTTGCAATATACATAATGATCAAAACTATGCTTTCTCATATCACGCTACTGTTGTAGCAATTTGATATGCAGAACAAATTCTACTGAATACTTTCTGTAAAAACCTAATTAATAAAACAAACACAGATCACGGTCCCGGGAGACAGACATACAGCCTAATGGCATGTACAGTATAAGTGTCCCAATTTATTGTAATTCAGTTCACCTTATATACCATTTTACAGATAACACAATACATTGACCAGACTTCAAGGTTGTGCAATGTCTACATTGAGCAAGCCAGGGTCTCTTGGCTGAGTCATCATGTTAGCTTGTTTGACAGACAAATACACACAATTTGGTAACACTATAGTTTTAACCCTTCATTAACACTACAATGCATCATGTAAAGAATTACTTTAAAATATGTCTCTCTGTTTTATTTCAGACAAGTCTTAATAGCATGACAAGTGCCTACAGTGAGATTTGGGACTATGATAATATGAAAGTCACGGGGGAAATCATACTGAATCTTAATTACAGCTATAAAACAGGCGCTCTGAACGTCCTGGTGAAGAGCTGTAGAAATCTGGCAGTGGCCGATGAAAAGAAGAACAGAACAGACCCGTAAGAGCATTTCCATCTCTTTATTATATGTGTGATTTCAGATACAAATAATGTTTTTTGTATAGAAACTGATGCATGTGAGAAGCGTTGTATGAGTTCTTGTAAAACTGTATTTCTTACCACAAGCATCACAATTAATTACTTCCAGGACAGGAATCAATGAGCCATGTATCTTCAGTATTCGGCAACAACCAACTTCTATTCTAACCTAGTTCACAGAAAATAGTTTTTAACTGCTTTTGTCTCCTTTCTTACTATAAACTCAGTGCTCAGTGCCTCTGATAAGGATAAAGTAGGATACAACAATGTGGTTTCAAGTATAAGTAGTATTGTAAATTCTACAAAAGGTAATAAAAAAATGTATTAAATTCAAAATCTTAAAATTCAAACAGGTCACATTATTAAAAACCTTGATGCCTAAGACTAGGTTCACATTAGCACTTGGTCTCCATTTGGGGTTTCCGTCCCCCTTTCCGCTTGAAAGGACTGCTTGCAGGACTTTTCTTTCAGCATTTTTCAGGTGGAAACTCGGCGGACCCCATTATAGCCTATGGGGTCCACGGGTTTCAACGGGTAACCGCTTTTTAAGCGGATTAGGTTTCCGTTCTTCAGAATGCTTAATGCTAGTGTGAACCTAGCATCAGTGTAATATCAGATTAGTAATCACTTATTATACACATTATTTATACACATTACTGCTTACTAGTAAAGACTAAAAAATGGATGCCCATAATCTTTGTACAATAGACATAATGAAGTGCAACCTTTCATGCCAAATGTTATCCATTGCAACTCCTGAACATGGAACATTACATAATGCACATTGAATGAACATGACAGATCCTCCAACAGAGACGACTAGTAGATGGAAGTCCTGACTAGGGAACCTTTATATTATTGCAGAATTCCTTAATATGGTATTTAAAATTAGGGTTTATAAACCAGAAAACATCTCCAACCTAGTTGTTGTTAGGTACAGTGGATACATAGTAGAGCAATAACAAAACCATTGTAAAATCAATAAAAGATCTATATATCAAAATTTCAGTTATCCTCATATAAGGTAGATGTCAGTTTGTGAACATAACTCTATATTCAATGTCACATTTTTAGGTATGTAAAGGCATATCTCCTTCCTGACAAGTCACGTCAGAGCAAAAGGAAGACAAAAATAAAGACCAACACAGCTAATCCTGAATTCAATGAAGTGCTAAAGGTGAGATATATAATAATAATTATAGTTATTATCATGCTTTAGGATTTCTTTTATGTTAAACAATGCTAATGTATATATACGTTACATTATGATAATCCAATACTTGTTTACGGCTGTTAGTTTGACTTCACCCTTAATTAAAGCGACCCTCCAGTCAAAACTAAAAATATCACTCTGCATGACACATGTATGGTTAACATATCCATTGCTCTCCATTCTTCCATTGCCGCCTTCATTCCTGCTCAATGGTCGTTCTTTGGATTCTTTTCAAGAAGGCTGTGGAAAGTCTAAGACATGCCGTCTTAGACTGCTGCTCCAGAGTGGCAGAATATTAAATTGCCTGGTGATTAAAAAGTGAATTTTAAGCGATTTATATTGATTGATCAGAGTTGAATAGGGAAAGTTGGCTTGTAATATTATGTTCCATTCTACTTCCAAAATGAATTGCCTACTTCAGCCCCTAAGTTTTACAGCAATGTAAAAAGATCTAGAGCAGGAGTTGGCAACCCCCGACACGCGTGCCAAGAGTGGCACGCGAGGCTTATTTCCCTGGCACGGCAGCGGTGTGTTCACATATGTCACATCTGTTTCCCTCCGGCGTGGTGCACACAAGCTGGAGGGAAACTGATGCCAGTAGGGATCCCATAGTTTTCTATGGGATCGGTTCTGGCACAAGAGGCATCAGTTCTGGCGCCGAATTTGTGCCTCAGCCGGATGGAAAAACGTTACCTGGAGCGTTTTTCCATCCGGCTTCCTTAAAATTTCATTAGCGCCGGGTGAAGATGGATGCGGCAGCACCGGCTTCTGCACAGTCTATGTACAGTAGTAAAGCCGGTAATTGCCGGTTTCACTACTGTACCTGAGCGAATTGCTCAGGATTGGTTAAAGCTATAAAGAAACACTTGGATTCATTTTAAAGATGAGAATCTCCAAGATCACCATGATCGTCCTTAAACATCCTGAGCGATTCGCTAGTGAAAACGATGTTCTGCATTGAAATCCCAATGCAGATCTCAATTCCCGACATCGTTTTAACAGTGAATCGCTCAGAATGTGTAAGGTCAATCATGGAGATCTTGGTATCATTTTAAAGATGAGATTCTCATCCAGTTGCATCTTTGTGGCCCTAATAGATCCTTAGAAATGGGGCTCTAAATGTGTCCCCCCCCGTCCTGTGTCAGGCAGCATCTTAGAGCTAAGGAAGGAGGGGGAGGAGGGAGCTGCAGAGACAATGATAACTCCTCATTGTCTGTGCATAAGCTGCAGATGACCCCAGGGGGGTAGCAGGGACTTCTGTCTATGTTATCCCCTCTCCTATCAATCAGAGAGCATACTGTACTTTTGCTCTCTGATTGTCACATAGAGGGATAATGTAACACCCCTCTGAGCCTAATCACATAACCAGGAAGTTTATTGGCGCTGTGACCCAGACATTTACCATCCTCCAGGTCGCAGTGCCAGAAGTGTCACACCAAACACTTACACAACACATGCACAAAGTCACCAATAAAGTTTACATTTTTTCACTGTCTCTGTCCTGTCCATACCTGATCTTTATAGAGTAAAATACGCCGCCCGCCTCTCTAGTGATATCTGTTACACGCTAAAATAATAGTAATAGCAATTATCACTAGTATTATCACCATGATACCGTGTGCAGGGGCCGCTATGTGACATAATACCGTGTGCAGGGGTCGTCAGACTTACAATTATTGACCGGCACTCCGAGTACCTCAACTTTGATTTTTTTAATCAAAATCGGCACGCCGAACAAAAAAAGGTTGCCTACCCCTGATCTAGAGTATTGTTGAGCAACCAATTAAGTCACTGCTTTTAATTTATTAAAACAAGATTTAAAATTCAACAAGCGGTCTGATTGGTCGCCAAAGATGACTCCTCCCCTTCTCTTCTGTACAGGTTCTCATAAATGAGGTCCATGTGAAAAAAGTATTTCCAGGAGATAAGACAGAGCTGAGGTCATCCTATTGATCTAGCAATGTACATTGTGTTGATAAAAGGAAACGGTTCATCTTATATAATATAGAAAATTGGATCATATTAAAAGTCATAAAAGAAGACTGTGAAATCATTGTATAACTCCTCTTCTTCATTGCCTGCATTTGCTGTTATTATAGATAGATTTGTTTCTTGAAGCAGAAGTGCGCTCACGTTACTTTAGCAGTCTCTCTTCATATTTATTCCTGTCACTCAACCATAATGGTTTCTGATTGCTCTCCCTGTCTGGAAGGTAAAATAAGAAAGAATATAAAAGAAAGTGCAGTAGATTAACATTTCCAGTTTGCTGCTGAGCAGCAGATTTCCTCATTCCCTTGCCTTAGATTTGGTCATGTGTTTTTATAATTTCTATGTGCCTCTTCATCAGTGCACAAGACATATTTGCTCCTTTTGATGTAACCTAGCAACAATCAGACAAATTCAAGTGAAAACTAGAGAAATGAAACAAGCCAAGGAGCTTAAGCATGGATCAGCCTTGGATACTTAGTCTTATATAGTACAAGGAAATAATATGCACATTACAGAAACAGCATAAAATGCCGTCTTAGGCCGGGGCCCTATGTGACATAAACACTGCGGCAAAAACCCCATCTAGCGAATCCCATCCACACACAAGAGAAAAAAATGGACTGTGAAAATGCTGCGATTTCCAAAACCGTTTTTGGAAATTGCAGCATGTTAAATATACCTATGAAAATGCCGGCGGTTTCCCTATGGGTATAATTGATGCAGAAAGTCCGTAGAGGAAAACTCTGAGGATTTTCTGTGAAAAGCGCTGCTGGAAAAATCGCGATGCATTTCTGCCACATTTTCCCCGTGGCGCTATTTCGCTGCTGCCCGTTACATGGGGCCTTAGCCCTAGTATCTATAATATATACTATATATGTCTCAAAACAGTGGGGCAAATTTAATAATAATCTAATAGACTGTTTAACATTACACTAGACAGTTTTAACATGTGCCAGATTTATTGCACTGGCTGATGCAGGATTATAAATATGGTGCATCCTCGGACAGTCTAGTCTACTGTAGTTTTATATTGCCTATTTGTTTGCTGATTTTATGTGGAAAACATTGCACCAAAATGGAAAAAAATGCTGCATCTTAAAGGGAATCTGTCAGGTCAATCTGGGACACTAAACCACCCACAGGTCCTTATAGACCTGGGGCTTAGTGTCCCAAATCACCCTGTTGTAATGCAATCCGCTGGCGCATTAAAAATAAAAAACCTTTATACTTACATTACCTAGTGAAGGGTCCGATCAACGCTCTTCGGCCTAGAACAGTCCGGCTTATTCATGAGATTCTTCATTTGCACGCCTCCCGGTTCCTGCTCTGCTCTTCAGTGAAGATGGACACCCCGGCTTCACTGCACAATTGCCGGAGGTACGGGACATGCACACTGAAGCCAAGGTGTACTCCTCTGGCTTCATTGAAGAACTGCGCAGGAGCGGGGAATACAGCGGCGGGGTGAGTATAAAGCTTTTTTTTTATTTTTAATGCAGCCATGGATTGCATTATAACAGGGTGATTTGGGAAACTAAACCCCAGGTCCATATGGATGTGTGGGTGGTTTAGTGTCCCAAATTGTCCTGACAGATTCCCTTTAAATCTTACCCCTTTAAGCGTTGACATGTACTGCAGTTTTTGACCCAAATTCTGACAAGAATATTATGGCCCAATGTGGAAAAATATGACCCTTTGCATACATTGGGATAACTTTTTATTCACTGTATTTATAAGTGTATTTGACTACTTATTGAATACAGGTGATCAGGGCCGGCTCCAGGTTTATGTGGGCCCCTTTTGGAGTAACTCATGCACAGTGCAGCAAAAAAAACTATCGAAATTGGGTGTTTGTTGCTATGCAGTCCTACTGGAGTGTAATACAGTCCATTCAATACAAGTAGATACAACTTATTCACACATCGGAAAGTAAAGAGGAATTTGAGACGGACATCTGCCTCGGATTCTTCTTTATCTTCAGCCCCCGGCTCACAGTGCAGAACATCAGCATGCCCTTGCAGCTTTCCACCGCTGATTAAGCCCAAATGAACGAGTCTAACCAGAGAGGAGTCTCAAGCCGCGGCCTCCAAATCAGCTGCAGAATCTGCGGCAAGGTCCAGCAGGACACTTTTTTTTCCAGCTTCCTGCTCCAATTAGTTTCAATAGGAGGCAGAATGAGGGAGAAATCTGCTGCAAAATCATTGCCAGATTCCACCTTGTGACCAGGGCCTGATACTGTTAATAGTGCCACTCCACAGTGGCCCCCAAACAGTATCATATGCTCCACAGTGACCCCACACAGTATTATATGATCCACAGTGGCCGACACACAGTATTATATGCTCCACAGTGGCCCCCACGCATTATTATATGCTCCACAGTGGCCCCCACGCAGTATTATATACTCCACAGTGGCCCCCACGCAGTATTATATACTCCACAGTGGCCCCCACGCAGTATTATATACTCCACAGTGGCCCCCACGCAGTATTATATTCTCCACAGTGGCCCCCACGCAGTATTATATGCTCCATAGTGGCCCCCACACACTATTATATGCTCCACAGTGGCCCCCACGCAGTATTATATGATTCACAGTGGCCCCCTCACAGTTCTATATGCTCCATGGTGGCTCCCACACAGTATTAGATGCCCAGCAGTGACCCCCACACAGTATTATATGCTCCACAGTGGCCCCCACACAGTATTATATGATTCACAGTGGCCCCCTCACAGTTTTATATGCTCCACAGTGTCCCCCACACAGTATTAGATGCCCAGCAGTGGCCCCCACGCAGTATTATATGCTCCACAGTGGCCCCCACACAGTGTTATATGATTCACAGTGGCCCCCTCACAGTTTTATATGCTCCACGGTGGGCCCCACACAGTATTATATGCCCAGCAGTAGCCCCCACACTGTATTATATGCCCAGCAGTGGCCCCCATACAGTATTATATGCTCAGCAGTGGTCCCTACACAGTATTATATGCTCAGTAGGGGCCCCCATACAGTATTATATGCTCCCAAAAGCCCCCCTCCGCTCCGGTGCTATTATTATACTCTGGGGTCTCCTCAGACCCCAGAGTATAATAATTGGAGGCCCAGGGAAGGTGAATAAAAATGACAAACACTGATACTCACCTTGCATTCCCTTTCCTGGGCATCCTTGGTCTGCCCTACTGTCTTCAGCATCTTCGGCCCTCTTCAGATGTCCCTGCTGAGGCCTGTGACTGGTCCTCAATGGTCACATGGGGCGCACTGACGTCATTACGCCGCTGCCCCCCATGTGACCGCTGGGGCCTAATCACAGGCCTCAGCGTGGCCTCGGGAAGGATGCCAAGCCAAGGAAAGGTGAGTATAAGTATTTATTATTTTAAGTCACCTCCCTTGGTGACATGCTGGGGCCCCTTTTCATCTGCAAAATGTATAGCAGTCGGGGAACCAGGCTTTCCCCGACCGCTATCCATTTGCCTGGGTATGCCGGGTGCTGATGCCAGCCCTGCAGGTGATACTGTGTTGTATTCCTTTTTTTGTACAATAGCAGCAAATGGGCTATGCTTGCAGCTAATTCTCATACAGTTGCGTGTGTCCAGGCAATACATTTGGCATATATGACAAGGGCTTCCGCCTAAACTCTATGGTTTTATTTTGCACATCAGTGATTGTTGTACATGACACCGTTCAGTTATAGAGTGGAGTCAGTTCTGGTTATTCAGTTCATTTGCTTTTGGTGAAGTTTACAGTGGAACAATGGTGACATGAAGGTGATACATAAAATGGCCTGAAGTGAAAATATATATATTTGGATTTTAGCAGGTATATGTTTACATTGATAAACTTTATCTAGCTGAACAATGCTGCACACATTCATGGAGGCATCACAATACAGAATAATATTCAGAATATTGCAGGATTTAAGATGGATTCTTCTACATAGCTATTTTGGTTGAAAGGTCTTTGAATAGAGGAGTTATTTATTACATATCAATATTGTATATGAATTTGCAGGAAGAAGAGAGGACTGGAATGTAAGCAATTTAATATTACTTACAGACTTAAGACTGTTTAGAAATTCTTTCCAGTATAGATTACAGTATGGCAAGGCTCTTAAGATGTTGTTCATAGAAGTATCAGATTGTTTTGATCACTGGACTAACAAGGGTTACCCAGCATATCCAGTGAATTGCATGCGTTGCAGTGTAATTCATTTTTATTATTTAGGCAGGACCATTACATTTAAAGGGCACCAGCGACCCTATTGACTGTCAAGATTGGATATCTGGACTTCCCATTTTAGGTCCAATTATCACTCATATAACTGCTTCTTCCACTTCATTGCATTATAGTTATCACATCCCAACACTTAGCTTTTTAACTCCATGACATTTACAGGAAAAACATGACAAAAATAATCTAACATGCCATAGATACAGTCACATTTGTGGAGTCCATGACCCCTGATGATTTTCAGGCTCTGGTGCTCTATAGAGCGATTGAAACAGCTTAGAATTTTAATGAAGTCTCTGAAACACCATCCTAGGCAAAGCCTCATTGACTTGATTGAGACTTTAATGAAATTTTCTGCAATGAGAATCTCTAAATGATACTGAATTTTATGGCACCCAAATTAAAGCAACACTGGTAGTTTTTTGTTTCTTTCATTATCTACCTATTCCCCAATATATATATATTATTCAGCTAGCATTACCATATTCAGTTATTCCTTTCTATCTGAAATTTCATGTGATCAGTCTCTTCAGTTGGGTTAGGTGATCTCATTCTGACCTATTGGGAATTACATTGCTTTTTGTTCTGTGTAATGAAATTACATGGAATTACCACACTGGCATTCCATTGGGGACACAACCTCCTATCGTAGTCGCTGCTGGTGATTAGACAGTCTCCTGTCACACAGTGCAATCTCCATGACTGTATACTTATAGCCTCTTAGATTACTTAGAAGAGTATAGGGAGAAGGATCATTACGCTATCCCCCACCAAGCAGAGATTATATTGTCTATACTTTCCAATGTGATGCTGTGCTGAGGCATCATGGGATTGATAGTAGAGCACAGTGAAAGAGAAATCTAAACATCAAGATGGTATCTGTTCAGAGCAGAGACAATGCTGAACACCAGTTATATGAGAGCAATCTATATGAAGGAAGTCCAGAGTGTGAATCAGTTAAGGAGTGCAGTGAGTGAAGTGTTTTCTCTAAACTGCTTCTTTAAGTAAACTCGTGGAGGGCTGGACTTAACCCTTGCAGTTGGAGTTAGAGGCCTGGGGATAGGTAAGTACTTGTTTGTTATGTTTATTGGCCCACTAGCAGCAGCATAAAATAATAAAAAAAAAAGTCTCAGAACACCCCTTTAAGTTATTTCTTTATGTACTGTTTATTGAATGGTTGCCTTCTACCTAACAAATACAATAAAGTATTGTACATAATCTCTTTGATGGACCTTGAGATTCGACCCTAGCAAGGGACACTTATGAAGTTCATCGACAAAGCAGAGTCAAGTTATTATATGTTGTGTCTATTGAAGAGCAGAACGCCTTGGTATTTATTACTTTGTAAGGCAAGTAGCTTCTGTTGACTGACTGTAGAACCTCAGTTCATTTTCATTAAAGTTTGGAAACACAAATAGCAAATCTGTCTCCAAGGATTGTATAGAAGACTGCATTGATTTTTTTTTTTTTTCCAACTGTTTATTTTAAAAGGTTTTTGTCATACAGAGAAAATAACAATGTACAAGAAAAATAAGATAACTGAAGATAACAAACATAGGACAGACGGGGATTACTCAGCAATCTCAATAAATTACCAGGCTTTAAACAAACTGGCCAGAAATGGCCCCTTAAAGGCCAAGGAATCCGACAACAAACAGAGGTAGACAAGACAGGAGGACAGAAGGGTGACAGAAGGACATCCAGGAAGTAAGGGGCCACACAGCAGCCAGATCAGAGAAGCCGGGCCGCCCAGAACTCATCCCATGGTTTCCAAATCAAGCAGAACCTCTCCTCCTCATTATTAAGAAGGGCCGTCAGGTACTCCAGGGCGTGCATCTTTTATCCTAGCGTATAACTCCTCCAGGGTCGGGGGAGCTGGTTGCCGCCAGTGTTTAGCAATCAGACATCTAGCGGAGGTAAGGAGGAGTAACAGGAGCTGGAGAGCGGGCCTGCGCAAAATATCAGAGGGGGGAGGTTGAGAAGGTAAGTCCTAGGGGACAGGGGAAGGCTAACACCCAGGACCCCTTCCAGAAGACCCCGAACCTGGTGCCAATAAGGCTGGAGCAGGGGGCAGTTCCAAAAGAGATGGAAAATATGTGCGGGGCGGGTGCCACACCGCCAGCAGCAGTCCGGGACATTCTTGTCAAAAGAGTGAAGTGCAGCTGGGGTATGATACCAATGCATCAACATCTTAAAAATATTTTCTTTTTGTGTAACACATCTAGAAGTCCTGGGTGCTCTACTCCATATGAGGGACCAATCGTTACTCGAAATGGGTGTCCCCAAATAGGCCTCCCACCGTGACATATAAGTATGTTGGGGCAAAACATCTGGGGTGGGATTCGAAAGAAGGTATATATCAGAAATAAGCCCTGTTGTCCCAACACCCGTTTTACAGAGTTTCTCAAAAAGCGTAGGGATGGGTGCTGTGGGGCCTTGAAAAATAGAGGAGGCCAGATGGGAGACCTGTATATACGTGAATTCACTGGACTGGGGCACACCAAATCTGGACTGAAGATCAGCAAATGGTAAAAGAGCCCGGGTCCTATAATCAATGATGTCAGCGTACCGAAAAAGCCCGCTCTCAGCCAAGGACCCGCTACCGGCCCAGTGAGTCCAGGCGGGTAATTAGGGTGAAGAAGGAAAGCGGTCATGGAGGAACATGAGGAGGAGAGGGGGAAACGGGATACACATGTGCGCCAAATATCTCTCGTGAGTGTCATAGGGCCTAACAAGGCACTCCCGGGGGGGGGAATGAGGACTAGTCCAAAGCAGGGAATTAGGATGTTGCGGAGCAAGCCACAGCTTCTCGATCTCCATCCACTTAGAGTAAGCCTGGAGGGTGGACCAAGCCGGGACCCTGCGTAGGTGGGCCGCCCAGTAGTATAAAACTAAATTGGGGAGAGAAAGGCCACCTTTTTCCCTAGGGGTCATCATAAGCTGCCTAGAAAGCCTGTGTCTCCCTCCAGCCCAGACAAATCGGAGGATTGAGCCCTGCAGCGCCCGGAGGTCCCTAAGGGGCACTGGGACTGGGAGGGTCTCAAAATAATAAAGCAGCTTAGGCAGGATAGACATCTTCACTGCGTTGATCCGGCCAAAGAGAGACAGAGGCAGTACCAACCACTTAGTAAGCAGGGCCCGAATGTGTCTAAAAAGGGAGGGGAAATTTGCCTGGTATAATTGGGAAAAGGATCCAGTTAAATATATGCCCAAGTATTTTAGCGAGGAGGACTGGCATCTATACCGAAAGGCGGCCTGAAGGCCAGCCAAGCTAGACGGGGGAATTCGAATAGGTAGGGCCTCTGTCTTTGAAGTATTGACCTTATAACCAGACAGACGACCAAAGCGGGAAAGGAGGCCATGGAGGTTGGGAAGGGATACATGGGGGTTAGTAAGGGTCAGGAGGATATCATCCGCGAACAGGGAAAGCTTGAATTCTCGATTGCGTACACGAACCCCCGCAATATCGGAGCTCAGACGAATGGCCACCGCCAGTGGCTCAATACAGAGTACAAAAAGAAGAGGAGATAGAGGGCCATTCTAGTGCCATTGTGCAGACGAAACGGGGGAGACGAGGCGTGAGGAAGCTTGACAGTTGCTGACGGGGGAGGAGTAAAGACCCTTGATTGCTGTCAAGAAGGGACCCGCAAAGCCAAACGTGGCCAGGGTCTCAAATAAAAAGGGCCATCCCAGACGATCAAACGCCTTTTCCGCGTCCAAGCTGAGTACCAAGAGTTCGGAACCAGAGCGAGATGCCACGTCTATAAGATCGATGGTTCTCCTGGTATTATCACCTCCCTGGCGGCAAGGTACAAAGCCCACCTGATCTTTATGGATCAGGGAGGGGAGGCACATGTTAAGTCTGGACGCCAGAATCTTGGTAAACAGCTTGAGATCCGTATTCAGAAGTGATATGGGCCTGTAATTCCTGCAATCTAGGTGGTCCTTATCAGGTTTCGGGATGAGGGTTAGAAAAGAGTGTGAAATAGAATCAGGGATTGGTTCGCCCGACAAAAAGGCCGTAAATAGGGAAACAAGATGCGGGATCAGTTCCGCCCCAAATACCTTGTAATATAGGTAGGTGAGGCCGTCAGGGCCAGGTGATTTCCCATTAGGGAGTTCTTGGAGAATTTGGGAGACCTCGTCCGTCGTAACAGGTTTATTAAGAAGAGCAAGGTCTTCCGGGGAAAGGACAGGCAAATTACAGGAAGACAGGAAGTCCTGCAATAATGCTGAGCGCGTCGCAGGATCAGGGGGTAATTCCGATGGGAGGGAGTATAGGTCTGAGTAAAAGGCATGAAATAGACGCGCAATCTCACTAGGGTCGTACACAACAGCCCCGTCAGATCGCCGCAGCGCATAAGCCGAGCCCCTTTCCATTCGTTCTCGTAGTTGACTAGCCAAAAGCTTATGGGGTTTGTTGGCCCTATCATAGTACTGCTGTCTGGTGTAAAGCAGTAACTTGGTGGTCTTTTGAAGAAGGGTCTCCCTAATCTGGGCCAGAAGATCTATCAAGGTTTTAAGGAGGGCCCGCGACGGGCTAGACGCCATGCGAGTCTCTGCATTTTGTAGACGGAGCCGAAGCTCCTCAAGCCGTGCATTAGCGTCCCGTTTTAGCCGGGTGCCCAGGGCAATACAATGTCCCCTCATCACAGCTTTATGTGCCTCCCACAACGTCGCCACGGAAGATACAGATCCCAGATTAAGTTCGAAAAACGTTTTTGGGTGAGTATGGAGCTCCTCATGAGTCTGCGCCCTCTGAAGGAGACTCTCGTTAAGTCACCAATGGCATATTCTGGTGCAGACCGAACCGGCACGCAATACTAAAGAGATTGGGGCATGGTCAGACCAGGTAATGGAGCCGATCGAGGCATCCCGAAGAAGGCGCAGAGCCGGAGCATTCCCAAAAAAATAATCTATTCTGGAATGGGTCTGATGAGGGGCCGAATAGAACGTGTAAGACCGGTCAGTCGGATAGTTAATCCCCCAGACGTCATAGAGAGAATACCGACGGATTATGCGACGGAAGTGAGCTGAAAGTCTACGCCGGGAGAGGCGACGGGAAGTACCTGACAGGGAATGGTAATGCATAGACTCCGAGAAAGACATGTTAAAGTCCCAACCGACAATAAGGGCAGCAGGGGGTAAAGCTTCCAATTTATTAAGGACCTTAGTAAGAAAATCAGGTTGGGAGGAATTAGGGGCATAGAGGTTACAGAGGGTGATTGGCTGGCCCTCCAGCCTACTGTGGAGAATCACAAACCGCCCCAAAGGATCAAAGACGGAGGTAGTGACCTCCAGGGGGCAAGATGAGGAGATAAGAATGGCAGTCCCCGATCGCTTTTTAGGGTGGGTGGCCGAATAAATTGTTGGGAAAAAACGCAAGGCAAAGTTAAAGTTACAGGTGCTGTCAAAATGGGTCTCCTGGAGAAATGCTATATCAGCCTTAAGGGCACGCAGCTCCGCCAGGGCTAACCTACGCTTCACATTGGAGTTAAGGCCTTTAACATTAAGGGATACAATTTTAGCCATATCTCAGGATAAAGGGAGGGGCGCAAGGGGGACGAGGCCTACCACAAGGAGTCAATGAGGGTGCGGAGTCCCCGAGGGAGCAGAGTCTCGTCCAGGAGGCTTGCCGACGTCTCGTCAGGATGAGTGAGGACCACACCTGGAGTACATAGAAAAGAACGAGAGGGGAGGGGGAAAGACAAGACAGAAAGCAAAACAAGGAAGGTAAATTACAATAAAACACCATTACCGGGAAAAAGATCTCCCGGTAGGGACTAGGAGGGTATACAAGGGTTTAAGACCAATGTAAATCCGCCTATAACAAAGTGCCATGTAAGTAGTTAAAAACCACGGCAACGTACCCCTAAGGGGTGGGAGGCGAGGCTGAGGGGCCAGCTAGCAGCAAAGAGCCAGTCAACCAAGCCAGGAGAGACTCCCGTCGGCCTCCCCTGCCACACATATAAAATAAACATTAGCAATACTAATAAATCGAGCCAATAAGATAACTGAGAGGAAGAACCAACCACACTTAAGAAATGTGCTGGAACCAGCATTAACTAATGCAGCATCAATCCTGTATGGAAGCAAAAACGAAAGTCATCAAAGGGCCAGGTTAAATCAAAGGGGGGGGAACCCGCCATGACAGACGGGATGACCCAGTGCCAGATGCTGAGTCCGGATACGGCAGGCGTCGTCTTTTCGTCTGGACAGTAGTCCAGACCGGGGCCGGAGGGGGGAGAGGGTAGCAGAGTCCCAATCTTCAAGCGTAGGGAGGGGAACATCCAGGGCAGCACAGAAATCCTTCAGGTCGGCGTGAGATTTCAAAGTGATAGTGCGACCATTTCTCCTGACAATGAGAGCAAAAGGGAAGCCCCACTGGTACTGAAGCTGGTGTTCCCTTAGGGTTGAAAGGAGAGGTCGGAGCAAGCGCCGCTTTTGCAAGGTGATCCAGGACAGGTCAGGGTAAAGCTGGACTTTGGCACCGTCAAAGTCAAAATCTGTGTTAGAGCAGGCCTGGGCCATAATAGCTTCTTTGAGTTCAAAGTCCTGCACACAGCAAATAACGTCCCTTGGTGCAGCGGTAGTGCCTTTGGGACGGAGGGCCCTATGTGCTCTGTCCAATTTGATACGGTGTTCAGGTGGCTTACCCAAAAGCATGTTAAAGATGGCCTCCAGAGTAGCCTTTAAATCCTCCTCCCCCGTGGCCTCCGGTAGACCGCGAACTCTGATGTTGTGCCTCCTACCGCGGTTGTCCAGTTCCTCTAGGTGGCGAGTGGTTGCTTTAAGAATCTCGGACTGGGTAGAGACCACATCATGCATTTGGGAGACATAGTTGCGGGTCTCATCCTGGGAAGACTCCAGTGTATCCACTCTGACAGCTAATTGGCGCAGGTCAGCGTGCACCACGGAAAGCTCTTGCTTAAAGGTGTGTTTAACCTCATCAATGAGAAGTTTGAAGTCTTGCTGAAAGTCCTGCCTGGTAGGCAATTGCTGTAGTATAGACTACCACTGTAAGGGAGGTTCTTGGACAGATTGAGGAAGGGGGTGGGGGACCGGCGTGGGACCCGATGACAGTGTGCCCCCTGGGCCCTCCACCGCCACCGGCCCCGCCACCCCTTGGGCACCCAGAGGGAGGTGTACAGACGGCATGGTAAGCAGGGGCGCAGGGCCAGGGGGGAGGAAAGTCCAGTTTGGTGGTCCTGGCCACCCTGGGACATGGTAATGTCCTGCTGGGCTGTGAAGGTGGGGGGGAGGGCTGCAGCAGACAGTACCTGCAAGTTGGCATCCCGCCTGCAGGATGCATCTGTAGATGGTGCCTGGGCCACGTGAGGAGAAGTCCCCAAGATGGCGGCCGCCTGAGGCCTATCTTGGAGAGAGCGTCGGTCCGGGGAGCAGGGAGACAGGTCAGGAGGAGCAGTGGAGAAATCAGCCGACAGGGGACTGCGCGGAGGAGAGCAGGAGTCCCGGTGAGTGCGGGGTAGGGAGACAGTGCGCGCGGTCCCCCGTGCTGTCGGGACCCGCGCTGAGGCCCTAGGATGCCACTGGAGGAACGGGTCCATGGTGGAGGGACCCCCGCCGGCTGCTGGGACCACTGGGGGCTTTCTCACGGGGAGCTTCTTCCCCATATAGGGCGACTGTAGCGGGCTCGGTGAGCGGTAAGGCAGGGGAGACGGGAGCTCGCGATTATGCGACCGTCTCCATCAGCGTTCAGGCCACGCCCCCTGCATTGATTTTTACAAGTCATCCAAATAAATATAGCCTAACTATCTGTAATGGAGGCTGAACTTTACAAGCACAGATTTAATAAAAGCCTCTTGGTACCAGAACTTCATGAATTACTGACTATTGACAAATGATGAAGGGAGCAGTGATAACATGTTTGGTTCTGAGCTTAGCGCATTAGCTATATGGTATTGAATACATCTAGACATTATGTACCTTCTGTTTATATGATGCCCCGACAACTTTTTTTTTTTCTGGTTTTCTCAAAAAAACAATAGATATTTTAAGAGGTTAATCAGCTTCTTGTGTGTGCATACAATGTCAGGCTGAAATTTATTGGACGGCTAGGGGAAATGGTTGTGAGGTCACATCTAGAGATGAGTGAATTTTTCAAAAATTCGAATTTTCCTAAGCGATTTGATCCGAATTCACTTGCGGCGAATCGCATTAAAAAACAGCTATTTCCTGGCGGCAGAGAGCCTGTATAGTGGTGTAGAACACTGTGCCTTGCAGTAACACGCATAGGGAGCCTGCTGTGGTAGTGAACCCAAATGAACCCTGTTCTGCTTCAATACTCTGTATAAATTCCTCCCTATCCTTTCCCTACACTTCTAATGCCCTTTCCCTGAACTTCGATTGAGCAAAATATCAGTTTTCAAGTCTTTTCTGCCACTTTCCCTAGAGCCTGCTGAAGTCTCTTCCTGCACTAAGTACACTGGAAAATGCCTGAGTCCAAGATGGCGGAGGGTATTTATAGGGCTGTGACAACACAGGGCTGGCTGGCTGCTGATTGGCTGCACGCATGGCATTGTGGGTGATCCCGCATTCCCAGAGTTCCTTGCCCCATGTCCTAACATGTGCAGCAGCCATTTTAGGAAAAAATGCGATTCATTATCACGAAGCATGAGGAAATCCGGAATAGATGCAAATCGAATATTTCCTGAAATTTGGATCGAATTCCACTTTGTCAGCTTCGATTCGCTCATCTCTAGTCACATCATTGATGAATACTGACCATCTGCGTATACAACTTGTAATTGCATTGTATACTTTGCACACACCACATATACTGTATCATCTAGTTATATGTGATTTACAGTGGGGAAAAAAAGTATTCAGTCAGCCACCAATTGTGCAAGTTCTCCCACTTAAAAAGATGAGGCCGGCCTGTAATTGACCTCATAGGTAGACCTCAACTATGAGAGACAAAATGAGAAAACAAATCCAGAAAATCACATTGTCTGATTTTTAAAGAATTTATTTGCAAATTATGGTGGAAAATAAGTATTTGGTCAATAACAAAAGTTCATCTCAGTACTTTGTTATATATCCTTTGTTGGCATTGACAGAGGTCAAATGTTTTCTGTAAGTCTTCACAAGGTTGGCACACACTGTTGCTGGTATGTTGGCCCATTCCTCCATGCAGATCTCCTCTAGACCAGGGATGTTTTGGGGCTGTCGCTGGGCAACACGGACTTTCAACTCCTTCTAAAAGGTTTTCTATGGGGTTGAGATCTGGAGACAGGCTAGGCCACTCCAGGACCTTGAAATGCTTCTTACGAAGCCACTCCTTCATTGCCCTGGCGGTGTGCTTGGGATCATTGTCATGCTGAAAGACCCAGCCACATTTCATCTTCAATGCCCTTGCTGATGGAAGGAGGTTTGCACTCAAAATCTCAAGATACATGGCCCCATTCATTCTTTCATGTACACAGATCAGTCGTCCTGGTCCCTTTGCAGAGAAACAGCCCCAAAGCATGATGTTGCCATCCCCATGCTTCACAGTAGGTATGGTGTTCTTTGGATGCAACTCAGCATTCACTCTCCTCCAAACACGACGAGTTGGGTTTCTACCAAACAGTTCTACTTTGGTTTCATCTGACCATATGACATTCTCCCAATACTCTTCTGGAATATCCAAATGCTCTCTAGCAAACTTCAAACGGACCCGGATATGTACTGGCTTAAGCAGGGGGACACGGCTGACACTGCAGAGTCCCTGGCGGCGTAGTGTGTTACTGACGGTAGCCTTTGTTACGTTAGTCCCAGCTTTCTGCAGGTCATTCACTAGTTCTCCCCGTGTGGTTCTGGGATTTTTGCTCACCGTTCTTGTGATTATTTTAACCTTATTGGGTGAGATCTTGCGTGGAGCCCCTGATCGAGGGAGGTTATCAGTGGTCTTGTATGTCTTCCATTTTCTAATTATTGCTCCCACAGTTGATTTCTTCACACCAAGCTGCTTGCTTATTGCAGTTTCAGTCTTCCCAGCCAGGTGCAGGTCTGAGTAATTACCTGTAGTAATGTAGGCGCCATTACTACAGGTAATGAGTAGAGGACAGAGGAGCCTCTTAAAGAATTTGTTACAGGTCTGTGAGAGCAAGAAATCTTGCTTGTTTGTAGGTGACCAAATACTTATATCCCACCATAATTTGCAATTAAATTCTTAAAAAATCAGACAATGTGATTTTCTGGATTTGTTTTCTCATTTTGTCTCTCATAGTTGAGGTCTACCTATGATGTCAATTACAGGACTATCTCATCTTTTTAAGTGGGAGAACTTGTACAATTGGTGGCTGACTAAATACTTTTTTTTCCCCACTGTAGTCCATAAGAAATAGCCCTAACAATGAGTATTTGCTCCAAACTCAATTTCTGCTGGACATATAGACCCATTATTCAGAGACTTGGCCCACTAGAGAATACATATGTACTTTGGTGAGCAAGTACAACCTTGTGTGCATCTGAAATAGGAATTTAGATTGTAAGCTGAGGACAGGGACTGAAGTGAACACAAAGGTAGCTCAGGTGACGTGCATATGTATACAGTGAGACAGATTTATTAAAATAATGTGCCAGTTTTCACATGCATTGTGATATTATGTACTGCCACCTTGCAGCATAAAAAACAGTAGCAGGCTGCAACACATAAAAACTGAAGGCATTGCACTTAAAAAGTGAACACTGGTGCACAGAGGCATCACTAGCAGAGGAGTAGGGGTGGGGATGATAGTGACCTTGGGGTTACTACAAGGTGGGGCCCACAAAAGGCTCAAGTGTAAAACATTATTATTGTTATTTATTTGTTTATCCATCCAGAGACTGCACTTAATTTATAACCCATAGTATTACAAGAGGTTGTTTTAACAAATTGTTCAAATCTCTGTTTTTCCTATTTAATTTAACATATTAGGATATCTCAGTTAACCTCAAAAAGTATTTATTTTTATCCTGAGTGGCAGTCAAGATATTCAGTACATGTGAGACATAAAAGTCATTTTCCTGTGCGTATATTATATTTTGTTGCTATGGTAGTACTGTAGACATGCTTGCTTATATGCGTATACTTTACTAACCCCTAAACCTTCATGTAACTGTGTTCTTTTGCATTTCAGTATGTCATCAGTCACACACAGTTAGAAACTAGAACTTTACAACTGTCTGTCTGGCATAATGACCGATTTGGACGTAACAGCTTCTTGGGTGAAGTGAATATTCCTCTTGACACATGGAATTTTGAAAATCAAGAAGATGAATGTTTTACTCTGCAACCCAAGGTGAGTGCCATGTTCTTTTCATAAAGGGGATACACAGTAATATGACTTGTATTCTGTATGATAAATGTGATGCATCTTTAGACACTTTTGTCTTACTTCACCCCACCTATTGGTTGTCTTCCTTTCCATCAGAATTTTGGCACTTTCTTGGTGCATGGTGTTGCATCATACAGCACGTCCCCTTTCCATATCTCCATTTTGAACAAAATGCAAAAAATGTGTAAATCACTTGTGCTAACTTTTTTTGGCACAAATTTCACCAAAATTCTAGTGAATTTTGACTAGTAAATCTCCCCCACTACGTGTTCTTATCCTTCTTCCCTTCACTCAGACTTTTATCTCTGTTGGCATTTGCATCCATATTCAGCCTCATAGACAGAAGTCTATGGAGAGGGGAGTAGGAGACTGCTGCTGGACTGCTGGATAGTGAGTGACTTATTGCCTCATTCTGTATATTTATAGTGCATTGTCTTACTAGATATAGAAGTTTCAGAAGAGCTATCTTAGTCACTAAATGTTGCAAAGCTTATCTGCTGCAGTATGTGTGCGTCTTTCCCAGGAGCCTCCTCCACCCCTCTATCTAGACTTCTATGTTAAAAATAACTCAACCTGATAAATGGAGTACAAAGCCTTTTTCTTTTATAACATATGTTACTGGTAATATTTTCTAATTTTCCTAGACACTGAGGGAAATTTATTAAGACTGGCCTTTCCTACATCAGTCTTTATCACTCCCTCTGCTAGCATGAGATCTTGGAAGGACCTGTGCACCAGAATCGAAATATATGCCAGCCAGGGACTGGCGTAGATTTAAGCTGTAACTTGTGTTAATAACATCCCTGACCTGGCTGCCATGATCCCTGTTCTGCCTGCCTTTTTTTCAGAAGTGGTTAGCATGCCAGATAAGGAGAAAGTGGCTCTTTTTTTGGAACAAGATGGCCATACACTAAAAAATGCACCAAATTTAAGCCAATTGGCTGTAACTTGGGATTGCAGCATTAGATATACCCCAATTTAGAAAGTATACTAGTCTTCCTGTGCTAGTGCAAATATTATATATGGCCATTATTCCATGTTGGGTAATATACAGTAATTTAGGCTTTATGGATAACAGAGAGAAAAAAACTTCTTAAGGCTAAGGCCCCACGTTGCGGAAACGCAGCTTTTTTTGTTCCAGATTGTGTTGCGTTTTTTTGAGACAAAGCCAAGGATGGCTACAAATGGAGTGTGAAATATATAATATATAGGAAGCTCTTTTACTTCTACCTTCTTTTCAATCCACTACTGGCTTTGGCTAAAAAAACTGGAGCAAAATCTGCAACAAAAAAAGCTGCGTTTCAGCAACATGGGGCCTCAGCCTAAGTCAAATCTTGCTCTTTTATTCATTATTGATCCTCTATTACCAATTGTAGAGCTAACTTCAGCTTCTTCTACACAGTAAAAATAGAGCTCTTTAGAAAAAGGTGGCAGACATAGCACCTCCTGTTCCATGCCTGAATTCTAGTGCAGACAATCTGTAAAATATTTGCCAGTCTATGTAAAAATATAGGAGATAGATGAGATGCGCCTTGCAATGCTTCAGGAAATCTCCTGACAGATATTGCCAGATGGACTTAAATAATTTGCACTAATTCACTCCGTGTCTTATATAAATATTTTGCAGTGAAATCGCATGTCTCATAGGCGCTTGTGAATCACATTATTTTTTAAAATGTCCACATGTTCTGCAATTACATAATATTTAACAGTGTTTTTAAGTTATAAGTGTACTGAACTTTGGTTTTGAAGGGTCACTTGACCAAAGTAATGGGGAGTTGCAGCACATTTAATTTCTGATAGAGATTTTCCTACCAAATATGCTACTCTCCTACCAACAGACTTGATAAAAGTTTGATCAGTTGGGTCAGGGCACCAATGCCCGGACCCCATGCTTACTATAATGGGTTCTCACAGTCTTCTGCTCTCCTCACCTGCACAACAGTGGTGAGGAGGAGTTTGAATGAACCCATTGAGCCATGCCAACAAACAGTGAGTACTGGGGCTTCCAGAGATAAAACATCATCTCACACTTCTGTAGGCAACTCAAAAAGTGTGCCCTCTATGTAAATTGAATTATTGACCAAGCTGAACAACATGACTGTATCCATGATACCTTATATATTATAGTTACATGCTCGAGGTTAGCAGGTTAGTGGGTCAATTTAACCAATTCTCTAAGAGGAAACATATCTTATTCGGTTACATATATGTTTTATTAATTTATTAAAGTGTAAAGTGTCATTTTTTTTCTTCTTTTTAAAGATGGATTCAACATCGGAAGTTACTCTGCAGTATAAAGGAGAAATTACAATTGGCTTACACTATATCCCTCCAGAAAAAAATTTGACTCTTCCTTTAGAGTCAGTATCAACAGGTAAAGTTTTAGTTTTCATGTGTATTCTTACTCGCAGCCTTATTCTTTAGAGGACTACATCCAGACAAATCCAAATTCAGAATTAATGACAAGGGAGAGGGGAGCAGGAAAGATGTCTGAGAAGTGGAGAAAGAAGCATTTTTTTTCCCAAGAAGATACATTACAAAGTTTAATTTCTACTGATACATGCGCAGTTTGTTGAAAGTACATGACTAATAGGATTTTTATCCAGTCTAGAGATCCAACTTACATTTATTTTTCAATATAAATTAGCTGTATTTTACACTTTTAAGCCAATATAGTACAATTTAAATCTTTCTAAATGACAATTTCCAATTCAACAGGAAAGAAAAGTTTCAGGAAATCAAAGAAAGTCCCTATGCCAACAGGGGGAATACTTGATGTACTTGTCAAGGAAGCGAAAAATCTAACTGCTGTAAAATCAGGGGGAACTTCTGACACGTTTGTTAAAGGGTAAGGCTACATGCTCATATTCTGTTCAGATTGAAATGTACATTCAGATTGTATGGTCTACAACCTGTGGCTCACAGCTCAAGGCATCTGTAGTGGCAATACAAAAGCAAAATGTTCTCAACTTGCAAACCACTACTCTAGTCTATGTTAAAATGTATAATGTTGCCTTTATAAAGATATTCCTCTTAAGAGTGGTTTCACATCACTGGTATATTTTTCTGCTGTAGTTTTGGCCACAATAAATCTGCCGCAAAATCTTTATTACATGTAACAATAAGTTATATGTCGTGTATAGCCACAAGGGGTCTCACTGTGATATTCAAACCACTAGACTAACTATAGGGGTTACAGTGGTCACATCTGCAACTGGGCCTAGAAGTGAAGGGGGCCCACAGGTCAACCTCAAAACACTAGGGCTGGGTGAGCTTCTTTGATCTCCTTTCTGATTTCCTTTGAGGGTTGACAGTCTATGCCTCATGAATTTATGACCCCTTCCCTCTAGTGAGCTGGAGTGAGAGAATTTATATAACACAGCCTTCCAGTGTCAGAATAGATAACATTAACCCTTTCACTTTAAAAGTAGCAGTTGGTCAGCAACATATAGTCAAGAAGGAATTCTGTGAGAAAGCCTATGGCACAAAAAGGGGCATGATTACTGTGTGAGGGGAATTGACAGGCGATGGGAAAGGTGGAAAACTTGTTTTCTCAGACATGTTATGAACAAGTCTTCATGGCCGTCTGGAGTCAGATTCAAAAAGAAAGGGAAATATAAACATGTATTGATGAGACATACCTGAGGATAAATTACACCAGGGGCCCAGAATGAGACTTTGCACCAGGGCACATGAACCTTTAGATACACCCCTGATTTAAACCTCGTGGTTGTAGTTCACCTAGCCGTCACTTATGCAATGGCAGATGACATCTCCATACAATAAAATGTCAGGTACCAACCACTGTTTGTATAAGATTCTGGATGAAGAACTGACTAACAGAACATTACATGCAGATTACATGCAATGCAAAGGTTAATATCTGCAAGAAGCTCCTGACAAATGTGCATTCAACTCTGAGTCAAAATCTTAGTCAAAATTCCCATGTAGCACATGCATTTAGTCAGGGGCATAACTAAAGGTTCTTGGGTGATGGTGCAAAAAGTGAGCCTGGGCCCTTCTTTGTCAGCTGCATCCCATCCTTACATTTTATCAGCATTTACATTTTCCTTTACATCTATATCTGGGCCCAGATTGCCATAAAGACTTCACAACATGTCAGTAAATACAAGCATGCCCCCTTTTGTGTCACAGCCTACCCAAAAGAATGCTTCCTGGACTATATGCAGATGACTAACTGCTATCTTTACCAGGAAATGGTTAATTCTCTTTTTTCTGACAGTTGAAGGTCATATATTCTTCTCATTCCAGCAGCAGAGGGCAAATTGCCTGCCATCTATCAAAATCAGAAAGGAGATCAAAGAAGTTTATCTAGTCCAAGTGTGTTAAGGGTCCCTGTGGGTCCCTTCTGCTTCTGGGTCCAGTCGCAGCTGAGACCACTGCAACCCCTATACCAGTGCTGTTACTGGTAGTCAAATCACTCCAAAAGGGGCGTAACTAGCAAAGACTGGGCCCCATAGCAAAATTTTGACTTGTCCCCCCTAACAGCATAACGCCCCCTTTCCTGGCCCCCACACAGTATAATGCCCCATTTACACACACTATAATGTCCCACAGTGGCCATCACACAGTATAATGTCCCATAGTGGACCCTCCACACAGTATTATGTCCCATCGTGGCCCCAAAGGTGTTTGTTGCAAAAATTTTGTGTTCAGCAGAACCCAAAATTTTTGGGGTACACCACCCATGATGGTCTTTTCAGACCCTAGATTATAATGATTGGAGGCCCAGGGGAGGTGACAAACATAAAAACCAGTGTTACTCACCTCTCCTGCGCTCTGGCACGACTCCCTGCTGTTTTCGGTCCTCTTCAATGACATCACAGACGTGGGTTACGCTGGCGTCATTATGTGGCCGCCTCTGCTTCCCCTTCTTCCCTCCAGGGAGCCCCAGCGACATGATATGAGATGCACGGAGCCCCATGGAGGGCAGAAGGGGAATCGGAGGCGGCCATGAGCAGGAAGGAGGATCAGTAAGTAAATAGGGCCCATTACCTGCTGGGGTTACTCCAGCTGGTAACAGCCTATTAAAAAAATAAATAAAAGCAGCAGGGTTGCAGGCCCTATGGCAGCCGCTACGGCTGCTACCACAACAGTACTTATGCCACTGGACTCCACACTACCATGGTTTGATGGCCTGGAAAGTGACAACCACTTTTCAGACCTAGAAGTAAGCAAACTAATTTTCTTAATTCTCCACCGGGGTTTTCCTGTTGGAAAAAGGCTCCTGGGACACTTTGGAGAATTAGACGTACCACTGGTTCCATGGCCAAATAAATGCAATGCTGAGCTGTGTACCTGAAATGAAGACTAGAGCTGCCATACATTATGTCACCTCACACCATAATCCCAGTTGGACTGGTGTAACATTCTCTTGGAAAGCCTCTTCATGGCATTGCCCTTATGGTCTCCAGACCAATCTCCAGCTATCATTGCATCTGAAACAAAAACAGGACTCATCGCTGTAGAGGATAGACCTCAATTCCAGTGTTCCTATGCACATTTGCGGGCAGTCATGGGAGGTCAATAAAACACCTGTAGCTGGATATCTGACTCATAGCCCATTGTTGCACAAATGCCTTCTGATCTTTTGTGATGACCCTGTTTGCTGCCCTAGGTTTGAGTCGAATTTCACTTGTAGTACAGAATGGACTACGACATGCTATTCTTCCAATCAAACGATCCATCTGTGCAAAGGTTCTCCTCCACACACTTCTTGCTGTTATCCCAAGTGTCAATAACTGGCACAACGATGAACAGGAGGCATTGCACAATCATCCCACATCACTTGATCTGATTCTACAGTTTTCATGTGGCTAAAAAACATTGCTTTAAATCTGGTTTTTATGTCCCTTCCATCTGCCACAGATTGGAGCTAGGTGCTTGAAAATTTGATCATTTGCAGATCTTAGCAACACCTTCTACTTTCTCAGTTTGCTTACAGCTTGTCCTTCTTGGTGTTGCAATTTCATTGTTGAGGAGTCTATCTATCTATAGATATATAAACACTTAGGTACTTATTCTCTTATTGCTTGAATTTAATCTCTGTAAATTCTTGCGAGCAGGGCCCTCACTACTACTGTTTGATATGTTTATTTCTTTGTCACATTGTAATGTCTCATACTGTATGTTCATGTGTCCTCTGATTTGTAAAGTGCTACGGAATATGTTGGCGCTATATAAATAAAGTTATTTATTATTATTATTATTATTATTATTATTATTATTATTATTATTATTAATTTTATACATTTAAGAGACTGTTTCTTTCTTCAGATATCTGCTGCCAGATAACAACAAATCCACAAAGCACAAAACCCCCATAATTAAAAAATCTGTGAACCCTCAGTGGAACTATACCTTTTCATTCACCAACCTTCAGCCCAATGACCTGCAGAATGTCTGCCTAGAGCTTACAGTGTGGGATAAGGAATCCTTATCAAGCAACATATTTTTGGGTGGAGTATGCATGGGCTGTGGAAGTGGTAAGTACTAACACACTAGCAATAGTGCTTACAATTAGATATTGGTGCCTCCTGGTTCTTATTGCTTTCAGTGATGAGTTAAAATATTGAGCCCTCTGTAAGTTGACTTTGTACAGAGGTCTAACATCTCTTCCCCCTTCAGCCAGCAGTACAGCATACTATTCACTATTTTCGCCCCTATCTGAAGAGTAAGCAAAGGTTTTGCACATGTGCTGATAATGAATATCCCGTTGCGACTGTGAGAATACAGGACCAGGTGAGACATCAGAATCTCTCCTGGCCCTGTCATTCTCCTATTATTGGCGACACTGTGACCAATTGCAGTGACGGGTATGAGCAATCTGGAGCGCTAGATACGCCCTCTGTGCTCCAGTCTGCTCATTTGCATAATAGCGTGTATAAAAATTACTTTGGAACAGAGGACTGAATTTAGAAAAGCAAAGCAATGTTAGATTCTGCTGCCCCTAAGATATTTCACTATATGCTTAGTTTAATATGTCCATTCCTGTTGACACTCCCTTTAAAGCTATGGCTTTGACTTGAAATTATGCATATATGCTCCTATACATTTGCAGATATTATGTCATATTAAGTATAAGTTTGTAAGATGGTCTCAATCTTATCAAAGTGTCCATTCCATTAAATATGCAGGCATGAAGCTTGAAAAATTAAAAATGTGCTGGTTTTATGTAGAAGCTATGTCTAGAAAATCATATGGAAAACATCATAGTGCCTATAGAACTCTTTCAGGCTTTCATATCTGCCATTGATCCTGTTATCTAATGCAGTAATAAGATATTTTGGTTAATGTAAATGTAAATATATTTACCCCCATATGAAAACTCATTTAGAATATAGTGGGTTTCCTGTGGCAGCACTGTTTTTGTGACCGAATTGAGTCTTATGGTTTCTTTTTTATATAACTGTAATTTTATTGAAAAATTTTTCATTAACAAGGAATAAAGAAAAAACAAAAAAACAATAATAATCAAACAAACAGGAAGCATTGAGGTAAATAGAGGCTATCTGCCTCCTCCCTCTTAAGCAATATGCATTTAAATTAAGCAGTGAACAAGGGAGGGGGGAATGGAGGGGTTAAGAAGACAAGGGTAGGACCAAAGGGAAGGGGGGGGGGGGGGAGGGAAGGAGAGGACTAGAGATCAGAGACCCTGTAATGTACAATACATGTCCCAGGGTGCCCAAATAGCCCCAAAGGCTTCCCGTGAATTATGTAGGCCAGCAGTCAGGTATTCAAGACTCCTCACATCCTTCATTCTAGCCACAAGCTCAAGACTAGATGGGGGACTCACCTTCTTCCAGTTTCTAGCTATGAGAGTTTTAGCTGCAGTACAAAGATGCAAGAAAAGCCTGGATGACTTATTGCTCAGGTGTCTGGGGGGAAGGTTCAGGAGATAAAGAAGAGGGTCAAGAGGAACCTCTTGCAAAAAGAGAGCAGTCGTCAGAGTCCTGACCCCCCTCCAAAAACCGAGGATGAGAGGGCACGTCCAAAAGATATGGTGCAGGGTACCCACCGCAGCTCCACAGCGCCAGCACCATGGGGGAACTAATGGGTTTAAAGTATGAAGGAGAGCCGGAGTATGATACCACATGCATCAACAGCTTATACTGCGTTTCCCTAAACGTAATGCACTGAGATGATTTCTGGGCCCGAGACCATACAATCCGCCACTGTTCCTGGGAGATGGGTTTACCCACCGCCTCCTCCCATTTAAGCATATAGCGATGATTAACAGGAGAGCCTGTAGTTTGTGAGTTAAGAAGTTGGTAAATAGAGGATATAAAGCCCCTAGTGGACGTGCCTGCACGGCAAATCTTTTCAAAAGCGGTGGGGAGTGACACCTTAAGAGACCCATGGAGGGAGCGGACAAAGTGAACCACCTGCAAGTAATGGAACCATTCAGTACTTGGCAGGTTTTGATTAGCTGTAAGATAAGCAAAGGACCTGAGTTCCAAGGTTCCAGGGTCAACCATGTCAGCAATCCGGTAAAGGCCAGCTTCAGACCACACTTTAGTCATGGCAGAAGTCAGGCTCTCTGGGAGAAGGGGGGTTGTATAGTATGGAGACCATAGATGAGCGCGGGGACATCAGGGAGAATCTAGCACAACAGGTAGACCAGATAGATCTAGTAAACCGAATGGGGCCCAACAGGTACGAGGCAGGGGGGGTGGGGGGGGGAGCTGACCCACAGAAGCGTGTTAGGATGCATGGGTGCCAGCCATAGCTTCTCTATCTGCACCCATCTGGTGTATGCTGGCATAGCCGCCCAGAATGGGATATGGCGTAAGTGGGCCGCCCAGTAATAATGTAACAGATGTGGGACAGCCATACCCCCAGACCCCCTATCCGCCAGCATAACAGATCTAGGTATTCGGTGTCGTTTTGCTTTCCAGATAAACTGGAAGATAGCTTTCTGTAGGTTCCGTAATTCTCCCCGAGGTATCGCGACTGGGAGCGTCTCAAAAAAATACAGTAGCTTCGGGAGGAGAGTCATCTTGACCGCAGCAATTCTCCCCAAAAGGGAGATAGGCAAGGGTTGCCATTTGTCCAATAGGGCTCTTAGCTCACAAAACAACCGCGGGTAGTTTGCCGAGTAGAGGGTCGCATAGGAGGTGGATATATGGACTCCCAGGTAGCGGATAGAGGACTCCCGCCACTGAAAATCGTAATTACTGCGGAGGAGAAGGAGAAGGTCCCGTGGGATGTTAAGTGGGAGTGCCTCAGTCTTCGCGGGGTTCACCTTATACCCTGAGAGATCACCATAGGTCTCTAGCGAGCGCAGCAAGTTTGGAAGGGTAGTATGAGGGGAGGTGAGAGTGAGGAGTACATCGTCCGCAAAGAGAGATATCTTAAATTCCTTATCTTGGACCATGATGCCCTTGATATTAGGGTCTCGCCTAATCTTGGCCGCTAGCGGTTCAATGCAGAGGGCAAATATGATGGGTGACAGGGGGCAACCCTGCCTAGTGCCATTTCGAATAGGGAAGAAGGGCGAAGATGCATGGGGAAGCTTAATTGCTGCTGAGGGTAAGGAGTAAAGGGCCTGGATAGCTGTGAGAAACGGTCCCGTAAGCCCGAACGCCTTAAGCGTAGTATGCATAAACGACCAATTTATGCGGTCAAAAGCCTTTTCAGCGTCCAGGCTCAAGAGAAGGGCCGGGGTAGAATAATGATTGGCCACCTCCACCAAATCCACAGTCCTCCTGGTGTTGTCACCACCCTGACGACAGGGGATGAATCCCACCTGGTCCTTATGGACAAGCAGAGGGAGCCAAGCATTCAGTCTATTGGCTAAGAGTTTGGTGAAAAGTTTCAGGTCCGTGTTCAGCAAAGCAATCGGTCGGTAGTTAGCACAATCCTGCAAGTCCTTACCCGGTTTAGGGACCAATGTGAGTAGTGAAGAGAGCATAGTCGGGGGTATAGGGGAACCTGAAAGGAAGGAATTGAAGAGGGACAATAGATGAGCAGAGAGTTCACCCTGGAAAACCTTATAATAATTGTAAGTGAACCCATCTGGGCCTGGGGCTTTCCCATTTGGGAGGTCCCTCAGGACCCCTTCTAGTTCCTCCCTGGTGATGGGGGTGCTCAGGGAGGTTAGGGCCTCAGGAGGAAGGCGTGGGAGACAACAATCCTTTAAATAGTCTTCCAGTAGTGTTGAGTCATCCCCAGGGAGTAGTGCTCGTGGGGGGGGGGTAAGTCATACAGCTTAGAGTAGTAAGAGTGGAACGCCAGCGCCACAGCATCAGGGTGATGTTGAAGAGTACCCGCGGGGTCACGGACAGAGTGTGGTGTGGAAGAGGCCCGATGATCCCTGAGGGTTCCTGCCAGGAGGGTATGAGATTTATTACCTCGTTCAAAAAACCGCTGACGGGTATAAAGGAGAAGTCGTTCCACATGGCGGGTCTCCAAATCACGGAGGTCCGCCCGGGCCAGGACCAAACGGCGAAGAACCCCCAGGGATGGATGCGCTGCCAAAGTCGTCGTAAGGGACCGAATACGGGCTTGGAGGAGCTGTTCCTGGGCCTGTCTGTCCCTTTTAAGCCTAGAAGCCAATGCGATACAGCATCCTCTCATGACCGCCTTATGGGCTTCCCAGAGAATGGCAAGAGAGTCTACCGAGCCTAAGTTGTCCCTAAAATAATCTATCAAGTGTGTGCGCAGGGTCTCGAGGGAGGTCGGCGAATTGAGCAGTGTTTCGTTAAGACGCCAATGACATTGGCGAGTAGGCACTGGAGTCGTAGATAAGGTAACCACGACTGGGGCATGATCAGACCAGGTGAGAGGGCCAATGTTCGTGTCCCTAAGCAAACGAAGAGCGGGAGCATTTCCAAAGAAGTAGTCAATGCGGGTGTGAGTGTTATGAGGGTGAGAAAAGAAGGTGTAGGAGCGCGCCGTAGGATTGTCCACTCGCCAAAGGTCATACAAAGAGTGGGCGCGGATCAGCCTGCGGAACTCCCTTGCAAGTTGGGCCAACCTATGGGGGGTTGGGCCCTGGGGTAACGCCAGACGATCCGCCCGTTCAGAGAAGACCATGTTAAAGTCTCCCCCCACCAGCCAAGCTGATGGTGGGAGAGCGCGCAGACGGGAGAATACCCGGCGCAAGAACGGGATCGGTGCTGAATTGGGGGCATAGACATTGCATAAAACAATCGGGGCACCATAAAGGAGCCCCTCCAAGATAACAAACCGGCCACCTGGGTCTATGTGGGAAGTCGTCACTGTAATTGGGCAGGATCGAGAAAGAAGGATAGCCACCCCAGCTCTGCATCGATTGTGGAAGGCTGAAAAAGCTACGGGAAAATAATGCTTAGCGAAGGCAAAAGTACCAGCGCGGTCAAAATGAGTCTCCTGAAGAAACGCCACATCCGCTCGTAAGGAGCGGAGTTCTCTAAGGACATGGCGCCTTTTAATGTTGGAACCCAGGCCCTTGACATTAATTGTCACGCACCTAACCATTGGGACCCAGGATTGGAGGACAGTGGCGGATTGCAATAAGCTCACCCATCTCACATGACGCTGGCAAGTTTCCCTCGGAGAGGCAAAAGGGCAATCCACAAACAGGAACCCAAAGTCGAGGCAGGGTCTCTAGATCAGGGAGGGGGGGGGAAAGAGAGGGAGGGAGGGAGGCAAAAGACATCATAAATGACAAAGTAAAAATAAAAACAGGTAAACAATACTTTGTGGGCGAGGCTAAGTCACTCGCCTGGGGACCAATGAGGGCAGCCAGAGGTCCAATCAGGATCAATGGCCGCACAGTCCAAGTATCCCCTTAGGGGGGAGAGCGTGGACAGGAGGTCGGAGGGGAGGCGGTGGATCCCCAACCACCAGTAAAAAGAAGGAAGGAAGGGGAGTCATCGGAACCCCACCCCCGCCCCACTCCGCTAAAACAATCCAATAATAAGCATAATAGATGAGACCCGTAGACCTAAAAAAAGAAAAAAAGAGAAGCAAACATAACATTAAGGCATGCAGATTCCAAAGCACCACCGAGAAAAGGGAGAACGTCTCAAGGGGGGGCAGCCTCCTCAGGGATCAGTCTCCAGCCGGGGCCTCCGAGTGGTCACCACCGCGGAGGATGCATGACGTCGTCTGGGCTCCAATCGTTGCCAAACCGGTGGTGGGGGAGGGGGTGGAGAGAATAGCTCCCAGTCTGTTAAATCCGGCAGGGGAACATCCAATAGGTCACAGAAGAGAGGCAAATCCGCAAAGGAGCGAAGCGTAGCGGAGCGACCATCCCTACGAGCAATGAGAGCAAACGGAAATCCCCACCGGTAAGGAATTTGGTGCTCCTGAAGAATCTGGAGGAGGGGTCGGAGATGGCGGCGTTTCTGGAGGGTGATTATCGACAGATCCTGATAGAATTGTAGTGGAGCTCCCTGAAACTCGAAGTCTTTGAGTTTGCGCACTTTGCTCATTATAGCCTCTTTAAGGGTGAAGTCGTGGAGGCAGCAGATGACATCACGGGGTGTGGCGGAAGATCCTCTGGGTCGAAGGGCTCGATGTGCCCTATCAAACTTAATTTTGTGGGACGGGGGCTCCTGCAGTATAGTGTTGAAGACAGCCTCCAGCAGAACAGGCAGATCCTCAGATTGGTCAGCCTCTGGGAGTCCCTTGATGCGTATATTGTTGCGCCGGCCCCTGTTGTCAAGATCCTCCAAGTGGCGTTGCATGTCCCGTATAGCTGAACCCTGTTCAGTGGTAGTATCATGCAGTGAGGCAACATAGTCCCTGGTAGTGTCATGGTCATTCTCCAGCATGTCCATTCGGTTAGCAATGGAGTGTAAATCAGTGCGGAGGGTAGCAATTTCAGATCGGAAGGATGCTGTGATTTCCGCAACCATACTTTTAAGGTCTTGTTTAGTAGTAAGTTGAGGAAGAAGGTCCGCCATGGATGATGGTGCTGAAGATGGGCCTGGAATGCAGCTCTGGGGGTACAGGACTGGAGGGGGGGAGCCATAATCCTTGGGAGTGTGGGGCGGAGGAGCCCCTACGCCAGCGCCTTCCACCGCGCCATCCCCCCTGAGCTATGGAGGGGAGGGGCGATGGGGGAAGATAGTAGATGGGGGGCCACAGAGACCAGCTCTGTGGCCACAGGCTGCAACTCATCAGCGGTGTAGGAGGGAGCAGAGCCACTGACCTCAGAACTCCTTGAGAAGCTGGAAACATCCGGGGTCCTCTCATGCCGCTCTGCCAGGAGTGCTGGTGAAGCAGAATGTAGTTGCTGGGACATCCCAGGGTGAGGAGACTGTGGGAGTACTCGTGCTGGGGAAACTCTGGGTTGCCCAGGCGCCGACAGGGATCTCTGTTGAAGCGGCGCTCCGCTGGCTGACAGGGGGAGCGCGGGAGGAGAGAAGCTGCGCTGCGACCCCTGTGCCTGGAGAGCGGAGGAAATCCAAGATGGCCGCCCCGCAGCAGCCTGGCCCGGTAGAGAAGGCCGCTGGGCCAGAAAGGCGTCCAGGGTGGCCCCCCCAGACCTCTCCACGGGCGCTGGGGTGCCCGGGGCCACCTTCCTCGGTAAGCGCTTGCCCATACTGCGCCTGCTGAGGGGTCCACGGGTCTCAGTAGCGAGCGGAGGAGCGGAGAAGGACCTGCGCGCGTGCTACTCCATGCGCGTCCAGGCCACGCCCCCGAGTCTTATGGTTTCTGAGGCACTCAGATCAATCTGTTGAATTCCCACAATGCTTTGATATCTGTATGAGATCAAACTGCTTATTTTTTTATATGATATCCTTGAGAACACCACTGATATAGTATTGCATAATCACTGATTGGTTCTCATTACAAGCAATTTTTCCATCTGTATAAAAGTACCCTTAGTTAAAGAGGTTGTGCGGGCGAAAAAAATATTTTCAAAATATGACGGTTGAGGTGAAAAAATTTTTAAAAAATCATATTTACCTGTCCCCAGTGCTCTGGTGTCCTCCCAGCTTGGTGCGGTCCTGCTGTTTCGGTGTCTTCTCAAAGTGAACTGCTCGCCGGCTGTGACGTCTTGGATCCCTTCTGCTGAAGCCACTGATTGTTCTCAGCAGTCACATGAGCACTGAGGTCAATCAGTGGCCTCAGGAAGAGACCCGCGATGTCACAGGTAGTGACGTCATGTGCCCTTTGCTGAGTCCACTGATTGGCCTCAGCAGTCACGTGCTGCGAGGACTTCACCGCCCCCGGGCCAATTTAAAAAATAATTTTTTTGTCTGGACAACCCCTTTAAGCAATGTAGAAAAATTAATTAATCTAAGGTCATCTTAAGGACACTTTTCAGGATTGTAATATTGATGATCTATCCTTAAGATAGGTCATCAATATCATATCAGTGGGGGTCAGACTGTCTGAAAAGACCCCAGTGTTCAGGTGATCACTGTGGCCCCCTTACTTAATACCAAGCATAGTGCCATAACTTGTGTTTAGGATGCCTTGGTATTGGAACCCAGACACATTCCCTTTAATAGGACTGAGCTACTATAACTATATCACAGCGATTAGCATTCACTGTAATATCCTGCTGACACATCTAACGCGTTTCCTGTGTCGGAAAATACGCTGATACTGACACATTCATCAGTGGTATGTGTCTATACTTCAAAGAGCCATTAAGGTAAGTATGTTATAGTACTATTTCATAGGCATATCAACCTTTCCTAACTTGGCGGCCAAGTATCAGTGCCGATGGGGGAGCAGGGTTGTATGTTGGGAAAGGTTGATATGCCTACGAAATAGTACTATAACATACTTACCTTAGTGGCTCTTTGAAGTATAGACACGTACCTCTGATGAATGTGCCGACACAGGAAACGCGTTAGTTTGTCAGCAGGATATTACAGTGAATGCTAATCGCTGTGATATAGTTATGTCAGTAGGATACTATAGTGAACGCTAATCGCTGTGTTAGAAGGTGTGTTAGCAGGACATTACAGTGAACGTGTATCGCTGTGATATAGGTGTGTCAGTAGGATATTACAGTGAACGCTAATCGCTGTGATAGATTGATTTTAGAGATAGCAAAGTAGTGTTGGTTAAGAGAACACTGTGGACGCTAGGCAGTGCCTTTTAAGCCTAAGAAATTGCATGCTTTAGTAGTCCAATATGTGCTCTTGAAGTAATGGGTGAAAGGGTTATCCAGGCAGGTGTAATGGTTAAAATTCACGTTGAACAATAGTGGGACATTGTTGGTTTTGACCTATGAAACCAAATCATAGCTCTGCAATATTTTGGTTTGGTACCATAGTGGTTAATTTACCTTTCCATCCCAGAGTTTATTATTTATGTTCTAGGTTTCCCCAGTTAAGAATTTTAAATAAATATTTAATAAAGTTATTATTTTAATGCGTCCAGATATTAGTGGGTGACTCTCCTAATTTAAAATAAGAAATGGTGCTTTCAGCAGCTGATCTGTGGTGGTTCTAGGTATTAGACTGTCACTGATCAGATCTGTATGAACAACTCAGAGGTGGGCAGATCTTTTACAGAATGTAATATCTGAAGTAGGGACTATGGCAAGTTAGTTTTGTTGAGATACTAAGTTCCCACACTTTCCACTCTACAGGTATAAGTTATGGAAATGAAGTTGCCTGGATGGATGCACAGGGTGAAGAAAAGTTTTTGTGGCAAAAGATGATGGACAATCCTGAAACCTTAGTAGAAGGAACTCTCATGCTAAGATCCACCATGGCCAGAGGCAAGAATACCAACCAGAGCTCCTAGATGTAAAGAGACCTCTAAGCACAAATGAGCAGGCTATACATTCTTTAATGTTCAGCAGGGTTTTCTTGCTTGCTTTTACTGTAATGCATTTAGGAGTAGACTACCAAGCCTGTAGTGCTGTAAGAAGAAGGTAGTTACCATGACTTGTACATGTGGTTAATTCCTTGCATGTAATGTAGTGCCAAATTTTAGATACATGTCTGTGATATGCAGCATTCCTTACTTGACAGCACATTGTAAAATAATCCTTAAAAGGCCAGTAACCTCAATATTTTTATATTTTGTTGTGTTTGTCTCATTCGAATGTATGTTCTTATCCTAAAAAGCCCGGATCTTATGGATAAATGTATTTTCTACTTTTATTAAGTCTTAGTCCAGGTCTGTTCAGTAAAGGTCATGCAGCGTAAACCATAAACTAAGTCTTTTCATTTGTATTTCACCTTGAGGTTAGAAGACATGTCGCCCAAACCAGATTTTTTAAACAGATTTGCCAAGTGCCACAGGATACTTTGTTCTTTCTTCATGTGTTAAATGTCATGATCATACCACATATTCCATCAATTTACAGTATTGTCCAAAATTGTTAGGCGGGTGTGGGAAAAGTGCTGCAAAGTAAGAATGCTTTAAAAAATAGAAGTGTTAATAGTTTATTTTTATGAAATCAAATCAATATTTGGCGTGACCGGCCTTTGGAGGAGGAGAATTATAAGTGATGATAAGGAGCTACAAAGTCATAATCTCAACATAACCAAGTCTGTCTAGGATCACTTGAAGAGATAGAAGGATTTGTGCAAGGGTACATCCACAGAAGATCTATGGTGAGTTTTTCAGGATGTTTAGAACATCCTCCCTGCCGAGTTCCTTCAAAATTGCTGTAGTTTTGTAGGCAAAGGGTGGTCACACCAGATATTGATTTAGATTTCTCTTTCGTTCATTTACTTAATGTTGCTAATTGACAAAATAAACTATTAACACTTCAATTTTTTGAAAGCATTCTTACTGTGCAGCATTTTTTCCACTCCAGCCTAGAACTTTTGCACAGTACTGTAGATATCCCCCTAACCCACCACAAGAACAATAAATCAGTATAACAGTAGAATCAATGGCATCAATATAATATTAAAAAATAAAATAACTTAATAAACTATGACTAGATTCTGACAGATCCATCATAAATCAATGAGATTTCTGAGCATCATTTGGATCTTACACACAACAGATCCAACACAGCGTTGTGACTCTTTTTATAAATGGAAATCATTACACTGGGGGGAGAATTATTATCCCGTCTGTGCCAGTTTTCTAGCTTAGATGAGTGATAATGTGGCACATCTTTGGTGCAAAGCCCTTTCTTACACCAAAGATGTGCCATATCCCCCCATTTAGCAACTCTCTCGCTACTTTCTGTGAAGGTGGGCAGAGAGGGAAGAGACACCTTGGCCTGACATATTTATTATAAGTAATGCCAAAAAACTGGCGTCAGTTATACAGGAAATTTACACCAGTAACCCACTGCCATAGATTTCCATTCTGGAGCATGGGCGTGCATCTGATTTATTAAGATGCCAGAATTTCTTGATAATCCAGCAGCTAGCACCAGTTGAGGCCTTTATTGAGATTGCCATAGGAACCGCCGGTTTAAAAAAATTCCCCCAGTGTGAACAGAGTCTGATACCAAAAAGCTGGTAAAGCTAAGGATTTCTGGATTCAGGATTTACAATGTTGGTTAGGGTCACAGACCATAGACCTAATATTCACTAATATCAAGACATTGGTGTATCTGAACCCTAGAGCACAACTTCTACAGCACAATTTTTTGTCAAAATATTTTAGGGTGCATTGTTTATCTACATGGTTTCTATGCTAACTGACCTCTACTGATCTTATCCTTTAGCCATTTGAACCAAGTGGAAATATCCCTCGAATTGCTATGTAAAGCACATTTAGAGATTTGTATTTTGTAAATAAATGTAGCCAAAGTATAAGCAGTTTCAAAGTCATACCAGGTTAGAGAGCCATAAAAAGCTGTTACAACTGTCAGAAGTATGCTACCCAACATCTGCGAATCACACTTTATACCCTACTATTCTCCAACCAGGGCCACGTCTAAGTACTGCAGTTCAGAACATTTAACACTTTGTACATTCCAGATTGCTACACAGTGGGGGGAATTGTCAATCCCTTCACTCCAGATTTCAGACATAGAGAGATGATATTGAGGTGCACTTTAGCGCAAGGCCTTTGTTTTATGATCTTAAAAATTGTGTGTAAACCATTTAAATGCACTATGCGTTATCACTAGTCTCACATGCTGTTATGTGACCACAATTCTGGTGTTTATCTCCTGTTTGTGTGTTTTCCAGTACTCTGAATCTCCCCTCTCCCTTTTCATCCTGAGCTGTGTTTTCTATCTCCACTTTTACCTGCCTTTTTGTCCTCTAGCAGACAGCAGCTTGTACAGCGTCTCTCATGCTACTCGTTTAGACAGGGAGTAATTGCATCATTTCCTTATACCTTGCAATAGAGGGGCAGCTATAAATAGGAGTAATATCTGTGACAAGAGTGAAATCATTACAGTTGTTGTCCTTTACATTGGTAATCCTGCTTCCATCAAACCCAGATCGCATGAAAGCAACTGTGCTGCGCAGAGATAGGATGAAATAAAAATAACTACTTTTGAGTTGGATGGCATCTTCTGGTGAACATTCTGAAACATATATAGGTACTTTTCTGTATTTTGGAAGCTTGTTTAAATGTAGTCTGTTGTTATGGATTGGTACCCAAGACTTGACCTATCAAGCTACATCAGTGGTTCTCAATGTCCGGTACATGTACCCCATTGTGTATGTCCAAATATCCCCAGGGGTACGCGCGCAGTGAGAGCCCCCCGCCCCTAATGGTAGTTCATGGGGTTCGTCACCCACAAACTACAATTATACTCTGGGGTCTCTTCAGGCTCCGGCACTTGTCCCAGCGCTCCTCCAGCCTTCAGAGATGACGTCAGGGATCACTGAGGTCTGGGATTGGGCCTCAGCAGTCAAGTATGTCACGTGGCATAATGACGCTATGACGCTACGCGTCACAGTGCTATGTGACCAGTGAGGCTGACATCATCTATAGAGGGTGGAAGAACATGGGGAGCAGCGCCAGAGCCCATGGAAGGTGAGTAACATTGTTTGTTATGTTTATTTACCTGTCTGGGGCCTCCACTAATTATACTCTGAGGTCTGAAGAGACCCAAGAGTATAATTGTAATTTGTGGGTGATGAACCCCCATAATTTCAGTTTCTGCCGAAACCGCAATTTTTAGAAAGTCTCTATGTATGTGGAATTATTTAATTTTATTAATATAGTGACCACTCAGGGACAACATATTGCATAAGGGACACTATGGGACATTATGCTGCCTGGAGGGGCCGCTGTGGGACATTATACTGTCTGGAGGACCTGCTATGGGACATTAAGCTGCCTGGAGGACCCGCTATAGGACATTATGCTGCATGGAGGGCTGCTATGTCCTTGTGGTGGTTGTTATTTTACATGTGGAGGCCATTATATTACATGTGGGGCATTGACTGGGCCATTATACTAAATATGAGGGCGCTGATGTGGACATTATCTTGAGTGGGGAGCACTGAGGGGACCATTACATCATTGTTGAGGAAGCCTCTAAACAAAGCCTAATTTTATTAACATTTATAAGTAATTGCTACTTTGGGTGTACTCGGTTGGGTCTGTTCCTCACTAGGGGGCACTTCCCTTGAAAAGGTTGAGAAACACTGGGCTACACCACAAGTTATATTTGGCTTTAAAATGTTTATTGCCATCTTTACTTTGTCCCTCCCTCATTGTCCTTTTTCACACAGCACTGTAACCAGATAGTTAACATATACGTCCTTATAATGTACATTTGAGTAAGAATTATTCAGTGTATTCCAGTGTATAGTTTTCCCTTACCAGGTGCCCTTCCTCCAGGACCATGTATAGACACAGGCCTACCATGCCTGTAGATAAAACTGACACTGCTTGCTACTGATGTCTGTCATGTATTTATTATCTCTGAGGAGCTAAAATACAATATAAAAAATCTAATCAGCAGCAAAAAATACGTCATAAGCTAAACTGATGTGATTAATAGATGTCAGAATGAAAATTAGCAACACATGTCAGAATGATAGAATAAAGATTTCATGCTGTCCATACAACCAGAGTTCAGCTTTCATCTTCTAAATGTACTCAAAAAATGATCTGGCTACACCAGGTCAGTTCTCTCTCTGATGGTCATCATACATTAGGTCTATAATGTTGTCTGATCCATTTCTTGGTGAATATTTGTCCTGCTTTTATCATAACCTGTTCTTTTGTAAATTAGCAATGTTTAGATTGAAATGACTTGGCTTTTCATACCACAAAAAATATTTTGTTATGAAGAGGAGTCAATGAATTTCACTGTACAGTATATTTATTGTGTATAGTATAAAGAGCTAGAAGATTTTATCAGTTTAATACAATGCACTCACTTATTCAAGATCAATCCACAATGTATCCTTTCTGCCAGCACAATTCTGTATATGTGTTTGTTCCCAGTAGTAATACTTACATACATTATGAGCTTAGAGAGCCATATTAATCTCAGGCAGAGAACTGTACTGTATATTCATTCTATATTTTGGTTATTTTAGTCCTCCGAGACAAGCCCTACAAACAGGAGAATGTTCATGCTGGATGCAATTAAAATGTATTGGAATTAAAATGTCATTGACATGTAAACGGTTTTGATGAATAAAAATAATTTTACAGTATTTTTGTGTCTATAAATATTAGAATACAGTTTGCTGTTTTTTTGTATTGTCTTAGTGTTGGTATATCAAGCCTTTATTACATATGAATTTAGTAAAAAAAAATAAGATTTGTCTGCAGCCAGCTTATGTCTCTATCTACATCATGATGGCACATATTTTTGGTTTCCATCTCTTGTCATCTTTTTTTTCCTCTCAGTAAGGCAATCGTTTGATAGTGTTGAAATGCAACATCTTTGCACTGCAGCCTTGTATCCTGCAATGGTCTACTCTAACACTTTATTTACTGCCTTAGGGGGCGTTCACACTACCGTTGGTGATCGTCAGTAGTGTCCGTAGCTATCGTCCGTTACAAGATTTTAGCATTGGACACTGTCTGAACTGTCAGAAATCCGTTAAAATTTCCATTCATTTCAATGGGTTTTTATATTGTGTCCGTTTGTGCCCGTTTACACCCAATCCGTCAGAAGTCCGTTTTTTTCCGCGGACAAAAAATCCTTCATGCAGGACTTTTTTGTCCGTTTGGAAAAACGGATTCTTGATGGACAGCAAGTGTCCGTTATTTTTTTTAACATTGAAGTCTATGGGTAATGGACTTATAACGGACAGTAACTGATAGGCAGGGTTCACACTACCGTTGGAGTCCGTTATGAAGGTGTCCGTTAAAAATAAAAAAAAACGGACACCTATCATAACAGACATAAACAGACACTAACTGATGTTAATGTGTCCATTTTTTTAACTGATCCAATTAATGGTTCAGTAAAAAAAATGAACACATTACCATCAGTTAGTGTCCGTTTTTTAACACTGTCTGTTTTTTTTTTTTTTTTTGTTTCTCCTTTCTTAGCATGTGCAGGAAAAAAAACGGACATAAAATAACAGACAGTGGAAAATGTGTCCAGGAGCACCGTATGGCAGCATCCTTATGGTAAATACACATCATGTATCTGGATTCCACTATATTCTTAGGCCACTGCAAGTTTTACTTCGATGTAAAACTGCGTTCACATGGTGCATTTTTGCACACAAAAAAAAATCCCTGTGTTTTCTGTGCAAAAGCACATCCTTAATACAGAAAACACACCATGTCCCATAGCAGCTCCTGCACACAGTATTATGTCTCATAGCGGCCTCTGCACATGGTATTATGTCCCATTGTGGCCCCTGCACACAGTATTATATCCCATAGTGGCCCCTGCACACGGTATTATGTTCCATAGCGGCCCCTGCACACAGTATTATGTCCCATAGCGGCCCCTGCACACGGTATTATGTCCCATAGAAGCCCCTGCACATGGTATTATATCCCATAGTGGCCCCTGCACACAGTATAATGTTCCAACTTTTATAATATTCCAATTTTCGTCACAGTACTAGCTATTATTATACTCTGGGGTCTATTCAGACCCCAGAATATAATAAGTGGAGGGCAAAGAGAGGTGACAAACATAAAAAAACAATGTACTCACCATTCCTACGCTCCGCAGCCGCTCTGTTCTCTTCGGGTGCTTCTGCCTGTAGTCAGCAACCGCTGATTGGGTCTCAGGGGTCACATCCGGCTTCATTAATGACGGCCGTGACCCCTGAAGCCCTATCAGCTGTCGCTGACTTCAGGCAGAAGCGCCCGAAGAGAACAGAGCGGCTGCGGAGTGTAGGAATGGTGAGTACATTGTCTTTTATGTTTGTCACCTCTCTTTGCCACCCACTTATTATACTCTGGGGTCTCTTCTATAATAATAGCAGTTTCGGCCGTGTTTGGTCCGATCGAAACTGCTGGTTGAGGACTCCGCTGCCATGCCAGGGAAATAAGCCTCACGTGCCACTCTTGGCATGCGTGCCGGGGGTTGCTGGCCCCTGCTTTAGAAGTTCCTGTTATTTTACTAGTGGCAATATGAACATAAAAGAATTGTCAACTGTCTTTCTTGACAATAGCAACCAATCGCAACATTTGTAATAGTGCTCACGAAAAATAAAAGCAGTTTTGTGATTAGTTGCTGTAGGCAATGAAGACAGTTTTCTTAAATCTTCCCACTGCTTTACTTGTATTGTACTGACTGTATATTTAGGCGGTGTATAATATGAAACTTAGCCCCACAACAAAATGCAGGATATTGATCACCAGAGAGAGCAGCGTATGTACTTTAGATGGCCTGTTACACTGTGTGTAATATAATAGACTCATAGACAAGATACTATCCAATTCAATACATATCATAAGCCATAAGTACTGTATGACAGAATCACCAGACACTTGGGCTTAAAGCAAACCTGCCAGGTGACTTTTGCAGCCCTATCTGTGAGCAGGATATGGTAGAGAGAAGGACAGTGATCTGTATGATAGAAATTCTGCTTCAAATCTATATATATAAAACTCAAAATCTGTAGTAGCCCGCTCTATACAAATCCACAGTTCTCGCCCAATTTGGATGAAATTTGGCACGCCCCCTCTCCACCCACAGGAGCAGAATACTGTGCATGTTACATCTCGCTAGCATCCCCCCGTCATGAGATTGGGGCCCCCGAAGTTAGGCCCTATACATATAATGGGGAAATGTGAAATCTGTAGTAGCCTGCTCTATACAAATCCACAGTTCACCCCTGATTTGGGTGAAATTTGACACGCCCCCCTCTCCACCCAAAGGAGCAGAATACTGCGCACGTTAAATCTTGCTAGCATCCCCCAGTTATCAGATTGGGGCCCCCGAAGTTAGGCCCTATACATATAATGGGGAAATGTGAAGGTGAAAGAGACAGTGCTGAGGGGAAAACAACAGTTGTGACTGACAGGGACAGATTATAGCGATGGCGCCAAAGAGTCACTGCTAAAGGAGCCGCACCAGCACACACAACACACAAACATTTCACAAACATCACATAGACAGCACACATACACCAACCCACAAGCACAACACCACACAAATGCAACAACACCACACAAACACCAGACCACGCTAGACACACACAACACAAACACCACCCCACAAATACCATAACACCACTCCATAAATACCACATGCGCACACCACACACACACACACACACACACACACGAACACAAGGACCAGACACGCACGCAAACACACTGAGATGGATGCACTCTACACACACGGACGAACAGAGCACATGCGTACTCACAAACACCTACCGCACGCATGGACACTTGCACTTCACACGCACAAACACATGGATCACATGTGCACACACACGCATACATATACACACACACGTGCATACACATGGATCACATGTGTGCACACACACACACACACACACACATACTGTACACACACGCACTGACAAAACACGTATGGTATCCTTACTAGCTGCTTGCATACTACAGTATTTTTCATGGGCCTCCGGGCCATGGATTTGGCAGTTCTATAGACTTCTTTGTGCAAAAAGCCGTGAATTTTGCAGGCTCCATAGAATGTTTATGGAGCTGTAGAATCCACAGCCCGGAGACCCATGAAAAATACTGTAGTGTGCAAGCAGCCTTACTGAGCAGCAATATTGGTCAGGCGAAAACTGCCTCATAGTAAGATTGCCATTATTGCTTACTATACAGGGAGCTTTCATCGCTGAAGCTGCTGAGGTAAAGTGAAAGCTGAGCTCTGATTGGTTGCTATGGGCAACTACACAAGTCTGCCTGTGAGGCGGTTTTCATTACTGAGATGTGAGCTCCTTCAGGTCATAGTGTGTGAGGGCTGCTCTGTATTTACTATTCATCCTATTACATCTCTTATCAGTGTCAGGTGACGTCTAAAGGGTCATAATACGAAGGACTGTTTTTTAAAATGCTGCCCAAAAAACGACCATCTATTGGACAAGTTCATCCAAAAGCTAAGAACGCTAAATTGTGTCAAAGAGCTGAGACAAGTGAACAACGTGACTCGCAGCTTGAAAAGAAACAGATGAGACAGGCTGAATGTAAGGCAGCTGAGACATCAGAGAAACGGAAATGTCGTCTTCACAAGAATCGGATAAGGCAGGCTGAAGCAAGGAATATGGAAACATCTGAACAAAAGGATGAACGTTCTAAAAATGACCGCATACGACATATGCAACGTGTGCAAAGATGTAGGCAAGCTGATTTATGTTTGGAAGCATTTCACTACAACCCAATTCAAGACTATAGGTCACATCAGAAAGTCAGAATTGGCAAAATCGACATAATATGCAAACATTGTCAAGCAAAGAAGTTTAACTTGGAATCACCTGGTATGTGCTGCTCAAATGGCAAAGTCAGTTTGCCACCTTTAGATCTACCTCCTGAACCACTTCTTTCATACATGTCAGGAACAACTCCCGAGTCAAAGCATTTTCTGCAAAATATTAGGAGATACAATTCATCTTTCCAGATAACATCCTTTGGTACGACAGGTGGACTTCAGGAAGCAGGATTTATGCCAACTGTTAAAGTCCTGGGCCAAATATATCATAAAATCGGTTCAATGCTTTCTGTAGCAAATAAAGATCCAAAGTTGTCACAAATTTATTTTTTGGGAGACGAACAAATGCAAGCTGATAGACGTTGGGAAGCTATACTTGAGACAAAAAAAAGAGATTGTGTTGAATTTGCAAAGATTTTTCCATCAGCACAATCAGCTAGTAAACCCTTTCAAAACAGCCTTAGAAAGAATGCCATGTGATGAATATCAAGTTGAAATAAGAGCAGACAAGACACCGATTGGTGAGCATGAAAGGCGATTTAATTCTCCCACTGTTAACGAAGTAGCTATTGTACTGGTTGGACAGGACTTTCAAAGCCGAGATATAATTATTCAGCAATGAAGCAACAATCTTAAACGTATTGCAGAAACAAATAGATCATATGATGCTCTGCAATATCCGATAATATTTTGGAATGGCCAAGATGGCTATCACTTTAATCTAGCACATACTGATCCCAAGACTGCTAGTCCAACCAATAAAAAAATATCAGCTATGGACTTTTATGCCTACCAAATAATGATCAGACATGGGTCTTCTAACCACATTTTACAATGTAGGCAACTTTTTCATCAATTTATAGTTGATATATATGCCAAGGTGGAAAGTCATCGTCTTTTGTACATACGATTGAAAAAACAAAAACTTAGAGTGGATGAATACATTCATTTAAGTGATGCTGTTGCTAATGATGGCAACGTGGCTGACATTGGGCGTATGTTTATTTTACTGGCTACATTTACTGGAAGTCCCAGACATATGCATGAGTATGCTCAGGACACCATGACATATGTTCGGATATATGGTCGTCCTGATTTGTTTATTACAGTTACATGTAATCCAACTTGGCCAGAGATAAAGGAAGAGCTTCTGAATGGTCAGGGCCTCTCTGATCGACATGATTTAATAGCAAGGGTTTTTAAACAAAAACTGATCAAGCTCATGGTCGTAATTACAAAGTGTTACATTTTTGGTGAAAGTCAGTGTTGGATGTATTCAATTGAGTGGCAAAAAAGAGGTCTTCCACATGCTCCTTTACTGATATGGCTAAAGGATAAGACATGCCCTGATCAAATTGACAGTGTTATTTCTGCCGAGCTTCAATATCCAGACGAGAATCCGGTACTTTTTTAAACTATTTCTAAAAATATGATCTGTGGGCCACTTAACCCAAGATCGCCATGTATGAAGGAAGGAAAATGTACTAAAAAGTATCCTCTTTACAGAAGACGGAAACCTGAACAGGGAGGATATACTACAACAATCAGATTAAAACAGGTTAAACAAAACACAGATCTTGAAATAGATAATCGATGGGTTGTACCTTACTCTCCACTGCTTTCAAAAATGTTTGATGCGCACATTAACGTAGAATATTGTAACTCTGTTAAGTCGATTAAATACATTTGCAAATATGTTAACAAGGGCAGTAAGATGGCAATTTTCCAGCTAGAAAATCCAAAATGTACATCTGATGAGATTATGCTATATCAGATGGGAAGGTATATAAGTAGTAATGAAGCCGTGTGGCGATTACTAAATTTTCCCATCCATGAAATACATCCGACTGTAGTTCATCTCAGTGTCCATCTTGAAAATGGACAGCGAGTTTATTTTACTCCCAAGAATGCAGAGGAAAGAGCTGCTCGACCACCCAATACATCATTGACAGCTTTCTTTCTCCTATGTCAAGCAAATCCATTTGCAAGGACTTTATTATATTCAGATGTTCCAAAATATTATACATGGAATAAATCAAGAAAAGTATTTTGCAAGAGGAAACAAGGCGTAAGGGTCCCAGGATGGGATGGACGTTCCAATGATGCTCTTGGACGTGTGTTTACAGTGCATCCAAACAATGCAGAGTGTTACTACCTCCGATTACTGCTTCACACTGTCCGAGGGGCAACTTCTTTCACAGATTTGAAAATAGTTGATGGAGAGCTGTGTCAAACTTACAGGGAAGCATGCCAAAAGCGTGGTCTGATCGAAGACGATCAACACTGGGACATGACATTGCAGGAAGCATCTGTCACTCGCTTTCCACCTCAACTAAGAGACCTGTCCGCTATACAACCTGCGCACCTTCCAAACCCTGCGCGCTTTGGGACAAATACAAAGAATATCTTAGTGAAGATATTCTTAGAGTGCAAAGGAGAGTTAATCCACACTTAGACTTAAATTTCACTGCTGACATATTCAACAAAGCCCTCTTGATGTTAGAAGAAAGGTTCATATCTATCAATAGTAAAACTCTAATAGAATTAGGTTTACCAGCACCAATTCGACCAGACTTTGATATTATGAACAGAGATATTCTGCAAGAAAAAAGCTATGATTTGGAAAAATGTAAAGAATTTGTCATATTAAATAAGCCTCTTTTGGTTGATGACCAAAGATCGGCCTATATGGCAATTATGGGACAGATTTCCAGTGGAAATGGGGGACTATTTTTCCTACATGCACCAGGAGGTACTGGTAAAACATTTTTAATTAATTTGCTGCTTGCAGAAATTCGCTCTAACAATGACAATGCCTTGGCTGTTGCAACATCTGGGATTGCGGCCACTCTTTTAGATGGAGGGCACACGGCTCATTCAGCACTAGGATTGCCCTTTAATATATCGCTGTCAGAAACTCCTGTCTGTAATATCACTAAGGGCTCTGGGAAAGCTAAGGTATTACAAACTTGCAAAGTAATTGTTTGGGATGAATGAACCATGGCGCACAAGAAAGTGGTCGAGGCCCTTGATTGCACCTTGAAATATCTGCGGGGAACTGATTGTTTAATGGGGGGAATTGTTGTAATTTTAACACGTGACTTCTGCCAGACGTTACCTGTTCTTAAGGGAGCAACACCAACGGATGAGCTGAATGCCTGTCTAAAATCTTCTTATCTGTGGATGCATGTTCAGAAGCAAACTCTTACTACTAATATGCGGCTTCATTTGATGGGAAATACAACTGCGGACAAATTTACACACCAGCTACTCGTTGATTGTAATGTCAATCTGTATTCCCTTAGTCCAGACAGCAGCACAATATGGGGTATCTCTGCCCCTGTGTGTTGTTTAGGACAGGTGGAACCTTTAATTAGCACCAAAAAGGTGCCTCCTACTAGCCCTATAAGAGGGCACAAGAGACCTCCCTCCACTGTGTAAATTATAAAGTAACAGGAAACAAGCTTCTAGGGAGGGAAGCCTTGTGCTGCTGTCTGGACTAAGGGAATACAGATTGACATTACAATCAACGATTCCGCTTACGTCCGACAGCAGTACAATATGGGGAGATAGCAAGTAATTCCCCTAGGGAGGGTTTCCTCGCCTTACAACATCAACTGACCAAAGGCAGTTGTCTGGAAACTGCGGATGTCCAATGATAATGTTTAACAAAAGGTCAACTGAGATGACTATGATGCAGCCGCACAAATCTGGTCCAATGGTAAGGACCGATACTCAGCCAAAGAAGTCGACAACCCAGGTCGAGTGGCCGTAGAAAGACTGGAGGGAATAACTCCTGAATAAGAAAGGAAGACTTAATTGTCTCCTTGATCCATGTGGATAGAGTAGGCTTGGAAGCCTTGAGGCCTCTGTTTTTACACTGCATATCAATTAGTAGGCTTTCGGCCTTCTTAAGCGGTTGAGTGTGGAATAGGTAAATCCACAGACACCTTACCACATCTAAGGTGTTGAGCTTTTCTTCCTCCTCAGAGGTTGGAGAGGGGAAAAACACAGGTAACGAAATTAGCTGATTGCTATTATAGTATGAGGGGACCTTAGGGATAAACCCAGGCAAACCTAAGGTGCACCCTATCTGAAAAAACAAAATGTACGGTTCTCTAGAAGAGAGGGCCTGGAGTACCCCTACTCTTTGGCAGATATAATAGCCAACAAAAAAGTGGTTTGTAGGCTAAATATTTTATCCCCGTAGTCTCCAAGGGTCCAAATGGAGGACCGCACAGGCCTGTAATGACTACCGCAAGGTCCCACTGGGGATGATACTGAGGGCTTTAGCCTCATTGCCCCTTTAAGGAACCTTGCAACCAGAGGATCCTGAGACAGACGTCTGTTCAAATGAGCGGAGAGGGCCGCAATCTGCACTTTCAAAGTGGCAGGGGCAAGGCCCTTATCCAAACCGTCCTGAAGAAAATATCAGCCGTTGAAGGTTCTAGATTATTAATACCCTTCTTGGAGCACCACTCCATGAAAATCTTGGCTGTCCTCTGGTAGTTCTTATTGGTAGATTCTGCTCTTGCAGAATAAACGGTCTTCAGGACGGCCTCTGACAGTCCTCTATCCTGCTGTAGGGACTGCTCAACCTCCAGGCTGTCAGGTTGAATCTCCAGAGATCCTGGCACTTCAGAGATCCTTGGGAAACCAGGTTCTGGATGGGGGGAAGCCTCCAATATATCCCTCGACTCATCTCCATGAGTTGGGAAAAACCAAGCTCTTTTTGGCCAGAATGGAATGATGGCTATCACAGAGACTTGGTCCTGTCTGATTTTCATTAATACCTTTGGTATTATTGGAATTGGAGGGAAGATGTATGCCAGCCTGGACCTCCAAGGGATGGACAGGGCATCCACTGCCAAGGGATTGTCCTCCTGGTAAAGGGAACAGAACTTCTCCACCTTGGCGTTGAGTCGGGTTGCCATGAGGTCTATTTCTGGAAGACCCCTGCTCAGGGTAATCTGATGAAAGACTTCTGGATTGAGTGACCATTCTCCTGATACGGCATAACCCCCGACTCAACCGATCCGCTACTATGTTCAGGGAGCCCTTGATGTGAACTGCGGATAAATGGGTTAGATTTTTCTCTGCCCATGTAAATATCAGATCTGCCTCCCTAAGGAGGGTTGGTGATCTGGTGCCTCCCTGTCTGTTCACGTACAGCACTGTGGTCATGTTGTCTGACCGGATTTTGACTGCTCTTCCCTGGGAAGAGGCAAGCAATAGAGTAAGGCACGATATACGGCTCTGAGCTCCTTCCAGTTGGACGAGGTCCTTTTTTCAGGAGCGCTCCAGATTCCCTTTATGGAGTTTTCGTCCAATGGGCTCCCCATCCCGAGAGGGATGCATCTGTAGTCAACAGGGTTCAAGAAGGTTGGACCGTGGACCTTCCGTCTTTCAGGTGCAACCACCACTTGAGGGAAAAAGACGGGTCCTGGGGGAGAGTCGAATCTTCTTGCTGAATGTAAGAAGGGAGCGATCCCAAGCCTCTAGTAACTCCTTCTGGAGGGGACGTAAGTGCCACAAGGCCCATGGGACTGCCTCCACTGCGGAAGACATCAAGCCCAGGATCTTCATCAATGTTCTGATGGAGGCTATCGGCTTTTTGAAGAGGTGCCGGAATGCCGCAACCAGCTTCTCCTTCCTTGCTGGTGTCAAGGAGATTTGCAGGCGGACTCAATCTAGGAAGTAGTTTTCTCAGAGGAACTTCCTTCGAGTTGAAGGGATCGTTTTTGACTTCTCCCAATTTATAAGCCATCACAGACTCTGAAGGCTGTCTGTAGGTACTGGAGCAGAACAGACTCTGACTGGGCCTTTATCAACCAGTCGTCTAGATAAGGCACCAAGAATATCCCCTGAAGCCTGAGGGCGGCCGTTATGGGGGCCACTACCTTTGTAAAGGTGTGGGAAGCAGAGGAGATCCCGAAGGGTAGTGCTGTGAATTGAAAGTGCTTCCTGTGGCCGGAAACTACTACGGCAATCCTTAGAAAACCTTCTGTGTGGAGGTAAATAGGAATATGCAAATAGGCGTCTTTTATATCCAAAGTCACAAAAAACATCGCCTTAGAGGAGAAAGGTGGTGACAGACTTTATGGTTTTCCTATGGAAGCGCTTCTTTTTGATGAAGCGGTTGAGGTACCTTAAGTCTATGATCATTCTCCACTTGTCTGCCGGTTTTGGCATCAGGAAGACGGGAGAATAGACACTGGATCCTTCTTCTAGAGAAGGGACTTCCACCAGGGCTCCCTTGTGAATGTACTCTCGGATGAAGCATTCCAGGGAGACTGTGAGTTAACACAAACCGATCCTGAGGAGGACGGAGGAACTTCATTGCATAACCTCTTTGGATTACCTACCAGACCCATGGGTCTCGAATTTTTTCCTGCCCGCAGTTGAGAAAGTGGGAGACACGACCTCCGACAGGAATCTCGGCCACAGGAAAACTGCTTCTGATGTCAAAAGCTAGGCTTGACTTTATCATCAGACTTCGGAATCTCCGGCCGGCGCCTCTAGAGGAATAACTAGAGCCTCTCTGGACTGCCTTCCACAACGAGGCGGATAGCCTCTACCACGGCCAGAGCCAGACCTACCTCTGAAGGCCTGGGGTAAAGGTTTACCCTTCTTGTCAGCCAAGCCCTCTAGGATCTCGTCTAGGGCACAGCCAAAGACTCTACCCGGCTCAAAGGGTAATGCGCACAAATTATACTTTGAGGGGAACACAGCTCTCCAAGGTTTTAACCATAGAGGTCTTCCTGCTGCAGTGTTCTTGGTAAGTGCCAGGGATTTGGCCGCCAGCCTTAATTGATGGTGGGAGGCTTCCGTTAAATATTCAGCTGCCAGGGAAACTGAGCCTAGAAACCCTAGCAGCTCGTCTCTGGAGACTCCAGAGTCGGTCACTTTTGAGGTGGACCAGGTCAGTACATAATTTGGCTGACACTTCACAGGACGCAACCGCACAGCGGTCTTGGGCGAAGCAGCTGAATAAGCCTTCTTGAAGGTATTGTCGAAGCGCCTCCCATGGCGTCGTGCAGATTTGCTCCATCATCTGATGGTACCTTAGTGTGGCAGGACAGTTTAGCCACCGCCATATCCACCTTGGGAGGAGGACCCCATTGATCCCATTGAGCAACTGGGAATAAAGCGCTGAACCTCCTAGGAACCACAAGAGGTTTTTCAGGACTTCTCCACTCTGAGGACATTAATTTTTGTAATGTCTGGTCCACTTGGAAGACCCTAGGCCCTCTATAGGTGGACGCGGAGGCTTCCCCGTCAACATCACGATCCTTAGACCGGATGGACTTCAGCAGCCGGCTTAATTTTTCGAGTGGAAGCACGGCCTGCTGGGATCTTCAGTGGAATCGTCAGATGAGAGTGTCTCGTCCACTATCTGATAATCTTCATCAGAGATCCGTAAGGAAGATTGTGTCTCAATCTGCGGTCTCTTGGCAATCTGGGCGATGGAAGAACGAATCTCCTTTAAGAGACTCCTCATAAAGTCCTTTACCCAAGTAACAACCTCTTATAGAAGGTACTTCCGGCAGGGTCCGCGACACTGGTGACAGCGGGTAAAATCATAGCCGTCAGGTAAAGGGGTATTGCAATCCAAACACATTAGGTGTTTCAAGTTTAGAGGAATTTTTCCTCCTAAGAGCATCGCCATTACGTGCTGCAGAAGATGACATCTGAAACATCAAACAGCCACGTGACACTGAAACAGGGAAGATCGCCAAGCATCGCATAAAAACCCAAGGGGTACCTCTTTTTTTTTTTTTTGAATCGGTCACTTGAAGAGAAAAAAAAACCGTCAGAAAAAAACCAGCCACCGCAACGCGCAGCAGAGGAGCTAGAAACCACTCACTCAACAAATAAAGGACTGCATTCAGACCTTTTAAATGTAATCCAGCAGCGAGGGGAGGAAGCCAACAAAGAAACATTTATACAGCACCAAAACAAGTCAAACGCCATACTGGAACATAGAGGAGCATAAGCCTAAGCCAGAGGCTCAAAATACAAGCAGCAAAAATCAATTCTATATTTTGCCTTTAAATTTTAAATTTCCAAACTTACCGCACTTTTTCCGAGAAAACCGGAAGTAGGGCGCGGTGGTGCGCAAAGGCTTCCTTCCCCTGGGGAACACGAAACCGGAGAAAAGTTCCGGCCGAGGAGGTTCCCCGCTTACTTCCGGGATCGCGCTGCCTGCAGATGGATGCCGGATAACGCTGCGCTGCGGTGCGAAGGACCAGAGGTTTTTTCTTTGGGACCGAGGTACCCCAAGAAGGTAAGCCAGGAGTAACTAAAACCCCTAGCAACGGGAGGTCACAAGAGACCTCCGTCCACCTGTTCCACACAGGACAGAAAAAAAAACACAGTGGAGGGAGGTCTCTTGTGCCCTCTTATAGGGCTAGTAGGAGGCACCTTTTTGGTGCTAATTAAAGGTTCCACCTGTCCTAAACAACACACAGGGGCAGAGATACCCCATATTGTGCTGCTGTCGGACGTAAGGGGAATATGCATTGGAAATGACAGGTTCCCTACTGATTCCACTACTGGTCTCATTTCCTTTCCGGAACATTTTTGTGAAATTACATCTTCGGTAATGGAACTTATTGACCAAGTTTTCCCTGATATTTGTAACAATTTTAACAACCATGAGTGGCTTTGTGAACATGCAATCCTAGCACCTAAAAATGATAGTGTCACCTCCATAAATCTACTAATTCAGGGAAGGCTGCCTGGTCTAGCGACCACATTCATTTCCATTGATTCAGTTATGGAGAGTGAACAAGCTGTAATTTATCCATTGGAGTTCCTGAATTCTTTGGAGCCTCATGGAATTCCACCGCATAAGCTCACTTTAAAAATAGGAGCCACAATAATTTTGCTTCGGAACCTTGACACACCAAAAATGTGTAACGGCACAAGATTGTGCATTAAAAGTCTCATGCCCAATGTTATTGAAGCCACTATTCTTATGGGAAACTCTAAGGGAGCAAATGTTTTCATTCTGCGTATTCCTTTGCTACCAAGCGACATGCCCTTCAATTTTAAGCATCTGCATTTCCCAATTTGACTTGCATTTGCTATGACTATAGACAAAGCACAAGGTTAATCACTTAAAGTAGGCGGCATTAATTTGGAGAGCCCGTGTTTTTCACATGGACAGTTCTACGTTGCTAGCTCTAGAGTGGGTAACCCCAAAAATCTTTTCATATATGCATCTGAAGGTAAAATCAGAAACATTGCTTACCAAAAAGCACTACAATAGATAGTTCTTTAACTGTAAAACAATTTTACTCTTTTGTCCGTGAACAACTTATAGATTACACTGGAGGGAGGGGGGAAGTGTTGCACTATGTTGTTAATTGGGTGTAAATGTTTTATATGTTTGTGTACAGTGCATAAATTTTAATTTTTGATAAAAAATAGTTAAAAAAATAGTTGTAATAGTTTATACTACATAATATATACTGAATATGTAAAATCAATAAAAATGTTGAAATAAAAAAAAAGTTGTTCACATCAAAGTTACAACAAATAAGTAAAATGCAAAAATAATAAGTAAAAATTTCAAGTGGAAAAAAAAGATTTACTGTAGCACTCTGAAAATGTCAATTTCAGTGTGACACTGAAAATTTTATTTTAGCTAGCATAACGAACATTTTAACATATTTTCCGCGAGCGAAGCCGTGGGTATTCTACTAGTTATATATAAGTAAAAATCTGAGAAAATCCTTGACAGCTTTCCCTCTATTAGTGTGCTTACAGACAAGGCTGTCAATCATCCCTTGTGGGTGGGGATAAGCAGGACTCTCACTGTCTCTCCTAGGAGTCCTGTTTGGATTTTCTTTGCTTTTTACTTAGAAATCCTGTTCCAAATCTTGTAAACCTTTATATCACAGAACTAAACCTCTCTCTCACATTCCTTGCTCAGACAGGGCAGCAGAAATTACCTGCTTTAAGTGATGAACAACATAAAAGAAAATACAAATTTTCTTCAATAGTTCGGTAAGACTAAATTTATTAAGCATAGCTCTGCATTCCAGATTTTCTGGCCTAGATGTAAAGAGATGTTGATATTTTAATATATTTTTACATTTTACAGAAAAATCAGGATATATATCTTTCAAATGTCAGATTGTATATGCTAGAAAAGGTTAGGTTGATGTATAAACGTAACAGATTACACAATACCCATAACACATGAGACCTCTACTTGTGTCCTCATCTGAAGCATTTAAAGGGGTATTTTATTTTCAATAAGTAGATTATATTCTTTGTATAATTAAACCTTCTACATAACAGTTCCTCATGGTTTTCAAGATCTCTGCTAACAGTCATTCTTACAGTAAACTTACATCTGGCGTATAAAAGGAGCACAGCTTGAAACAAGACACAGCTGTGACAACTGCATCAAAGCTGTAACAAGCTGTGCACCTTTGTATCTGTCACATGATCAGGACAGATTCTTATCCACTGGAAATAACAATGAAGGATCCTAATAAAAGGAATACACCAAGAGTTAACTATTGATCATCTCAGATGAGTGGACTTCTACTTTACAGGCCAATGATATTATGTTCAGCCCACGTATTCGCCACATTCTATTTTAAAAACCATAAATTAAAACTATAATTAATTGTTAATGGAGGTTTTTCAGGATGAAACTATTTATGACCTATCCTAAAGATCAATTTAGGCCTGACATCAGACACCCCCACTGATCAGCTGCTCTCAGTAGATGATACACAGAAAATGGAGTAGGAAGCAGACAGTTGTGTTCTCTTTGCAGTGACAAAGCCAGGTCCTGCAGATCAGCTTCCATGCAGTTCTACCACTACACAGAGGACAGAGCTGTCTGCTTCCTGCCCCATTCTCTGTTTATCATCTGCTGAGACCAGTTATTGGTGGGGTTGTTGAGTGTCAGACCTCAAACGATTTGGTATTGATGATCTACCCTTAGGATAGGTCATCAATAGTTTCACCCTTAAAAAAATCATTCTACAATAGAATTACTTATTTTGTAAAAATCACAATAGACCTTCAAGTGAATGCACTTGGTCAATATAACAATTTTCATTGTAAAAGGGATGCACTCAAAAACTTTTAATGCAAAAAAAGACACAAAAACACAAGTAGTGCATGCAACATTTATTTGTAATTATCCACAGAAAATAATGTATACTTCTCTTCCACAATATAATATACAATAGCACCTCTGCATAAAAATATTTTATTATTAAAAGCTTTCATTATTACCATATATAAAAATGTGTCCTCAAGAAAATCCCAAATTGTACAAGTATTTAAATAGTCACATGACCTGTATACCTATAGTGAAGATAAAAGAAAAAACTGTACATAACGCATGGAGCAATATCACGTATAGCATGTGCCTATGATATAGCTGTGCTACTGGCATCACAGTTTAGACCTTACCAGATCCCTAGGTAATATTAGTGTCCACTATTCTATTTTCTGGATTTTAGGAGTTTATGTGAACCTGAATGGTAACAGATACTTATGCAAGGGTATGGTGTTATCTATTGAATTTGTTTTATTATAACACATGGCCACTTTCTTCTAAAGGCAGTGCCACATCATGTTGTAATGCAGTTCATCACCACCATTCACTGGAGGCTAACTGCAATACCAGACACAAACCAAGGACACATATGGCACTGGAAGAAACCAGCCATGTATTCTATGCCTCTGTATCACCAGGTTAAAGGGAATGTGTCACCTAGAGTTTGCAATATGAAAAGCAGATACATTTTTATCTATCCTTATTTTCTGATTGCAGATTTTGTATTCTCTATTCTGTACATTATTATAGGGGCAGCCATCTTGCACGACCTGCAGTTAACAGCATTCAGAGATATATTTTACAGCAGCCACATTGACAATAGGCTAAGATGTGACTATTTTCACTTTCAATTTGCTATTCAGAATAACTCCATTGCGGCAAGATTGCAGGAGGTGTTTGGTTGCTATAACAGCCGGGAGCCTCTTAGGAAGGCTCCTAGGCTTTCCATAGCGATGCAGCTATTAAGGCCTGCCTGTGACAGGCTTAAATAGTTACACAGAGATTTTACCATAGACTGCAAAACTTCTGTATGATGTAGTGATGTAATGATCACAGGTTCAAGCCCCCTGGGGAATGTGGGCCCAATAGAAAAGTAAAAAAAAATAAAAATATAAAAAGTTCAGATGACTCAATTTCCCTAGAATACATATAAAAATAAATAAGCAAAATAAACCAAGACACATTAGGCATCCCCACAGTCCAAAATGCCTTGAATATAAAAATATAAACATATTTATCCCATATGGTGAACGCTGTATTAAGAAAAAAAACTGAAAAGTCCAAATCACCCTTTTTTTTCCATTTCACCTTTCAAAATTTTTCAAATAAAAAGTCATCTGAGACACCATACATTCCCAAAATTCATATCAATAAAAACTACATCTTACCCTGCAAAGAATGATGCCTTATACAGCTCTATACATGGAAATATAAAATGTTACAGATGTAAGTATTAAAACATGAAAAAAGTAAATAATTTTGATATTATCATACTGACCCGCAGAATATGTGTGTGTGTTTGGGTGGGGGGAATGTCCCAATTTCACCCATTTTAATTTTTCCTGCCTTCTAATACAGTGCACAGAATATTAAATTATGCCTTGATAAGTACAATTGGTCCCACAAAAATAGGCCCTCTTATGGCTCTATCACCAGAAAGATAAAAAAAAAAAAAAGTTATGGCTTTTGGAAGGTAGTGAGTAAAAAACAAAAACACTGTGGTGGAAGGGGTTAAAGTATTTATCCATTTTAATGGTAAAAATCCATTTTTTTCTGTGTCTATTTGGCTGATTTATATATTTCTCCTTCTATTTCTGTATGTGAAGCTGCAAACTTTGAACTCATACTTTACTGTATTTTCTGATTTTTTAATTTTTTGCATATTCTGGATATAGCAACCAAATGGAGTACAGGTAACTATTGTCTGAAAGTAATCATTCACTTCTTTGGAAAAGTGGGGCATGCTCTGTGACCTGTGCCGTGAGGAGGAGAAGGTGAACTATTTATTGACAATGGTAAATCCTGTGCTGAGTATAGTAGAGTATAGTAGAGAGTATAGTCCTGCCTGTGATGATAATGAAATGACTGCTGAAAAGTGATCTCTACAGGACAAGAAGTGCCAGTCTATTGTGAGTCTCAGGCTGGGTTCACACTAGCACTCGTTGACCATTTGGGGTTTCCATCCCAGAACCCGATTAAAAAATGCGGAGAGAAAAGTCCTTCAAGCAGGACTTTTCTCTCTGCATTTTTCGTTTGGAAACCCGTCGGGTCCCTGGGGTCTGCGGGTTTCCGCGGGTAATCACTTTTTAAGTGGGTTTGGGTCCCCAAGCGGACCCAAAGAATGGAAAGCATAACGCTAGTGTGAACCTAGCGTCAGTGGTCAGAGTGAAAACTGATGTATTTCAGGTTTTTCTGGAAAACAGAAAGCAGCATGGAAATTTAGAAAAAAAAATCAATAGTCGTTTTCTGAGTGTACATTCCCTTTAAATGCATTACAGCAATGAAAATATGATTGTGAAGATGTACATAACTTTCTATTTCCAGCAGTCCTGGGACTGCTAAAAGCATAGCTGGGTAATCTCCTTGCAGACTTGGAATGTGGTGGTAGGTAATGATTTTATGTGACCAGCACCAAAGCTCAAATACTGAATACTAATAGTATGAATATTTAAGGTTCATTTGGTTTTTGGGTATAGTCACGATAGAAGAACGTTGCTTAAAAACCATGTTTGTCCATGGTTCTGGGATATTTTTGGAGGTATTGTGACATGTATCACAAGAATATATGTAGTTAGTCTCTGTTACCGATAATAGCAGTCCCTGTACTCTCCATAGACCGGTCATCAGCTGTGCCAAGCAGAGGCAGAATTAACCTATTCACTGCCAAGCTAATTTATCCCTTAGAGTGTAATTAATATTGTTTCTAATACATCTGGCACTAATCATGCATTTGTGATATACAGTAAAAAGCAAACAAATAAAAAGATGAAATTCACAAAAATCTGTACAGCAGGTATACGCAGCAGCAACTCTCTATCATTTTATTCAGATGTGTTTAATATGTGTCTATCAGTTACACGTGTGTCCTACTTCAGCTTGAAATTTCATCTCATCTTTTCGAAGAGGGAAGGAATCAATGAGTGTAAAAAGGTCCGAATTGTTTATAGGGATGGCGTATCTTTCTTTGTCCACACCATGTTTATCCAAAACAACCATCTGAAACTTTCTTTCTGGTATTCTTAGCAGCAATCTAAGGATCAGAAAATATTGTAAAATTACTAGATCATCAGTTATAACTAGTTAAATAATATGATAAATACCAATATGATTTACCTGCCTTTATATACGATTATAATGCAACTGTGTTCATTGGAGAAGTAACAATGAATATATACTGTACACAAAGAAAAACATAAGACCTGATCTTCATGTGAATTGGACACTAGAACTAGTGCATCATTACTGTACAGGACAAAAGTACTCAATGGAAGGAGCAAAAGTCCTAAGGTCAAACCTCCTTAGGCTGGATAAACATGGCCATAATACATCTGAATTATACCAACAATAAGACAACCATAAATCCCTTCCTTACCACAGGTCGTCATAGGTCCCTATGACACTTCCAGTCCTTATATCACAGACATATTATGGTCTTAAATGTACTGATAAATTGGCCATAATCAATTTAGATTCCTCTTGATCCAGAAAAAAAAATTAAAAAGATTCACAGAAAGGGTGAAGATTTGTCAGTTTTCCTCCCCTCTTGGAGGGTTTCTGATGCAAAGTCTTTGATACATACATGGCAGCTCATATCTGAAACAATGTTCACTTATGCAACTTAAAAATGAAGAACAGAAACTTAGAATAGAAACAGATAGACAAAGCATATGAAACTGAATGTTTTTCTCAATACTAGAGAGACTAATCTCACTTCCTCACTCTGCTGGCTTTGAAGAAATAAAGACTATAATCCTGCAGGTTTAGTTGTATGCCTGCCTACCAGGAATGAAACCGCCTTGCTCTAGATGGATCTATAGTGGCTATAATGTGCATAAGAAATGGAATGTCTTACAATAGCTATGTTTTGACTTCAAACATTTTAGAGGTCAATTCATGTGATATTTGCTGTTTCAAAACAGGAGCAATTCGGATTGCGATTAAGCTTCTCTGGTTTTGTGTAGTGATGCAATATACTAAATAAGGCTTTAATTAAAGGGATTATCCAGGCTTAGAAAACATGGCTGCTTTCTTTCAGAAAGTCTCGGAAGTGACATCATGTGCATTGGTCACATGGCCATGCTGCATCTTAATCCTATTTAAATGAATGGGGCTGAGCATGTGACCAATGGATGTGATGTCACTTCCTGAGAAGAGGAAATGGAACTCTATCTGAAAGACGGCAATGTTTTTTAATCCTGGATAACTCCTTTAAGCATCAGCGACAGATCATTGTTTAGTTTATGCTATGCAGAGTTGTAGCTAATAGTATCCCCTCTGCTACATTTAAAAATTCACTAGTATTATAAATGGTGCATGGGTCCTATTACAGATTTTGTGGTCCAGGAGCTTCAAGTTACGCCTCTAATTTTAAGGAAATTTCCTAGTTCTCATTTCTTTTGTAAAAATGTGCTCAGTATTCACCTTCTTCACCACATAATATAATAGTACTACTTTTCTTACTTTAATCTATAGCTCATATATTTTGTGCTGTCCATGAAAACTCCTCCATACCAAGATATTTGATAAAATACACTGAGCTGCGACTATTCAAGTAATTAAAAAAGCAAATGCAAAAAATATGCGGAAAGGTAACATAAACATCAAGTTTACTTTCTATATAGTGCATAAATGTTTTTTGCTTGGTCTTATTAAAATATGAAAATTTCATTAATTCAACAATCATCAATAATTCACATCCATCCAGAGAGCTTCCTTCCATCCAGATACTCTTGATAATTTGACTCTCAGCTATTTCAATAATTAAATAATAGATATTTGGAGAACATCAGCAAAACATATAATCATGAAAAAGAAGAGGAAACAAAATGAAGGAATAACAAATAGATATGGATGAGATCAATCAGAGGATCAGAGTCAAAGAAATTTAACCACGTAATACTACGCAATACTACAGCATTATATTGTTATCTTCTATAGCTTTATTTGGAAAGGATATACAGAAAGTAATTTGTGTTATAGTAGCATAGACAGTTGGGGACAAGTTATTCCTTAGTAAACAATAGAGTGTATGGAACAATGATCAATTACCACTTAAAGTCTGCTTTAAAATCAGAATATACAATCTATAAATCTTAGGGCTAGAGGCACACGTGGAGTTTTTGTTATCTTTTTTGGTACAAAGCCTGGAGTGGATTCACCAGAAAGGAGAAGTAAAAGTCTTTCCTTTATATTTCCCATTAGTTTTAATCCACTTTGCCTTTCAAAAGAAAAACAACAAAAACTCCACGTGTGTCTCCAACATTATAGACAGATTATGCATACCTCAGCTGTAGTCCTAATGCAGGAGGGAGCAGCCTGCGTCCTATTCTTCCGATGTAAGTTGGATACACACCAAATAATTCAATGACTGTCACATGTCTTAAGTCCAAGCCACACTGAGCTTGCTAGAAGAAAAAAAAATATACTATCCATATAAATATATAACAAAAAAGCAGTTTAGTAATACAGTAACCTAAAATAATAAATTTGAGTAGTAAATTTATGCACCCCATTGTGTTTATTTATAAATTTGTTGCAGCTTACTAGGAATATTAGACATTTTTCTCTTTCTTTGGGCCACTTTCAGACAATTGAGTTTAATGTCTGTGAGTCTGACAGCATAAGCTTAGATTCACACAAATGTGACCGCAAAAAATGTACCTTTTTGCACCTGAGGCGCACCTATTTTCACAGATCCCTCATACATTTGAGTGTATCAAGGTATCTGTGAAAATGGATAAAATTCTCACCTGCAGAGAATAAGAACTGAGCTGCAAAAGTTCTCCATTGTTACCACACAGTGTACAGAGCAATCTGTTTCCAATATCAGCTGATCAGTGCGGGCGCTGGATGGTGGACTCCTACCAGTCCCATATTAATATGAGTCCTGGATTAGTATGATGTCCTGGACAAACCCATTCAAAGATGATGCAATTCATTATTACAATCTGTGAAACAAATAGCACTTTCTCTGTACCTGAAGCGTTCCCACTTGTAACCTGTAGTAAAAATCAGCCGCAGTCGGTGTGGATATTACAACGATTCTTCTTTTTTCATAAAACTGATCCAAAAATTCAACTGCATTTTTTAATCCAACATTAATATTCATAACTGCAGAAAACACATAAAAGTAATATTACAATGTAACCTCTAGAAAACTATATATAAATATGATATGTAATTATCATTCCTCGAAATAATGCTGATGAAAAACATAGAATGTGAAATATCACAAGATCCCCTTTAAAGTCATGTTAATAGAAATATCTTGAGTCTTACTGAACTGTCTCCTTATTAATTCTGAATGAGCTAGTGTGGACATGTTGTACTGTATCGGTTCACTAACTACATTTCCATACTTAATCTTATAGCCACTAGGGGATAAAGCACAGCTACTTGTGCCAATAGCAAAAAGAACATAATTTGATAAAACATTATTGAGTTCCTCTAACAAGTTAAACATGAAATATGAAGCATACTGTCTATCATGTTTTATTCTACAGTATATAAACACAGTACTCTCATCTCAGTAGTACTCATACAGTTTTTCAGGTGTTATTTTGCCATTTCTTTCCCCACATCATGCTGCAGTTTGAAATTAAAAACCATCAAAGACGACTAAAATATCCACCAAAATTGAAAATCAATGTATGTAGGGCTTTTCTTAAATTTCTGTTGACTACCCTGTAAAAAAAAATGCAGCAGCAACAGAAAAAAAACAAAGCTAAGTGTGATGTCAGCCTGAGGCCGGGGCCCCATATGACGTCAACCGTTGCGGTTTTGGAAATCGCAGCATGTCAGTTATACCTACGGAAACGCCGGTGGTTTCCCTATAGGTATAATGGAAGCAGAAAGTCCACAGAGGTTTCTGTGAAAAGCGATGTGGGAAAAAACTGCAATGTGTTTCCACCGCGGTTTTTTCCTGCAGCGCTTTTTTGTTGCGGCGCGCTACGTGGGGCCTCACCCTAAAGTAGCGTCCATACAAGTTATCAAGGGAAATGTTCTCAGCCCTTTTAGCTTTATTTTTTAATCCTTTGAAAGTATCCTTTTTTTTTTTTAAAAAAAAAGCAAATACTTTGAGGTCACTGTGATCTAGCCAGACTGAACAGGTCATCTTAGTCACATAAATTTCAAGATCATAATGTTCAAGGTTCAGTGCTTCTAGTACAGAGGAGGAAGACAAAATACACCTCCTATTAGACCCTGATGTTGCCGGCTGCTTAGTATATTCAGAGAGGAGCATTCAGGTATCTGCTCGTAATTGTGTATATAATTGCCTCTGTTTATCTCTGCTCTCTTGTGCCCTTGTATGTTTTTTTTCCCCAAAACTAAACACAAGAAAAATCTGTGCTATCCTGTTTCTGTTACTAAAAAGGTAAATGAGAAAAAAGAAACACAAAAAAAATTAAAAATGGTCTGGGAATATTCTCTATATTGTCTGAAGGTTGGTCCTCCAGCTCTGGCACTTACGTCACATTCATACATAGTGATTTACCTAATTGTCTTCAATGTTAGCTTGGGCATGTCAGATATTAACATTCCTACTCAGATCAACCTGCAAATAAGCACACGGCCAGACTTTGGGATATCTCCCCTTCTTGACAGTGGTATTACAAATGTATCAAAGTTTTATTTAGACCTTGCATAGTGCTGTTATGTTACTACATTACTTTACGAATTGAGTTGTTACAGTGGGTACAGAATGCATTCAGACCCCTTTAAATTTTTCACTCTTTGTTTCATTGCAGCCCTTTGCTAAAAGCAAAAAAGTTCATTTTATTTCTCATTAATGTACACTCAGCACCCCATCTTGACAGAAAAAAAACAGAAATGTACAGTACAGACCAAAAGTTTGGACACACCTTCTCATTCCAAGAGTTTTCTGTATTTTCATGACTATAAAAATTGTAGATTCACACTGAAGGCATCAAAACTATGAATTAACACATGTGGAATTATATACTTAACAAAAAAGTGTGAAACAACTGAAAAAATGTCTTATATTCTAGGTTCTTCAAAGTAGCCACCTTTTGCTTTGATTACTGCTTTGCACACTCTTGGCATTATTTATTTATTATGGTTACTTATATAGTGCCATCATATTCCGCAGCGCTTTACAGACATTGACAGTCACTGTCCCATATAGGGCTCACAATTTACATTCCCTATCAGTATGTCTTTGGAGTGTGGGAGGAAACCAGAGGAAACCCACGCAAACACGGGGAGAACATACAAACTCCTTGCAGATGTTATCCTTGGCAGGATTCGTACCCAGGACTCCAGCGCTGCAAGGTTGCAGTGCTAACCACTGAGCCACCGTGCTGCACCTATCTGGCTGCTTTGTAATTTTGGTGAGACAAGTAGGCGTGGCTGCTCGGGCAAACATGTCTTTGCCAGATTTACTATTTGCGCCTATTTAAAAAAGGTGCATAAATAGGTGCAAAATCCCTCCACTGTGGGAGTCACGTACAAAACAGAGCAGGCTAGAGAACACAATTGCAGAAGCATAAGACACACACAAAATTATGCAAAGTTATCAGTTTTAACATTTACATCAATTTTATAAATCATTTTCAATTACTTGTGTCAAATCCTAAAATGCATTGCCAACTCAAGTGGATAATTGCCTGGCTGCATCAACAATGCAGAGGCGTAGCTAGCGGAGGGCAGAGAGTGCGGCAGACCTGGACACACTCTTCTTTAAGAATTTCTTTTTCTTTTTGGATTTTGTGGACAAAGTTTGCTCTGAGACTGAAAAATCAGAGGAGCTCTCTTCATTGGACAAGCTGAATGGATTTGAAGCCATCTTTGCAGATCCAGAGAAGTCACTTGTTTCTGCTTCTTTAAATACCATTCTGTTCTGTGTATGCACCTTATTATTATGTAGGCGCAAAAAAAAGGCACAAGACACATGGTGACGACATGTGCATGGAATTTATCAACAGCTTGCGCCCAATTAGTAAAACACGCCAGAAAATGAAAGGTTGCACAAAATGCGCAACTTGCGCAAAACTTCAAGGAAAAGAGACGCATTTGATAAATAACCCCCTGTATGTTAATTTGTATTCTATATGACTATACAAAGCATGTGAAAGGTGAGTCTTAGATAAACAGAAATGAAGGTGTAGGTAAGCTTAGCTCTCACCCCTGGATATCTTCTAATCAGCAATGCACACAAATGAGGCATCTGACCGCTTAAAATATCAAAAAGTCACAATCTTTGGCACAGACATTTAGTAGTAAGTAGAGTAAAATCAATGATAACTGCTATTTATTTTCATATTGTATGCTGCTGCCCAAGGAAGAAGTGCGGAGAGAATACAGTAAGGAACATAATATAAGAAGACAGATTATGTCACTATTCTTACAGTTCCTCGGTGTGATTAATAGTGCATTACAGAGTGATAAACAGCAGATGTCATTTTAGTTCAATTACAACAAACGAACACATAGTATACACATACTCGCCAACATTTGTAGAGAAACAGGGCATGCTAAGCGTAGTGTGTAAATATTTGCGTGAGACCAGGCCCCATATAGGTGAAACCACGCCCTGTATATATGATATCACACTCCCTTTTACACCATCACATGCCTACTTTTTTGGACGTGACCTGCACATAAAGTGTCCAGATTATGGACAAAGTAACCGGTAGCCCAGTGGACCTCCTCTACTGGAAGGTCACCCATATTTTCAGGAGCCTCCTAGACATTCCAGGACATTTTGCAAGTATGAGCATATGCCTCCTAAAATGTTCAGCAAGCATCAAGTAGGCTTAAAGTAAATATCTGTCCTAGAAAATCTTTTTTAGGTGGAGACTGAAAAGTTGCTTTTTTGTTGCATTTTTTTTTGGAGTTAAAGGCAAGCGTGAGTTCAACTGGAATGGGAAATATATAGGAAGCACTTTTACTTTTCCCTACTGCTAAATTCACTCCAGGGTTTGGTCAAAAAACTGCAGCAAAATCTGCAATAAAAAAGCTGCTTTTCTGCATCGAGGGGCCTCAGCCATAAAGGGGTATTCCCATCTCAAGGATCCTATTTATACTGGTAGCTTATATAAATTGAAGTCTTTTCCTAAATATATTGCTTTAGAAATGCTGCTTTGTTTTCCTGCTATGTGAAATTATTCCTCCCATTGTTTACATAGCGTTTCCATAGCGCCGCACCTGTGTGATAGGACAAATGACGTCACTCACGGCTCTCACTGTTATGTACAGCTCTGCTGGCAGGATAATCAGTTCAGCTAATTGCAGTTTGCTGACAAAGCTGTGTCTGTTATCTATCTCTCTATGTAAATACACAAATTACACTGAGTCCCTTCTCTAGAAGCATGTGCATATTATTTGAACTGCATTTATATTAGATTTCTAGTAATTATAATAAGTATTGTGATACTTCATACTGTCCTTTTTTGTCCTTTTTTTGAGCCAAAGCCAAGAATGGCTACACAAGAAATAGGAAATATAAGGAAGTTCTTATACTTCTACCTTCTGCTCAATCCACTCCTGGCTTTGGCTCAAAAAAATGCAGCAAAATCTGCAACCAAAAAAGCTGCATTTCCGCAACGTGGGACTTCAGTCTTAAATAGGTTTAAAATTCTATGGTGATTTATATTTAATATATTTTGTAGATGAATTTAATACAGATCTTCAAATTCCCTGGAGAAACATACATTTAAAACCGAACATATTGGGTACCTGCAGCCACCAGCGGAAATAATAATAGGACATAATAATAATATTAATAATAATAGGAAATAATTCTATACTTTTATCCATTCACCTTAAAGGGAACCTGTCAGGCAAATTCGAGCTACCGATGGTTTAGTGCAGGGGTAGGCAACCTTTTTTGTTCAGCATGCCGATTTTAATTAAAAAATCAAAGATGAGTTACTCGGAGTGCTGGTCAATAATTGTAAGTCTGACGACCCCAAAACTATAGTCATACAGTGCCTTGCGAAAGTATTCGGCCCCCTTGAACTTTTCAACCTTTTGCCACATTTCAAGCTTCAAACATAAGGATATAAAATTTTTATTTTTATGGTGAAGAATCAACAAGTGGGACACAATCGTGAAGTGGAATGAAATTTATTGGATATTTTAAACTTTTGTAAAAAATAAAAAACTGAAAAGTGGGGCGTGCCAAATTATTCGGCTCCCTTAAGTTAATACTTTGTAGCGCCACCTTTTGCTGCGATTACAGATGCAAGTCGCTTGGGGTATGTCTCTATCAGTTTTGCACATCGAGAGACTGAAATTCTTGCCCATTCTTCCTTGGAAAACAGCTCGAGCTCAGTGAGGTTGGATGGAGAGCGTTTGTGAACAGCAGTTTTCAGCTCTTTCCACAGATTCTCGATTGGATTCAGGTCTGGACTTTGACTTGGCCATTCTAACACCTGGATACGTTTATTTGTGAACCATTCCATTGTAGATTTTGCTTTATGTTTGGGATCATTGTCTTGTTGGAAGATAAATCTCCGTCCCAGTCTCAGGTCTTTTGCAGACTCCATCAGGTTTTCTTCCAGAATGGTCCTGTATTCCTCCAAACAGTATAATATTATAATATCCAACTTTTATAATATTCAAATTTTTGCCACTCACTAGCTATTATACTGTGGGGTCTCTTCAGACCCCAGAGTATAATAAGTGGAGGGCTAAGAGAGATGATAGGGCCTCAGGGGTCACCGACGTGACCCCTGAGGCCCTATCAGTAGTCTCTTACTTCAGGCAGAAGCGCCTGCAGAGAACAGAGCCACAGAGGAGCGCAGGGAAGGTGAGTATGCCGCAACCCAGATGGAGGAGACCGGAGGATGGGAGTTGTAGTGGTGGGTGATGTGCCATCTACTAGGCCGAGCACACTCAACCAAACACTCCAGGCCAACTCCTAGGCTGGACACCATCGAGGGGGGTCCTGCAGCACTACCCGATGGTGGTGGCAGTAGTTCTTTCCCCCGGGCACTTCCAGTTGGAGAGGGGACCTCTCCTTTCTGAGTTGGTGTGATGTTGGTCGAAAGGGCCCTGATGGTAAGGCAGGCACGACTCAGGAGACCAGAGATGCAATTGAACAGGAACATTTTATTCAGCAACTAGGACAGAAGTAAACGGCAGCTTCCCAAATGGGGGTAGTAGTTGCAAGATGGGGAAACAGCCCTCATGTTATGAATGTACCTGTTTCTGTAAATAAGTTTTTTTTTTTTTTTATAAACTGACATTTGGTTGTTTGACCACAAGAGGCCACTGTTACCTCAGAAATGGGAAGGACTGTAATTCTATAATTCCCTGGAGTAGTGACATGGAGACCCTGTTCTGCAGAGGTGGAACTAGAAGGAGGAGCAGAGTGTGTGTGGCAGCCATCTTAGGAGTGTGGTTTGAGCTTTTAGAAGGAGGACTGAAGTGAGAGAAGGAGGATTCCTAAGGGATCACAAATATAGTAAGGTGGAGCTAAAGCAGAGACTGTTCCAGGGTTTGTTCAGATAGAATCCTAAGTTGAAGATTGCCATCAAGGACCCAGCTGAGAAGTGGCCCTGTCAGTGAGACCGCATGTTTTCTGGATGAGCCCCGCTTCCAGCTGTTCCAGACAAAGGCTAAAGGTACCCAACCGACCTGGGTCAGTAAGAGAAGTAATCGTGCACGCATCACATTACATTGTTTTGTTTGGTACTGAGTAAGGGCCTGTAGTTAGAATAGTTAGGCATACTCATCTTCACAGGCCACACTACTGGTGAATTAGCTACCTATACGGTAGAATTCTATTGAGTTGTAACTCTCAAAGAGGAGCTTCTGAGGAAGTCTAGAAGCGACATTTTATGCATTGTCACATTTCTTTGGCTTGCAAGCTGACCTACTATTATATTTACTTGGTTATACTTTGTTTGGGGGGAATAGGGGTATTTTGATAAGTTTGTAAGCTCTAGTGTTATACCGCTGGTGCCCCTATCACACTCATTGAATTGTTCCTGTGACTAGGGTGCTAAAAAGATAACAAGCGGCTGGTTAGTTGCAGCCTGCAGATAGGTAAAAGCTTGGAGTATATTGGAGCCTCACATGAGAGAGCACCACTCTGTACAACACCAGGGTCTCAGCTTACTGGCTGAGTGTATGTAAATAGTTGGGAGTGGTTTTTTTTTTTGGTAAAGGGGTGTTACTACACTAATTAAAATCTTGTTTTTACTAAATTGATTTGGAGTCACTTCCTTTGTTTGTGACTTCACTGTATCCTGGGGAATCCACCCCGGTACACGGCTTACATAGTAGCACAGGGTCCAATCCTGGCCAGGCCCCTTTCCAATTGATGCCAGCCCAGGGGAGGTGAGTAAAAATAAAAAAATACTTATACTCACCTGTCCTGGACTCAGGATCCACTCCGGGGCTCTTCCGGCCAGTAACTGAGGTCACGCGTCCTAGACCTTACTGCTGGGGCCTGTGATTGTCCCCAGTGGTCACATGGGGCATGCCGGCGTAATGATGTCATTGTGCCCCATGTGACTGCTGAGGCCCAATCACAGGCTCCAGCAGTGACGTCTGGAGCATGAGACCTCAGTCACCAGACAGAAGAGTAAGCAGGAAGATGTAGCAGACAGCTGGACGAAGCGAGGATCCCAAGGAGAGGTGCGGTAAGGTGAGTATAAGTATTTGTTATTTTTAATCACTTTTCCCAGGCCTCTACTTATTATACTCTGGGGTCTGAAGTGACCCCAAAGTAGAATAATAGATCCGGCTCTAGGAGGGGGGGGGGGCTCTTGGGAGCTCAAAATACTGTGTGAGGGCCACTGTGGGGCACAATACTGTGTGGGGGCCCACTGTGGAGCACATAATACTGTGTGGGGGCCACTATGGAACACATAAAACTGTGTGGGGGGCCACTGTGGAGCACATAAAACTGTGTGGGGGCCACTGTCGAGCACATAATACTGTGTGGGGGCCACTATGGAGCACATAAAACGGTGTGGGGGGCCACTGTGGAGCACATAAAACTGTGTGGGGGCCACTGTCGAGCACATAATACTGTGTGGGGGCCACTCTGGAGCAGATAATACTGTCCCAGTATTGTTTACATGCCAGGTGCTGCGCTGCTCACTGTATTCTTGATAACTGCAGTTGTGGGTACTAAAGCTGTACTCCTTTCAAGTATCTGAGATATTGCTGCAGCACCCATAACTGCCACTATCAAGAATTCGCTCTAGGGAGGGGGGTAGGACAAAAGTTTGCACCTGGGCCCACAAGACTTCAGTTACACCACTGGCCTCTACATTTCCTGAGCAATCAGTACTGTTAGTTTCAGCACCCATTATGCTACGTAGGCTCTCTGCTGTCAAATGGGCAGTCCCAGACGATCTGCTCCAGCTCCAATAGCAGAAAATCCCCAGTTCCACTGGTTGGTTTGAGGAACTTTGTAGCTGGATCTATATAAATGCACAGTTTAACGTGGACATGATGTAAAGTAGAAGGTTCAGAATTTCCCATAATTTTAAAAGTTGCAATTGACATGATGTGTAACCAGGATCTGTATAAATGGAGAAACTGGGAAATTGCCCAGGAGTGGGCTCCCATTTACTAGAAGGCCAAGAAGGATTGGATTCCCAAAAGAAAGCAAAGCGTAAAGCATATAAAACTTCACTGCTCTGGACCAAGGAGTTTACCATTCACCACTTGGGTGCCCTAAAACAAGGAAATTTTATGATTACCTGTTCACTTTCCTATACCCAGTGCTTTTCTGTTAACCCTTCACTATTGAGGCACTGCATGGTCATATTGTGTGAGAATAAAAGTGTTATCTGATACGTACAGAAGTGTTATCTGACATTGTATGGCAGTAGTCTGGCATAAAAAGTGTATACATATCTGTGTTTTGTATATTTTGAAATTACTAAAGCTAAAAATTGGGTCTTGTTTTCTATAAAATCGACCTAGTGTATAATCATGTATCTTCATATGAGTTGTAAATTAATCACTTATCTCCTAGAACCCAAGCTAAGTATGACCACAATGTAAACTACAAATGGAAAGCAGCACTGATACCAGTCAATACTTTAGACTATATTTGACCATGTATATAAAAAAGGGAAATCTTGCATGAAAACAGATACTTACATGAACATGTTGGCTCTGTGCCTGACCACTCGGAATTGAACTGGCACACACGAGCTGGGCTTCCTTGTAATTCGTAACCGCCCATGCAAAAATAGTCACAGGTTGCACCATAGTTATCTCCAGCCCCTGAACACTTCACATATCCATTCTCTGGAGCATTCAGTTTAGCACAGCGCCTTACTTAGTAGAGAGACAAGCAGCAGTTTAATAGTTAACTCTATAGCCTTTTTCAGACAAGCATATTTCATAGTCATGCCATGTTCATTTCTGTCTGTAAAATTTCCCTTTTCTCTTTCTTACACTCAGTAGATTACTAGCACCTACATATATTTGCAGACCTGTACTAAGATTGTATCAGTTCACATTGTTGCCTGTCCCCCATGTGGCTAACAATGTATCTTTCTTTGTCTCAAACAAACCCAACTAAGAACAACATCATACAGAGACTTACCTACCATATTATTTATGGAGAGATAACTAGGGAGAACATACAAACTCCATGCAGATGTTGTCTTTACCTGAATTTGAACCAAGGGACCCAAAGCAACAAAGAACCTTTGCTAACACCTGAGCCATTGTCAGGTGTCTAGGATTTGTAAAATATAGGCAAACAGTAAGGTATGTGATAAAATAATAAAAAAAATACTCAGATGGTAAATCTCTGATAAATCCCCCAACAGCTCCAGCGGTCTCATTAATGTGTTTTTTTTTTATAATTCTTTTGATGCTGAAACCTGAGATTAAACCAGGGACCACTAGTATTTGTGAACTGACCTGCAGTGATGACATGCCAACCATGTGCACATCTCAGTGATTTTAGCATGGTTGGCATGTGACAGCTAGTCACTGGCTGCAGCAGTCACAGCATATGGTTGACTTGTCTTCTGTGCAGCTAACAAGGACCACTGGAATGGTGGGGTATATGTCAGGTAAGTAATAGTTGTTTTATCACATGCCCTGCTGTGAGCCCATTTTTCTGTTTCAATAGCTTATGTAGTATTGTAAAGTTCGCCACAATGCTTACATATATTCTCAGAAAACAAATATTGCTTGTTGGTCTCGAAGCACTGTAGTACATGCCAATAATACATACAATAAACAGTATTATTGAAAAACATAAAACAGAAACAAACTAAGACTAAGGGAAGAAGGAAATTACAAACAGTTGCAGGTGAGAAGCTGTGAGCCCCATTTTAAGAACTGCGCAATTAATTTGTATGGAACCAGAGGGATACTATGACTCCTTGTGAGAGACTGCCTTCGTAGGCCACCTTTGCAGGTGTATGAAGACTTATAGGTGATGCTCGCTTCTCTAGCAATTCTGGAGAATTATATGCAAATAAGTTTTCCTTGATGAAAAACAGAAAACTGATCCCTTAAATCATGCCATAAAGCTTCTTTAAAGTCAGTCATTTTCTTTATAGGGTGCTACCTTCCAAAAAGTGACGCTAGAGAAACAGTTTTCCTTTTTCCATCAAGATCAAACTTGCTTGCATATCTTTTCTTAGTATTGAACCATGCAAACACAGTAATCCCTGGGACCATACTTTACCTCCATTTACCTCCATTACCCCCAACAAGTTGTTTATATCGGCCAAAAAAATGTATACAGTTCCCTCTGTCTCTCTGCATGAAGCCCTATCAATTGTAAGTTTACATACCTCTGACTTTCACTGTAAATTTACATGATGCCTTGTTCTCAGCTCTGTCGTATACTGTGTACTGGATTTTATGATCTCCTTCTCTGAAGTCAGAGCCTGATGGAAATCCTTTTAATATGACGCTGAAGAAAAAGTTCATGTGATTAACTCCTTCATCATACCCCTGACATTATAGCATTGGTGAAATGTATTCATTCTCACAAATTATGACATAAACCCTTGCCAGACCAAAAGGTAATCTGTTAAATATTATTAATACTGAGAGTTTGCATCAAAAATTATAAGTTATAATAGTGAATAGTACATCAATTAGAAAAAGTATTCCTAGAAGTGTAGATCTTTGACAAAGTAAGAGATGTTAACTAACATGCTACTCTTCCAATTTCATTGCTACCATCATGAGATAAGTGATAAAGGTTAAGTCTTTTCTGGTTTATGATGGTAAATCTTACAAAATAATGGTTTCAGACAAGCAAACATAGGCCCATTTTTATGTTATATTGTAGCTGGAATTCCAGCCCATTATTGGTATTTGCATCACAGTTAGTGATGTTCATTAGACTCATGCTTAAGCTGGGGATTGTGACCATAGTGCTTCACCTCAAATATCTATTGTACTGAGATCAACTGAAAGGTGGGACTTAGGATTTAGACTAAGGCTGGAAATTCAGAAGAGATAGCTTTATCTACATCCCTCCTTTCCTCCATACACAACCAAGCATACATGTTTTTAATTGGGAGAGAGAGGGTGTGAATCTCAAAACAAAAGGAACAGTTATAGCAACATCCAACTGCATCTGCCATTGTGGAGAGATAGGAGGTCTTCATAAGGAATAGATGGTCAGTCATTCTGTCAATATCAGTGGATTTAGGCAATTGTGATGTAATGTCTATGGTCAGTTTTAGATTGTTAAGAGAGGTTCAGTTTAGAGAGGTCACGTCAGAGACAGAATCAAGACGCCAAACAATAACCATAAACAAGCCAAGAGTCTGAATAAAGCAAGCCAACACACACAATCAGGGTTCAGTGCTAAACTGCAGTACTAAATTAGCAGGCACCTGATTCAGGAGGGAGGGGTCTTATATATGCCTCCTCAGCTGCTAATTGGACAAGCTGAGGGAACTTCTGATACTGCAGAAGCTTCTTGGGTTGGCACGGTAACCTTAAAGGAACAGCAGCTGAAATGAGATTCCTGTGTTCCCATTAGAGACGAAACAGTTACATTTGCTCTTTGTCTCCCTGTAAGATGAATCAGATTCATTCCTTTTGCCAGACTAGGCTCACATGCACTAACACTGGAGGGGAGGGAATGAAAGGAGAAGAGACAAAGTGGATGCCTCCTGAGACAGCTAAATGCCTATTCTAAACTTTTGATTGTGGTATAGGATAGAAGATTTTTTTTTAACCCCTTAAAGATCAAGCCAGTTTTCATTTTTGCGTATCTGTTTTTTCCTCCCTACCTTCCAAGAGCCATTATTTTTTTTCAGTTCACATGATGGCTTTATTGTTTGTGGGACAAAGTGTACTTTGTAATTGCACCATTCAATATCCTGTACAATATACTGGAAAGCTGGAAAAAATACAGAATCAGGTGAAATTGGAAAAAAACCGCATTTGTGCCAATTTCATATTGGTTTAATTTTTTTTTTCAGTATGTGGCAAAAATGACATATTACCAGTATTCTGTGGGTCAGTACGATCATGGCGATACCAAATTTATATGGTACTTGTTATGTTTTGATACCTTTTAAAAAATTAAAAACTTTGCAAAATGAAAAAAATGTTTGTGTCGCCATGTTCTGACACCTATAACTTTTTTATATTTACAAGTATGAAGCTGGGTAAGGCATCTTTATATGCGGGACAAGATGTCATTTTTATTGATAGCATTTGGAGGAAGATCTGATGGTTTGATCACTTTTTATTACATTTTTTTAGGATGCAAAGTATTGGGGAAAAAAACAAATCGCCATTTGGCGATTTTGATTTATTTTTCCCCCCTACAACATTCACTATATAGGATAAATATTTTTATATTTTAATAGTTCGGACATTTTGGAGTGAGGGGATATCTAAATTGTTTCTGTTTATTATTGTTTATTTATTTTAATATGTGATCTAGGGAAAGGGAGGTGATTTGAACTTTTGTTTTTTGTGTGTGTTTTTTATACTTTTAAGAACTTTTTTTTTTTTTTTTTTTTTTTTTTACTGTCGACACCAACATCAGTAAGGGGTTAAAGAAGAAAAGTATATAGAATCCTTATATATAAGGTATACAGTATTGACAACAAGCCGTGTACATTAATCCTTTTCTTCTGGTTAATGACAAATACAAGTTGCTATACATAGTGTGTGTTTTAGTTAGTTATTAGACTTGTATGTATGTAATTGTCACATTTGGTAACAAATTATAAAATACATTGAATTGTAAGAATGTCAGTATCTGGTGTTTAGATATATTTATGACAGAACGCTAGGACCAGGGCCGGTTTTAGACAAAGTGGGGCCCTGGGCAAAAATTAAAAGCGGGGCCCCAAATGCTGATATGCAAACAACACCATCGTCTTCCAGTGACAACCCCTATAATAACGCCTCCTTTCTGCCAACAAAAAAGTAATAACAAGCCCCATTTTACCACACACAATTCAAATGAACACCTTTGTACCACCTATTAGATTTTTACACCCAGTCATCAGTTATTATAACACCTACTTATAAATAATAGTCCCTGCTTATAAATAATATTACACCTTTATTAATAATAGCTCCCTTATAAATGATAAATAGGGCCCTGTATCAGTAATATCCCCCCTTATCAGTAACAGTCACCCCGTAAAAATAATACTGCTCCCTTATAAATAATAGCCCCCTCATAAATAATAGTTACACTTATAAATAATAGTCCCCATTATCACTAATAGCCCCCTTTATAAATAAGCCCACTTAACAATTACACCCCCCTTATAAATAGTTCCCCTCTAATAAATAATAGCTCCCCCCCTTATAATGGATGCCTTATATATAATAGTTCCCCCCTTATAAATAATAGCCCATCTTATAAATAATAGTTCCCCCTTATAATAGCCCCCTCATACTTAAGTTTTCCAATTATATATAGTAACCCACCCTTATATATAATAGTTCTCCGTTATACAGTGTCGGACTGAAGGGCCTTAGGCCCACCAGTGGAACTTGTTCTGGGCCCCACCCAACAGCTTCCTGCTAATAGCCTACACCACGGCTCCTTCACTGAAGTCTTACATATGTGCTGACTATCTGGTGTTACTGAGTATGTTACCGGTATAGTCAGCCCCTATAGTACTGTGCAGGTCCCAATAACTCCATGGCCAGTTCATGCACAGTACTGTATGGGGAATGACATGGCCATGGGGCACTACACGTATGTGCAAGATTATAGTGAGGGAGCTGTGATGCAGACATAGCACACAGGGCTGCCAGCAGGAATTGTGAGCCCCCCCCCCCCACAGTATAATGCTCTACATGGTATATAATGCTCCACAGTATAAAATGCTCTCCTGAGCCCTCCAGTTTCCCCACATGGTATATAATGCTCCACAGTGACCCCACACAGTATAAAATGTTCCCCTGAGCCCCCCATTGTGGTCCCACATGGTTTGTAAGGCTCCACGCAGTATAATACTCCACAGTGGCCCACACAGTATACTACCCCTTAGTGGCCCCAGACAGTACAATATGCTCCCCAGCAGCCCCACACAATATAATATGCTCCATACAGTATAATATGCACCCCACAGTGCCCCCCCAGTATAATTCTCCACAGTGGCCTAACACAGTATAACATGCTCCATAATGACCTCCACACAGTATAATATACTCCCCAGAGGGGTTTCCCCAGTATAAGGCTCCACAGTGGTCCCCCACAGTATAATATGTTCCCCACAATCCCCAGCCAGTATAATGCTCTACAATGGCCCCACAGAATATCATATGCTCCCGAAAAGCCCCACACAATATAATACACTCCACAGTGGCCCCACACAGTATAACAGGCTCCCCACACTGTCCATTCCCCCAGTATAAAGCTCCACAGTGGCCCATAGTATAATATGCTCCCCAGAGGGCCCCCGCTAGTATAATGCTCCACAGTGCCCCCTCCAGTATTTTGCTCCACAGTGGCCCCACGCAATATATTATGCTCCCCAGAGCGTCTCTCATCCATAATGTTCCACAGTAGGCCCCACGCAGTATAATATGCTCCCCAGAGGGCCCCCTAGTATAATGCTCATTAGTCCCCCCCAAATAATGCCCCACAGTGGCGCCACGCAATATAATATGCTCTGCTGATGCCCTCCCCCCCAGAATAATGCTCCACAGTGACCTCACTCAGTATAACATGCTCCAGAATGGCCTCCACACAGTATAATATACTGCCCAGAGAGGTTTCCCCAGTATAATACTCACAGTGGCCCAAAACAGTATAATATGCTCTTCAGAGCCCCCCCAGTATAATGCTCCACAGTGGCCCAAAACAGTATAACATGCTCTCCAGAGCACCCCCCTAGTATAATGCTCCATGGTGGCCCCGCACAGTATAATATACTGGGGGGCCCCTCTGGAGAGCATATTATACTGTGTGGGGCACTGTGGAGCATTATACTGGGGGGGGGCCCTCTGGAGAACATGTTATATTCTGCGGGGCCTCTGTGGAGTATTAGAAAGTGGGGGGGGCTCTGGAGAGCATGTTATATTCTGTGGGGCCACTTTGGAGCATTATACTGGGGGGCCCCTCTGGAGAGCATAATGCTCCAAAGTGGCCCCACAGAATATAACATTATCTCCAGAGGCCCCCCCCACACATTATAATTTTCCACAGAGGCCCCACAGAATATAACATACTATCCAGAGGGGCCCCTTCCCCAGTATAATGCTCCACAGTGGCCCCAAACAGTATAATATGCTATCCAGAGGGGCCCCCCAGTATAATATGCTATCCAGAGGGGGCCCCCCAGTATAATATGCTATCCAGAGGGGGCCCCCCAGTATAATATGCTATCCAGAGGGGGCCCCCCAGTATAATATGCTATCCAGAGGGGGCCACCAGTATAATGCTCCACAGGGGCCCTACAGTGCTATTATTATATTATATTCTGGGGTCTCTTCAGACCCCAGAGTATAATAATCGAAGGCCTGGGGTAAGTAAGGTAAAATAACAAACAGTTATACTCACCTTGTCTTACCTCTCCTAGGCCTCCTCGCGCTGCTCCGTAATCCCCGCCGACGACCGCTTCTTCTTCTCTGCGGCTGACGTCACGCGTTCTGGACGTCACCGCTGAGGCCTGCGATTACGTGAGGCACGCCCCCACGTGACCGCTGAGGCCAGGCCTCAGCGCCTCAGCAGTGATGTCCGGAACGCCAGAAGATGACGTCGGACGCCAAGGACAGGTGAGTAAAAATGTTTGTTATTTTTACTCTGTTATTGCTTTGGCCGGGCGTGAATCCGGTATCCGGAGTCATCAGGTTCCGGATCCCGGGGGCCCCTTTGGGGACGGGGCCCTGGGCAATTGCCCAGTTTGCCCCCCCCCCTAACGCCAGCCCTGGCTAGGACAGATGCATCTACTCAATAAAACAGATTAATGTTCTAGCAAACAGGAGGTTATGTTTTTTTACTATTTATCTAGCTTACTCTGTTAGGATTCCATCTGCTGTGTCCCGTCCTTCAGGAGTGTCCCAGAAGACTCTTGCGGTAAGTTTATTTGGTTCGGCTACTTTCTCTTTTACACTTGGACACTGAATCCTTGGAGGCTCCAAATCTACAAAAGAAAATATGCAATAGAATTAATATTCAATGACAAGTAACATGAGTAACCACAAATGGCATATTATCCAAACCATTCCAGAAAACTAATTTCACAAGGCAGAGATTTGTTTCTTTCCCCTTTCATTTTCATTTTTGATCTTAGATCCCTTGGTCGAAACTATAAAAAGCTACCGATGTTCCATAACATCAAAATGAATATTACTATGCATACCATAGGTGTGTTTGCAAATGATACCACTATTGCACATTAAAATCCTCTTTCCACCCTATAAACTGCTTATGAAATTCTAAAATTATTTAGTAAAATTTCATATTACAAAGTAAATGAAACCAAATCTCTGATTCTGGGTTCCCGCAGATTTAAAATATATTATTACTAATTCATCCCTTTTTACTTGGCGTGACAAAACAATCACATATTTAGGAATAGAAATTCTTTCGTCAACCTCTTATATCACAAATCCAAACAGACTTAGAAAGTTCTAGTAAACAATCCCAAGATATATCTAAGACAATTTTTGTTCAACGTCACTCTCAAATGACTAATCTTTTTATAGTTGCAACATCCTTCTTTGTGGCCTCTGAGCTAAGTATCTTACAGTGCCTTGCGAAAGTATTCAGCCCCCTTGAACTTTTCAACCTTTTGCCATATTTCAGGCTTCAAACATAAAGATGTGAACCGAGAGCAAGGCAGGTGGTTTGGTCTCCGCAACCAGAAATGAACGCACACGCGGTAGTTCAAGAAAAGAATATATATTTACTATAAGTTAATAAAGGCTATTTGAAGGTAAAATGACAGGGATAAAGACAAGCAAAATATACAATATAGCATGAACAATTTCAAGGCAAATTCTGCAATGGTTTCTACTTTTACTCTGTCCAATTCTGCAGTATGGACACTGAATGAACAATATACTCAAAACTATCCCTAACTGACCCTGACATCACATTTGGGTGCACCCCCTTTTCCCCAGTGGTCCAGGTGGACCGCTTACAGTCTGTAGAAGCGCGCGGTGGGGCCCAAAGTCGTTCCTTTCTTTTATAGTGAAGCGTCCTCTCCTCACGGTTATCAGGATCTTGGGAGAAATGAAGTCCTCTTTAACAGACAGGGAAACCAACTGAATGCAATGTAATCCAACAGCAGATTCCACTCAGCACACTGACAGTCCTGCCGAATCCATACACTGAGCTGGGATGTAAGCCGGGATTTAGCAGGTGCCGTCCAGTACATCAACAGCACTGCGAGTCTCTATCTGTGGTATCCATATACACAGTCACAATGTCAGTCTCACTGATCAGCCACTGAGCACAGTTCCTTTCACGTGGACTCACTAGTCCTGTTGTCTCTTTACACTCTGTTTGTCTCTGGACCAAGATACAGCTTAGCTGTACAGAAAAATCTCCACACCAGTTCAATACAACACTTGCCAAGATGGCTGCTGCTCTCTGTCTCGTCACTTCCTGCTTCTCTGCTCACACTCTGTCTGCAGAACAGGCAGGCTGACATAAAAGGGGGGGGGAGGGGGGGTCTCACTCCAGCATCATGTCACAATTACAATGGCTGCTGTCTTAAAGGAACAGAATCACAGAAATACATTCAACATTAACAGTTTATACAGACAAATAAAGTTTAGGACAACATTGGCTGTCTCTTACATATTCCCCCCCACTTTAAGATTGGCAGTCCCTGCCTATGACTGTATATCCAGAGGGTTGTACTTTTATGCACAGAGTAGTAGTATACCGATGTATGGCAGGACAAACAAACTCATCCTGCGCATACCGAACAGGGGGAATACCAGCATTTGGCCTAGTGGTCCGTCTGAGGACCGGTGGTATATTATGGGGTTCTGCAGCTATGGGCTGAGAAGGACCAGCGGATTCCGCACCAGAGGGGGCACAGGCCGCAGATACAGTAGTCACAGGTGGAACATCCCCAGGAGCAGGGATCGGCCAACAATCATCCTCCTCGTCGGAGGCCCATTCCGCACCTCCATTCTCTGACTGTGGGAGCTCATTCACATTGGCAAGCCCATCGTGATTTGTCCCTTCAGAATGACACAGGCGCAACATATTTCGGTGAAGTACTCGAACACAATCAGTTCCTTCTTTCTGGACCTGGTACACTGGCCCATTCGCATACTTGCGGCCAACAACACGATACGGCAAAGCCTCCCATCTGCTTTCCAATTTCCCTTGGGGTTTCTTGACACGAACTAGCACCAGGTCGCCTGGTTGCAATGGTGCTTCTTGCACTGGGGTCTTATCAGGATGGGGATGTTCTTGCAGGCGCTGCCGCACCAATCGATGGATCGTCTCAAGTCTCTGCCGATGCGCCCGCACCCAAGAGGTTGGATCCCTCGGAGGGAACCCATCCACATCATTCAACTGTAATTCTCCTATACTTCGCCCAGACCGCCCAAAGAGAAGTGTATAAGGAGAGTACCCCGTTGTAGAATGGACCTGATTGTTATAGGCCCACACCATTTCAGACAAGAACTGAGGCCACTGTAACTTCTTGTCTTCCTCCAGAGTCCGCAGCATCTGTAGCAGAGTTCTGTTGAATCTTTCACAGGCCCCATTTCCCTGAGGGTGGTATGGAGTCGTGTGCGACTTCTTTATCCCGTAGATACGTTGAACTTCTTTCATTACGTGTCCCTCAAAGCAGGCGCCCTGGTCGGAGTGGATGCGTTGGGGGCACCCATATACTCGAATGAAATCTTGGCACAGAGCACGAGCTGCTGACTCAGCTGTCTGGTCCTTGGTGGCGGTTACCACCGCAAATTTGGTGAAGTGATCCACCATTACGAGGCAATACTGGTGTCCGCTATTGGATGGGCCCACCATTAGATAGTCTATCATGACGATTTCTAAAGGTTCCTGGGTCACGATGGTTTGCAGGGGAGCTCTCTGTTCTATTGCCTTATGGATCTCACAAGTTCGACAGCTGCGGCATACTTCTTCGACCATTTGACGAAGACCAGGGCAGTAAATCAGTCGCTGTAACCAACGAAAGGTCTTCTCATGACCAAAATGTCCATTCTTATTATGAGCCTCAACTGCCAAGGAGCGAGCCAGTTCACTAGGCACCACAATTTGGTATCGAATGTCGATCTCAGAAGGTAAATAGACCTTTCGGCATAGCACTCCATTTTTCATCTCCAACTTTTCCCACTGACTCAAAACAGATAATATCTCACGTGTCAGTCGTTCTCTTTCCTCTCTACAGGGCTTCTGGCCTTTCTCAACACACTTGATCATCTGCGCCAGCCCCTCATGGGTCTGTTGTATCTGTGCCCATTCCTGTTGTGAGGGACCAAAGAAAGGAGCCATTTCAGTCCCCTCCATCTCAAACTGATTAGTGGCGATCAAGGCCTGTGAAAATCTGCTGAAATCGGGCACCTCCACATGCTCCAACTCATGATCCACGTCTTCTGTGGGGGTCTGGGCAGTTACCCTAGAAAGTCCGTCAGCATTCTGGTTCTCTGTCTTGGACCGATACTTAATGCGGTAATTGAATGTAGACATTCGGGCTATCCACCTCTGCTCTAACGCCCCGAGCTTGGCATTTTCCAGGTGAGCTAGTGGGTTGTTGTCAGTCAGTACTAAAACTTCAGCACCGGTCAAATATTCAGAGAATTTCTCGGTCATGGCCCATACCAGTGCCAACAGCTCCAATTTAAATGAACTATAATTCTCGGGGTTTCTTTCAGAATCTCTCAAAGACCGGCTGCCGTACGCTATGACCCTCTCCTGGCCATCCTGAAGCTGGGAAAGCACTGCTCCAAGACCATACAGGCTTGCATCCGTATACAGCTGGAACGGCAAGTGGTAATCAGCATATGCCAAGATTGGGGCTGTTGTCAGTGCATCCTTCAATGCCTGGAAGGCTTGTTCCTGTTCAGGTCCCCACTTCACGGACCGGTTCTTTGGACCACCGGATGTGCCTCGTAGGAGAGCATTAAGTGGTGCTGCTACCTTGGCGAAATCCTTAATAAACCGTCGATAGTAACCGGCTACTCCAAGGAACGCCCTCACTTCTCGCAGGGTAGTCGGTATCGGCCAATCTTGAACAGCCGCTATCTTGTCTCTTGATGGTCTCACCCCTTCTCCTGATACGCGGTGACCCAAGTAATCAATTTCAGATTGGAACAACCGACATTTACTGGGTTTCAATTTGAGCCCATGTTCCCGCAATCTTCGAAATACTTGCCCCAACTGGTGGAGATGGTCTTCAAAGGTCGCAGAATACACTATAATGTCATCCAAGTAGATGAGAGTGAACTCAAAGTTGAAGTCACCGAGACATTTCTCCATCAACCGCTGAAACGTTCCGGGTGCATTTGTCAACCCGAAGGGCATCCGGTTAAATTCGTATAGTCCCATGGGCAAGATGAATGCCGTCTTCTCCTTGTCTTTTGTGGCCATCGGCACCTGCCAATACCCACTAGCCAGATCTAGTGAGGAGAAGTACCGGGCTCTCCCTAGCGCTGAGAGGGACTCCTCAATCCGTGGCAAGGGGTAGGAATCTCGTACGGTGCAAGCGTTTAACTTCCGATAGTCTACGCAAAATCGGATGGACCCATCTTTTTTTCTTACTAACACCACAGGAGCCGCCCAGGGACTCTGGCTTTCTTGGATGATCCCACCCTGTAGCATCTTAGCTAACAGTTCTTTCACTTCCTGATACAACTGTGGAGGAATTTGTCGGGAGCGCTCTCTAATTGGAGGGGTGTCTCCTGTGGGAATCTCATGGTAGATCCCTGTGGTACATCCAAAATCTTCAGCATACCGTGCAAAGGTGGCTTGGTTCTCCCACAACAGCTCGTCTACCTTCTGCACCCATTCCAGAGAACATGAACTTACATCCATCTTCATCTGTTCTCGAATTGCACAGCCATTCCATTCAGAGGTGGGTTCCTCATCTTCTCCCATGGACACAGTTACGGTCCACTCATCCCTTTCAGTCGGCTTCAGCTGCATTGGAGTTACTTTCCTTACTTCCTCCGGAGTCACATAGATGTTAGCCAGCAGCCTCCCTGGGGTCAGGTCCACACTCTGGTCCTGAGTGTTTACACATCGAAGTGGTACTCTTCCATTGCGAACTATTGCCAAGGAACGGGCCACTAGCGGATCAACACCTCCTTCGGCTGCCTGCAGTGGTTCTACCAACACAGCTATGCCCTCTAGTTTCCGACAGGTGCCTACGGGCATGGACACTATTGTCTCCCGACTGGGTGGCAGTGTAACTTTTGTATGCAAAGGAACTGAAATTCGAGCCAGAGGACGCTGTGCATCTGAACTTTTCTGTAAGCCACATGTCCGGATCAGCCGCTGGAAAGCTGTTTGAGTAGGCCGATGGGTGGTGGTTTCTTTCCAATAACCGTGACCTTTCTTTTCAAAGAGGATCTGATCTAATTCTTTTAACACATTCATCCCCAAAATGACAGGGACCTTTACTTCATGTGACTCCTGTACCACCACAATGCCTTTCCTACCTAGATCTTGGCCACATACCCGGACATTCATCCAGGCCACTCCCACGACCGGAACTGGTAACTGGTTAGCTGTGACCACTCGTACGAATGTATGGGGATCATATTTCACATGTTGCCGGAAGTACCGTTCATAACAGTCTCTACTCAAGGTCGTTACTTGGGAACCCGTGTCAATCATCCCGGTAACCGGAATACCCTCCATTTCCACCTGTATGACAGGACTTGCAGCGATCAGGTCATCATCAGGGCATTCTCCCCACATAGTCTCCTTGTCAGTCTCCCCTACTACACGCCCTTCAGCAGCAGGGGACTTCAGTTTAACGGCGGTCTCTCATAAGTTTGTCGCTGCTCTGGACATCTAGCAGCAACGTGGCCCATCCGTCCACACTCCCAGCAGCGTATCTCCCGTCGTTCTGGCCATCTGTTTGGGCCCCTTCGGTAAGCCCCTTCGATTTCTCCTGAGCACTGCACTAAATGATTTGGACCCCTTCGGTAGGTCCTATCCTCACCCCTCCAGCGGGGTGGTGGGTGATTCTGACTTGCTGGGTGTGGATGGCTCACCCTTTCATCTCCAGTCTTCTGGAAGTCTGCAATTTTCATAGACTGCTCATCACAACGAGTGTGCAAGTGTTCCATTTGTTCTTGCAGTTTCTGCATTACTGTGAGAATTTCTTTAACCGTCCCTTTTTCTACTGTCTCTGAGCCAGAACTAGCCCCCTGTGACAAAGTAACTCCAACTGCGGTCTGCGGCCTCGGGACCATACTATTGGCACGGGAGATGGCCTCTACCTGTACATCATGGAATTTAGCATCAGTCTCTCGTCGTATAAAATCCTGCATAGTCACAGTTAAACTGCCGTCACGTATCCCCAGGACAAACTGGTCACGGAGAGTCCGATCAGGGTTACAGAAGGCTGGCGAGCCCCCTCTTTCCTTCCTTTGAATATCTCGGAGCAGTTCTTGGAGGGCATTTGCATATTGGGGAAGGCTTTCATTCTCCTGTTGTACCCTCTGGAAGAACCGAGCCTGCAGAGACCCCAGCAATGCAGTTTCTCCATAAATGGTTTCTAGAATCTGGACTACTTGCTCAAATGTCTGCCTTTGTTCAAATGGCCTCAATATCACCGTGGTCTTAGCATCCCCTTGTAATGTCAATATTGCTAGCTCTACTAGTACTTCTGGTGCGGTCTGGTACATTCGCTGTATCATTCGTATCTGTTCCACCCACATACTCACTGACATATTATTGCCATCAAATTTAGCTAACTGACTCATTATAGCCCCTGCTGGCATTCTTCCTCCAGCACCATTCTCCCGAACGGGTGCGTCACCGTCCATTCTGGTAAGCGGATCCTGCCGACTACGCCAATTTGTGAACCGAGAGCAAGGCAGGTGGTTTGGTCTCCGCAACCAGAAATGAACGCACACGCGGTAGTTCAAGAAAAGAATATATATTTACTATAAGTTAATAAAGGCTATTTGAAGGTAAAATGACAGGGATAAAGACAAGCAAAATATACAATATAGCATGAACAATTTCAAGGCAAATTCTGCAATGGTTTCTACTTTTACTCTGTCCAATTCTGCAGTATGGACACTGAATGAACAATATACTCAAAACTATCCCTAACTGACCCTGACATCACATTTGGGTGCACCCCCTTTTCCCCAGTGGTCCAGGTGGACCGCTTACAGTCTGTAGAAGCGCGCGGTGGGGCCCAAAGTCGTTCCTTTCTTTTATAGTGAAGCGTCCTCTCCTCACGGTTATCAGGATCTTGGGAGAAATGAAGTCCTCTTTAACAGACAGGGAAACCAACTGAATGCAATGTAATCCAACAGCAGATTCCACTCAGCACACTGACAGTCCTGCCGAATCCATACACTGAGCTGGGATGTAAGCCGGGATTTAGCAGGTGCCGTCCAGTACATCAACAGCACTGCGAGTCTCTATCTGTGGTATCCATATACACAGTCACAATGTCAGTCTCACTGATCAGCCACTGAGCACAGTTCCTTTCACGTGGACTCACTAGTCCTGTTGTCTCTTTACACTCTGTTTGTCTCTGGACCAAGATACAGCTTAGCTGTACAGAAAAATCTCCACACCAGTTCAATACAACACTTGCCAAGATGGCTGCTGCTCTCTGTCTCGTCACTTCCTGCTTCTCTGCTCACACTCTGTCTGCAGAACAGGCAGGCTGACATAAAAGGGGGGGGGAGGGGGGGTCTCACTCCAGCATCATGTCACAATTACAATGGCTGCTGTCTTAAAGGAACAGAATCACAGAAATACATTCAACATTAACAGTTTATACAGACAAATAAAGTTTAGGACAATTTTAAAAATTATAAATTTAAAAAAAAAAAAAAACAAAAAAAAAAAAAAACCAAAAAAAAAAAAAAAAAAAAAAAAATATTTTATTTTTATTAATAAAAAAAAAAAAAAAAAAAAAAAAAAACCAACACCCCCCCCCCCCCCCCCCCCCCCCCAACCAACCACCCCACCAACCCCAACCAACCACCAAGGACCATCAACAACCAAAATAACAACAAAAAAAAAAAAAAAACAAATAAATACACCCCCCCGCCCCCAAACACCCCCCCCCACCACCCCCCCCCCCCCGCCACCCCCCCAGGCCACAAAAAAAAACAAAGAACACAACAAAAAAACCCCGCAACCCCCCCAGCGGCCCCGAAAAAGTTAAAAGGAGATTAAAAAAAAAAAAAAAAAAAACAAAACAAAACCCCACCACCCCCCCCCCCCCAGCCCCCACACAAAAAAGGAAAGAGAGGCGGCCCCCCCCACCCCCCCCCCCCCCCCCCCCCCCCCCCCCCCCCCCCCACCCAAACCAAACAAAAAAAACACAGCCCCCCCGCCCCCCCCCCCCCCCCCCCCCCCCACCCCCGCCCCCCACCCCCCCCCGGGGGGGGGGGGGCCCCCCCCACCCACCACCAACACCCCCCCCCACCCCACACGCCCCTTTAAGGGGGAGGCACGAGAGGGAGGGAATTTCTCAAAAAAACCAAAAAAAAACCTCGTTTAAAGTTTGCCACAACCCACCGGGGAGACACACCAAACATGTGGAAGAAGGTGCTCTGGTCAGATGAAACCAAAATCGAACTTTTTGGCCACAATGCAAAACGATATGTTTGGCGTAAAAGCAACACAGCTCATCGCCCTGAACATACCATCCCCACTGTCAAACATGGTGGTGGCAGCATCATGGTTTGGGCCTGCTTTTCTTCAGCAGGGACAGGGAAGATGGTTAAAATTGATGGCAAGATGGATGGAGCCAAATACAGGACCATTCTGGAAGAAAACCTGTTGGAATCTGCAAAAGACCTGAGACTGGGACGGAGATTTATCTTCCAACAAGACAATGATCCCAAACATAAATCAAAGTCTACAATGGAATGGTTCACATATAAATGTATCCAGGTGTTAGAATGACCAAGTCAAAGTCCAGACCTGAATCCAATCGAGAATCTGTGGAAAGAGCTGAAAACTGCTGTTCACAAACGCTCTCCATCCAACCTCACTGAGCTCGAGCTGTTTTCCAAGGAAGAATGGGCAAGAATTTCAGTCTCTCGATGTGCAAAACTGATAGAGACATACCCCAAGCGACTTGCAGCTGTAATCGCAGCAAAAGGTGGCGCTACAAAGTATTAACTTAAGGGAGCCGAATAATTTGGCACGCCCCATTTTTCAGTTTTTTATTTTTTACAAAAGTTTAAAATATCCAATAAATTTTGTTCCACTTCACAATTGTGTCCCACTTGTTGTTGATTCTTCACCAAAAAAATTTAAATTTTATATCCTTATGTTTGAAGCCTGAAATGTGGCAAAAGGTTGAAAAGTTCAAGGGGGCCGAATACCTTCGCAAGGCACTGTACTTGCCTCCTTAAGGTTGGGGCCCCACGTTGCGAAAAACGCAGTGTTTCGGCCGTGACAAAAAAGCTGCGTTTTACATTACCTGCAATTGCAATTACCTGCGATACTGGCTAATCCCATCCACACAATACAGAAAAAAAAATTTGCAGTGGAAATGCTGCGATTAAAAAAATGCAAGTGTTTTTGAAAATCATAGCATGTCAATTATAAGTGTAATAGAGGCAGAAAGTCCGCAGAGGAAAACTCTCTTTCAGTGAAAAACATTGCGGCAAAAAATGCAATGCATTTCCATTGCAGTCTTTTCTGCAGCGATTCACTGCATGGGGTCTTAGCCTAATTAATGCCCAATTAATCCACCTCTCCCCTCGTTATTCATCGTTTTCTTCCTTCCTCTGTTAGTCCCTTCACTGCCTACCCATTACCCAAAAAATTCAATTCAAGATATTAGTTATGTAATACAAATCCATCCACAACCTGTCCCCTCCCTTCATCTCTGACCTAATCTCCTGCTATCTCCCCATACTGAATCTCCGATCTTCACAGGACCTCCTCCTTCCGTCTGCTCTGATTCAGTCTTCACAAAACCACCTCCAAGACTTTTCCCATTCACTTCAAATGCAACCTGAAGACTCACCCCTTTAGAATAGCATACAACACATATTAACTCTGCAGAGAGAGCCCCCCAGCCCATAATGGTAGTTCACGGGGTTCACTTCTCCTGGGCCTCCACTAATTGTACTCTGAAGGTCTGAAGAAACCACAGAGTATAATAGCAGTTTGTGGGTGGCGAACCCCCCAAATTTCTTTGGCATAAATGGGGGGCACATTTTCTGAACAGTCCAAGGCCCATGGTACCCTTAATCTGCCCCAGTGGTAAGTAATGAATGCAGTTTACCTCTTGCTCCTTAAGCTTCACTTAGCGTGGGAGGCATTATATTATATGTGGCGGCACTGTGGGGTCATTTTTTTTATATGTGGGGACCACTGTGGGGACCATTTTATTACATGTGGGGAGCACTGTGGGGGACATTAATAAACATGTAGAGGCATTGTAAGGGCCATTATATTACATGTGGGGACACTGTGTGGCCATTATGTGGAGCACTAATCTACTGATTGTGAGGGCCATTATACTACATGTGGGGACACTGAGGGGGCCATTACACAACTATTAATAACAACTCAAAGCAAATCCTTATCTTATTAACATTTTTAAGAGATTGCTACTTTAGGGATACTCAGTTAGGTTAGGTTTTCTAACTAGGGGTACTTCACTTGAAAAGGTTGAGAAACACTGCAAAAGGGCATTCACTGAATAGGTAGCATCTATCATCCAGACTATGGGCAAAAGTCACACTGTTTTTGGAAAAAGTAGCTGAAACTTCACTCTGCATCTCTGATCCATGCCTTAAAGTTATTTAAAGAGAACTTGTCAGCTCTCCTGACGCTAGGTTCACACCTGCGTTTGGGTTTCTGTTCGTGGGGTCCGCTTTGGGACCCTACAAACGGAAACCTAATCCGCTTAGAAAAGCTTTTACCCGCGGAAACCTGTGGACCCAATAGACTAATGGGGTCCACCGTGTTTCCGCCCGGTTTCCGCCCAAAAAGCGGAAATATGCAGAGAGAAAAGTCCTTCTTGCATTTTTCAAGCGGATTCAGTGACAGAAATCCTGAACGGAGACTGGGCGCAGGTGTGAGCCTAGCCTTACTTGTCTGTTTGAGCAAATACTGTACTTGCATTCCACATGAAATAACAATTATGGAGACTCTTTTTTCTGCGTTATGCCACTCCTCTGTTATTCCTCCTGGAAATTTATGCACACATTGACAACTATATGTTATTATTCCCTTCCTCAAAAGGGCGAACGGCCTGTTCTAAATTTATTTATTAGGAGGAATAACAGAGGAACAACACAATGCTGAGTTATAAGAAAAGCTGCTGCAGAGTTGTTAAATTATGGGGAATACATTTATTTCCTAAAAGAGACATGTCAGGAGGGGTGACATTTCCTCATTAAAACTGACAAAAGGCTGGGAGACGGAAAATCACATGGGACTTGGAATTTGAGTGGCAGGCAATTTCTCTTGTATACACGGTTTGCTTTTTTCTTCCCCATAGGGAATAAATTACACTGTGTAAAACTAGTATTTTCATAAGATACATGCACTTCCTGTTATTCCTTATAGAGAACCTTATAGAGAACAAATTGTGTGCCTCTTGATATGCCCTACATGCCTGGATTCTTAGTGGTTTATTGTAGATATGTCACTACCAATTTTTGTCGGGTTGCAGAAAGTGTAAGGTATAAGTCCAAACACAGCAGTGATCCAGCACTTCATTAAAAGCATATCATTTTATTAATAAACCATTATAATCCATATATAGAAGCACAACATATAAAATCCACGCAGTGCACCCCTGGAGGCCGGGCCAAGTGCACTCTTTCGGGTGAGCTGACCACTGCTTTGCTTCTGTGGAGTATCTGTGTCTGGGCTGGTTACATCTCAGCCGAGCACACCGTGTCCCTGCACCCCAGCGTTGCTGTTCTCTTGTGCTAGGATACACTATGGGAACACAAACACAAGGCCAGGCACGACTGCGACCTCAACATCTCTTGTGGCCACACAGCTGCACTATAGTGTTCATCTGAAGAAATCTATGAAAGTGCAGTTTCTTATTAACCTCACAGCTTTATGGCGATATAATGTGAAATCAGTCTAGTCCTACTAAATGTATATACTACCATCTAGTGGTACTCGGGCAGTATACAGTAATATCTCTTGCATTCGCGTTTCTGAATTCGCGGATTCACCTACTCGCGATATTTTCTTTGGAACCTAAGACATATGCATTTGCGATTTTTCCACAGATCTGCGAAATTTGCGGTTTGGGTATGAGCAATGACATAGGCTCCATGATGACACACTATTGGCTGGAACGGTTGAAAGTACTGTAACCAATCACGCAGCACGCTACAAGCTTTCCTTGTTCCTGATTGGTTTTAGCTCGGATGCTTTGTGTACGTACTGTACTAGGGTATGAGCGAAGCCACACCTCAGTTCAACACGCACCTTTTCCGTACGGTAAAAGTTTTTCTTCTGAAAAAAATGCCTAAACGGTCCAAGCTTTCTAAGGCTCCTAGTCTTCCTAAGCGTCAGAAAAAGGTGATGACACTACAGGAAAAAGTAAAAGTTTTAGATTTGATGAAAACTGGCGAGACTGCTACCAGCGTTGGATGTCAATATGGCGTGAATGAAAGTACCATATGCTCTATAAAGAGTAAAGAGGCTGAAATTAGAAAAATGGTCTCCAAAAGCTACCTGCAAGCAGCAAAGCAGGTTTCTACCAAAAGAGACCCGTACATTGTTAAAATGGAATCTGCTCTTTCAATATGGATTGAAGACTGCCGTAAAAAGGACATCCCTTTGCAGGGCAATGTGATTCGGGAGAAGGCTTTAAATCTGTATAAGAAGCTTGTTGAAGAAGATAAACAAGACTCGCAGCCAGGAACATCGAAAACACCAGACCCTGGAAGTTTTCAGGCCAGCAGGGGTTGGTTTGAAAAGTTTTCAAGGCGTTCTAACCTGAAGAGTGTGAGATTGCATGGAGAGGCTGCATCTGCTGACATAGGAGCCGCAGAGAGGTATCCGGATATCTTCAAACAAATCATCCAGGAGAAGGGATACATGCCTGAACAGGTCTTCAACATGGATGAGACTGGATTATTCTGGAAGAAAATGCCATCGAGAACATACCTGATGAAGGAAGAGGCCAAAGCTCTTGGATTTAAGGCACAAAAGGACAGAGTCACACTCATTATGTGTGGGAATGCTGCTGGCCACTTACTGAAACCAGGCCTGATTTATAAGTCTGCAAACCCCAGGGCCCTAAAGAACAAGAATAAGAATGCCCTGCCTGTCTACTGGATGCATAACCCCAAGGCCTGGGTAACCAAAGTTATAGCATCCGACTGGTTCCACCGGTGTTTCATCCCTGAAGTGGAGAATTACCTTCTCAACCTAGGTCTTGAATTTAAGGTGTTGCTACTCATGGACAATGCCGGAGGGCACCCCCTAGATCTGTCCTATGATGGTGTGCAGATCGAATTCCTGCCTGCCAATACAACCTCCCTCATACAACCTATGGACCAAGGCGTGATCCGTGCTTTTAAGGCCCTCTACACATGCAACTCTCTGCAACATTTTGTTAATGCAATGGATATGATGGAGGACTTCACCTTAAAAGAATACTGGAAGAAATTCACCATAGCATCTTTCCTTTCAATAATTCAGTCTGCTCTCAAAGATATGAAACCTGAAACTCTCAACTCATGCTGGAAAAAACTGTGGCCAGATGCAGTCCACGACTACAATGGCTTCTCACCAGAAGAGATTCACAATGAGGCTGTTAACAAGGCTGTGAGACTAGCAAAATTGCTTGGGGGTGAAGGATTTGATGATTGCACCGAAGAAGAAGTCAACACACTCATAGATGCCCACTCTGACCCCGTGACAGATAATGACTTGCTTGAGCTGACCAAGTCAGCAAGTGAAGAGGAAGAGGAATCAGTTCAAGAACAAGAGGAGGATGAAGGTCTTTCAATTGATCGTCTTGGAATAATCTTGAGGACTCAACAACAGTTGCAATCCTACATAGAAGAGTGGGATCCCTATTTTGAACGTGCTCTGAAAACGACAAATGGTTTAAATTCAGTCATGGAGACATACAAAAACCCTCTACACTACCATGAAAAAACAGCAGCAACAGAGCAAAATAACTTGGTTCTTTGATCAGAGACCCAAACCCTCACACGAACCGTCACCACAAGAAGCTCCCACAGAAGAGTCTCCTCCACCTGAAGAGGGGGACTCTGAGAAGCAATAAGTCCTCAAGTGCGCTGTGCAGTAATTTTCAATACTGTACACTTTCACCGTACTGCACAGCTAATTCATCATTACATCGTACAGTATCTTCAATTCAGAAAGTACAGCATCACTGGTGAGTACCCACACTATAGTATTTTTTTTTTTTTTTAAGTACCGTATTTTTATTGTGCATATGTGCAAACGGCAGCAAATGAATTGGTATACGTGCAGTACAGTACTGTAGGGGTAACATTAATGATATTTAGGGGTTGTATAAGGGGGGAAATAAGTATAAATTAGCATTTAAGTGCTCGCACCAAATATTCGCGAGTCCTCGCGATCCGCGACTGGTTCTGGAACCTAACCTCGCGAATATTCGAGGTATTACTGTACCATATTGTTATACGTATCGTGCGTGCCGTCATTATTTACACGTCTTATAAAATATTGTGTTGCTTCATGACTGGATGAGTTGTTTCCTTTCTATAACCTTTGAAGCTGGGGCTAAACTACTGCCATAGCAAGTATACAGTAAGAGCTTCTCCGGGTGGCTCACATAACAGCTGCTATAAGGCCCAGTAACTCTGGGGGGCCATCTCCACTCATAAGGTGCAGTTAGTGGAAACCTTGGACAATGAAAAATGAAATGCAACTATTTAAGGTTTACTATTGAGCCCCATGGTATCCCTGCTGAGTGACGCATTATCCACTCTCTGCAGCATTACTTTTTGTGCTATTACCATGTTGTGACATCATGTGTTCATTATATCTGCAGGTGATGTCACTATATGTTTATTTTCATGTGTTGTCATAATGTTCTGGTGTTATGCCTGTGCTATGACATCATGGTTTGTATTATGCTTGTACTGTGACATCACTGTGTGCATTATCCTATTATTGTGAGATTACTGTGTGCATAATCCCTGCACTATGACATCCCTGTGTGTATTTTCCTGTGCTGTATTTTCACTGTGCACAGTAGCCCACGTTTGTGACATCAATGAGTGTATTATCTCATTATTGTGAGGTTACTGTGTGCATTATTACTTTGCTGTGACATTATTCTGTGTATTTTCCCTGTGATGTAGCATCACGGTGTGCATTAGCCCACTACTGTGCCATCACTATGTGCATTATCCATGGACTGTGACATCACTCTGTGCTTTATCGTTGCAGTGTGACATCATTGTGAGTATTTACTTGTGCTGTACTTTCTCTGCACACATTAAGCCAGTATTGTGACATCCCTGTTCGCATTATCCCTGTACCATTAAATCACTGTACTAACCCTGTGCTGTAACCTCACTGTGTGCATTATCCAGCTATTGTGACGTCATTGCATGCATAATCCGTGCACTGTGACATAAGTGCATTCATTATCCCTGTAGTGTAACATCACTGTGTAAAATATCCCATTACAGTGTCCCTTCATCATGAAAGCTTTTCATGTTGTAAACTTTTTGCTGAATATGATCATGCTATGCTATAGAGCTCCAAGGCGACTTGTTGCACCCTATACAGCACCCACCATGAGAGGAGGTCTACATAAGCATCAGACCAACCATTTGCAGTATTATAATGTACCTAATATGTTTGAGGGAATTCTGTTTAACCATTTATGGCCTGCAAAAACTGAGTACTTACAGCAGCTGAAGATGCGGCTGTGTTGAATATATATATATATATATATATATATATATATATATATATAGTGACATCCATTTATGCAGCTCTTAGGATGTGCAGCATTTATTGGTCTCTATGTATGCTGCTTGTTCTGAAAGTTACATACATAGACCCAATTATGCAAATGAACCCAGCAGCGTGCTCATCCATGGCTCCAGAGATCGCCTCTTGAGGGCTGAATATGTAATGTAGTACTGTGTATCACAATAGTTTCATAGCACTTAAGTGGCCCTACATCATAAATATAATTTTATAGCTAATTCCCTGTCGGCTGCTATTATCCTGTGTAAGTTATTTCCACCCCCCTTCCCCCTGTAAATGTATTCACAGTTGTAGAAGGAATATAAAACATATCACTACAATATTCATTATGAGGATCACTGTCTTGAGAGACTAAATAGTTAAAATGGCTTAAATAAACAACATGGGGCATTGGGATGAAGTATGTTGTGCAGATCTGGAAAGCTACCATAATCTTGCCTCTCTACTTTATGGAAGTTTAAAGGGCTTGAATGTTTGTTGCGGCAGATGGTTGTAGTACAGAGGTCAGACAGACACAGTTGGGTAGTGCAGTAACTATGCAGGCCGCAGCGAAGAACAGAATGCTTCTGCTGTAACGGGGGACATGCTGGCCATTACAGAGATCCCTTTCCTGTCTCAGGACCTCTATTGGTGTCAATAAGCTACACTGTACTCTAGTGCTCTCCTCCCAGTCACCCTCTACCCTATTGGGGCACTTACTCTTTTGTAAACGATCCACTCAGTTTAGCTCGCCTTGCAATATACTGTAATCCCTTCTCGAGTCATCTTCCAGGAGTGAGCCTTCTTCCCCCGTAAATTTGGGAACTGGCCCTTAAATACCAGGCAATTTCCTGCCTTGGGTAGCCGGGGTTACGCCTGACATCTTTGAGTCACACCGTCTGGGAGCAACAAACAACTTCTCCCCTAATGCAACTCTTGGTTGCAATTTTTGTTTCATCTCTAAGGTGTGAGAGCGCAATACAGTCTACATGCCTAACCATGCGATGACCTGCACCTCTTAAAGAAACATCACAATTGCAAATGCTAGGTATACCAAATACAACATAATGCACAGGTAAAATAAAAAATAAGTAGTGCACAATAAGTAATACAGCAATGCAAAGTGTAACTATAAAACCACACACTCTGTAAAGGGAAACAACCAACTAACTTTTCAAAGTATGCTTTCCAAACTATCTTATAAAAACACTTAATCAAGGAAAATGTGCCAGAATTTTGGTGTCATTTATACCAACTATCTAACATGCTATGGTCCACATTTATCAGGCATTTTAGACGCTTTTACGACGCAAAGGCTTGTGTCCTATTGGGAAATAGGCAGGATTTAGGTTGCAACATTATGCACCAAGAATGCGCCAAAATTCATAAGCCAACTAATAAGTGGTGTAATGTTGTTAGACTAGACAGTCTAGCCATATTTAGATTTGTAGACAATTAAAAGTTAAATACTTTTGCAACTATAAGTTATTAAATATTTTGCAGAGTTTTGAAGATTTTAATTATCTATCTTAATGGATACAATCTTTTGTCTTGATCGGTTGCCAATGGACAAGACCCTGAATGCAGGAACTTTCTATGGTCATCAGAAACCCAGCTATGATTTCATTAGTGTGGCCAAGTTATCAGGCAGGAGCACTATATGCATGAGAAGATAATCTGACCACAAGGAAACCATGGCTATTATTCAGAGTATAGAAAGTTCCTGCATTCATGGTCGTATCCACTGGCAACCGATCAAAACAGCACCTCTAAGATGATAAGAGGAATTCTGTAAAACTGCAAAATTTTTAATTATTTATATTTGCAAAAATGTTTAACCTTTAATTGTTCAAGACCTTTCTCTCCGCAGATTTTCGTTGGAATCTGCCGCAGAGACTCCGACGCAGATGTGAACCTAGCCTATTACAGTTTACTTCACTGTAACTTCCTTTATTTTTTCCCTGGTCTTTTCCTTCAGCAGATTGTAAACCTTATTAGGGACGGGGATTGATGGGAGTGATAGAAGTCTGTGCACATCGCTGTGGTATATATTGGAGAAACAGTATATTAATAATGAAAAAAGTGACTTTGCTGCACATACTGTGGGCTTATAGTAATGGTCTGTAGATTACATTAATGGCAGTAAACACACAGCTAGACATGAACATGCACACAGTTTGCCATTGACATTTTGCTACCACATAGATTTCCTGACCTTGCTTTCAAAGTTAACACAGTACATTATAGAAAGTGCTGTCTATGGCCACGCTCTATAAATTATGTGGAGACTGACAGCAGACTTGACTATACGTGTCAGCTCATTAAGAGATATAAGACGTTTTTGTGAAAAATTACTTGAACTTTCAGTGCCCTTAAAGTAAAATGAAACATAACATAAGAAATCAGCCATTTCTTACTTGGGGCAATAGCCCGGAGGAATTGTTCATGTGATAAACTACTTTATTTAGTGAACATGCAGAATACTATTCTTCTTAACATATCAGCTTTAATCCACTTTTTGTTCTCCTCATGGATTACACATAATTTACATCATTCTGAAACAATTTTAATTGTTTTGTGACTCAAGTGAAATTTATTTATTATCCAGGAATAGAAGAAAGGATCTGACTGTCAGGGCTTATTCCCATGGTACAGTCAAATCAAATGTTTAGCAATTTGTGATTTTGCAAAAATTGCAGCAATAAATGCTAGTTGGGAGTGTGTTACCCCTACAGTGTTAATGAAGAGCATTGATGTTTGCACCCGCTTTTCTGCATCTATTCTCAGGAACACTAGTTTCAGTTCTTGAGACACACAAATATAATATATATATATATATATATATATATATATATATATATATATATATATATATATATATATATATATATATATTGTGTTTCTTTAAAGCATACCTAACCTTTAGACAAACTTTGTATAAGCTGATAAGTACAGTGTGTAAACTGGAAATAATACTGTAACTGGCCATTATGTAGATGTTGCCTACATTTTCTTGGTGCTATAGATTGCTTTGATGTCTCCAATCACTGCACAAAAAAAGTAGAGTAGACTCTTGCACTCAGAAGTTGCATCAGGATTATATTGGACATTAAAGAAAAAAACATTTCTGTATTGAGTAAAATAAAGCACTTGGAGTGAAATGCCAAGCTTCTGTGTCTCTTCTCTTTCATTAAGAGACTGCTCACTCCTTCCCTTCTCCATAGACTTCTATGTAAAGCTGTATATGACAGCTCAGTGAACTTTTGTCTGTTTTAGAATTCTGGAGACATTTGAAAGTAAATGTTAGTTTGGGGGGGGGGGGTAAAACGAAGATAAGTGGAAAAAGAAGAGTGTTTGTTGAAACATTAGTGACCATGTAATAAAAAAACATATTTATTCAGTTGCTAGTCCTCATTTGTGATCTCATGTTTTCTTTGGTCAACATGCACTCAAATATTACTTAACATGAGTGCATTCGTCTAAAGCTACGTTCACATTTGACCAGAGGCGTAGCTAGCGGGGGGGCAGAGGGGGGGGCGGCTGCCCCGGGCCCACTGACTTTTTGGGGCCCACCCCGGGGCCGCCATTAATACATACTTTATTTCTAACTAGATCGGTGTCTGCAGACACCGATCTAGTTACAGTGCTTCCTGGTGCTTAACTGACTTGTAAACCACAAGCCAATACAGGCTTACAGTTTACAAGACACCGAGAAGCAGACCTCGTCTGTGGTCTGCTTCTCAGCACGGGCGGCGCAATGACGTCACAACATCGCGCCGCCCGCGCTCAGACACAGACGTCCTGTGCGTGGACAGGGAGGAAGTGACGGTGGCTCAAATTCATCAGCATCGCAGGTAGGTGAGTATGACTTTTTTTTTGTGGGTATATTAATAGTATAAGGGGTGGTTAGGAGGGGGGAATATAACTATAAAGGGAGGATTCATTAGGGGACATTATGACGATTGGGCGTCATTTATATAAGGGTTAATACGGGGTATTATTAATACAAGGGGGAGGTTATTTATATAAGGGGCCATTAGGGGGCATCATTTATATTAGGAGGCATTATGAACATAAGGGGTGGTCATTGATATAAGGGGTCACTAGAGGTGCAGTATTTATGTCAGGGGGAATCAGGGTCATAATATGAGGGGTCAATTAATTTAATTAAAGTGGCACTTGGGCTTTATTAGGACTAAGGCCCCACGTATCGGGCTGCAGCAAAAAAAGTGCTGCAGGAAAATCCATGGCGGTAACATTGTGGTTTTTCCCACAGCGCTTTTCACAGAAGGTCTGCAGAGGTTTCCTCTGTGGACTTTCTGTTTTCAATACAGCTATATGGAAACCGCCAGCATTTCCATAATTGACATGCTGCAATTTCCAAAACTGCAACGGTTTTGGAAATCGCAGTGCGTCTGCTGCACATATTTTTCGCTATGTGTGGATGGGATTTGCTAGAATGCCACGGTTTTTTTATGTGGGTTTTCGCCACATGGGGCCTCCATCCCATCCCGACTCTGCAGTAAAATATGCGCAGCGGACACGCTGCGATTTCCAAAACAGTCGCAGTTTTGGAAATCGCAGCATGTCGATTATACCTACGGAAATGCCAGCAGTTTCCCTATAGATATAATTGAAGCAGAAAGTCCGCAGAGGAAACCTCTGTGAACTTTCTGTGCAAAATGCTGCAGGAAAAACCGTGATGCGTCACCGCCGCGGTTTTTCCCGCAGCTGTTTTTTGCTGTGGGATGCTACATGGGGCCTTAGGCTTTGTTCACACGGCGGAAAATTTTCTGCCCCTGGACTTTTCGCCGTGGTCAGCCACGACGGGATTCCGATGCCGTGCATCAGCATTCCGTCGTGACTAACCGCTCCTGATTAAGCCCAGATGAATGGGACTAATCAGGAGCACGGCTCGAGCCGCGGACATCGCGGGCGGAATCCGCGGGAAGATAGGTTATGTTCATTTTTTTTTGCGCTAGCGAAAAAAAACGCTACTGACTCCCATTGAAATGAATGGGAGGAGTTTTTTCAGGCGGATTTTGAGGCGGATTCCGCGTCAAAATCTGCTGCCAAAAAACTCCGTGTGAACACAGCCTAAGCCTTAAGGAGTTTTCCAGCTCATTTTTATTGATGATCTATCCTCAGAATAAAACATCAATAAGAGATAAGTGATTCCCCACTGATCAGCTGTATGAAGGGGCTATGGCACCTGTTTATATTATACGCTGTCTTTTTATAGTGACCGTGTGATGTCATTCCAGCCTTGTCACATAGACGTGTATAGGACGAGGCTGTAGTTACATTACATGGCCGCTATGAAAAGAATGATACTATGTAAACAGAGAAGGTGTCATGGCGCTTACACAGGTACCACGGTTCATTCAAACAGATGATCCTGGGGATTCCGGGTATTGGAACCCCAATAATTTTTTTCCCTTGTTTTTTTTTTTTCCCCTTTTCAATTAGGAAACACCTGGGGCATTATTAATAAGGGGCACTATTTAAAGGGGGTGCACAGGGAAGTTATTAATTTAAAGATGCACTTGGGTGTATTATTCATTATGGGGGGTTATATTATATATTTTATAATTGGGGGTAGCAGCAGGATGGGGGCTTTGTGTAGATGAGGACAATGTGGGTCGGTGCCTGGAAAAGTGAGGAGCCAAAGATGTCTGTGTTGCAAACTTTACAGAGACTGGAAGAAGTGGTCATGGCCGTCCAGATAAAAAAAAGATGGGGAATGTGAACGATTAGTCAGAGACGTCACCGGTAAGTCACTAAATGTTACTGCCCTGTATTCACCTAAATCGTCTGCAGAGCCCTGTGTAGACTGCTATATACCTCTATACACTCACCGTATACTGATAGTATCGGTATACGAACATGTCCAAGTTGGGGGCCCACTTGTACATGTTCGCCCCCCCTGTGCTGAACCCCTAGCTACGCCTCTGCATTTGACCCAAAGTCATTGGGGTCAATTTATGTTTGTTATATGACGGATCCATCCCCGTCAAAACTTCAGATTTTCAGTTCCCTTAACGGAATATAAAAATGAAAATGAATAGAGTCTTATATTATAGAAGAAACTGTGTTTAGTTCAATTGATTATTTGAATGAAATGTATCCTGTATTTCATTTCACGCTATGTTCACATCAGCGCTGAAGTCACTGGCGCAGTGTCTGCAGAAAATCGGTGGAACTGACCAATGGAGATGCAATGTTAGTGAGAACCTAGCGCCAGTTTTATAACGCTTATTAAATGTAGCTGAAAAATAATTTATTATCTTTTTTAAATGTTGGACTATTTAGTTTTTATCACAACTATAAAGGTGCATAGATGACCACTGCTTGTTTCAAATGCCTCCGCAATGAGAGGGGTTTGAGGTCCCCGTCCTAATGATCATGGGTATCCCGGTGATAGGACACCCAAGAACTGTGCTTACTTCTCACTAAATGATCATCATCATCTTACCTACACAAGTTGCTGGCCGTCCAGACCAGGACTTGCTGTCCATGCAGCTGACAATTCGGTCCCCTTTTAGCTGGTACCCAGGCGAGCAGTAATATTCACATCTGGAGTTGAAGTATGCACCATCTGTGCATTTGAAACCTCCATTTACTGGCATGGCGAGAGGAGGGCATCTTTTCTCTATACATAAAGAAATGTAATATAAAGCACATAAGCAAAGGTGGAAAAGTCAGAGGGGTAGGTTTCTACACTTTACCTACTGTATACAGTGCCTTGCAAAAGTATTCATATCCCTTGAACTTTTTCACATTTTGTCACCTTACAACCTCAAGCTTAAATGTATTTTATTGAGATTTTAAGTGATAGACCAACACAAAGTAGCAGATAATTGTGAAGTGGAAGGAAAATGATACATGGTTTTCAAAATTTAAATCAAATAAAAATCTGAAAAGTGTGACGTGCAAAAGTATTCAGCCCCTTATGTCAATACTTTGTAGAGCCACCTTTAGATGCAATTACAGCTGCAAGTCTTTTGGGTATGTCTCTACCAGCTTTGAACATCTAGAGACTGAGATTTTTGCCCATTCTCCTTTGCAAAATAGTTCAAGCTCAGCCAGATTGGATGGAGAGTGTCTGTGAACAGCAATTTTCATGTCTTGACACAGATGCTCAATGGGATTTAGGTCTGGACTGTGACTGGGCCATTCTAACACATGAATAATCTTTGCTCTAAACCATTCCACTGTAGCTCTGGCTGTATGTTTAGGATCATTGTCTTGCTGGAAGGTGAATCTCCTTCCCAGTCTCAAGTCTTTTGCAGCCTCCAACAGCTTTTCTTCCAGGATTGCCCTGTATTTAGCTCCGTCCATCTTCCCATCAACTCTGAGCAGCTTCCCTGTCCCTGCTGAAGAAAAGCCTCCCCACACCATGATGCTGCCACCATCGTGTTTCACAGTGGGGATGGTGTTACAGGGGCTGAAAACTTTTGCATGTCACACTTTTCAGATTTTTATTTGATTAAAATGTTGAAAACCATGTATCATTTTCGTTCCACTTCACAATTATCTGCTACTTTGTGTTGGTCTATCACTTAAAATCTCAATAAAATACATTTAAGATTGTGGTTGTAAGGTGTCAAAATATGAAAAAGTTCAAGGGGTATGAATACTTTTGCAAGGCACTGTAGTTGCCAACAGTCCCAAATTTGCTGGGATTGTCCCAATTTTTAAGCACTGAAGGGGCAGAGGGGGCATATAAATTGGGAATGGGGCATTTTTTGCTAGTAAAATATATTACAATGTTTCTTATTCAAACAAATAATAAATTAGTAAAATAAAAGTATGGATACACTATTAAAAAAAAGGAAATCAAAGATACTTACGCTTACATATAGACTTGCTAGACCAGCGCTTATCTGGCTGGCAAATAACCTGAGACGCTCCACTTAATTCGTAGCCTTTCTGACAGTAGATGTTGCACCTTGTCCCTTTCACAGTCTTGTAGTAAGATCGAGAAGGACTGCTGCATGTGGCATGTCCATTTTTAATTTTTATAGGCGAACACCAAGGTGTATCTGTCAGAAAGACAAAAATATCATGTTTGTATTATTTAAGCCAATCTCAATATTACTATCACCTTCTACATGACTCTCCCTTTGTATCAAATGATTTCCCTGCTACTTTCTTTGACTTACGCCAGCACTTATAAATTCACATCAAAATCATTACACATGGATTATATACATATAGCAGCACTAATATGAACTGTGGTGTTACTACAGGCAGCAACTCATATTGCTAGAACAGTGCTTTACAGATATTTACTTCCACTGCAAACCCAAAATACATTGGGGCAGATTCATGAAGAGTGGTGTTATTGAATGAGGCTCACCCACTGCTGGCCTGTGCAGCTGGGGAAAATGTATGGCAGCCCCTACCTGATGTACACATCTCCAATCATCTACATCAGATTTCTGGCATAAATGATGGTAAATTTGGTGGGCCAATGGTCCGCCTCCTGCATGCATTCGCCATGCCTCCTTTTCAGGAAAGTGGCAAAAGAGGAGAAGAGTTTAAAAAGTTCCTCTTTTTTTGGAGAAACTGAGTTTTGCACAAAAAAATTTCAAATGTTTATGGCTTGTGTTCCAGAAAACTGGCGTGCAAGGCATAGTAAATCTACTCCATACTTCTCTGTATTAAGGCTTAAGATCTAGCATCTCAACCTTATCCTTGATTTAGATACCAAAAATAACATAATTTTTCTGTATATCCAGTTTCATGTAGTACTGCTATTGTAGACGCAATACAATTGATCCTAATTGGCAAACACACACTGTGTGTATATAAATATATACATAATTGTAACAGGTCCCCAACCTTGTGCCATTTACAATAGTGGTATATTTTATACAGCAGAGGGACCTTTGGGGCCCCGTCAGGGTCCAGGGCCTGGTAGCGACTACTAACACTACATCCCCTATATCTACACCCCTGCTTGTAGACACAGCATCCCTTCTCTATAACATCACTGAGCTAGTGACTCTGGTAATGTAAACCTTTTAGGAAATTATTGTAAACAATGTAACCAGTGGCGTAAGTATCGCCATAGCAGCCATAGTGGGGAAGCAGAGGCAAACGTGAGCAGGAGCAGGGATCGGTAAGTAAGACTGCAGGCCCGCGGCAAGAGTATTTGTTGGGCGAACCCCAACAAATACCGCTATTATACTCTGGGGTCTCTTCAGACCCCAGAGTATAATGATCGGATGCCCAGGGGAGGTGAGTGAACATAAAATCCAGTGTTACTCACCTCTCCTGAGCTCCGGCACGACGCCATGCTGTCTTCGGGCCTCTGTATTGATGTCACAGATGTCACGTGGGTCAGGCCGGCATCGCAATGCATAATTACTGTGTCACGTGGCCGTCTGTGACAGTAGGGAGTTGTGCTGCAGCCCTGGATAGGAGAGTACCACTGGTTTTTATGTTTGTCACCTCCCCTGGGCCTCTGATCATTATACTCTGGGGTCTGAAAAGACTCCAGAGTATAATAATAGTTCATGGTAGAACCCCAAAAAATTTGGGTTCTGACAAACACCTTAGGGGTCACAATGAGACATTATACTGTGTGGAGGGGCCACTATGTGACATTATACTGTTAGCAGGGGCCTCTATGGGACATTAAACTGTGTGGAGGGGACACTATGGGATATTATACTGTGAGGTGGGGCCGCTATGGGATATTATACTGTCTTGAGGCCACTTTGGGACATTATAGAATGTGTAAATGGGGTGTTATACTATGTGGGGGGTCAGGAAAGGGGGTGCTATGCCGTGTGGGGGGGGTGCCATGTCAAAAGTTTTCTACCAGGTCCAGTCTTTGCTAGTTACGCCCCTGAATGTAACATACAAGTGTATGTTTTAAGATACATACAGTTATACTGCATCGTAAATGAAATTACATTCATAAACGGCTTATCTGTAATGTAACTTCTAAAGATAACCAGGGACTTGGTAACTGCATAAAGACATAAACTTAATGATGACTAATTTATGAGCTTAAATCTTTGGGAATCATGAAATATTACTTTAAATGTTACTTTTGATCATGAAGAGATGGGTCAGTGATCAAAGCGACTCAATAACTGTTAGAGTGTTTGCCAAACTGACTCCTCTCTGCAGGCAAACAATAAATCAGTAGTGATGCACATCTGGATACGTGGGGTATTCATGAAAATAAATGCAATGTGTTTGGCAAGTAGTCAAAATACTAAAAAAGATAAAACAAGACTCTCACAACTTCTAATTCTAAGTCTACATCTGTGTCTAAGTCTCAATTTAGGATGCAACTATATGTAATGTATTTTGTGTGCCCACTTACATTGGTACAGTCATAGAATTGAAGAATACCCAGCAGTTGCATCTCTTTCTTGGATTTACCTTTAGATAAAAGCTCTAGATTCTGCTTTGTAGCTTTGGAAGAATATTTCTAAAAGTCAGCTTGAACTGGACCAATTTATAGGCCAAGGTCCCACATGGCGTCCTGCAGCAAAAAAGCAATGCAGAGAAAAACTCGGCGGGAACGCATCGCGGTTCATCCCGCAGCGCTTTAGAAAGAAAGTTCGAAGAGATTTCCTCTGCAAACTTTCTGTTCCAATTATACCTATGGGGAAGCCGCCGGCATTTCCGTAAGTATAATCGCTGTGTGTCCACAGCGCAGTTTTTAATACAAAGTGGGCAGGGAATTCACTAGAATCCCATCCACTTTGCTTTGACTGTAAAGTGCCACAATTTTTTCAGCCGCGGGCAAATTGTGGCGTTTACACCACGTGGGGACCCGGCCTTAAAGAGAAATTGATTTATAAGCCATGGTTATATAGTAATTTCCACAGTGCTTATATCTATACCCAATCATTCTATCTATCTATCTAATATATCTATTCCCCATGTATTTTATAAATCCATTATTCTTTATGTTTGTCTATCCATCAGTTAATATAGTTATCATAATCTATCTATTCTTCTATCTTTTTTCACGCTCTCTACACGAAACTGAAGAAATTGAGAACGCTTCTCCTTGTTATACCCCACAGGATTATGTGATATTCTGCTTTCTGTTAATGTCTACAGGGGTTACATGTATAGCAGAAATTGCTCTGCAATACATTTTTTTATTTATAAATCTGAAGTTTCAGCAGCAAAGAATAGAGAACAGAACTAAATGTCACAGCAGGTAGTGGGTTATCTGTTCAAGCACAGAAAGTGCTTATTTCTTGGCTGGAATATATAAGATATTTTCCTCTTCACTTAACAATTTCCTTCAATCTTGGTCAGTTCCAAGTACAATGTAATTATTAACAAGCCATTATTATAGCTAAAAGCAGTTCAGATACAATATGGAAACATCGCGTTCTTTGCAGAATTGGGCCCCTGGTTTTACATGATGTTCTGTTCTGATTGATGCTTATTGGGTATGAGAGTTTTCTTCAAGAGTCTAAGTATGTTAGCAGCTTCCAATGAGATATGTTATGTTACAACACGGGTTTATTTTCATGTCCAGCAGCATTGAAAATTTTTTTTTGTATAAAATAATACAATAGATATCCATCAAAATGATGTCTTTGCGAAGATGGGTGCATACAATATATAGCCCCCATTCTCTAGCACTACCCTCCTACATTTACATATAGGAAAGCTAACCATACACATGTATGTCCTACTCTATTGAAGATAATCAAGTTATGGAGACAATGAGAGAACAACACACATGTATGGGATGTTGTCACTGAATGGCTATCAAGAAGTGTGGGTGGTGAAGGACCAAGAGCACATGCCCTATATGTGCACTCCCTATTGTACAGCCTTGGGTGCATCTGACCAGTAGAAGTTCTAGATGGAATTTTTTCATGTGTAAAAATTATAGACAACCTATTTTAGTTATTGTATTGTATTTATCAGTTTAAGACTAAGTTTACATCAGTCATAGTATGAGAGCAATGGAATTAAACAACACTGGAATGAGCCCCCTCCGTCTAGATTCACTTCAATATAAAAAACAACCAGTTGGTTCCCAAAGGAAGGCTTAAAGGGATTTCCATGATTTTTTTTTATTATTATTTATGGCCTATTCTTAGGATTTTTGTCAATGAAATGTCCTTAAATATGGTAAGGTTAGCACTGAAAAGAAAAAATTAAGTGAGGAGTCATGTTGGGGACCAGGACTGAGAGGGGGAGCCATGCTTGGGACCAAAATTGGTGTGGGCATCTTGAACTAGAAAATGGATATGCCATGGGAACTACAGCTGTTATGTACAGTACAACAGCTTTAGCCTAGGCCTGGTTTTATGTGATATGCTCATATAATACCAAATATAAAATACATGATTATTTTTGTTTCTTGGTGGCTGTTGACTCCATTAAATATTTTGACCTGCATTCTATATATCTTTTCTTTGACAGGACAACCCCCATCATATTCTGTGCAAATTTTGGTGGTTGGCTGAAAAAGGTTTCAATGTACATTCATCATAAGCAGCCACAACACTTAAATTGAGGTTTTAACCCCTGCAGTTTTAGAGGCATGATAAAAGATTAAAGTGAGTCTTTGGGTATGTTGACTTTTTTGCAGAGATTCTGAGGCGGAATTAAAAAATGCCTCCCATTTGTTTCAATGGGATTCAGTAGCTATTTTGTCCTTTGGCTGATTTTATGCTACCAACCTGTACCCGCCATTAGAGAGAGCTTAGAAACTCACGTATACTGTATACTGTTACACGAGTATGCAGGAAGCTTCCTCTAGTGGTGAGTACGTGCAGCAAGCAAGTTATCTTTTAATCAATGTCTGTGTGTGTGATTTTGAACTTTATATTAAAAAAAAACAGAGCACTGGCACAATAAAGATATATTATGGATTTAATCCACATAGCATTTTGCACCTAAAAATTACAAAATGATAAAAGGTGGAGAGAGACTTAAAGTGTCTATTCACATGACCGCGTACATTGGAAGTGTGGCAACCGAGATATGTGAAAAAATAGATCATGGAGACCATTTTCACAGATACAATTCATTCATTGAGGTGTATGGGTCTGTGACAAAAAAAAAAGTGCCGCAAGATACTTCACTGTACACGGCTTGGCTCGGTTGCATGATAACAGCTTACCTTGTGAAGCAGATTTGCTAGCCTAGTCATAAATGGGTTTTCTGAGCTAAAAATTTTGATGACATATCCTAACGGGCATTATTATCAGGTTGGTGAGGTTTCAACGCCCGGCATCCCCACCGATCAGCTGTTATCATTGGAGCAGGGAACAGGCAGCACTGTTCTCTGTGTAATGGCTAGACCAGGCTACTTCAGATCAGCGCTCATTTACTTGAAGGAGAGCTACTCTGCAGTGACTGTAGTATGACCACTATACAGAGAACAGCACTGTCTGGTTTAGCTGCTGAGAACAACTGATAGGTGGGGGGTGTTGGGGATCAGACCCCCCATTGATCTCATATTGATGACCTATCCTCAGGGTAGGTCATAAATATTTTTAGCCCAGAAAACTCACTTGTTGTCAATTATCATTATTATTATTATTATTAGCAACCAAATATAGAAAAATTAGAACACTTTTGCAAAGTAACCGTTATTAATAGTTAAAATCATAAATATAAGATCAGCGGTATCTGAAATACTGATCAGCTGTTTGAAGGGTTGCGGCATTGATGCAAGCGTCAGGACCACTTCTCTATTTACATCACACACCAATTTTTTTCATAGGGGCCATGTGATATACAATGGGGAAAAAAAAGTATTTAGTCAGCCACCAATTGTGCAAGTTCTCCCACTTAAAAAGATGAGAGAGGCCTGTAATTGTCATCATAGGTAGACCTCAACTATGAGAGAAAATGAGAAAACAAATCCAAAAAATCACATTGTCTGATTTTTAAAGAATTTATTTGCAAATTATAGTGGAAAATAAGTATTTGGTCACCTACAAACAAGCAAGATTTCTGGCTCTCACAGACCTGTAACTTCTACTTATTTTCCACCATAATTTGCAAATAAATTCTTTAAAAATCAGACAATGTGATTTTCTGGATTTGTTTTCTCATTTTGTCTCTCATAGTTGAGGTCTACCTATGATGTCAATTACAGGCATCTCTCATCTTTTTAAGTGGGAGAACTTGGTGGCTGACTAAATACTTTTTTTCACCACTGTAATTACAGCATCCTCCATAGAAGTGAATGGGATGAGGCTGTAACTATATTGCACAGCCTTTATGAAACAAATGTTATGTGATGTAAACAGTAAAGTGAGCGCCACAGCCTCCTTCATACAGTTGATCAGAGGATGTCCCAGGTGTAAGATTCCCACTGATCTTTTATTGATGACCGATTCTGAGGATAGTTTATTAATAAACAGGAATTGGACAATGCCTTTAAATTTTACTTTTACCAATTTTAGCTGCAAAATCAGAAAATACATTAAAAAGAGAAATATCTTTTAGAACACAACCTAATAAAGATAAATGAGTGATATATACATCGTTGTCATTTTAAGAATTCAGCAATTTTTTCAGCAATTAGTAGTCGTTTCGTTTTAGCAAGCAGTATGAGCAAAGCGTTCACCTCCATAGTGATATCTAGAGCGAGCATAAGCAGCATCCTCATCGTCTTCTAGTGGTGAATACCCCGATCCTAAAATAAAAAAAACAAAGATAGAAAATAAAAAAGCCAAGCCAGTATTAATGTTGTAAGCATCCTTGCCCAAGGATTATTAGCACTGGTGTGAGTGTATACAGTATATGGTGCATTGTCAATATCGGAAACCAGCATGTTAGAAACATTGTGAGGATCTCCAAATCCCCAACACATCATGTGTCCATATATATATATATATATATATATATATATATATATATACAGTACAGACCAAAAGTTTGGACACACCTTCTCATTCCAAGTGTTTTCTGTATTTTTATGACTATAAAAATTGTAGATTCACACTGAAGGCATCAAAACTATGAATTAACACATGTGGAATTATATACTTAACAAAAAAGTGTGAAACAACTGTGTCTTCCAACAGTCTTGAAGGAGTTCCCAGAGATGCTTAGCACTTGTTGGCCCTTTTGCCTTCACTCTGCGGTCCAGCTCACCCCAAACCATCTCGATTGGGTTCAGGTCTGGTGACTGTGGAGGCCAGGTCATCTGGCGTAGCACCCCATCACTCTCCTTCTTGGTCAAATAGCCCTTACACAGTCTGGAGGTGTGTTTGGGGTCATTGTCCTGTTGAAAAATAAATGATGGTCCAACTAAACGCAAACCGGATGGAATAGCATGCTGCTGCAAGATGCTGTGGTAACCATGCTGGTTCAGTATTCCTTCAATTTTGAATAAATCCCCAACAGTGTCACCAGCAAAGCACCCCCACACCATCACACCTCCTCCTCCATGCTTCACGGTGGGAACCAGGCATGTAGAGTCCATTTGTTCACCTTTTCTGCGTCGCACAAAGACATGGTGGTTGGAACCAAAGATCTCAAATTTGGACTCATCAGACCAAAGCACAGATTTCAACATGTCTAATGTCCATTCCTTGTGTTCTTTAGCCCAAACAAGTCTCTTCTGCTTGTTGCCTGTCCTTAGCAGTGGTTTCCTAGCAGCTATTTTACCATGAAGGCCTGCTGCACACAGTCTCCTCTTAACAGTTGTAGAGATGTGTCTGCTGCTAGAACTCTGCGTGGCATTGACCTGGTCTCTAATCTTAGCTGCTGTTAACCTGCGATTTCTGAGGCTGGTGACTCGGATGAACTTATCCTCCGCAGTAGAGGTGACTCTTGGTCTTCCTTTCCTGTGGCGGTCCTCATGTGAGCCAGTTTCTTTGTAGCGCTTTATGGTTTTGGCCACTGCACTTGGGGGCACATTAAAAGTTTTCCCAATTTTTCGGACTGACTGACCTTCATTTCTTAAAGTAATGCTGGCTACTCGTTTTTCTTTACTTAGCTGCTTTTTTCTTGCCATAATACAAATTCTAACACTCCATTCAGTAGGACTATCAGCTGTGTATCCACCTGACTTCTGAACAACACAACTGATGGTCCCAACCCCATTTATAAGGCAAGAAATCCCACTTATTAAACCTGACAGGGCACACCTGTGAAGTGAAAACCATTTCAGGTGACTACCTCTTGAAGCTCATCAAGAGAATGCCAAGAGTGTGCAAAGCAGTAATCAAAGCAAAAGGTGGCTACTTTGAAGAACCTAGAATATAAGACATATTTTCAGTTGTTTCACACTTTTTTGTTAAGTATATAATTCCACGTGTGTTAATTCATAGTTTTCATGCCTTCAGTGTGAATCTACAATTTTTATAGTCATGAAAATACAGAAAACTCTTGGAATGAGAAGATGTGTCCAAACTTTTGGTCTGTACTGTATATATATACATATGTGTGCTATAATAAATGCCAATTCTATGCATATTGATGTGGAAGCAAGCCAGAGCTCAGACATTAAGTGTTGTCTTGAGATTTGTCATAGTTATGGGTCTGTTATGAACTGAAGTCATGGCACTAATGTGGACAAAGCTTATCTTTACTGATTCTACTTCTGTTCCCTGCTACTGGTGTCCTATGGCTCCTCTCCTCCTTGGACTTGATTATATGGCTAATATCCATGAAAATAGAATGTCCTTTTAAGAATCATGCAGGGAACTGTGTTATTCAACAATTTTCAACATTATTGTTCTTTATATCTAGCAACAGGAGACGTCTGAACATAGAGCTTGACAACCAGTTAACTTTACAAATTCCTTAAAACTTCCTTCCTTCTCAACATTCAATATGATTGATGACAGGCTGTATATGGCCGTCCAGCGCTATAGTCAGGACATTCCAGCTTGAGGTAGGAGCAATTTCGTATCATGACCATTTTTTTTTTATCATATATTAGCAGCTGAAGATGCAATTCATTTACATTCTATCAACGAAATGGAACAGTGCAATGGTGCTGAATGTTATATAATAGTTTAGTACATTATATTTAGCACAATTATTTCAGCATTGCAAGCACTATATAAGGTCCGGTATACTGAATGTTGATTCAAGCTTTTATATTAGAATCATTTTAATTTTTAAAATGTAAAAGTAAAAATAGTTATCAAACCTGAAAGAGATTATTTATCAAACCTGAAACAATCCTGATTAAGTGTACTGTGCATCATTCTCGCTATTGATTTATCTTTTGATAGTTGATAGGTCATATACGTGGGCTGGTAATTCTATGAAATGTCAATTGAAATTGCTCATTAGACCCTATCCATGAGTCACCTTTGTTGAGAGGGGATGTCCACTGTAACATGTAGGGCCCCTGAATACAGGCATGGTTCGTATATTGTCTGTATTTCCCAGACTATACTATGTTCCCAGACTCACACTATTCTAACTATCTATGATATTGTGAGCCACTGCCTCATCGTGGGACTACTGTCCCATATTATAATAATGACAGGACAGTAGCCCCAAAACTATCTCTCTCTGGGTCTGGGCCTCAAAATGAACTCAAAATGGAGTGAGCCGCACTGCCATAAGCACAATGCAACAAACTGCCCCTGACAGTACATGTGAGTGTTACAAACTGTACATCTGCCCCTGACCACCTGTATGGCAGGATTGTTATGGTCTCAGCTTCTTCTAGCCAACTTGTAGACCAATTTTGAATAGCTCTGAATCCTCAGGAGCAGAATAAACTACTGGATACCAGGTAGGTACTGACTCAGAAATGTCTTCTCCTCACTAACAATTATTCAATAACTACAATTTCAGAATGGAGGGAATGAAGGGGGGAGGGTCATGGTTTACTTTATCTGCCTAAGTGTATGTTCACTATACTCTTATTATAGCCCGTTGTTCTCATCTGTCATAGGATGAAAGCAATGGACATTAACAGTAGTAGAGTAACAGACATAGATGGAGACCCCTGTGACGGATGAGAGTAAAGGACATTAACCCTTTAATAATGCAGGGTAGTTTGGGCCTTAATGCTCAGCAACTTTTTTCATATTTTCCATTTCTGACTTCCAAAATTCATAACATTTTCTGTTGACATAACTATATGAGGTATTATTCTTTGTGCAATAAGTTGTACTTTCATTTGCACCATTTTGTGATACATATGTTTTGATTAGTTTTTTATTAACGTTTTTGGGGGTTCATGTTAAAAATATTACAATTCTATCATTATTTTTTGCATTTTTTTTTTTACAGTGTTCCCTCTCCATCAAAAATGACATGGTAAGTTTACCCAGCGGGTCATTACTATTACGACAATACCTTATTTATATTGGTTTATTATGTTTTACTAAATAGAACGTCATCTGAAAATAAATGACTTACCTTGGGTCACCACATTTTGTTTTGTTAACAGAGCTATGTCAGGGCTCTTTATTTGTGGGACATGTTGTTTTTCACACATTCTTTTATACTTTTTATTTCTTATCGCACAAGGGGACTTGAACCAGAAATCTTTTGATCTCCAGTGCAATGTAGTGCAATAGTATTTTCCTGGCGACTAGTCCCAGGTTCTGGGGTCCTGGCTACGTAATACAGCCTTGAGCTGGAAGTCAGCTCCTGTGCCTGTAGCATTAGAGTGCCGTACTTTTATGGCCCTGAACGCTAACTATACGCTTAATGTGACGTAATAGTACAGTGTTGAACAGGAAGGGGTCACTATAGTGTAAACCCACCCTAAGGCACTTTTACGTTAAGTCCAGATATAGCGAGTTACAGCTTAAAAACACTGGGCCAAAAATGCAGTAGAAAAGCAGAGAAAAAAATTATACAAAAGCTTCACTTCTTTTTTTGCTGTGTTTTGCATTTTTGCAGCTTTTTTTTCAAAAACACGCATTTGAAATGCTGTGTGGTTCATAGTAATTTTTTCATAGCGTGTGGAGGATATTAAACAAAATCTCATTCACGTTGCTGAGTTTGTAAAGCACAGCATTTTTCCTCCGCAACATCCAAAAACACTGTGGTTCTGTAATATGTGGCCCCAGCCTTTAGCAGTATTAGAAAGCAGCTGCAGTCTATGTCATTGTTAAAACATTTACTGTAAGGTCTCTTTTAGGTATCTGTATTATGGCTACAGGTCCTGGTCCCACTGTGGGTCTGATGACCCAAACTAATAGAGCCTTATGATACTCTAGATTTGGGTTATTAGACCACTGGTTAGGCTATGACTTGCAGCTATAATATGAACACTGATGTGTGTCAGTATTATGGTCAAATAAAGTCCATAAGTAACACTGGAGCATTTATAATGTAAAGCACAATGCCAATATCACTGAGTTTAGTTTAACATCGTTTCTAAACACATCACTCTCCTAAATGTTTCCCAATGTACCCATGAGGTCCCTTGCCCACCCAGCCTTTCAGACAAGTTTAGGTCACATTACATTTTTCGTGAAATACCCACAGTTTCTAAAGAGTCAGGGTTCAGTGCCTAGATGTTCTGGCACTCTGACTGGTACTTCAGAGCCTGTGTGTATACGCATTTGTTCCCATTATTCTTGTTTCATTAGGCAGAAATTTTTTTTTTTCTGATCACATTTTCTGTTTAAAAGTAAAGCTCCATCAATGAGATATCCTAGTTTAGTTAACTTGTGACATCTTTCAATAGGTGCATAGTTGTGCTGAAGCTAACAGAAGGCATTGCTCAAGAAAGGTGGGGCTAAAGAAAAAAAATCCAACTGTGCCAGAATCAGTGAAGTGGTGCCATTTAAAGGATGCAAAGAGTTGGAGTTGGTCAAAGGTCCTTTTTAAAATGAGTACGACTAATTTGTACGCTCAATTCTTATCACAATCACTGCTTTCTATGCTACATTCTCTAGGACATGAGTTATATAAATGGACTGAGCAATTGATCAGTGGCCACAACCAGTACATCTTCTTCATTTGCAGCCCACTATAAACTTCTTCCTCTTTGCTATAAATAGTGCTATTTTCTTAAGGTACTTGTATGGTACTCTGTAGATGCCATATATTATTTGAACAATGTTGCACCATGTTAGCCATAGAAAGTAGTGGAAGAGTGAAGAAATCAGGCGATACCTTTTAGAGGCTAACTGAGTATATTTGATTGTAAGCTTTTGAGAGTCTAGCTCTCTTCTTCAGACATGGTGTAATACATGGTGTAATAATTTCCTGATTTCCTTACACTTCCACATATATTATTTGAGCAATACATAGCATTATTATGTGATGTGGCAATATTATGTTTATAGTAGTATATGGTACTGTTATGACATAGTATGGCTATATATTATGATTATTATACCATTACCAGTATAATTATAGTACTAATTTTCCCTTCTGTCTAAAAAAAGAATGGCTTATTCCACTGACTTTGATCTTATACTGCTTGTGTTTGTTTTTAATGCAGTTTATTTTAGGCTTTCAGAAATTATCATTTTATTTCATTTCATAAAAAAGTAAAAGTATATGAAAAATGCCCACTGTGCCTTTGTGCATCCATATACAGACTACACAAACCACACAATTACAGTGTGTCTGCTGGCTTTCAAATGCCAAAGGAAGCAAGAGGTTAGAGATTACAGATTAAATTGGGTAGTAAAAGATTAGAGATTACAGATTACATTGGGAGGATAGTAATTCAGACACATACAGTAGAAGATATATAAAGGTATATGCTAGGAGCTGCCATTCTCTTCATAAGCCTCTGTCTGAAAACACACTTACTGGGTGTCACAAGCAGCTGGTTCATGTGTCTGGCAAGTGTCATTCCTCACAGCATGTATACTGAAAATAGACAAGTGTTGGTTGCTTTTGCAGGGTATATTGTCATGTTAGTTTACACACCTACATTCTGTAATGTATTATTGCCATGAAAAATGTGGAAACATCGACAGCTTAAGACTAGATTCACACCTGCGCCTGCAGGTGTGCAAGCAGGACTTTGCTCTCCACATTTTTCGGGCGGAAACCAGGTGGAAACCCAACATGGGTTCCACGGGTAACTGTTTTTATAAGAGGGTTAGGTTTCCGTTCTTCAGGTCCCCAAGCAGACCCGAAGAAAGGAAACCCAAGCACAGGTGTGAATCTAGCGTAAGAAATTATTAGCTGCTGAAATGGTTAGTTCAGATTTTGACATTTTATTACCTGCTAGAATGCTGTCAATAATAGAAAGACATAAAACCATACACACACACATATACATATATTGTGCAGTGTTGATCTTGTCCTACACTACTGCTCACCCCTAGTTTCCCCAGGGCCTGTGTATTCACTAAGCCTCAGTGACAAAGTTCAATAGTCATATAACGTCAAGTGGCCACATTATCTGATTGCCTTTGTCACCATAAATGAAATATTACTGCAGACTGCTTACAAATGTAAACTAAACACAACAGCAGAAAAATAGCGAAAAACTCAAAGTTCATTACAAACTTGCATTTTTTTTTTATTATAAAATGATTATGTATTTATGTATCACTTCACAGCTTACAGTAACAAACTGAGTAACTCTGAAAATAGATTTGTCATTAATTGTTCTGCAAAATATATGGTAATCTGATGGAGATACCTATACTGTCAGGGATGTGTCTGACAATAAGCTTGTTGATCGTTTCCAACAACAAGGACTTGAACATTGAATGTAGTTCTGGGCTATATGTCTAGACTTTAATGCCAAAACAAATTTTCACAGTACCTAAACAGTAGTGTCAGATTTGAAGTATTTTATGTTGGGATATAGCCAACATAGTATTGCCAGTGAATTAATAAAATTTACCTCGATTTCCCAAACCATTTTGCTCCAAAAAAACATTGGCCATATTCATATAGTCTGACAGCCACATGGCTATGTCCATTCAAAACTTCCAATGACATAGCAGTGGCCATTGGGAAGTTACTGCTAGTGCAATGCCAAATATAAGTAATATAATAAGTATATAAGTAATATAGCAACGTTTATCCTATGTGCCAACCCCCCTATAAACTTGCCTCGGCCTTGCACAGCTCTCTAATTGGAATTTACTTGCAGCCAGTCAACACACACTCATACGTGGTTATTTTACCAATCTTTACAGTAGAATAACAACATAGAATACAGAAATAATCCTTAAAGCAGAAGATCAGTGAAATGAATAATGCTTGTTTTATTTTTCAACCCATTCTACTCTTTTTTATAAAAATGTCTATCCTATCAAACAAACCCTGTATTGGGGATAGTAAATGGAACCAGTCGCTCCATTTACTTTTATGTTCCTTTCAAGATCTTGGGTAGTCACATAGAAGTATATGGAGTGGCAGTCTAGCTTGTGCACCACAGCTGCATTCACATGTGGCAGTTACGTGCACTCTTCCTTGTGATTTTTGGTGGTCCCAGTGGTTGACACTTATTTCCTATCCTGTGGACAGGAGATAAATGTATGTATGTGGGAAACCCCTTAAGCTTCTTCTATTGAGAATTTGGTGGGTGTCCAACTAGTTGCAAACCAGACAATCCCCACATATGTTTTTTTTTTTTTTTTGGCCCAGATGGAGTTTTTATACTGATGTCTTATCCACTGGATAGGTCATCAGTATGTGATCTGTAAGGGTATGACACACAGATCAGGTGTTCCCATAGCCTGTAGGTGCCAAAAGCTGGAGCAGTGGGCAGGTAGCGCTTGCAGGCTGCTCCTATTCAAGTAATAGGAGCGGGACTGCAATTCCCATGAACTGCCACTCCTGTTACTTGAATACAAGCTTCTGAAACATGTTCCCCGTTTACTACAGCGCCTAGAGACTGCGGGAATAGCTGATCTATGCGGGGTTCGGGTTGTTGGACCCTCACAGATCCCAAACTGATGAACTGTCCTGTAGATTGGGGCTGGAAAACCCCTTTAAGGTTTATTCCTTCTATATACAACTAAAGTATGCCGTGGGAGGATTTGCACAAACTAATTGTTTTAGTATACATGCAAAGATAATATCTCTTAGTCCTTTCAGCAAAGATGTGCTTAGGTTTTGTAGATTTCCATTTGCTCTTATGCAATTTTAGCTGTTTCTTTTTATACTAGTAAAATAACAGGCTTTCTTTCTGTTTTAGCAAAAACAGAACAAATTAAATATATTGTTCAGTCATCTGTACCATAATTATATCCAGTGGTAAAGTCCTGTGCGGCTCCTTTAGAGATCTCAACATTTGCTGTTCTGGAATTAATAAAATTATACAGTATTTTGTTTTATATTAAAGAGAAACAGGGACAGATTTATTATTACAAGGATGAAGCCTGCCATTGTGTACATTTTAGACTACAGCTGCAACACATTGATAAATCTGCTCCACTGAGCATTTCACGGACTCGGTATAACAAAACTAAACTCATTTTAAGCATGTAGACCTTATCTTGCTTCACTTAAAGGGGTTGTGCCGTTATGGACACTTATCCTCTATCCACAGGACAGGTGATAAATGTCTGATCGCTTGAGGCCCGAACACAGAGTCCTCCTGAAGCCTCCTTGTGAATGGAGCATGAGTGCACTTGTTTGTCCAGCGCTCTCTTCATTTCTATGTGGCTGCAGGCGCTCCATTCACAAGGAGGCTTTAGGAGGACCCGGCATATGGGCCCTCAGCGATCGGACACGTATCCCCTGTCCTGTGGATAAGGGATAAGTTTCCATATCAGCACAATCCCTTTAAGGCCGGGGCCCAACTTTGTGAAAATGCAGTGTTTTACAGTACCCGTAAAGTGGATGGGATTCTCGCTAATCCTATCCACACACTGCAGAAAAAATCTGCAGCGGAAATGCTGCGTTTTCAAAAAAGAATCTGCATATGTTTACATGGTGTAGCTTCCTGCTACCTTAGCTAATGCAATGCATTATGTTAGTTGTAGGCTCTCACACTATCTCCCTCTCCACTGCTCCCCCCGCCATCTCTAACACCCCTCCCTGTTTCCCTAGCTATCCCGCCCACTACTAGCCCTTCCCAACTAACTCAGCCCACCCCCCTAACCCATTATACTTACCTAGTCTTCTTCCTGTCCAGACTTCCTCCTCTTCTTTGATTCTGCCAGCGCCTGCACAGCAATCCCGGCACTGTGCTGTAGCCTTCACTCCATCTCTACTGCGCAAGCGTGGGTGGCTCCTTCAGGCTCCCACGCTTGTGCAATAGAGATGGAGTGTTGGCAATAGCACATGCGCTTGCAGACGTCACAGAAGGAGTAGGAGCCGTTCCCCGCAGGAGGAAGTCTGGAAGGAAGAGAGGTAAGTATGATGGGGTGGAGAGGGGGGAGTAGTAATGAAGTTCTGTTTCCAGAAACGGGGAAACGGATCGTCACCGGACAATCAGAAAATGGCCCTGGGGCGGTCACATTACCGCTCCAGGAATATTGGTGACTATACATTTTTGCTGAATTATGTAATTAAGAAAGTAGGCGGGAAGAGGGTGTTTAGATTAGTGTAGGAATTTATATTTATCCTGGACAATCCCTTTAACCTTAAAGAGTTTTCCCAAAACAGACAGGTATATACTATTCACAAGATAGGGGATAAATGTTTGGACCAACAGAGATCATAATAAAGTGTGTCCACAACTGTTACTCCTTTCACTTCTATGTGACTGTCCAAGACAGCCATCCCAGAAGCAACATGAAAGTAAGTGGAGCAACTGACAGAGCATGAACACCAGTGCTATACTCACATGGAGCTCTCACATACGATCTCTATTCTCCTGATCACTGGGAGTCTTCCACTTTGAATACTATGTATTACATATAAAAGTGGACTACAATATAGAATTGGAGTCACATATGGTTCACTTATATCCCCAATACCATAACATACCTCCCAACCGTCCCAGATTCAGCGGGACAGTCCCGGATTCGGGGTCTTGCTCCGGCCCAGGGAGATGTAGGCGCGATGTAATGACATAACTCACATTGCGCCTACAGCTTCCTGAACTCTCCGGGAGAAGAGACTGAAGACAGAGCAGCAGGGAAGCGAGGAGAGTTGAGTGTTTTTTTATGTTAAACTTTGGGGGCAAATGGAAAGGGAACATTAAACTGGGGGCAGATTGAAGTAGTTACTAATCAATTGTCTAATATCAATGGGAGGGGTCAAGACATACTGTAGGTCTAATCTGTCTCAGGAAGAAAAAGACATTTTGAAGGGACTTGAAGATGATAGCTCCATTATAGTGAAGCCATCTGACAAATGAGGCAATTTGGTCATTTTGGACCGTACTAATTACATTAATATGTGTAGAGCTATCCTCAATGATAGGGGTTGTTATGAAATCTTACCTCAGGACCCCACTAACACTTACCTCCTGGAACTAAGAGAGATTCTTTTGAAAGCAAAGAGTGAGCATTTGATCAGTGAAGGGGAATTTAAATTTCTTTTACCCCAATGTCCATCAAGGCCTACGTTCTACGCTTTGCCAAAAGTGCACAAAGGGTTTCCTCTTTGAAAGGGAGACCCATTGTTGCGGGAATAAACAGTATCACCCAGAATATCTCGTTATATGTTGACGAAATTTTACGGCCTTTTGTAACATCCTTGCCCTATTTCGTAAAAGACACCACAGATGTCTTAAGAAGATTGAAAGATCTTTCATTACCAGCTGATTCCTACCTGGCTAGCCTGGATGTGGAGGCCCTCTACAGCTCCATACCCCATGATAGGGGGTGTGGGGCTGTGGGGGACTTCCTCAGGACCAGAGGGACATATCTGTGGATGCATAACCAATTTGTTATTGACCTCATGGATTTCACACTGAGACACAACACATTCATGTTTGACCGCCTCTTCTTCCACCAGCTCAGAGGTGTAGCAATGGGGAGCCCATGTGCGCCCACCTACGCAAATCTGTATCTGGGCTGGTGGGAGAAGGAGGTGGTCTTCTCAGAAAGCATGGAGCCCTGGTCATCATTTATTCTATTTTGCGTTTGCTTTATAGATGATGTATTGATGTTCTGGGGAGGTACTAAGCGGTTTGAGGACTTCCTACGGGCCCTTAATGTTAATGAGCTTGGTCTTTATTTCACCTCTGAGATCCAGGACAACTCCATCACTTTCCTGGATCTAAAAATGAAGAAATCGGATTCGGATAGGTTAAATACCACCATCTTTTGTAAAAAGACAGCCATTAACTGCCTACTAAAATGGGATAGTTGGCACCCGGGTCCGTTACGATGTGGAATACCTAAGGGACAGTTCCTGTGCCTTCGCAGGAACTGTACTTTTTTGACTGACAATCAGACGGCCGCACGGGACCTTTTTGGGAGGTTCAAATGGCGTGGATATCCTGATGGTGTTAATTGCTACAACCCCAGGAGCAGAAAGAAGAGAACGAGTTACAGATCATAGCAACATATGATGGGGCCAATACAGAGGTTTTACAGGTGCTTAAGAATGCTTGGGATATTTTTAAGTTTGACCCAGATATTGTTTTTTTGGTGAGTGATCATCCTTTGGTGAGGGGTGCCAATTTGAAAGATAAACTGTTCCATAGTCACCTATCATCTTTACAGACGCACACATGGCTGGAAAACAATCTAAGGAAATTGTGGGGACATATCCCTGCGTTTCATGTCGAGCTTGTTGCTCCATAAAAACTAGTAAATCATTCAGAAGTAATACCACATTCAAGTGGTATAAAAATAGAAATTTTGTTAACTGCAAAACACAGGGGGTGATATATCTGGTGACCTATTCCTCCTGCGGACTCCAGTATGTAGGGAAGACCATCAGGGAGTTCCACAGGAGAATCAGGGAGCATATTAATGATATAGAACGTGGTGACGATACCCCTATAACGCATCACATTTGTGAACAGCATGGGGGAAATTCCTCACTTTTGGCATTCCAAGGGATTGAAATGGTTTATCCATCGCCTAGAGGAGGTGACTTCCATTGTAAATTACTACAATGGGAATCCCGCTGGACTTTAGTTTTATGTACCATGAAACCTTGGGGTCTTAATGAAGGGATCTCTTACGCTTGTTTCATTTAGGTCCTGGGCTGTTTAATTCATCGTTAGGTCTCTTTTATTGCTGTATAACCCTAGATTCGTTTGCTTTCTGGCAATCCTGCCTATGTAGGGTTCTGCCCCTGTTTTGTTATTGCAAGTTGGCATTGGTAGATCTGTGTGTCTATGGGTAAAATATACTGTGCTTTGGCATAATCTTTGTTAATAGATTATGTGTTCGTCATTCTCCTGTTAAATGTTCCCTTTTTTGTGGTCCTGTTATTTTCCATCCCTGGAGTAAAATATTACGTTACTTACCTGCATACGACATCCCGCTGTATATTGATCACCGGCACTAAGTGTTTTGACACGTGTCCACTGTTTTGGTCACCCCCACGGGGGGCGGTTCTTTGTGGAGGCAGATGTTATGTCGGTTCTTTCATTGGTTTATCTGCCGCTTGTGCTGAGGCTCATACCCCGCCGGCATCCAGCCTCGTTCTATCAGCTGTGCGTGTGATTGCATAGCGATTGGCTGTTTGCCTTCTAAGGGGGCGGGGTTTTTGGCCTTAAAAATTTCGGACGCCCGCTTCCTCTTGTGGCCACATATCAGTGCCGAGGGGGAGGCGGGAGGTTCTGCTGGGCAAATTTACAAACAATGATAAGCTTAAACCTTAGATCCTCTTCTCTGTAGAAACCACCTTTGATGAAAAACTAATGGAATGAGAGTTTAGAAACGCATCAGGTGTTAGTGTATGAGTAGGAGCAGGTAGTCATATTGGGCTTTGCTCTGAGATTTTGCTAAAGAGCCAGCAAACAATTAGTCTGGTTAAAGCAGCATTTTTTGGTGCTCCTATCACTGACAAGCATTGCAAAAAGAGAAAATTACTCTGCTGCTGGTGATTAATGGCAAGTGAGTTTGTAGCGCCATCATTGGAGTTTCTTTTAGTTGAGTCCTGAGAGATTCAGGCTTAGTAAATAGCAACTCCTATGTTGTACTGAATGATATCTTAAAGAGACAGTAGACAATAGCAAAAAGATAATACACTACTTATACTCTGGACTGTTATGTCCAAGTATCCCAACACTGTACTGATCATATTTTGGATCCTTATTTGTGTTTTTGTGTTGGTTTTCTTCTTTGTCCTATGGGAGGATTCCCTTTTTATCTAAATTATTTAACAAAGTTTATATTTTAATATGTCCCTTTTGGTAGGTCACGACTCACATGCTATTTTTTTTAATTGATTTATTGGGTACGTAAAACCCCTCTTCTTTCCTAATAATTGATTTGCAGATGGAGGGAGGAATTAAACTGGGGGCAGATGAAGGGGTGACATTAAACTGCGGGCAGATGGAGGGAGAGCATTAAACTGGGAGCAGATGAAGGGGGGACATTAAACTGTGGACAGATGGAGGGGGGCATTAAACTGAGGACAGATGGAGGGAGGCATTAAACTGGGGGCAGATGGAGGGGGCATTAAACTGGGGACAGATGGAGGGGGACATTAAATAGTGGAGGTCGCTGGACATGGACATTAAACTGGGGGCAGATGGAGGAGGACATTAAACCATGGGAGTGGCGGTAGGGGGACATGTCCGCCTCTAGTTGCCCCCAGTTTAATGTCACCCTCCAGCTATCCCTATGGTTTAATGTCCCCCCTACTTGCCACAGTTTAAGGTCCGCCTTCAACTACCTCCACAGTTTAATGTCACCCTCCAGCTGCCACATAGTATAATGTCTCGCTCCAGCTGCTCCAGTTTAATGCCCCCCCACACTAGTTTTCCCCAGTTTAAACTGGGGCACCAGGAGAGGGACTTCATACTGTGGGGCATATAATAATAGCGGGCATTAATAATGGTAGTGTGAATATAGCTTTATATTCTTTATATACATTGTATGGACAAAAGAATTGAAGTACCTGCATATTACACCTACAAGAGTTTTAATGACATCCCATTAAATTCATAGGCATTAATATTGAGTTATTGCCTCTTCTGCAGTTACAACAGCCTACACTCTCCTTGGTATGCTTTCTGCCAGTTTATGGAGTGTGTCTGTGGAAATTTTCCCATTCACCAAAAGAGCATTTGTGAGGTCAGACACTGTTGTTGGACGAGAGGGCCTGGCTCAAATCTCCATTCTAGTTCATCCTAAAGGTGTTCAATGAGGCTTTATGGACCTTGGTTTGTGCACGGGAGCCAGGGGCGCACCGCTAATGAGGCGAAGTGAGGCGGCACTGTCCGTCACTGTCTGGGGGGCGACATTTTTACTATTCAATGTAAGCCAGCCCAGGACAGGCCTCTTTAAAAAAAAAAAAACAAAGCTGAGCGGGGCCTTGTTTACGAGACATCACATCTCAGCGCAGGCGGCGATACAATGACGTCATCGCGCTGCCTACGCTGAGACACAGACGTCGCGGACAAGAAGAGGAGGCGGCGACGGATGCATCAAGGCATCACAGGTGAGTATAACTTTTTTTTATATATATAAATAGGCCGTAACCTGCTGGAGTATCCCCAGCAGGTAGCGGCCTATTTATTTATCTACCCCGCGTCTGCTTGTGACCGCTTCCGCTTCCCCTTCTGCTATGGGACGCAAAAAGGGAAGTGGATGCTGCTGTGAGCAGCTGCGGGCATCGGTAAGTGAGGCCGCGGGCTTCAAATACTACTATTATTATACTCTTTTCAGACCCCAGAGTATAATAATCAGAGGCCCAGGGGAGGTGAGAGAACATAAAAACATCCTACTTACCTCTCCTACGATCCGGTGTTACTCCGAGCAGGCTTGAGGCCTCTGGTGGCGTCATCAGGTCGCATCGCCGGCCTGATCACGTGACGTGTACGCGCAATTAAACAGGGCCGAAAGCTGCAAAGAGTGCACCAGTGTCCAGGATAGGTAAGTAACACTGGTTTTTATGTTTGTCACCTCCCCTGGGTCTCCGTTCATTATACTCTGGGATCTGAAAAGACCCCAGAGTATAATAATCGTTCATGGGTGGTCCACAATGGGGCATAATACTGTGTGCAGGGGCCACTATGGGGCATAATACCGTGTGCAGGGGCCACTATGGGGCATAATACCGTGTGCAGAGGCCACTGTGGAGCATAATACCCTGTGCAGGGACCATTGTGAAGCATAATACAAGTGCAGGGGCCACTATGGAGCTTAATACCAGTACAGGGGCCACTATGGAGCATAATACTAGTGCAGGGGCCACTATGGAGCATAATATCAGTGCAGGGGCCACTATGGAGCATAATACCGTGTGCAGTGGCCACTGTGGAGCATAATACCGTGTTCAGGGGCCAATATGGAGCATAATACCATGTGCAGGGGCCAATATGGGGCATAATACCGTGTGCAGGGGCCACTAGGGAGCATAAAACTGTGTGCAGGGGTTGCTGTAGAACATAATACTGTGTGCAGTGGCGACTGCGGGGCATAATACCGTGTGCAGTGGCCACTATGGAGCATAATACCGTGTGCAGGGGCTGCTGCGAGGCATAATACAGTGTGCAGGGGCCACTATAGAGCATAATACCATTTGCAGGGGCCACTGCGAGGCATAATACTGTGTGCAGGGGCTGCTGTGGAACATTATAGTGTGTGTAAATGGGACGCTATAAACAGGGGCTATGGCCCCTGTTTATATTATACGCTGTCGGTTTATAGTGATGTAATTCCGTGTGATGTAATTCCAGCCTTGTCACATACTGTAGACATGTACAGGACAAGGCTGTAGTTACATTACATGGCCGCTATAAGATGAATGACACTATGTAAACAGAGAAGCAGTCATGGTGCTTCCACAGGTACCATTCAAACAGCTGATCAGTGGGGGTTCCTGGGTTTTTGAGCCCCACTGATTAGTTTATTAATGACCTGGAAAACCTTTTAATGAGTTAACACCTGGGGCATTATTAATAAAGGGCACTATTTATACAGGGTACACACGGACATTATTAATATAAAGATGCACTTGGGGGTTTTATTCATTTGTGTAGGCTTTGTGTAGGTGAGGACAATGTGGGTTGGATGCCTGAAAAAATGAGGAGCTAAAGATGTCTGTGTTGCAAACTTTACAGAGACAAGTCACAGCTGGAAGAAATGGTCATGGCGGTCCAAAGGGAAGAGAAGGGAAATGTGAAGGATTAGTCAGAGACGTCACCTGTAAGTCACAAAATGTTACTGCACTGTATTCATCTAAATGATAGAGGATAAATACCTGATTGATGGGGGTCTGTCTGCTGAGACCCCCACTGAACCTGAGAAATGGTTTTTTTTCCCCTCACTGGGTGGGAATCCAGCCTGACTGCAGCCATATATAGGTGTGTCACTTGGTGGATGGACGAACCCGTGTGACTCTCATTCACTTGAATGGGACTGCCGAAGATACCCGAAGTCCAGTACTCAGCTATCTGCGGTGCTCCTATTATAGAGAATGGGGGCCACGTGGGCTCGTCCATCCACCAAGCAGAAGATGTGTGAAGTTACTTTCATTGTTAATGCCGTGTTGTTGATCTGATACTGAAGTAATGTAGTACGAAGAACAACGATAACAGTGTGTTAAACTAGTAGCATGGAAACTCAATTTTTTTTGGGGGGGTGTCTTTCTATAGTCCGCCTCAGGCAGCAAAGAGGCTAGGTTCACCACTGACGGGAGAACAGTCATGCTGAAACAGAAAAGGGCCCTGTTCCCACAAAGTTTGAAGCATACAATTGTCTTGGCATGCTAAAACATTAAAGAGGTTGTCCAGGCAAAATGTAATTTTTATATAGGTCGTGGGGGAGGTGAAAAAAATAATATAAAATCATACTCACCTGTCCCTGGTGCTCTGGTGTTCTCCCAGTGCAGTGCGGTCCTGCTCCTTCGGCGTCTTCTCAAAGTGAAACTGCTCGCCGTCTGTGACGTCATGGATCCCTTCTGCTGAAGCCTCTGATTGGCCTCAGCGGTCACGCATGGCTGGAACTTCCGCCACACGCCAACACTGGACCGAGAAGACATATTTCATTAATAAATTTACTGTCCAGTTTTGCCTGGACAACCCCTTTAAGATTTCCCTTCACTGGAAGTTTTGGGTCTAAGCCATCCCCTGAAAGATGACCCCACATAACATTTTCCCTCTTCCACCAAACTTTACAGTTAGCAGTGGCAGCATCCTTTATACCACTCCATCTGATGTTTGGCATTGTGCTATTGAAGTAAGGTTTTTATACAGCTGCTCAGCCATAGGATCCCATGCCAAGAAGCTCCAAGCACATAGTTTCTGTGCTGATATTAATGTTAGAGGAACTCTGTAGTTATTGACTCAGCAGAGCCTTGGAGACTTTTATGTACTATGTGCCTCAGCACTTGACGCCCCTGCCCTGTGACTTTATATATTTTGCCACTTTATGGCTGGTTCCTGAATGCTTCCAATTTTCAGTCATATCACTTACAGTTGATTGTGGAATATCTAGGAGGGAAAAAAAAATGTAATGTTGCAACGATGGCCTCCTATTACAGTGCCAGACTGGAATTCAGTGAGCGCTTCAGAACGGCCAATTCTTTCACAAATGTTTGTTAGGCTAAGGACACACATTGCAGAATCGCAACTGTTAAAAAACGTTAAAAAAAAAAAAAAACACTGCGGAAAACTCACGGTTGTGCACTTTTGAAAAATACGTCATGGTAATTTTAGCTACAAAGTGCTGTATTGATTCTCCATAGAAGTCTATTGGGGAAAAAACGCAATGAAGAATACAAATACAAGCTGCATTCTTGGTATTGTGCTTTCTGGTCTATTTTTGTAGTGTTTCTTTATTCAGTGGTTTTCTCACTGTCTTTCTTCAATGTATGGCTCTAGCCTAAAGGCAAACTGCATGGGCAGGTGCTGGATCTTTTACACCTGTGTAATAGGACTGAATAGAACATCTGAAATCAATGATAAAGAGCTGTGTATCAATACTAAATATATTTCATATAGTGTATATTATCACCTCAAAAGTTATAAGCATTTCTGAAAACCTTTATCCAAATCGTGCCCAGATTGCAGGTACAAGTACATATCTGTTTGTCACTCTGTCCAGCATAGTAGACATGGAAAGGCAAATCACTCTATCTTATAGCACTTTTGTAAGGCTACATTCACACAACAGTGATTAATGGCCCTGTGTATTTTTTAACAAACGTCATAAGGCTGCATTCAATGTCAGTGAATGGGGGCTATTCACACAACTGTTATTTTGATGGTCCATTGTTATGTCCCATTTTTGTTTTCAGGGATCCCTCCATACACTGTATTGTATGGGGGATCGGTGAAAACGGGTGCAAGATGGCCGTGAAGAAGATTTTCATGTTTGTTTTGCACTTGTCTGAATGTAGTCTAATAGTCGTTGACAAAATCTTAGGATGGGACGAAACATGTCCCTTGTATTCTGCTATGTAATAATAAAAGAAGTATGAAGAGCAGTTGTGAGTGCTGATATTCTTCTGCTAATGCTTGTGAGTAAATCAGTCACAATAACTAACTGCAAAAGCCATTTTATAGAAGCATACATGCCAAGAACATCAGCAAAAAGTAACACTATTCACAAGTCAGATATTACTGACAGGGACAGACAAATACACGATGGAATAATTGCTAAACACCACAAAACTACAAGCCAAAGAATACCACAGACCTGAATCAGCAACTCCCAGACCAAAACTGTACATCATGTCTTCCATGAAGCTGGAATTTATGGCACAGTTGATGTTTATGCTTTAGTTTGATATGAGACTTTTTTTTTTTTTTTTTTGCGTTTTATGAATAGTTAGGTGAATCGAGGGTGATGTAGGAGACCAACTGTGAAAGTCAATTGATACCACCATTGGTGCAGATTTCTGAAGAAATTAATTTTATTGAAAGATTTTATTGAAAACCTTTATCCAACATTCACTACATTTATTCACAACATTGGCAAGTAAACCAATGTGAATTATGTGCAAATACTATATTTTGCAGTACATCCACCAAAACTTAAAATGCTGTGTTTCTGCTATGTGGGGCCTATGAGACTCTCCCCACCCATAAACAGTGATGGACAGCTTTCCCAGTATCCCTGTATTTACATGGAAGGCTGTCAATCACCAACAGCAGAATAGGGTGGCAAAAATCAATGAACATGTTCACTTTAATAATAATTAAAGGGATAAGAGCTGGGAAAAAAAGAGGTTAATTTATGTAATAAAATTGTAAGAAAGGGAACGCAAAGTGTCATACATTTGCATATGTCTCCCCATTTGTTTCTATTATATAAAAAAAAGTGTATATAGTCTAAGGATAAACTATTACATGAAGGCCTATTCTAAAAAAGGTGTAGTTTACGCCATGGGGGCCCCCCGGCCTAAAATACATAATAAATATGATATACAGCATATACCCCAGTTTTGTGGCGCAAATGAAGGCTTATTTAGCTTAGTAAATATCCCCCCATTGTTGTTATCATTGTGTGAGGGGAGATTTATCGAGACAGGAATTTTTAAAATCAATTTTTCTTAAGGGTTCTGTGTTACCATATTTGCTCCAAATATATAAAATGTTGCATGATGTTTGATAAATTTGGTGCATCTGTAAATCTAACATTTCTGCACTGAGCGTTTTAGCTTGCCAAGAGTATTTCACAGTACAAAAAAATAACAGATTGCGATACTTTCAATATATGGTAAAATCATTTTTGTCATTTTCACAGTATAATATTGAATGTGTCAATTCTTTATAAATTACTGCCATTGTCTTTTTCTAAAAAGTAAGAGAATAATTTTTGGAGTAGTATCAACAGAAACTGTAAGTTGACAGCATGTCTTTTCTATAACCCAACATTGGCTTCTATCTAGAGAGCCTCCTATTGGCTACATAAAAATACTTAATAAGTAAATGTAAATATGTCTAGGCTTCCATGTTATGGCAATTATAATACAAGTTTCAATAGATGGCATAAAAGAAAAGAGGATCTCAGAATGCTTAATAGCGTCCTGCAGTAAAAAAGCGCTGCAGAAAAAAACATGGCGACAACGCATTGCGGTTTTTCCTGCAGTGCTTTTCACAGAAAATCCGCAGGGTACTGTATCCTCCTTTCAATTTTCCCCAGTAAACATATCCTTTTGCTGTAATATTGTAATCACTTCCATATATCATCATTGCATTCGCATATTAAGTTTCATCCAGTCCCAACAACTCCTTCTTGATACATAATTTTTTTTGTCAGTGAGTGTGACTACTTGGTTACATGTCTAAGAATAAAAGGAAGCAGCAACATGCAGTTGGCTCTAACAAAAAATAACAGCTTGCTAGGGGATTTCCAAGTATGGCACATGTAACAAATTATTCACCTTAAATAACATCCAAGACCTAAAAGTTAATTACTTTCTATTTATATTGGCAAGTCCTGAATGCCAACACTTTGCATTGAAGAGCACAAAGAATAGTCCCTGCCAGTTTTTATAATAAGCTGCAAGGTATCACCTACCACACCTATAAAGCAGCACAAAAATGTTACATTAAATACTCACTCATATCTCAATGTATTATAAAGTAAACATGACAGCCTGGTGTACTACAAGCTTAGACATATATACAACTTCTATATACTAAAGTTAGCTCAGATCGGCATCTTCTCCTATGGTGGTCACTCTTCACATGCAGAACATTAGCAAAGAAAACTACCCACTTGATGTCTAGAATTCAACATCTGTATTACGAAGAATATGTAATGAAGAATCCATTTTGATGGTAAATTGACAATATATAGTATACCAGTGTTAAGCCTTCCACATATCTAATATATACTCTAAGGCTTAAAGGATCTGTCCAGTTTCAAACCAATATTGAGAAACAAATGTTATTGTTTGTAAAATAAAGAGTTATACAATTTTCCAATATACTTTCTGTATCAATTCCTCACATTTTTCTAGATCTCTGCTTGCTGTGATTCATTCGGGTTACATCCAGTGTATAAATATCAGACCATGGTCATGTGATGGACACAGGTGCACAGCTTGTTATTAGGCAGATGTCTGATTACTGTGCTGTGACGAATTGTGCACCTGAGTGTTCATCACATGAACATGGACTGATTTTTATCCAAAGCAAAGTAAGCAAAGATCTAGAAAACCATGAGGAATTGATATAGAAAGTATATGGGAAAGTTGTAGAAATTTTTATTATGCAAAACAATAACATTTGTTTTGCAATAACATTGTCTCCTAATATTGGTCTGAAAATGGACAAATCCTTTAAAGGGAGCAGCATATTCAACTGTCACCAACATGTTACAGAGCACATCACAGTGATAACCTACTTTTGTTGCGTATGTCACTTTTGTAGACTTGGAGAAAAACAACTTTGAAGTCTATTGCAAATGTGGTAGTTGGTTTACTGGGGGTGGGCCTTCAGTTCTGACCCCTACCTTCTTCTGCCTGTACCATCCTGTGCAGTGAGAGTTGATCCTCACACTGTTATACCGTCACTCATCCTACTTAAGCAGCAAGAGCAGTGTTCTGGAGGCTGAAGGCCCACCCCCAGTAAAACAACTGCAGCAATGGTTGTTTCCATTGGCAATCTATCAAAACAAAGGGTGGTCACTACAAAGTGGTTAGAGAAAATCTTTAAGACTCCATAAAATTTGTAGTTATTTTCTTAGCAAAAAATTTTAATTGTCTCCAATTAAAGCCCCCCATTATAATGTTCCACAGTTGCCCCACACAATATAATATGCTCCCTAGAGCCCCCTAAGTATAATGCCCGGCAGTGGCCCCACAGAGTATAATATGCTCCCCAGAGCCTTCCCCCACAGTATATGCTCAACAGTGGCCTCACACAGTATAATATACTCCCCAGAGGTCCTCTTAATTTAATGTTCTACAGTGGCTCTACATAGTATAATATACTCCCCAGAGGTCCTCTCATTATAATGTTCTACAGTGGCCCCACATAGTATAATATGCTTACTAGAGCCCTCCACAGAGGCACCACACATACTGATATGCTCCCCAGAGGCCCCACCAACTGGGCAACAAAAATTTGCAAGGTTCAGTCCTCCAGTTTATTTCGGGGCTATTATTGTACTCTGGGGTCTCTTCAGACCCCAAAGTATAATAAGTGAAGTCCTAGAGGAGGTGAGTAAAAATAACAATACTTATTCTCACCTTGGCTCACATCTCCTGGGCAACCTCGCAGTGTGTGATTGGGCCTCAGAGGTCACATGGGGGTGCTGACATCATGACATTGGCGCGCTCATGTGACTCTGGGACCCCTGACATCAGTCACAGATCAGAAGCGAATGTGACGGAGAGGTGAGTTAAAGTGTTTGTTATTTTTACTCCCCTCTCCTCGGCAGGCTTCTATTGGAAAGTGGCCCGACATACATCACATGATGCCGGGTCCCTTTCCATTAGCAATATGGCCGAACCCTGGCCCTGCCTGGGTCCACTGGAAGATGCCCTGATCCTCTGAAATTTTCTATACCCTCCAGTGCCAGTTCTGATGACAGTGAAATGTATGTGACATCAAAGATACCATGAGACAAAGATCAGCACTGCGCCATTAGCCATCCAAAAATCTCAAAAATATGTATTTTTTTTGTTGTGATTTTCAGCAAATTCTTTGTAGCAAATATATTTCTAAGAAATGTTTTTCAAAATGATTTTATGTAAAATGTGCACATCTGGTCTCTGTGTTATTGCTCCTACAGAAAGCATAAAATATGCCATATGTGAACCCGGACAGACAAGGACTTTCTTGATGATCAGCTGATGCACTGACTTGTAGTAGGTTAGGGGGTTAACAAACTGGGGCTTCTTCTCCATCTTGTCACTTCAGCTTGATATCTTTTAGAGGACGTTATGTCCAGATATATAGCTCTTCACATAATTCTGAGCTCTCATTCAATCATCGTGTAGCTTGGGGTGTGTAATGAAGTTGAGAACTGCACCATTAACCCCTCAAAAATCTCAGCAAAAAAAAAAAATGTATTTCTATCATATGTATATTATTTTCAGAAAATTTCTTTACAGGAAAGACAATTATAAGAAATCTTATTTAACTTGATTTTATGGAAAATATACACATCTGGGCTCTGTGTATTTGCCGCTCCAATAATCACAAAATGTCTCTGCTCAGGGTTATGGGGGTCACATATTGGGGCCTCCTCTCTATGATCTCCACGTAATCTAATATCCGACATGCCCATAATCAGCTGTTCACTTTGAATGAACGCTGAGCTGGAAAACTCTATTAGGCTAAGGCCCCATGTTGCGGAACCGCAGCATTTTTTTTTGTTGCAGATTTTGCTGCGGTTTTTTTGAGCCAAAGTCAGGTGTGGCTTGAAATGAATTGGAGAATATGAAGGAAGGTCTTAGACTTTTCTCTTCTGTTAAATCCACTCCTGACTTTGGCTCAAAACATCTTTAACCCCTTCACACAAAATCATGCACATTAACGTGATTGGGTGTGAAGGGGTGTATGGAGAAAGCTCAGGAGCTGAGCCCTCTCCATACATGGTGGATGCCAGCTGTATAAAATAGCCAGCACCTGCCACTAACAGCTGCGATCGGTGCCGACACAGCTGTTAACACTTTAGATACTGCGGTCAAACGCAGCCATGGTATCTAAAGTGTGAAGGTGCCACGAGCGCTGCCATCTTTTCCCGATCACCGCCCTCCAGAACGTTATCTGAGGGCGGCGATCGGTTGTCATGACAGCCAGGATCCTATTGAAGGCCAGAGGCAGCATGTAATAGAAGTGAATGGATTTCACTATACATTGCAATACATAAGTTGAGATGCTGTGTAAAATGTAAAGAAATCAAAAATGCAATGATTTAGAAATCTCATATAACCATATTTTATTCACAATTTTTAGACACAGTTTTTCACAGATTAGTGAACCTCTGACCATCTTTACTTCTGAAGGACTTTCCGTCTCTAACAAGCTCGCTTTATATAGTCATGTGACATATTGAAAATTAACCCCCGGCTATTTTTCATTAGTACCACTTACTTTCCCATAGTTTTGATAACTCCGCCCCAACTTTTTTGAGATGTATTTCTGCCATCAATTTCTAAATTGGTTAAATGGGTACTCCAGTTTATATTTTACTGTATAGCTAGTATTAAAGGGATTGTCCACTTTCAGCAAATAATTGTTATTGTATGTATAATGAAAATTTTCCAATATACTTTGAATTCCTTGCAGGAAAATTGTATATCTTTTCATTATACAAATGATAACATTTATGTGCCGGACAACCCCTTTAGAATAACAAATACTATATACTCACCTCTCCTTTTGGCCAGGGGTCCAGCTGAGAGCCTCCATTCAGGTCCCTAGTCTTCCTCACCTTTGGCAAGCACAGGAGCACGCTAACCAATCAATGGATGAGCTATGATGCCGTGTTCAAACAAAAAACAACAAAAAAAAAAAACCTGAGCATCACACAATTACATCTTTTATTAAAATCTCTAAAAACAATCAAATTAAAAAGGAGTATGTTGCAGAGTTCACAGGTGTATCAATAGAGTAGAAAGACTGTATATAAGATATAATTACAGCCCACTTACATTATAATAGTAAATTGACTGGCTGACACACGAGTGCACAAACACAAAGTAAACAAAGACATGGGACCCAAGCAGATTAAACATCACAATTGGTAGTGTTTTAGTGGGAAACTACAGTGCCTTGCGAAAGTATTCGGCCCCCTTGAACTTTTCAACCTTTTGCCACATTTCAGGCTTCAAACATAAGGATATAAAATTTTTATTTTTTGGTGAAGAATCAACAACAAGTGGGACACAATCGTGAAGTGGAACGAAATATATTGGTTAGTTTAAACTTTTGTAAAAAATAAAAAACTGAAAAGTGGGGTGTGCAATATTATTCAGCCCCTTTACTTTCAGTGCAGCAAACTCACTCCAGAAGTTCAGTGAGGATCTCTGAATGATCAAATGTTGTCCTAAATGACTGATGATGATAAATATAATCCACCTGTGTGTAATCAAGTCTCCGTATAAATGCACCTGCTCTGTGATAGTCTCAGGGTTCTGTTTAAAGCGCAGAGAGCATCATGAAGACCAAGGAACACACCAGGCAGGTCCGTGATACTGTTGTGGAGAAGTTTAAAGCCGGATTTGGATACAAAAAGATTTCCCAAACTTTAAACATCCCAAGGAGCACTGTGCAAGCGATCATATTGAAATGGAAACTGCAAATCTACCAAGACCCGGCCGTCCCTCTAAACTTTCATCTCAGACAAGGAGAAGACTGATCAGAGATGTAGCCAAGAGGCCCATGATCACTCTGGATGAACTGCAGAGATCTACAGCTGAGGTGGGAGAGTCTGTCCATAGGACAACAATCAGTCATACACTGCACAAATCTGGCCTTTATGGAAGAGTGGCAAGAAGAAAGCCATTTCTCAAAGATATCCATAAAAAGTCTCGTTTAAAGTTTGCCACAAGCCACCTGGGAGACACACCAAACATGTGGAAGTAGGTGCTCTGGTCAGATGAAACCAAAATCGAACTTTTTGGCCACAATGCAAAACGATATGTTTGGTGTAAAAGCAACACAGCTCATCACCCTGAACACACCATCCCCACTGTCAAACATGGTGGTGGCATCATCGTGGTTTGGGATTGCTTTTCTTCAGCAGGGACAGGGAAGATGGTTAAAATTGATGGGAAGATGTGGAGCCACATACAGGACCATTCTGGAAGAAAACCTGTTGGAGTCTGCAAAAGACCTGAGACTGGGACGGAGATTTATCTTCCAACAAGACAATGATCCCAAACATAAAGCAAAATCTACAATGGAATGGTTCACAAATAAACGTATCCAGGTGTTAGAATGGCCAAGTCAAAGTCCAGACCTGAATTCAATTGAGAATCTGTGGAAAGAGCTGAAAACTGCTGTTCACAAACGCTCTCCATCCAACCTCACTGAGCTTGAGCTGTTTTCCAAGGAAGAATGGGCAAGAATTTCAGTCTCTCGATGTGCAAAACTGATAGAGACACACTGATAGTGGCGCTACAAAGTATTAACTTAAGGGAGCCGAATAATTTGGCACGCCCCACTTTTCAGTTTTTTATTTTTTACAAAAGTTTAAAATATCCAATAAATTTCATTCCACTTCACGATTGTGTCCCACTTGTTGTTGATTCTTCACCAAAAAATTAAAATTTTATATCCTTACGGTTGAAGCTTGAAATGTGGCAAAAGGTTGAAAAGTTCAAGGGGGCTGAATACTTTCGCAAGGCACTGTACATGAGCATCCCACCTATGTGTTTATAGAACTTACTGTTCAATGGGTATTGATATGAGTCTGGTTTCTCTTCCCTGCCTGAGAACCTCCACTATTCTGAGAAGGCCATTTCCCACTAAACTAAAACATGGTTGTGTTAGCTTGTGCCCATGTATCCCAAAAGGGCTCTGTGCAGGGTGGTTACAATTTTTCACACCAATTGCAGCAAACCATTTTTGAGAACCATAGAATTAACATGAGGTGCATAAGCAAGAGTGTTACCTTAAAAAGGTTTTCCCACAAAGACAACTTATCCCCTAGTAAACAGGCAAGGGATAAGTGTCTGATAGCTGGGACCCCTACTGTACATATGAACAGGGATTCCTTGTAACCCTCTCTGAGTCTAGCAGCAGTTGCACTAAAGTTGCATTTATCTCTATGGGACTGCGTACAGCACTCGTTTATCTACAGCACTCCCATAAAGTTGAGTGGAGTTACTGTGCAACTCACACTGTTAACACACGTATCCCATAATCTGACAGAGAATAAGCAGTCTTTGAGGGGGAACCCTTCTAACCTTTGCTATGAAGCTGGAATCACACAATACTCTAGATTAGTGGTTCTCAACTTGCTTTACTTGCACACTATGGGAGTAGCCCCACAGTCTCAGGGGATAGGTGCCATGGCTCAGAAGAAAAGCACTGCTTGCTCTACTCTCTAGGCAATTTTGTTGTCTGTTCGGGGTTTAAGGCACCTGGAAAGCCAATTGCCCACCATCATGAAAGACTGAGGCCTAAGATGGAGGACCAGGACTAAGGGGGGTGAGTCTCCACAGCTTGAGCTGCATGCCCTTTGGGTGCACATGTAAGGGTAAAACTGTACCTGTGATTATGTATGTAAATGTGTGCATCTGTATGTAAAAGTATGTGCATAGATAATAGATAAATAGATTAACATACAAAAATTCTAGGCATGCGTGGAAAAAAAGAATGCTTTCAAAATATACTCCTCAACAGTGAAATTGCAACACCAAGAAGGGCAAGGTTATGCAAATCAAGAGCAGAGAAAAGTAGGTGTTGCCAAGATCTGCAAATAATCACATTTTGTAGCACTTAGCTCCATAGAAACCAGACTGAGACTAAGGCCCTATGTAGCGTAATGCAAAAAAACTATGAAGAGAAAAACACAGCAAAAACACAATGCATTTTTTTCCGCAATGTTTTTGATGTGTTTTCTCTGCTTTGTTTCTTTTCCTATTAAATCTATACAGAAAACACCATAAAGAGGACTTCACAAGGGAATACCACATCGGATCTACTCCCAGGATTATAGTGTCAGGTGAAATAATGTACAGTAGCTGAACCCCTCTAGTCTTCATTTCAGGTACATTAACAGCTTGGAAATACATTGATTTGGTCATGGAATCAGTGGTACAGGCATTTCTGCAAAGCTGTTTTTCAACAGGACAACACCAGCCTGCATGTTGCTCTTGCTAATGTGAGCCATCTGACTGCCGAAACATACTATCATGGCCTGTGCCATCTCCTAATTTGTGTCCCATCTATCACATTTGTTGGCAATTGCAAAGGGAGCAGCCAGTAGCCAATCTTGATGATTTGCATGCCCAAGTGCATTCAGTGTGGCATAACATTCCTCAGACAACCATTTATAACCTCATTGAGGGCATGCCAAGTTGTGTAAGTGCCTGTATTTGTGTGTGTGGCGCTCGTGCTCAATACTGAATTAATCGAAATGCTTTGAATATTTTGTTTCCATTTTATTTATCTTTTTCATTTTATTAACATGTCTATCGATCCTGTGATTTCCATAACTCCAAGACTTTTCTTTCTTGGTGTTGTAGTTTCAACGTTGAAGAGTTTAGAATAGTTTATTTTTGTCAATGAACAAAATTGAAAGTGGATGAAATAAATTCCATCAATATTTGGTGTGACCACCATTTGCCTTCAAAACAGCATCCATTTTTCTAGGATCACTTGCACACAGACATCTTGGAGAACTAACCATAGATCTTCTGTGGATGTAGACTTGCTCAAAACCTTCTGTCTCCTCATGTTATCACAGATTGACTCTATGATGTTGAGATCAGGGCTCTGAGGTGGCTATATTATCACTTCCAGGACTCCTTCCTCTATAAAGAAATTAGTTGTATGTTTGGGGTCATTGTCCTGCTGTAGAATTAATTTGGATATTATGATGGATAAGGATCTGTCTGTATTTCGCAGCATTGAGGACACCATTAATCCTGACCAAATCCCCAACGGAATTTTCTGAAATACAGCCCAAAACTTGAAGGGGAACCTCCACCTTTCTTCACTGTTGCCTGCAGACACTCATTTTTGTACCGCTTTCCAGCCCTTTGGCAAACACATTGCCTTCTGTTACAGCCAAATATTTAAAATTTTGATTAATCGGTCCAGAGCAACTTCTGCCATTTTTTTTAACCCAATTCCTTTGTTTTCAAGCATAGTTGAGTTGCTTGGCTTTGTTTCCACATTGAAGGTACAACTTTTTGTATGACTTTTTGGCCGCAATTCTTCCATGAAGATCACTTCTGGCAAGACTTCCCCAAACCTTAGAATGGTTTGTGCCAGTTCTGAGCTGATGGCAATGCTGAACATCTTCTGATTTCAAAGGGAAGCAAGCATAATGTGTGTTTCATCTATTGCACTAAATGTCCTTAGCTGTTCATTACTTTTATGGTCCTCGGTGTTGCCCGTTTCTTGGTGCTTCTTCAAAAGAGCTTGAATAACACATTTTGAAACCCCAGTCTACTTCTACATCTTTGGTATAGACCTTGGTGACTTTATTCTGCAGCAGAACAATGACTCTAAACATACAGCCATACAGTCATTAAAAACTATTGTCAGCATAAAGAAGAGCAAGGATTCATGGAAGTGATGATATGACCCCCAAAAAGTCCTGATCTCAACATCCAGTTTGGGATAACATGAAGAGACTGAAGGATTTGAGCAAGAGTACATCTACAGAAGATCTATGCTTAGTTTGGAGTAACCTCCCTGCCGAGTTTCTTCAAAAACTGTCTGCAAATGTACCTTAAAGAACTGATTATGTTTTGAAGGCAAAAGGCAGTCACAACAAATACTGATTTGATTTAAATTTCTTTTTTTGTTCATTTGCTTAATTTTGTTAATTGTCAAAAATAAACTACCAAAAAATTGAGTATACAAGCTACTAGCTTCACACGCTGCTATTGTTGCACAATATCCACAAAGTTATAAAACAGTTTATAAAAGAATTCTTCTTTCTGTATTACTTCAGTGTCAGAGATCAACATCACGGCATTAACAATGAAAATAACGTGGCCCCCATTCTCTATAATAGGAGCGCCGCAGATAGCTAAGTACTGTTCTTTGGCACTCCAATCAAAGTGAATGAGAGCCACATGGCTTCGTCCATCCACCAAGCTACACGCCCAGTGGTGAACCTAGCCTCTTTGCTGCCTGAGGCGGACTATCGAAAGACGCCCCCCCCCCCCAAAAAAAAAAAAATATATAAAATTGCGTTTCCATGCTACTAGGTTCACACGCTGCTATCGTCGCACAATATACACAATACACAAACTTATGAAACAGTTTTTAAAAATTCTTCCTGTATTACTTCAGTATCAGAAATCAATAACACGGCATTAACAATGAAAGTAACTTCACACATCTTCTGCTTGGTGGATGGACGAGCCCACATTGCCCCCATTCTCTATAACAGGAGCGCCGCAGATAGCTGAGTACTGGACTTCAGGTATCTTCGGCACTCCCATTGAAGTGAATGAGAGCCACGCGGGTTCGTCCATCCACCAAGCGACACACCAATATATGGCTGTAGCCAGGCTGGATTCCCACCCAGTGGGGGGAAAAAAAAACCCCATCAATCAGGTATTTATCCTCTATCATTTAGGTGAATACAGGGCAGTAACATTTTGTGACTTACAGGTGACGTTTCTGACTAATCCTTCACATTTCCCTTCTCTTCCCTTTGGGCCGCCATGACCACTTCTTCCAGCTGTGACATTTCTCTGTAAAGTTTACAACACAGACATCTTTGGCTCCTCAATTTCCAGGCATCCAACCCACATTGTCCTCACCTGCACACCCATCCTGCTGCTACCCCAATTATAAAATATATGATATAATCCCCCATAATGAATAATACTCCCAAGTGCATCTTTATATTACTAATGTCCGTGTGTACCCTGTATAAATAGTGCCCCTTATTAATAATGCCCCAGGTGTTAACTAATTGAAAGGTTTTCCAGGTCATTAATAAACTAATCAGTGGGGCTCAAATACCCAGGACCCCTACAGATCAGCTGTTTGAATGAACCGTGGTACCTGTGTAAGCGCCGTGATTGCTTCTCTGTTTACATAGTGTCATTCATCTCATAGCGGTCATGTAATGTAACTACAGCCTCGTCCTATACACATCTATGTGATAAGGCTGGAATTACATCACACGGTCACTATAAACAGACAGCGTATGATATAAACAGGCGCCATAGCCCCCTATACAACTGATTAGAGGCGGGGTCCACTGATCTCTTATTGATAATCTGTCCTAAGGATAGAACATCAATAAAAATGAGCTGGAAAGACCCTTTAATAAATCCCAAGTGCCACCTTAAAGGGGTTGTCCAGGATAACCACTATTTTAATATGAGGCTGGGGAAGGTGCTCTGGTGTCTCCCAGCATGTTACAGTCCTGCAGCTCCAGTCTTTTCTTCCCCTCAGCACTGTGATGTCCCGTGTCAGCGACCTCAGCGGTCATGTGTGGTGGGGACTTCCACCAGAAGAGAACACCAGAGCAGCAGAACCAGACTGCGGTGGGAGACATCGGAGCACAAGGGACAGGTGAGTAGGTGTTTTTTTTTTTTTTTATACAGTATTACACGGTATTATGGCCCACAGCAGGCCCTGCACACAGTATTACATGGTATTATGCCCCGCAGCGGCCCCTGTACACGGTGTTATGCCCCGCAGCGGCCCCTACACACGGTATTATGCCCCGCAGCAGTCCCTGCGCACGGTATTATGCCCCGCAGCGGCCCCTGCACACAGTATTATGCCCCGCAGCGGCCCCTGCACATGGTATTATGCCCCGCAGCGGCCCCTGCACACGGTATTATGCCCCGCAGCGGCCCCTGCACACGGTATTATGCCCCGCAGCGGCCCCTGCACACGGTATTATGACTTGCAGCGGCCCATGCACACGATATTATGCCCTGCAGCGGCCCCTGCACACAGTATTATGCCCAGCAGCAGCCCCTGCACAGGGTATTATGCCCCGCAGCGGCCCCTGCACACGGTATTATGCTCCATAGCGGCCATAGCACACGGTATTATGCCTCATAGTGGCCCATGCACACGGTATTATGGCCCACAGCAGGCCCTGCACACAGTATTACATGGTATTATGCCCCGCAGCGGCCCCTGTACACGGTGTTATGCCCCGCAGCGGCCCCTGCACACGGTATTATGCCCCGCAGCAGTCCCTGCACACGGTATTATGCCCCGCAGCGGCCCCTGCACATGGTATTATGCCCTACAGCGGCCCCTGCACACGGTATTATGCTCCATAGTGGCCCCAGCACACCGTATTATGCCTCATAGTAGCCCCTGCACACGGTATTATGCCCCGCAGTGGCCCCTGCACACAGTATTATGCTCCATAGCGGCCCCAGCACATGGTATTATGCCCCGCAGCAGCCCCTGCACACGGTATTATGCTCCATAGTGGTCCCTGCACTCGGTATTATGCTCCATAGTGGCCCCTGTACACGGTATTATGCCCCGCAGCAGCCCCTGCACACGGTATTATGCTCCATAGCGGCCCCTGCACTTAGTATTATGCTCCATAGTGGCCCCTGCACTCGGAATAATGCTCCATAGTGGCCCCTGTATACAATATTATGCCCCACAGTGGCCCCTGCACACAGTATTATGCTCCATAGTGGCCGCTGCACACGGTATTATGACTCATAGTGGTCCCTGCACTCGGTATTATACTCCATAGTGGCCCCTGCACACATAATTATGCCCCATAGTGGCCCCTGCACACAGTATTCTGCTCCATAGTAACCCACCCATGAACTATTATTATACTCTGAAGTCTAATGAGTGTATATATGTATATGGCTAGGGCAGTGGTGAACCTAGCCTCTTTGCTGCCTGAGGCGGACTATAGAAAGACGACCCCCCCCCCAAAAAAAAAAAAAAAAAAAAAACTGAGTTTCCATGCTACTAGTTTAACACACTGTTATCGTCACACAATATACACAATACACAAAGTTATAAAACAGTTTTTAAGAATTCTTCTTCCTGTATTACTTCAGTATCAGATCAACAACACGGCATTAACAATGAAAGTAACTTCACACATCTTCTGCTTGGTGGATGGACGAGCCCACGTGGCCCCCATTCTCTATAATAGGAGCGCCGCAGATAGCTGAGTACTGGACTTCAGGTATCTTTGGCACTCCCATTGAAGTGAATGAGAGCCACGCGGGTTCGTCCATCCACCAAGTGACACACTTATATATATGGCTGCGGTCAGGCTGAATTCCCACCTAGTGGGGGGAAAAACCCAATTCTCAGGCTCAGTGGGGGTCTCAGCAGACAGACCCCCATCACTCAGGTATTTATCCTCTATCATTTAGGTGAATACAGGGCAGTAACATTCTGTGACTTACCGGTGACGTCTCTGACTAATCCTTCACATTTCCCTTCTCTTCCCTCTGGACCGCCATGACCACTTCTTCCAGCTGTGACTTGTCTCTGGAAAGTTTGCAACACAGACATCTTTGGCTCCTCACTTTTCCAGGCATTCAACCCACATTGTCCTCACCTACACAAAGCCCCCATCCTGCTGCTACCCCCAATTATATAATATATGATATAACCCCCCATAATGAATAATACTCCCAAGTGCATCTTTATATTAATAATGTCCGTGTGTACCCTGTATAAATAGTGCCCCTTATTAATAATACCCCAGGTGTTAACTAATTAAAAGGTTTTCCAGGTCATTAATAAACTAATCAGTGGGGTTCAAAAACCCAGGACCCCCACTGATCAGCTGTTTGAATGGTACCTGTGTAAGCGCCGTGACCGCTTCTCTGTTTATATAGTGTATTTCATCTCATAGCGGCCATGTCATGTAACTACAGCCTCGTCCTGTACATGTCTACAGTATGTGACAAGGCTACAATTACATCACACGGTCACTATAAACAGACAGCGTATAATATAAACAGGTGCCATAGCCCATGTTTATAGCGCCCCATTTACACACACTATAATGTTCCACAGCAGCCCCTACACACAGTATTACACAGTGTTATGGCCGCAGCGGCCCCTGCACACTGTATTATGCCTCTCAGCGGCCACTGCACACGGTATTATGCTCCATAGTGGCCCCTGCTCACGGTATTATGCCCCGCATTGGCCACTGCACACGGTATTATGTTCCGCAGCAACTCCTGCACACAGTTTTATGCCCCATATTGGTCCCTGCACTGGTATTATGCTCCATAGTGGCCCCTGCACTTGTATTATGCTCTATAGTGGCCCCAGCACACGGTATTATGCTCCATAGTGGCCCCTGCACAGGGTATTATGCTCCAGAGTGGCCCCTGCACAGGGTATTATGCTCCATAGTGGCCCCTGCACTGGTATTATCCTTCATAGTGGCCCTTGCACTGGTATTATGCTCCATAGTGGCCCCTGCACTTGTATTATGCTCTATAGTGGCCCCTGCACTCGGTATTATGCTCTATAGTGGCCCCTGCACTTGTATTATGCTCCAGAGTGGCCCCTGCACAGGGTATTATGCTCTACAGTGGTCCCTGCACAGGGTAGTATGCCCCATAGTGGCCGACCCATGAACTATTATTATACTCTGGGGTCTTTTCAGACCCCAGAGTATAATGATTGGAGACCCAGGGGAGAATATAAACATAAAAATCAGAGTTACTTACCTATCCTGGACACCGGTGCACTCCTTGCAGCTTTCGGCCTTGTTTAATTGCGCACACACGTCACGTGATCAGGCCGGCGACGCGACCTGATGACGTCACCACAGGCCTCAAGCCAGCTCGGAGTTACATCGGATCGCAGGAGGTGAGTAACACTGTTTTTTATGTTCCCTCACCAACCCTAGGCCTCCGATTATTATACTCCGGGGTCTGAATAGACCCCGGAGTATAATAATAGTAGTATTTGCGGCCCGCGGCCTAACTTACCGATGCCCGCGGCCGCTCACAGTGGCATCCACTTCCCTTTCTGCGGCCCATAGCAGAAGGGGAAGCGGGGGTCGGCCACGAGCAGACGCGGGGTAGGTAAATAAATAGGCCCTGACCTGCCGGGGATACTCCAACAGGTTACGGCCTATTTATATAGATAAAAAAAAAGTTATACTCACCTGGGATGCCTTGATGCAGCCGCCGCCTCCTCCTCTTGTCCGCGACGTCTGTGTCTCAGCGTAGGCGGCGTGATGACGTCATTGTATCGCCGCCTGCGCTGAGATGCGACGTCTTGTAAACCAGCCCAGGACAGGCCGCGCTCAGCTGTTTTTTGTTTTTTTTTAAAGCGGCCTGTCCTGGGCTGGTTTACATTAAATAGTAAAATGCCGCCCCCCGGACAGTGCCGCCCGAGGCGGCCGCCTCACCTCGCCTCATTAGCGGTGCGCCCCTGGGCTAGGGCTACACAACAACTTTGCCCAGGATATCTATCGCACAGCCAAATATCATATAATAGTGCTTAATGCTGTTCTCCCCATAAAATCTGACATAACTGCCATCTGAGGCTCTGAATGGAGCCTTATTATGTTAACATTTATAACTGATCGCTACCTTGGGGGTGTTTGGTAGACACCTTTTTTTCACTTGAGGGTACATAGAATTGAGACTTTTCCCTCTTTGCTTAGTGCTTGCCACTTTTCTTAAAAGTAGGCATAGAGAAGGAGGAGCTTTGCACCCTAACAAATGTACTGGTGCAAATAATGGCTGAAATCTATACCAGTCCCTACTTGGCATAGATTACAATTTTGGTCCATGGACCACTTGACATGGCCATTCATTAATTCTAGCATACTATATGCCAGTCTTAATAAATCACCCTATGGTGTTCATGAGAACTATATTAATAAAACATCTGGGTTGTGCAGATTGTGATATTTTTTTTATTGAAAAATGTTCTCAACTTTATAAAATTATCATGGGGGGGACTTATTAGTATATTTAGAGCCCTAAGACATCTATGTACACGCCCCTGTGCATAACCCATTCTACTGCAAAGGTTTATCTATCGAGATTGAATGACTATGAACTTGATTTTATGAAAATGTTAGCAATGGGTGTGTAATAGGTTGAGCCTAGTAACAGGGACACTACCAATGCAAAATTGGTGAGTGTTTGGTGCCTTTTGATATTGCAGATGGGCATTTGGATCCCCTTAGGCACCAGGGTCAGAGTAAGATTGCTGCCTCTGTTGAATGCTGCTGAAATGTGAACAGTATATGCACTTGAAGAGATACAGTAGTACCATCTCATAAAGTGATGGCTTAACATTAGAACATGCCATGAGTTTATAATCGGTGGTAGTATGACCTCTGCCGATCCTGAGATATAAATGTCTCAATGATCTGCTTATTTACAGTTTTTCCATGCACAATGGCACTCCTATCCATCCAGCTGTACAGGGAACTGCAGCCTGTTCTAATCACTTGAATGGAGCTGTCCAGCATTTCCTGTGCACGGCGGATGACCATGTGCTACTGTGCAGGGAAAGGAAGTAAAATGGCCGCAGCACTGAATCAGGGAAGTAGACCCTTCATGGTGGGGCTCAGGGGTTGATCATAAAGTGAAGGCATATCCAAGCCAACCCTTTAACAAATGGGAATATCACTTTAAGGTGTCTAGATAAAACTCTACATGGTCATGGACATTGTTTTTTTCACTCATATTATCCAACTCACTGAATGCTGTTGGCCACTTTACCCTAGCTGATACCTACATAGTCGGAACAGCACTATGAGCACTTACTAATATATTGTTATAAGCCCATTAGTGCTGTTGTAAGTGCTCATAGCCCTGTTTCCAGCAAGAGTTAGGATAAAATGTCAACCCTGTTCAATGTTCTTTGCTACATTTATTTGATGTTCACAGAATACATTTATTCTAATATGACATGCATTTTACTATAATTTAGGCAACAATTTGTAAGCCTACACGGCGTATAAGCATGGGTTCCATAAGCAGTAAACACATCAGACTTCAGGCCTTGAAAAAATCTTTTGGTTCAAAGAATCATTTAAAAGATAACACAGACATATGGACGATGACAGATATTTGATACCTTTAAGTATTTGATATATATGATACATGTTTAATCTGTTTTTACAGATATACAGCTACTGTAATACATTTACAATTTCCTATACTCCTTATAGCAGGCTGATACAAAAGGCACAAACTATCTGAATGTAGTAAATTAATTCTGCTCCAATCCTGTAAAATGGAATTTATCTTCTGAAGAACGTCCCTCTAGCTATTTCATTTACTGAGATTTATGCATATAATCCACATCAGTATAATCAGCCTAATAGATCATTCAGCACTCAAAGGGATATTCTACAGAAAAATGAATATGTTTGTTATGTACGGGCTAAAGGCCAACTTACTTCCTGGAGTCACTGCATGTGTCGTGCATACAGGAAGAACACAGTCTCTAAAGCGCCAAATATATGAACAGCAGGAACAAAGGGTCCAAGGGGTGCGTACAGTGCATTACAAGTAAATTGTAAGGGGTTGCAATTTTAGAAATCATTTAATCTCCTACTAGAGAGATGCAGATACCAAAGTATACACTATATGTGGCAATCCGCTTTAGTTATTAACTCTTATGGAAAATCATGTGACCTGACACATCTGTAAACGGCCACATCACTGCACATCGCAAATATCCGTGAAGGCTTGTAACCCCTCAGAAGTCTTTACATGACTCCCAAGGCAGGAGGTTGTGACCCACTGTTAGGAAACCTGGGCGAAACAAAGTGCACTGCCATTTAGATCCCTATTGTAGAGATAAGGAGATGTGTGCTTCACTACTTGTTTCCAGATAAAGGAAAGTTTAACATCTGCCTATAATCTAATTTTATGGCAAGCACAAAGAGGTTTTCCTCACCAATAATGTCCCATAAACCACATGAATAATTAAACCAACCAAAGAAATCAGTTTATAGAGACTCCATATATAGGAAAATAGTAATCAAATTTATTATTTAAAATATAATAAATATACATACATATATAATTTATTCAAAAAATGTGCCAACAAGCACGCAAATGGAATACAGCATGTACGGTATACAGAATCTATCCCCCCAGGGAACATTAATCCTGCAATACAAGTAATCATATAACAGGAAAATAGCGTAACCAGTAAATAAAAAATGTAGGTACACAGAACAAGCAATACACAATAGACTCTATTGAGTTGAATATCCGAAGTATATATGAGATTGTAGTCTCAAAATGTCGCCAAGAACATGGGGGTCAGAATTACAGATACTATATATGTGAGACAAACTCACTAATAATTGACCAAGGTATGCAAAGTATTATTTAGATGCAATCAAACCTTATACATATAAAAAGGTAGATCAAATATCTTACATCCACATACCAGTCGCCATAGTAGAAAGTTGCAAGTGCACCAAAGAAATGTTCCACAGGGAGAGAAAAGCACTATGCCCGACGCTTCAAAGCCATTTTGGTGGCGAAACGCGCGTTGGGTGTAGTGCTTTTCTCTCCCTGTGGAACATTTACCTGGTGTACTCGAAACTTTCTAGTATGGCGACTGGTATGTGGATGTAAGATATTTGATCTACCTTTCTACATGTATAAGGTTTGATTGCATCTACATAGTACTGTGCGTACCATGGTCAATTATTAGTGAGTTTGTCTCACATACAGTGCCTTGCGAAAGTATTCGGCGCCCTTGAACTTTTCAACCTTTTGCCACATTTCAGGCTTCAAACATAAGGATATAAAATTTTAAGTTTTTGGTGAAGAATCAACAACAAGTGGGACACAATTGTGAAGTGGAACGAAATTTATTGGTCATTTTAAACTTTTGTAAAAAATAAAAAACTGAAAAGTGGGGCGTGCAATATTATTCGGCCCCTTTACTTTCAGTGCAGCAAACTCACTCCAGAAGTTCAGTGAGGATCTCTGAATGATCCAATGTTGTCCTAAATGACTGATGATGATAAATATAATCCACCTGTGTGTAATCAAGTCTCCGTATAAATGCACCTGCTCTGTGATAGTCTCAGGGTTCTGTTTAAAGCGCAGAGAGCATCATGAAGACCAAGGAACACACCAGGCAGGTCCGTGATACTGCTGTGGAGAAGTCAGTGGTGAACCTAGCCTCTTTGCTGCCTGAGGTGGACTATTGAAAGACGACCCCCCCCCCAAAAAAAAATATAAAATTGCGTTTACATGCTGTTAGCGTCACCCGCTGTTATTGTCGTACAATAAACATACACGAACTTATGAAACAGTTTTTAAGAATTCTTCTTCCTGTATTACTTCAGTATCAGAAATCAACAACACGGCATTAACAATGAAAGTAACTTCACACATCTTCTGCTTGGTGGATGGACAAGCCCACGTGGCCCCCATTCTCTATAATAGGAGCGCCGCAGATAGCTGAGTACTGGTCTTCAGGTATCTTCGGCACTCCCATCGAAGTGATTGAGAGCCACGCGGGTTCGTCCATCCACCAAGCGACATGCCTATATATATGTCTGCGGTCAGGCTGAATTCCCACCCAGTGGGGGGAAAAAAACCCAATTCTCAGGCTCAGTGGGGGACTCAGCAGACAGACCCCCATCAATCAGATCCTCTATCATTTAGGTTAATACAGGGCAGTAACATTTTGTGACTTACAGGTGACGTCTCTGACTAATCCTTCACATTTCCCTTCTCTTCCCTTTGGACCGCCATGACCACTTCTTCCAGCTGTAACTTGTCTCTGTAAAGTTTACAACACAGACATCTTTGGCTCCTCACTTTTCCAGGCATCCAACCCACACTGTCCTCACCTACACACCCATCCTGCTGCTACCCCAATTATATAATATATGATATAACCCCACATAATGCATAACTCCCAAGTGCATCTTTATATTAATAATGTCCGTGTGTACCCTGTATAAATAGTGCCCCTTATTAATAATGCCCCAGGTGTTAACTAATTAAAAGGTTTTCCAGGTCATTAATAAACTAATCAGTGGGGCTCAAAAACCCAGGACCCCCACTGATCACCTGTTTGAATGAACTGTGGTACCTGTGTAAGCGCCATGACTGCTTCTCTGTTTACATAGTGTCATTCATCTCATAGCGGCCATGTCATGTAACTACAGCCTCGTCCTATACACGTCTGTGTGACAAGGCTGTAATTACATCACATGGTCACTATATACAGACAGCGTATAATATAAACAGGCGCCATAGCCCCTTCATACAGCTGGTCAGAGGAGGGGACACTGATCTCTTATTGATAATCTGTCCTAAGGATAGAGCATCGATAAAAATGAGCTGGAAAGACCCTTTAATAAAGCCCAAGTGTCACCTTAAAGGGGTTGTCCAGATAACCACTTTTTTAATATGAGGCTGGGGAAAGTGCTCCAGTGTCTGCCATCGCGTTCCAGTCCTGCTGCTTCGGTGTTTTCTTCCCCTCAGCGGTCATGTGTGGTGGGGACTTCCGCCAGAAGAGAACACCAGAGCAGCAGAACCAGACTGCGGTGGGAGACATCGGAGCGCAAGGGACAGGTGAGTAGGTGTTTTTTTTATTTAATACAGTATTATACGATATTATGGCCCACAGCGATCCCTGCACACAGTATTACATGGTATTATGCCCCGCAGCGGCCCCTGCACATGGTATTATGCCCCGCAGCAGCCGCTGCACACGGTATTATGCCCCACCGCAGCCCAAGCACACGGTATTATGCCCCGCTGCGACCCCTGCATCGGTATTATGCCCTGCAGCGGCCCCTGCACATGGTATTATACCCTGCAGCGGCCCCTGCACATGGTATTATACCCTGCAGCGGCCCCTGCATACGGTATTATGCCCAGCAGTGGCCCCTACACAGGGTATTATGCCCCGCAGCGGCCCCTGCACACGATATTATGCTCCATAGTGGCCCCTGCACATGGTATTATGCCTCATAGTGACCCCTGCACACGGTATTATGCCCCGCAGCGGCCCCTGCACACAGTATTATGTCCCATAGTGGCCCCTGCACACAGTATTATGCTCCATAGTGGCCCCTGCACACGTAAGACCCTGGAGTATAATAATAGTAGTATTTGACCTCACTTAGCGATCCCCGCTGCCGCTCGCAGCCGCTTCTGATTCCCCCTTCTGTGACTGATAGCAGAAAGAGAAGCAGAGGCGGCCACAGTAGGTGTGGGGATCGATAATTAAATAGGCTGTTACCTGCTGGGGATACTCCAGCAGGGTACGGCCTATTTATATATATAAAAAAAAAAAGTTATTGTCACCTATCTGCAATCCCATGATGGAGCCGCCGCCGCCGCTCCTCTTCTTGCCTGCGACGTCTGCGTCTCAGCGTAGGAGGTGCAATGATGTCATTGTATCACCGCCTGCACTGACACGCCCAGCTCTGTTTTTTTGAAAGCGGCCTGTCCTGGGCTGGTTTACATTAAATAAATGCCGCCCCCCAGACAGTGACGGACAGTGCCACCTGAGGTGGCTGCCTCACTTAACCACATTAGTGGTGCGCCCCTGGGAGAAGTTTAAAGCCGGATTTGGATACTAAAACTTTAAACATCCCAAGGAGCACTGTGCAAGCGATCATATTGAAATGGAAGGCGTATCAGACCACTGCAAATCTACCAAAACCTGGCCGTCCCTCTAAACTTTCATCTCAAACAAGGAGAAGACTGATCAGAGATGCAGCCAAGAGGCCCATGATCATTCTGGATGAACTGTAGAGATCTACAGCTGAGGTGGGAGAGTCTGTCCATAGGACAACAATCAGTCGTACACTGCACAAATCTGGCCTTTATGGAAGAGTGGCAAGAAGAAAGCCATTTCTCAAAGATATCCATAAAAAGTCTTGTTTAAAGTTTGCCACAAGCCACCTGGAAGACACACTAAACATGTGGAAGAAGGTGCTCTGGTCAGATGAAACCAAAATCGAACTTTTTGGCCACAATGCAAAACGATATGTTTGGTGTAAAAGCAACACAGCTCATCACCCTGAACACACCATCCCCACCGTCAAACATGGTGGTGGCAGCATCATGGTTTGGGCCTGCTTTTCTTCAGCAGGGACAGGGAAGATGGTTAAAATTGATGGGAATGTGAACCGAGAGCAAGGCAGGTGGTTTGGACTCCGCAACCAGAAATGAACGCACACGCGGTAGTTCAAGAAAAAAATATATATTTACTATAAGTTAATAAAGGCTAGTTAAAGGTAAAATGACAGGGCTAAAGACAAGCAAAATATACAATATAGCATGAACAATTTCAAGGCAAATTCTGCAATGGTTTCTACTTTTACTCTGTCCACTTCTGCAGTATGGACACTGAATGAACAATATACTCAAAACTATCCCTAACTGACCCTGACATCACATTTGGGTGCACCCCCTTTTCCCCAGTGGTCCAGGTGGACCGCTTACAGTCCGTAGAAGCGCGCGGTGGGGCCCAAAGTCGGTCCTTTCTTTTATAGTGAAGCGTCCTCTCCTCACGGTTATCAGGATCTTGGGAGAAATGAAGTCCTCTTTAACAGACAGGGAAACCAACTGAATGCAATGTAATCCAACAGCAGATTCCACTCAGCACACTGACAGTCCTGCCGAATCCATACACTGAGCTGGGATGTAAGCCGGGATTTAGCAGGTGCCATCCAGTACATCAACAGCACTGCGAGTCTCTATCTGTGGTATCCATATACACAGTCACAATGTCAGTCTCACTGATCAGCCACTGAGCACAGTTCCTTTCACGTGGACTCACTAGCCCTGTTGTCTCTTTACACTCTGTTTGTCTCTGGACCAAGATACAGCTTAGCTGTACAGAAAAATCTCCACACCAGTTCAATACAACACTTGCTAAGATGGCTGCTGCTCTCTCTCTCGTCACTTCCTGCTTCTCTGCTCACACTCTGTCTGCAGAACAGGCAAGCTCACATAAAAGGGGGGGGGGTCTCACTCCAGCATCATGTCACAATTACAATGGCTGCTGTCTTAAAGGAACAGAATCACAGAAATACATTCAACATTAACAGTTTATACAGACAAATGAAGCTTAAGACAACATTGGCTGTCTCTTACATATTCCCCCCCCACTTTAAGATTGGCAGTCCCTGCCTATGACTGTATATCCAGAGGGTTGTACTTTTATGCACAGGGTGGTAGTATACCGATGTATGGCAGGCCAAACAAACTCATCCTGCGCATACCGAACAGGGGGAATACCAGCATTTGGCCTAGTGGTCCGTCTGAGGACCGGTGGTATATTATGGGGTGCTGCAGCTATGGGCTGAGAAGGACCAGCGGATTCCGCACCAGAGGGGGCACAGGCCAGAGATACAGTAGTCACAGGTGGAACATCCCCAGGAGCAGGGATCGGCCAACAATCATTCTCCTCGTCGGAGGCCCATTCCGCACCTCCATTCTCTGACTGTGGGAGCTCATTCACATTGGCAGGCCCATCGTGATTTGTCCCTTCAGAATGACACAGGCGCAACATATTTCGGTGAAGTACTCGAACACAATCAGTTCCTTCTTTCTGGACCTGGTACACTGGCCCATTCGCATACTTGCGGCCAACAACACGATACGGCAAAGCCTCCCATCTGCTTTCCAATTTCCCTTGGGGTTTCTTGACACGAACTAGCACCAGGTCGCCTGGTTGCAATGGTGCTTCTTGCACTGGGGTCTTATCAGGATGGGGATGTTCTTGCAGGCGCTGCCGCACCAATCGATGGATCGTCTCAAGTCTCTGCCGATGCGCCCGCACCCAAGAGGTTGGATCCCTCGGAGGGAACCCATCCACATCATTCAACTGTAATTCTCCTATGCTTCGCCCAGACCGCCCAAAGAGAAGTGTATAAGGAGAGTACCCCGTTGTAGAATGGACCTGATTGTTATAGGCCCACACCATTTCAGACAAGAACTGAGGCCACTGTAACTTCTTGTCTTCCTCCAGAGTCCGCAGCATCTGTAGCAGAGTTCTGTTGAATCTTTCACAGGCCCCATTTCCCTGAGGGTGGTATGGAGTCGTGTGCGACTTCTTTATCCCGTAGATACGTTGAACTTCTTTCATTACGTGTCCCTCAAAGCAGGCGCCCTGGTCGGAGTGGATGCGTTGGGGGCACCCATATACTCGAATGAAATCTTGGCACAGAGCACGAGCTGCTGACTCAGCTGTCTGGTCCTTGGTGGCGGTTACCACCGCAAATTTGGTGAAGTGATCCACCATTACGAGGCAATACTGGTGTCCGCTATTGGATGGGCCCACCATTAGATAGTCTATCATGACGATTTCTAAAGGTTCCTGGGTCACGATGGTTTGTAGGGGGAGCTCTCTGTTCTATTGCCTTATGGATCTCACAAGTTCGACAGCTGCGGCATACTTCTTCGACCATTTGACGAAGACCAGGGCAGTAAATCAGTCGCTGTAACCAACGAAAGGTCTTCTCATGACCAAAATGTCCATTCTTATTATGAGCCTCAACTGCCAACGAGCGAGCCAGTTCACTAGGCACCACAATTTGGTATCGAATGTCGATCTCAGAAGGTAACTAGACCTTTCGGCATAGCACTCCATTTTTCATCTCCAACTTTTCCCACTGACTCAAAACAGATAATATCTCACGTGTCAGTCGTTCTCTTTCCTCTCTACAGGGCTTCTGGCCTTTCTCAACACACTTGATCATCTGCGCCAGCCCCTCATGGGTCTGTTGTATCTGTGCCCATTCCTGTCGTGAGGGACCAAAGAAAGGAGCCATTTCAGTCCCCTCCATCTCAAACTGATTAGTGGCGGTCAAGGCCTGTGAAAATCTGCTGAAATCGGGCACCTCCACATGCTCCAACTCATGATCCACGTCTTCTGTGGGGGTCTGGGCAGTTACCCTAGAAAGTCCGTCAGCATTCTGGTTCTCTGTCTTGGACCGATACTTAATGCGGTAATTGAATGTAGACATTCGGGCTATCCACCTCTGCTCTAACGCCCCGAGCTTGGCATTTTCCAGGTGAGCTAGTGGGTTGTTGTCAGTCAGTACTAAAACTTCAGCACCGGTCAAATATTCAGAGAATTTCTCGGTCATGGCCCATACCAGTGCCAACAGCTCCAATGTAAATGAACTATAATTCTCGGGGTTTCTTTCAGAATCTCTCAAAGACCGGCTGCCGTACGCTATGACCCTCTCCTGGCCATCCTGAAGCTGGGAAAGCACTGCTCCAAGACCATACAGGCTTGCATCTGTATATAGCTGGAACGGCAAGTGGTAATCAGCATATGCCAAGATTGGGGCTGTTGTCAGTGCATCCTTCAATGCCTGGAAGGCTTGTTCCTGTTCAGGTCCCCACTTCACGGACCGGTTCTTTGGACCACCGGATGTGCCTCGTAGGAGAGCATTAAGTGGTGCTGCTACCTTGGCGAAATCCTTAATAAACCGTCGATAGTAACCGGCTACTCCAAGGAACGCCCTCACTTCTCGCAGGGTAGTCGGTATCGGCCAATCTTGAACAGCCGCTATCTTGTCTCTTGATGGTCTCACCCCTTCTCCTGATACGCGGTGACCCAAGTAATCAATTTCAGATTGGAACAACCGACATTTACTGGGTTTCAATTTGAGCCCATGTTCCCGCAATCTTCGAAATACTTGCCCCAACTGGTGGAGATGGTCTTCAAAGGTCGCAGAATACACTATAATGTCATCCAAGTAGATGAGAGTGAACTCAAAGTTGAAGTCACCGAGACATTTCTCCATCAACCGCTGAAACGTTCCGGGTGCATTTGTCAACCCGAAGGGCATCCGGTTAAATTCGTATAGTCCCATGGGCAAGATGAATGCCGTCTTCTCCTTGTCTTTTGTGGCCATCGGCACCTGCCAATACCCACTAGCCAGATCTAGTGAGGAGAAGTACCGGGCTCTCCCTAGCGCTGAGAGGGACTCCTCAATCCGTGGCAAGGGGTAGGAATCTCGTACGGTGCAAGCGTTTAACTTCCGATAGTCTACGCAAAATCGGATGGACCCATCTTTTTTTCTTACTAACACCACAGGAGCCGCCCAGGGACTCTGGCTTTCTTGGATGATCCCACCCTGTAGCATCTTAGCTAACAGTTCTTTCACTTCCTGATACAACTGTGGAGGAATTTGTCGGTAGCGCTCTCTAATTGGAGGGGTGTCTCCTGTGGGAATCTCATGGTAGATCCCTGTGGTACATCCAAAATCTTCAGCATACCGTGCAAAGGTGGCTTGGTTCTCCCACAACAGCTCATCTACCTTCTGCACCCATTCCAGAGAACATGAACTTACATCCATCTTCATCTGTTCTCGAATTGCACAGCCATTCCATTCAGAGGTGGGTTCCTCATCTTCTCCCATGGACACAGTTACGGTCCACTCATCCCTTTCAGTCGGCTTCAGCTGCATTGGAGTTACTTTCCTTACTTCCTCCGGAGTCACATAGATGTTAGCCAGCAGCCTCCCTGGGGTCAGGTCCACACTCTGGTCCTGAGTGTTTACACATCGAAGTGGTACTCTTCCATTGCGAACTATTGCCAAGGAACGGGCCACTAGCGGTTCAACACCTCCTTCGGCTGCCTGCAGTGGTTCTACCAACACAGCTATGCCCTCTAGTTTCCGACAGGTGCCTACGGGCATGGACACTATTGTCTCCCGACTGGGTGGCAGTGTAACTTTTGTATGCAAAGGAACTGAAATTCGAGCCAGAGGACGCTGTGCATCTGAACTTTTCTGTAAGCCACATGTCCGGATCAGCCGCTGGAAAGCTGTTTGAGTAGGCCGATGGGTGGTGGTTTCTTTCCAATAACCGTGACCTTTCTTTTCAAAGAGGATCTGATCTAATTCTTTTAACACATTCATCCCCAAAATGACAGGGACCTTTACTTCATGTGACTCCTGTACCACCACAATGCCTTTCCTACCTAGATCTTGGCCACATACCCGGACATTCATCCAGGCCACTCCCACGACCGGAACTGGTAACTGGTTAGCTGCGACCACTCGTACGAATGTATGGGGATCATATTTCACATGTTGCCGGAAGTACCGTTCATAACAGTCTCTACTCAAGGTCGTTACTTGGGAACCCGTGTCAATCATCCCGGTAACCGGAATACCCTCCATTTCCACCTGTATGACAGGACTTGCAGCGATCAGGTCATCATCAGGGCATTCTCCCCACATAGTCTCCTTGTCAGTCTCCCCTACTACACGCCCTTCAGCAGCAGGGGACTTCAGTTTAACGGCGGTCTCTCATAAGTTTGTCGCTGCTCTGGACATCTAGCAGCAACGTGGCCCATCCGTCCACACTCCCAGCAGCGTATCCCCCGTCGTTCTGGCCATCTGTTTGGGCCCCTTCGGTAAGCCCCTTCGATTTCTCCTGAGCACTGCACTAAATGATTTGGACCCCTTCGGTAGGTCCTATCCTCACCCCTCCAGCGGGGTGGTGGGTGATTCTGACTTGCTGGGTGTGGATGGCTCACCCTTTCATCTCCAGTCTTCTGGAAGTCTGCAATTTTCATAGACTGCTCATCACAACGAGTGTGCAAGTGTTCCATTTGTTCTTGCAGTTTCTGCATTACTGTGAGAATTTCTTTAACCGTCCCTTTTTCTACTGTCTCTGAGCCAGAACTAGCCCCCTGTGACAAAGTAACTCCAACTGCGGTCTGCGGCCTCGGGACCATACTATTGGCACGGGAGATGGCCTCTACCTGTACATCATGGAATTTAGCATCAGTCTCTCGTCGTATAAAATCCTGCATAGTCACAGTTAAACTGCCGTCACGTATCCCCAGGACAAACTGGTCACGGAGAGTCCGATCAGGGTTACAGAAGGCTGGCGAGCCCCCTCTTTCCTTCCTTTGAATATCTCGGAGCAGTTCTTGGAGGGCATTTGCATATTGGGGAAGGCTTTCATTCTCCTGTTGTACCCTCTGGAAGAACCGAGCCTGCAGAGACCCCAGCAATGCAGTTTCTCCATAAATGGTTTCTAGAATCTGGACTACTTGCTCAAATGTCTGCCTTTGTTCAAATGGCCTCAGTATCACCGTGGTCTTAGCATCCCCTTGTAATGTCAATATTGCTAGCTCTACTAGTACTTCTGGTGCGGTCTGGTACATTCGCTGTATCATTCGTATCTGTTCCACCCACATACTCACTGACATATTATTGCCATCAAATTTAGCTAACTGACTCATTATAGCCCCTGCTGGCATTCTTCCTCCAGCACCATTCTCCCGAACGGGTGCGTCACCGTCCATTCTGGTAAGCGGATCCTGCCGACTACGCCAATTTGTGAACCGAGAGCAAGGCAGGTGGTTTGGACTCCGCAACCAGAAATGAACGCACACGCGGTAGTTCAAGAAAAAAAATATATATTTACTATAAGTTAATAAAGGCTAGTTAAAGGTAAAATGACAGGGCTAAAGACAAGCAAAATATACAATATAGCATGAACAATTTCAAGGCAAATTCTGCAATGGTTTCTACTTTTACTCTGTCCACTTCTGCAGTATGGACACTGAATGAACAATATACTCAAAACTATCCCTAACTGACCCTGACATCACATTTGGGTGCACCCCCTTTTCCCCAGTGGTCCAGGTGGACCGCTTACAGTCCGTAGAAGCGCGCGGTGGGGCCCAAAGTCGGTCCTTTCTTTTATAGTGAAGCGTCCTCTCCTCACGGTTATCAGGATCTTGGGAGAAATGAAGTCCTCTTTAACAGACAGGGAAACCAACTGAATGCAATGTAATCCAACAGCAGATTCCACTCAGCACACTGACAGTCCTGCCGAATCCATACACTGAGCTGGGATGTAAGCCGGGATTTAGCAGGTGCCATCCAGTACATCAACAGCACTGCGAGTCTCTATCTGTGGTATCCATATACACAGTCACAATGTCAGTCTCACTGATCAGCCACTGAGCACAGTTCCTTTCACGTGGACTCACTAGTCCTGTTGTCTCTTTACACTCTGTTTGTCTCTGGACCAAGATACAGCTTAGCTGTACAGAAAAATCTCCACACCAGTTCAATACAACACTTGCTAAGATGGCTGCTGCTCTCTCTCTCGTCACTTCCTGCTTCTCTGCTCACACTCTGTCTGCAGAACAGGCAAGCTCACATAAAAGGGGGGGGGGGTCTCACTCCAGCATCATGTCACAATTACAATGGCTGCTGTCTTAAAGGAACAGAATCACAGAAATACATTCAACATTAACAGTTTATACAGACAAATGAAGCTTAAGACAACATTGGCTGTCTCTTACAGGAAGATTGATGGAGCTAAATACAGGACCATTCTGGAAGAAAACCTGTTGGAGTCTGCAAAAGACCTGAGACTGGGACGGAGATTTATCTTCCAACAAGACAATGATCCCAAACATAAAGCAAAATCTACAATGGAATGGTTCACAAATAAATGTATCCAGGTGTTAGAATGGCCAAGTCAAAGTCCAGACCTGAATCCAATCGAGAATCTGTGGAAAGAGCTGAAAACTGCTGTTCACAAACGCTCTCCATCCAACCTCACTGAGCTTGAGCTGTTTTCCAAGGAAGAATGGGCAAGAATTTCAGTCTCTCGATGTGCAAAACTGATAGAAACATAGCCCAAGCGACTTGCAGCTGTAATTGCAGCAAAAGGTGGCGCTACAAAGTATTAACTTAAGGGGGCCGAATAATTTGGCACGCCCCACTTTTCAGTTTTTTATTTATTACAAAGGTTTAAAATATCCAATAAATTTCGTTCCACTTCACGATTGTGTCCCACTTGTTGTTGATTCTTCACCAAAAAATTAAAATTTTTTATCCTTATGTTTGAAGCCTGAAATGTGGCAAAAGGTTGAAAAGTTCAAGGGGGCCGAATACTTTCGCAAGGCACTGTATATACTATCTGTAACTCTGGCCCCCATGTTCTTGGTGACATTTTGAGACTACAGTCTTATATATACTTCGAGTATTCAGCCTAAGGGTTTCTAGTTATAGTTTGCTAATATGAAAAAATATTTGTTTCTGAATTATTTTTTTTTTGTTGTTGCTCATATATACAGTCTTGCAGCCTGCGCTAATAAAAAAAAAACCCTCTGATATATAATGGGTTTTTTTGTGCTCTGCTCACCCAATGCAGAGTATAATGGAGTGTGCTAATTTGTTGAAGCCTGCCCCAATCTTAAACCAAAATCTCTGATATACAAGGATTTTTTTTTGTGATCTGCTTGCCCAATCCAGCCACAGTCCAGCAATGCAACAAGGACAATAATTATTTTCACCCTGTTTGTGCAGGCCCAGTTCCAACATCATACAGGGCCCATCCTCCTCCTCTGGATCCTCCTCTCTGGACTGTTTCCCGCCACCATCTTCACTAGGGCAAGCCATTGCTTCCACTCCTCTTCCCTTGTTTCATGGGTGTAAGGTGAAGCACTGCCATGCAGTTTTACAATTAATGAGCCTGGATCAGAGTAGCCACACAGCAGAGGAGCTGCTTTGCTATATCCTGCAGCAAGTATCCTTCTGGATGGCTCCTTGCCAACTCCAAATGGGCAGCATTGCCATCAACAATGGCACCAATATTGTCGCTGCACTGCAGTAAAGTTGAATAACACATTGTACTTGTATGGTGCATGTCCTTAATCTGGTGGTTCACCACTTTATTAACCTGTACAGTTGCTTACAAAAGGCGCTTCTCATGGCCAGAAAAGTCTCTGGGCATTTCAGTCATTCTTATGTCATAAAAACACCCAACTCGATTTGCAGTGACAAAACGGTTCCCTTTTGCACTGAATTATCTGCAATGTTCCAACTCGTTGGAACTACACTTTAAATATGCTGAAGCATTTTTATGAGCAACAGAAGGCTGTGAATGATTACTGCATGCAGCAGGCCACAGGAATAATGTGTTTCTTCGAGATACATCATTAGAGGCACATGAGGGAAGTGTGTCTGCATTTCAAGCGCTTTGAAGAGGCCACCAAACAATTCCACCTCTTAGTCATTGCCCTGGGTTGATAAAGGAGGATGAGGATTTTGGTCAGGGTCATTATGGTGGAGGAACTGGGACTCTTAGACTGGAAGAGGAGGAGAAATGCTCTCCTTTGGATGCATAGGGGGCCCTTGATATGTCACAGGCAGAGCCTGGGGAGGAGACTGACCCTTATGACTTTCAAGATGATGATGATGATGACAACAACAACTACGCTGGCCAAGAACACCAACCATGGCAGGCACCTGTGTCTGTCCACATCCTGACAAGCATGGCAGGCTTTATGCCCCACTGCTTACACAGCTACAAACATATTATTAGCATCAAGCAGAGGGATGAGTACTGGGTGGCAGTGCTCTTAGACCTTCACTATAAAGCCAAACTGTAAGAAGCCAAACTATAAAGCCAAAGGGAAAAAAAATTGTAATATTATCAGTATAGGCTGTATACCCAGCTTACCAAGGTGGCCTCTGTTAACTCCCAGTCCACCTCACTGAGCCAGCACTCTACCTCCTCTGCCAGTACCACAGCTTCAAGCGTCAGGATTAAAGGCAGTAGCATCAGCAACCAGTACAGTATCTAGAACATGATGAACCAGAAATTGTTCAGCTCACAGCACCAACCAGAGTCACAACTGGCAACTGACACCCACCGACTGCACCAGCAAGTACATTCATACCTAGAGTGCACCAATATTCCAGCAGATAACTGTGACCCCATGGAATTCTGGGCCAATAGATTAGAGCAGTGGAAGGAGCAGAACCAGTTTTCCATGAAAATGTTATCTTGTCTGGCCTCAAGTGTAATGGCCAAAAGGATTTTCAGTGCTGCCAGTGGCATTGTAAAACCTAGAAGGATGAAACCTGTCCACACCTAGCATGAAAAAAATTACTTTTTTCAAAATTAATCAGGCATGGGTCTGTGAGGAAATTCATATACCTCCAGCTGATGCCCCTGAATAGTGGTGCCATTGTCTCCCTGTATCATTATGTTCCATTTACTGTAATTCTGATGCTGCCTGCTACTCATAAACAGCTACCACCACTGCCACCACTCAACCAGACATGTCCTGCGACCTGGTCCATCATATCATTCCATGCCACACTGCCACTCATTTTGCCACAACTACCATCACTCAGCCAAATATATCCTGCAGTCTGGTCCATCACATTCCACTATAGTGCACTATTGGTGCCACATGTGTCTAAAAATCCATGGGCAAGCACCTTTTCCCCCCAAAAAGGGTAATTTTTTGAATGTTTAAAATGTTAAAATGTGTAAAAGCGAGTGGCAGCACAGTGTATGTTAAACTCGGAGTTTTCCATAGACATACATGTTACTTTCTCTTTGACATAACAACTTCAGCTGTGTTTGCCTTAGAGAGCAATAAATTGGATAGATAGGAAGGATCCTAAGAGCCCTGACAGTGTTATGCACTATGTTTTAAGTCAATTTAAATTGTGGTTCGCACCGAAATTGTTGAACCCCAAACAAATCTGAGACCTGAGCCACCCAAATCAGAATCAGAAATGAAACAAATCTTGAGAGGTTCGCCCATCTCCTTGGCATTTTGGACAGATGGTTCTTTCTCTTTACATAAAGGGCTAGGATAAAGGTTCTCGGAAAAGGAATCTTAAAGGTAAATTCCTTGACACATTTTTACTTAGGAGTGAAATGCCCCTCTAACCACACATGCACATTTCAGACATACTCCTATGCTAGTTCTATAATAATGCTATACAATGTTTTACTATGCTTAGAAGGCATTTCTATATTTAATTGTTTATAACTTGCATATTTTCTGTTGTTGAGTAATACATTGGAAATGCCTCCTTTCTCCTTTTTAAGGACAACATCCAACATAACCTCAAGCCAAAAGCTGCCGCCAGGGGTTATCTCGGCAGCCAAAATAAATATAGCTGTTTGGCAAGCTGTTACTACTATGCTTAGCTATTTTCTCTAGATTTTAATTGTAACAGTGTTGTAAAGGAAGACATGGTGATCGTTTTGGGAACTAATGAATACTTAATAGGTCCAGTAAAACATGCAGAAAAGAAACATGTGCAAGATCAACATATTTTAATACACTATATCTAATTGTCAAGGTTCCATTATTTTTCCCAATAACCTGGAAAGTGAAAAACAGAAATGTGTCAATGATTAGATACAATGTAGGTTAGTACTCTTTATTAAATACAGATGTGTGATTATAGGGTGATGAATGGTCATCATATACTGTGAGTAAGATGAGTAAGACATTAGATATCTAGCAATAATATGATGACCTGCCCCCTTACTACTCACAATAATTTACCATTCTCTGAGTATTTTTGGATGCCTACTCTAGAACAGTGTTTCTCAATCCATTCAAACCAAGTACCCCCTTGTGAAAAAAGTTACAACCAAGTACCACCATCAATGAAGCTATCTGTCTATTCAACACTGCTGTAGAGGAGACCTGCATACTTAACCGAGACTCAACGTCCTCTGAGATCTGCCTTTGCTTGGCAGCTACTGTGCCTCAGTATTTGAAGGTGGTGGGTGGTTTGGGCAGCGCTAGCCCCTAGGAGCCTCAGAACCTGACCTTTTCTAAATCTGTCATACCCAGAGCACTGGTACCTAGCCATGGCACGTACTCCCTGAGACTACATGACATATTCCCTGGGGAACGCGTACCACACGTTGAGAACCATTGCTCTAGAACACCATATACAGTGGGGAAAAAAAGTATTTAGTCAGCCACCAATTGTGCAAGTTCTTAAACAGATGAGACAGGCCTGTAATTGACATCATAGGTAGACCTCAACTATGAGATACAAAATGAGAAAACATATCTAGAAAATCACATTGTCTGATTTTTAAAGAATTTATTTGCAAATGATGGTGGAAAATAAGTATTTGGTCAATAACAAAAGTTCATCTCAATAGTTTGTTATACAGATGTGGACAAAATTGTTGGTACCCCTCGTTTAATGAAAGAAAAACCCACAATGGTCACAGGAATAACTTGAATCTGACAAAAGTAATTTGCCAAACTACATGTTGACAAGTCACAAAGCTTCTGGGAGAATGTCCTATGGACAGATGAGACAAAAATCGAAATTTTTGGCAAGGCACATCAGCTCTATGTTCACAGACGGAAAAATGAAGCCTATCTTGAAAAGAACACTGTCCCTACTGTGAAACATGGAGGAGGCTCTGTTATACTGGGGCTGCTTTGCTGCATCTGGCACAGGGTGTCTTGAATCTGTGCAGGGTACAATGAAATCTCGAAACTATCAAGGGATTCTAGAGAGAAATGTGCTGCCCAGTGTCAGAAAGCTTGGTCTCAGTCGCAGGTCATGGGTCTTGCAACAGGATAATGACCCAAAACACACAGCTAAAAACACCCAAGAATGGCTAAGAGGAAAGCATTGGACTATTCTGAAGTGGCCTTCTATGAGCCCTGACCTAAATCCTATTGAGCATCTTTGGAAGAAGCTGAAACATGCCGTCTGGAAAAGGCACTCATCTTTTTAAGTGGGAGAACTTGCACAATTTGTGGCTGAGTAAATTTTTTCCCCACTGTACCTAGATCTTTTTATATCAAATCGTAGCAACTGTGAGATGGAAACAACAACGCTAAAGATTTATTAACTAATATGTTGAAAATAATCTGTCGCAAAGGCTGACAGTACTAGATAGATAAGCGGTATATCAGTTTAAAGGTAACCCGTCACATGGAAAATGCAGTCCAATCTGCAGGCAGTATGTTATATAGGAAGTGATATATATTTTTGTGAATAAAAATTTAGTATACCTGTCATTTACCCATTGAAACATCTGCTCTTTCTATACTAGCAAGTCAAAGAGGCAGTCCTATCAGTGACTGACAGCTATTGCTGTTTGCAGTCATAGAGGGGAGGCTGTCAGTCACTGATAGGACGACCACCTTGACTACTCAATATAGAAAGAGCAGAGAGTCAATTCATACAGTATATATCAGGCTGTATGTATTGAATCTTTTCCCACAAACTTATAGGTCAATCTTCTCAGTCCTTCCTGCTATGTAACATGCTGCCTACAGATTGGAAAGCTTTTTTATGTGACAGGTTCCCTTTAGACGTACCTTAGCTCAGTTAATGGTCATACTGCTAGTATGACCAAGGAAAACAAGTTTTCATCCCTCTTATGCTGCAATTGCAAGTCACGGATGGCCTCTTCCTATGCAGTGTGCCAGGCTCTTTGCACTGAGCACTCCATAATCCTTCCCTTCTACTCTTGAAGGTGATGACAAACCAGAAAACTCGTAGAGCTATCACTCAGAGCAGAGCGGAGGAGCGTTGAGTAGAGGTAGCTAGGGTGGGTGCAGGATATGCAGCAAGCAGAGCCATAGTTATAGGGCTTCCCAAGCTTCATGCACAATTCTAGAATTTTCTCGAGTTTTAGCCTAAATCAAACTCACCAACTTAATATTGTATGTAAAACTGTTATTTCTGAGCTACTGTAACTTATATAACAAGCTGCTTTCTGTGATTCTTAATGTGTATATTATCTGATTTAGCTTAGATGCGGTCTTACTTAATTCCTGGAATTTATTATTTAGTGTTGACAACTTAGTCCTGGTCCAAATAAAATGTGGTAGAGTGGTTACGATTTTGGGTTTGTATATACAGACTTGTGGCTTGAAGTCTGTCTCACCACTTACATTTTGGCTGATATAGAAGAAACTATTCCCTGGTAGCCTTAACTGCATATGGCATAAAACAAATACTTAAACATTTATGGTTTCTCATACTAGCAATTGAAAAATGCTGTTTTTGTGGAAAGTTTTTCTTGTTGGGGTGCAATTCTTAAGTTTTCTGTGCAACTTTCAGTAGAATCACAACACTTCAGGACTTGAGGAATAAGCTACTACAATAGATGCTCTTCTAATATGAACAGAACTGAAAGCAATTGTCGGATACCTATAAATCCAATACTGTGATGTGTATTTTATTTTTTTTGCTCCCAAATGAATCTCAAATGAATGATTAAAAATTCATAATGAATGTGGTTGAACCAAGGCAGGAACACATGATAGCAGGATAACTTATGTGTAAGCAAGAACTGAGTATACAATTTCCACTAGATTACACTGTATGGACAGTAGTAGAGATGGGCAAACTGGTACGTCAGAAGTCGGGTTTAACCTGATAATTTCAAATTGTTTGATTTTTAACAAAGCGGAAAAAATGCCGATTCGTCTTGGAAAAACTAAAATGGCTGCCACATGTATTGCACAGGAAAAATACAGAGGCATGTGTCTTGTAATGTTCTGGCACCACCTGACATCAGCTGACAGCATCCTAGTCAATAGTCAGCGGTAGGTGGTTACCTTACAGTGTTGATGTAATATACACTATATAAACTGCTGTGGGTATGAACAATAGGCATTGCAGTGAAGGTTGATGTAGGGATGGACCATTTATTCATGTCACTGTATGATACAGAGAGCACTGAGTGCTGAAAAGCTTACAAATTGCAATAGACCTAGAGAATTTTAGGAGTAGGAGAATTTAGTCAGATTTAATCAATTATAGGCAAATTAGTGATAGAAATTATAGATAAGACAGAGTTAGTGCGAATATATGTGCTGCTGTGAGCCTGACAGCAGCAGCCTGCAGTAATACAGACATAGACAAAGTACAGTTAACCTTTTCATTGCCAATAATCTCATTTTGTCTAAGCCTGTTGTGCAATAGAGCAGTTTCATCTGTCTTCAGAGCGTTTCAACATAGTTTTTACTGAAAGTGAGTCCGGTAAGTGAAAAGTCTTCTGTTAAGGGTTTTTTGGGCAAGAGTTTAGATTTTTTATTCATTTAGTACATACAAACTGCTGTTCTAACAGCAAAATGCTGATTTCGCTTGCGCTAATCTGAAAAAAATCTCTGTTATTCAATCATTTTTTTTGTTGCTCACCCAATAAACTGTCTTGAAGCCTGCACTAATCTATTTTTTAAGACATCCCATTCTAAATCCATAGACATTCCCCCTAAACTAAAATAATATCCACTCTTCTGGGAAGTTTTTCTACTAGATTTTGGAGCATACCTGTTAGAATTTTTGCTCATTCATTTATGAATTCAGACACTAATGTTGGACCAGAGGGCCTGACTTGCAGTCTCCATTATATTTCATCTTGAAGGTGTTTGATGGGGTTGAGGTCAAGGATCTGTGTGGGCTAGTCATGATCTTCCACACCAAACTCACCCATCCATGCCTTTATGGACTTTATATTGTACACTGGGGTACAGTCATGCTGGAACAGAAAGGGCTTCCTCCAAACTGTTCCCATAAAGTGCATTGAGATAACCCATCTCTGGGACAAAGAAGCCAAGACCAATCCCTGAAAAACAACCCCATAACATTATCCCTCTTCCACCAGACTTTTTGTTGGCACAATGCAGTCAAGCAAGTAATGTTCTCCTGACATTCTCTAAAACTTCAGATCAGACTGCCAAATAAAGATGTGTGATTTGTCACTTCACAGAACACATTTTACAGCACTCCATCCAAAGCTTGGCAATGTACAGCTTACAAACAGCTGCTCAGTCATGGAAACCCATGCCATGTAAGCCCTGTTGCACAGTTATGTGCTGATGTTAACACCAATGAAGCTTTAGAACTCATTTTTTAATAATACCACTCACAGTTGATTGTAGAACTGACTTGTTGCAATGGTGGTATAACATTACAGAACCACACTGGAATTCAGTGGGCCCTTTAGAATGACCCATTCTTTAACAAATGTTTGTAAAGGCAGACTGCATTGGCTAGGTGCTGGATTTTATAGACCTGTGGCAAAACACCTGAATTCAAAGATTAAGAGCTGTGGCAATACTTTTTCCCCATATAGTGTATGTCAATATATCCACATTGCATTAAATCCATAACAGTAAAATACATTGTATTATATTCTTGTGCATTTGGAAAATGTTCATACCTTCAAGAATCTAAATAGTGAACACATATCCCAAGCAGAATAGAAAGCAGCTGTACTATTCAGGAGCTAGCTATACTTGGTTATTGGTGAGATATTGAGTCTAGGCTCATATAATTTCAAAGGCTGAAGTCATTGTATTTCCTAATCCTGCACACCTCTAATAAAGGAAAGTTTGAGGGCAACCTATTTGAACACAGAAACATTGGTTATAGGTATAATAAAGAGGTATCCCCAACTCAGCCAGTCATGGTTAAGATTGGAATATGGTTCTCTAAATCCCGGACAAAAAGCCAGAAGTTTTGGAGGTAGCTGAACATGGTTGTATTACACTGTTTCCGTAATTCCCATAGGTGCAGCACCATGAGCTATACTGTTTGTGTTACTCAGGATTTAGGGTTAGATTGTAGCAGTTGTGGCTGAAATTTTGGTTGGTCTACCTGACCGTGGTTTGGTTTTTACAGAGGCCCTGAGTTTCCATTTGTTAATTGCAGTTTGAACACTGCTGACTGGCATTATCAATTCCTTGGATATCGTTTTGTATCCCTTTCCTGGTTTATACAGTTCAACTACCTTTTCCCGTAGATCCGTGGACAATTCTTTTGCTTTCCCCATGACTCACAATCCAGAAACGTCAGTATGTAAACTTTTTAGCACAACTGTATAGGCAGCTAAATTCTTTTCTCCAGTCCAGCAATTGACTACCCTTTATGCAGTAGGATTTTTGGTACTGATTTAGTTGGTATTTCTTAGATACCACCAAGGGAGCAGAAATGTAATTTTAACTTTTATATTCTCAGTGTTCCACAACACTTTTGGAAGCTTATAAATAAATAATACGCGATCCAAAAGTGAATTTCTAAGGTGAAATGGATTGCCAAATTTAAGTTTAGGCTAAAATATAATAATAACATTGTGTTATGTTCTCTGTGCTCCAAAAGAAAATTGAAACCATTCTGGTCACATTACATATAAACTGCAAGTCATGATATAATATTGGTTTGGATTTATCCAGAATGAACAATAAAGAGACAGATTTATGTGACAAAGCTCACTGGCAAATTTGTGAAATTTGTGGCAATGAAAGGGAAATGGCAGCATACAACACATAACACTTTTATAGAGTTTTGTTTACTTTTATTACTTTTTTTGCTACATACATAAATGTTATCTATTGTATCATAAAAAGTAATAAAACTAAACTGAGTTAATGGAAACCTTCTTGTGTACATTCAGACGCTGTAAAAAATGCTTGTTTCCTCCAGTCTGCATTGTTTATGTTTGTATTTTTGTATTATTGGTCTGTTTTGGACCTTGTTGTATTATTATAAAACTATAATAAACATTTGAATTGAAAAAAAAATGCTTATTTCCTTTATTCTGCATTGTTCTTACTATCCTTGACTTCCGTCTTTTCCACTAACATCTGCGTCATCAATTATAAATAATATTACAGTAGTTGCATATTAGCAGACAGGGTACAGATGGTTCAGTGTCTGGACAGAGGACGCTTTGTATTGAGGAAGATATTTCCTGCTTATATCAGGCACTGTATACTAGCCTAAGGTAGCCAATTCATCTCCACTAATGTACTAGGGAAACTTTTACAGGGAACCTGTCAGAAGATTTAGGCTTCCTGAACCATGGGTACCATGACATCCCAACAGGCAACCTACTTACAGATGGCTATGTGTCACTCAAAAATGCTGTGGCAGCTTCTTGCTGGCTGTTACCTGCTTACCCTAGCTTGATGGATAGGTCTCTCACTTTATAAAGAGAGACCTGTCAGTGAAACCTACCTGGGCAGCCAAAAAACAAAGCGGAGTCACCCACTGTACACATCTATCCATTCCTGGCTCATTTTTAAACCTGTTTTTTTGTAAAACACCACAACGTTTTAGAGTAAAACAAGGCTGTTTGTAAAGAAAGAGCCTGCTGGGTTTCAGCTGGAATGGGATTGTTTATCAAACATTTGAATAAAATGTAAGTGAATAGAGAAAAGAACATAATACAAGTCAATATACAATAAAAGACAAGTAAATCGGTGGTGGCACACTCTCAAGTGTGCAATTACAGGGTCATAAAAGGGTCCTAAAAATGGCAAGTAGTCTATGTAATGAACCCAAAAATCTACTGTCCATCACTTCCACAAATGGAAGCTGAGATCTGAGGTGCCCTAGCACTGTCACACTCTAGAACTACTTTATTCCTTATTCTCCTCTAATATGTAGGAAACAGAGAATAGCGATTCTAAAGGATCCAGCTGTTCATGTTTCACTCTTTGACTTCATGATGCCACTATTTTGTTAACCATAGGAAATTTACTCTATATTCCAGACAGGCATATAAACTTGGGAGCAACAAGGCGGACATCAGTTATTTGTCTAGCTAACACAATAGTGGGTCTGTAGGGTTTAAAATGACCCATAAACACTGTATTGCCTCCACATCAAAGGAAATCATAGGTAATGTTGGGACCACTGCTGATTATGGCAACAGACATCACAGAGCGGACCTGACAGCGACAAAAAACAGCTGAAACTGGACATTTTTTGCTGCGGCTGTCAGGCACGATGCCCAGACTGCCAGCCCAACTTTCAACCTGTGTATTGCAAAGGTTCAATGCAACAGCCAAACACGAAACAAAAATTCATATGCTGTATGTTAAAATTCCATGTCGAGAGACTTAGCAGTGTAGATTTGAGTATTGTGTGGGTGGGATTTCTTTAGTCACTGCCATATTGCTATAGTATGCTATTGAATTCAGTTCCTCAATAGTTAGGAATCAAAGATTTCACATTCAGCAATGGCACATCTGCGAGAAAATATATGATCCTGATATTCCTAATTCATATTTTCATGTCAGATGTTCCTCCAGTAAATTAAAATCAATAATAAATACATCTTACCAGTAAAGTGAATGTTATACTAAGGGACATTATACATATATCTTTAATCACTTTCAAAGGGTTAAGGAAGAGAAGAAAATGTTTTATTGCAGTCAAGGACCAATGGCCTGCATCACATTCATGATTGATGAACAGTGCTTGTAGACAACCAGACATAAGTAATAAAATGGGCATAAAAGGAGTAAGCAAAAAAGAAAGTGAAGCTACTGTCATGGGCACTGTAGTCATTTACAGAGACAGCAGATTGAACCATCCTCATTATAAGGAACTATGTTTAATTCTGCTGCCAAGATCTTTACTAAAATGCCACTGGAATATTAAAGGGATTGTCAACCCATAAAATATAAAAAAAAATCATACTTACCACCTAGACCCATCACCTCAGTGCGGCTGCTTCCTGTGTCTCCCATTGGTCTCTCTATCCTGACCTCCAGATATGAGGTCTACAAAGGTAAAACTTCAAAGCAGACTGGGGTTTCAAGATGTTCTGTTGAACTTGTTTTGAAGAAGCACCAAGTAACAGGAAATTTTGAGGACCGTAGGCAAAGTTGCATGGCACAGTATATTTATTTTACTTCATAGAGATTCTCTTCATACAGCATCTCAACCAGGCTATATGTCAAAATAATATACTGGGTAGATTGTTTAAGAAACTACTAGGTTTATTTTTAAATACTGTAGACACGTTGGGCAGCTGAGATGACATCTAGGTGCAGAGTCAGCCCAACCAGTATCTGGCCCCATTTTCTCAATCACACTGCAAGGGCTCCAATTACCAATCATCTTGCTGCTGCCGGAGGCCTGCTGCTGGGTGGGCACATATCCCTGGTTCACAGAGCTAAGGGGGCCCTGGTTCAAGGCAAAAACCAGGCAACAGGTTACTGATAGGGCATTCAGAATAGAAATAATCAGAAGCAAGGGCTAGGAAGTTACAACTGAAAAATATATTTATGTTGCCAATATTTCTGGAATTTGCAAATGAGTCTCAGGTAATATCTGAATGTACAGGGTGGGCCATAAGTATGGATACACCCAGATGCCATTGTTTTTCTTGTGCAATTCTCCATGTGTTTGATGTGTCACATGACCCCCTACCCATTGAAAAAAGTAAAGTTGAATCCAAAATGGCGGCTTTGCAGATGGCCACCATGGGCGTCACCCGGCCTCAAATGTTTCCCCCGTTCCCATGTACTAATATGCCACAATCGGTAAGGTGATATCAGCAACCACTTCCATTTTATCTGGGTGTATCCATACTTATGGCCCACCCTGTAGTTGTATAGTGGGCCCCCATAATGAATTTTATTCATGAATCCTAGGCACCCGGTCCAACACTGCATACTGTTTACTTTCCTTCAAAATCAGAGGATGTCCATCAGTGGCATCAGTTTAGTACTGGCAGAAACCAGTGGTACCCAGTTATACCCATCTACTGTTTAAAGAAGTCTGGCCAGAAGTGGTCTTCATGGAAGAATTGTGGCTAAAAAGCCATACCGTTGAGGTGGAAACAAGGTCAAGTGACTCAACTATGCAAATGGTAGCAGGTGGTGTGGACTTATGAGTCAAAATTTGTAATATTTGGTTGTAACAGAAGGCAGTTTGTGCATTGAAAAGCTGGAGAAGGGTACAAGATTGATTGTCTGCAGGCAACAGTTCTATTTTTGAAAGTACTCTTACTTTGCAGCATTTTTATCACACCTGCGTAAAACATTTGCACAGTACTAATTGTGTACATATATACAAGTATCTCACAAAAGTGAGTACACCCCTCACATTTTTGTAATTATTTCATTATATATTTTCATGGGCAATACTGAAGATATGACACTTTGATACAATCTAAAGTAGTCAGTGTACAGTTTGTATAAGGGTATGTTCACATGGCGGAAAATGAAGAGGAATTCCTCTTCATTTTCCGCCGCTGGCATTTTCTAGCCGCGATGGGATGCTGATGCAGTGCATCGGCATTCCATTGCTGGCATCCCGCTGCTGATTAGGCCCAGATGAATGGGCCTAATCAGCAGGGACACTCGAGCCGCAGACAACGTGGCTGAATCAGCGTGTCCTGCTGCGATCTCTGCCTTCCACTAAAAACAATGGGAAGCGGATTCCAGAAAGAATCTGCCCCTTATTGGGGGCGAAATCCGCCCCCAATTCCGCAGCAAATTCCTCCATGTGAACACAGCCTAACAGTGTAAATTTGGTGTGCCATCAAAATCACTCAACACACAGCCATTAATGTCTAAACCCCTGGCAACAAAATTGAGTACACCCCTAAGTGAGAATGAACAAATTGTGCCCCAAGTGTCTTTATTTTGTGCGGCCACCATTATTTTCCTGCACTGCCTTTACCCTTTTGGGCATGAAGTTCACTAGAGCATCACAGGTTGCCTCTGGAATCCTCTTCCACTCCTCCATGACGAGCTGGTGGATGTTAGAGACCTTGCACTCCTGCACCTTCTGTTTGAGGATGCCCCACAGATGTTCAATAGGGTTTAGGTCTAGAGATATGCTTGGCCAGTCCTTTACCTTTACCCTCAGTTTCTTTAGCAAGGCAGTGGTCGTCTTGGAGGTGTGTTTGGGGTCATTATGTTTGCTTGTCTTCAGCAAACTGTTTGCTCGGGCTTTCTTGTGCATCATCTTTAGAAGAGGTTTAATTCTGGGATGACAGCCATGCAAACCAATTTGATGCAGTGTGCGGCGTATGGTCTCAGCACTGACAGGCTAACCCCCCACCCCTTTAACCTCTACAGCAATGCTGGCAGCACGCATACATCTATTTTGCAAAGACAACCTCACGATACGATGCTCAACACGGGCATTCATCTTCTTTGGTTGACCATGGCGAGGCCGGTTCAGAGTTAAACCACTGTAAGGTCTTGGCCACTGTGCTGCAGCTCAGTTTCAGGGTGTTGGCAATCTTCTCATAGCCTAGGTCATCTTCATGTAGAGCAACAATTCTTTTTTTTTCAGATCCTCAGAGTTCTTTGCCATGAGGTGCCATGTTGAACTTCCAGTGACCAGTATGAGTGTGAGAGCGATAACAACAAATTTAAGACATCTGCTCCCCATTCATACCTGAGACCTTGTAACACTAACGAGCCAGATGACACCGGGGAGGGAAAATAGCTAATTGGGCATAATTTGTCCAATTTCTCTTAGGGGTGTACTCACTTTTGTTGCCAGGGTTGTCTGTGTATTGAGTGATTTTCAGGGCAGAACACATTTACACTCTTATACAAGCTGTACGCTGACTATTTTACATTGTAACAAAGTGTCATTTCTTTAGTGTTGTCCCATGAAAATATATAATGAAATAATTACAAAAATTGTGAGGGTTGTACTCACTTTTGTGAGATACTATACATACAGTATATAAATAGATATAATATGCAAATAAATCCTCCTTGGTGGAAAAGGGGAACTTTGAGAGGCAACTTCCTATAGATCAATGCCTGGTATTCCTAAAACCTAGTAACTTAATATGGGAATGAAGCCAAACCAGAATAACCTCACATTAACATGCGTTTCTGCCGTGAAAGTCCATCTGTGTGTTGGCTGGATTTACTGGCCTGAACAGTATGACAGGAGAGGGACGGGCCCATCTGCAGCTATCTGTGTCAAAGTTATTGCTTCTCATTACAAATAAGGGTACTGACTGGCTGATGTGGACCAGAAGGGCTACTATGTCTCATTAAAGGGATGTTGCTTCAAAGAGGCCATTTTGCAGTGGACAGGAACTTATTAAACCATGCATGCCTTACTAAGAATTGTGGGAAATGAATATACAAATAAGTAATCCTTGGTAGAAAAGGGGAACTTGCTCTAGCACCAGCTTTTGGAAGGTAGCTCTCTATAGAGCAATGCATATCCCTTTCCCAGAATTTTTAGCAGGACATACATGGTCTAATGAGTCTGTGTCCACTGCAAAGCAGACTCTTTGAGGCAACGACTCCTTAATGAGGTATAGTAACCTTTCTGACCTACATATATATCTATCAATCAATCACAGCGGTGTAAAGGGATTTTATGGGGATCGAACTTAGAGTGTGTACACCATACAAACCGAGAAAGAAGATACAAAGTTATAGACATGTGAACTGCATCGTGTAAGGGATCGAATGTGGCAGCACAATAAGTAACATGGTAGCCATAACTGCCAGGGGAAATAGGAGTGCAGTGGCTTTGAGCCACCAGTCTAACAATGGCATCTTACTAGCATATGCTATGACTTTCTGATCAGTGGTGGTCCGAATCCCAGGACCTCCACCAAAGGGGCACAGCACTTGACCATTTGAATGGTGCCATTCTACAGTTCCATAGGATGGTACCCTTCCATCACAATGTTATGGCATACCTTAATGATATGCCATGACACTGAATAATGGAAAAACTTGTTTCATAGAAGGTTCTTTTCTCACAACTAGTTTACCGATATCTGTCACTGAAATTTATGATTACTGGAATTTCATTAACCAAATTACTGCTTTGACAAGTTTACTGTCATACACTGTAAAAGTGTCTAAATGTTCAATATTTTAACATAAAAGACCAGAAGATTTTTTCTTTGTGAGTGGAAAGGTTACTTTATCACAAGAATCAACAGTTTTCCGGAATGTAATTGCATTTTCCTCTCTATAGTCTATCTAAGAATTGACAACTCCGATTATGCAATTGTGGCTTATTTCCCATAGTCAGCTATAACCCATATGGCTTTAGTTTATTGTGTATCTGCCTAGTTCCGTTTGTATACCATATGACATACACAAATGCACAAATGAGGCACAGTTTAAGGAGTACCATTGTACTGGAACTTTTTGAAAGTCTGTGGAAAGTATAGTTCTGGAAATAGCATTAGTGCCTTTACTTAGCATACAGTGCCCTCGTTGCAAGCTACGTTTTAGGTTTACCTGCAGTCCCAAGAGAAATCTCATATAACATCTAGATATCAAAATGAACTCTGCCACATAACAAACTTAACCCGGCTACATCTATATACTTGCCCTACTATGGTGTTTTTTTCTGTTTTCTTTGCAGTTTCAAAGTAAAATTGCATGTATTTTGCAATGACTAGCTTAATGTTCTTAAACTAATATATAACTAGAACTCTCAGTATTCTATTGGAGTCCGCTGTAACAATTTCAACCCCGACTTCCCCTGAACTGGAGAGTCACAGCATGTCTCAGACTGTGGTTAAATGAGTTAACTGTCAAATATCAAGACATTCGTTGTTAACACAACCATGAAGGAATGCCTGGCCACTACATACTCTCACACAAAGCAAACCTAACACCAATACTGAAATTACAGAAAGCAGAAGGGTCAGGAATTTTACTTTTCTGAAGAATTACATTCAAATAATAGGTAGACATCTATAAATATCTAAATTGTACAAATGTGTAATAAAAAAAACAGATGTAACATAAAGAACTTGTGTCTAGATACTGGACTGTCACGCCAGCATAGTCCCATACATTAGCAACTATATGAAGTCTACCAGCAAACATTGTCCCACATAGTCAGAAGACCTTTGGCCCTCAGTTTACTGTGCAATATTCAGAAATGACTCTCAGTAGGAATGAAATACACTATATCCAGGTATCCCTACCTTCATATCCACTTGTCAGGTACAAATTCAGGGTAAACAGCCAAAGTATGTACAAAAAAGTCCCCATGACTTTAAAAACAAGTCCTCCTGCAGACGTAGATTAAGTGGGAAGGAAGCATAAAGACACAGACAGAGAGGAAAGAATTCTACACAGTCTTTAAGCTTCAGGCAAGAAGCAAGATACCGCAAGTTTTTTTTTTTCCTTGGAGAACTGAAACTCTGCCAGGAAAAAGGGGGAGTACAGCAATCCCTTATTGGACACAGCAGATTCCCTACACAAATGTACTATACGACTCTTCAGCCAGGGTTAGTTCCTAGGTTTTTCTTTGATGAAAGTCAGGCCAATGAGATGAATGAAACTCCTTCTACCTACTGCTATATAAACTTACCGTGTTATGAAATGTAAGCGGTTTGCCATGCCTGCAGAATTAGTTTTTATTAATGGTTGCATTGACAGGGGTGTATTTCCTCTAGAACTGTACACAGACATACTTTTGCTTAGGATGTTTAAATTGGAGGGATGCCAGACAAAAAGTGAATGTATTCTAGAGACTTGGGATCTGCTTTCATTTATCATTATGTTTATATACTCTATTATTATACCTTTATGATATATCGGCACATTGTCACTGCGTGCCATACTCATCATTATATTAGTATTATATTGCTTCAATGCAGAGAACCTAAAGGGCTCATTCCCAAGACCATAACAGGACTCTGTACAATCTTTGACAGAACTGAAGAAGTGTTTCGGAACCTACTCTACCTCTATATTACTCATATTGTGTACAGTGGTTTTATCCCATGGATTCGTAGGGAATCTGACAGAAATAAAATGTGTAATGTTGTGTCAGACAACATGTTACAGAGATATTCTATCCAAGTCATAATAAGCTGCTGTAAAGTGGCATTGTATAATGACACTAAAGAATATGCAAATAATACCTCCTTAGTGAAAAAGAGGAATGTGCTCTAGCTCTTCTTTTTGAAAGGTATCTCCCTATAGATCAATGCATGGTTTAAAAAAAAAAAAAACTAATTGCACAATCTGGGAGTAATAGCCAAGCCAGACAAAATCCTCCTAAAAGACAGAGACCCAGCAACAGAGGGGCTGTTTGAAGTTTATTACCTCTCATCAGTGTAGAGCAGGGCACTGGCAGGCTCTGAGATGTGGGTCAGAGGGGGAATGTCTCTCATTAGGGAGAGATGGTACAGGAACTTATTAGACCATGCATGCCCTACCAAGGAAGGTAGATCCCTACAGTTAAGCAATTATTTATTTCTTTAAACCATGTATTGATCGATAGGGATCTTCTTTCAAAAGTTGGTGCTAGAGGAAGTTCCTCTTTTCCACCAAGGAGGTCTTATTTGCATATTCCTTACCCAGAATTCTCACCAGTACATGCAAGGTCTAATAAGGCCCTGTACACTGCAAACTGCCTCTCCCTTATGAGACATAGATTGTAAGCCCTTGCGGGCAGGGCCCTCTATCCCACTGTACCAGTTGGTCTCTGTTAGCATTATCTGTTTTGTATATCTGGTGTACCGTATGTAAATCCGCAAATGTAAAGCACCATGGAATTAATGGTGCTATAATAAATAAACAAAAAAAATTAAAATAAAAAATTTAAATAGTATGTCTTCTGACCAAAGTAGTAGGGAGGCATGTATGTGAGGTATAAGTGCCCTCAGAAATATGATCAGTGTATCACCATATTTTCCACTGACCCATGCTCCTGTGAACTGAACGTACTGCAGTATACTCATTTATCATGCTTTGAGCTTTATAAGTACCTACAATACTGTCCTGTATTCACGTGATGCTGTGAGTATGGGTCAGTATATCCATACTAGTTATGAAACTCACAGGATCATAAATCGGTAGAGAGTATCAGTTCAGAAGAACCATGATCGGCCTGGGAAATATAGAAAGGAGGACCAAATTCCAAGCCAGAAGGCTAGGTCAAGTGGGAAGGAACCGCGCTGGAAAATATGGGAAATATGGCCAAGGCACAGACTGTATTTCTTGGCCCAAAACGGAGTCCTCAGTAAAACAACCATAGAAAATGGTAGAGGGTGGTTTAACACACATAGCCTTTATAGCCCACAGCAACCAATAGCATCACAGCTTTCATTATTCTAAATAAGAATATGAAATAAAAGCTTCCATGTTTTGGTGACTTCATCAAGTTGGCTGATAAAGAGGTTTTCTATCAAGACTAAAATTGATGGAAGTGGACTTAAAATGGATTTACAAAATAAAAGAACCTATACACTCCAATGCGCCATCACTCCTGTTCCAACAGTGGGGAGATATCGGTGCTGAAACAAACATTTCATAGACTATGTAGAAAGTACAGAAAGTAATGAAAAGTGAAGAAAAAAACATATATGTTTAATTAAAGATATATTACAAAGTTTAAAATATTATCCTGTACTATCTATTTATTTATTAAAAGTTGTTTATACCTGGAGGTACACATTAAACCATACCACATTTTTGGAAAGTGACACTCTTTTCCAATAAGCCCCAGTCCCTTGTCAAGTGTCAGATGAGGTGTAAAGCATGTATACCAGTTTTTTGGCGCATTTTCAGTAGTAAATCTGTCCAACTGTCTGTTATCATTCCAATAGTATATACTTTGAGAGAGCAGGCCATTTACTATACTTGGAAATTAGACATTGAACAGTCTTAAATACTCTGAATTCATAACAATTTCAAGACAGTAAAGTGTAATATTGGTAAGAGGTCAGAAAGATAAGGAAAAGAGTTCAGGAAAAGTAATAGTCAAGAGATGTAAGAAGAGCATAGCAAACAGAGGTCCAGGGACATGATGTGGCACAGGAAGCAGGATGTGCGCTTGTGAAACAAGTCTGTAATTACCTAGACTGAGAACAGCTCTCATCGTGGTAACAGATACTAATGACAAGGCTACAGCTCCAGTTATCACATAAACACATCTTACGGACAAGTACAATTGTTGTGTCTGTTTCGGTACAAAAGTCGTGCTGCCATAGTTTACATAGTGCAGTCCGTTTGCACAAATACAGTTTTAGTAGAGCCAAATTTATAATGTTGGAAAAATGGCAAAAATCTTTGCATGTGACTACAGGAAGTGCAGCCATACTGATTGTCACTTTTCTAATTAACTCTTTAATAACTGTTAATAATCATGAAAAAAATTACTTGTGAGAATTTTTTTTTGCTTGTGTTGCTTTTGATGTAACAGAGACTACAGAGAAAGTAGCTGTTGTCCTACTTTTCCTTCACTCTGCTGGTGATCAGCTGATCCCAGGACCTTTCTGTGTAAAAGGGGAAACACAACTTTCCACCCATGCACCCCATACCTAAAAAGACTTGATTTTTCGATTTTCCCCTACTTTTTCTATTTCTCTATCAGTCCCATGACACCTCAGCACAGCGCCAAATGGGTAGCTAGGGCCAGTACCATATCTGGCTGCTGGGAGGCCAGTGTAGTTATCCCCTCTTTAGCTTATTTAGAGAATATGAAGACCATAGGAATACAGGGAGGCTGAAATGTCTTCTCCTGTATAAGTGTGCATAGGAGTCTGACTAATCATCGACATACAGAGGAAATCGCAGATCCACAGCAGAATAAAGAGAACAGGGGGAAAACATCTCTCTAAGAGAAATACACAAAACATTGGAAATGGTATGGTAAAGATGCAGCACCTGGAGGCTGTCATGGGACATGAATGGATTGGACCATCTCCATTGCTTATACACTAAAAGGTATTAAAAAAGATAAATGGTGTACATAGGTTTCATATCATCAGTTTCTACTGGGGAGGGGGAAAAGATGTGAGCCCCAGCACAATGAGGATGACTGCCCATGTAACACCCACTTTGTGACCCTGGCAGGAGCAATGTATTTCACAACACCATGGAGAACATACCAAATAGTTGTCCATAATTGTCCCTGTTAACAATAAAACTAATTTCATAGGAAGCCAATAAATCTATGTTACTATATTACTATGTACTGTGCTGCATAATACAAAATGTTAATAGACTTTATTGCCATACTTTCCTGATGGAGAAATTATTCGATTTTACTGGAATAAAAGTGCACCTTCAGCTAAATCACTCCAGTACTGTAAAGTGTCACTGTGCACCCTCATAACTTGAATGTTGGGATTTGTGAAGAATCCTCAGTATTCAAGTAAGGAAGCTGGAACTGGCGAATGATCTGGTTCTATGTACATACCGCTGGCAGACGAACAGTGGCTTAATTTGTGGCCAATGTTATCATAAGCAAATTGAGAAAAATAATTTGCTATTCATTCATAGAAAGCAGAGAGTTTCTATTAGTGCACACAGAATAGCATTGGTATGCTGAAGACATGTATGTATTGAAGAAGCATATCTATGAAAACAAAATTCTATGCAGTTGAGCAAAGAAAGTTTCAATACCCTGCATAGTCTGTAGCTGATATGTGACAGTGAAAGCAGCCTTAAAGAAACACTGAAAAAAGAGGCAGCGCATTATACATAAGACAGGGTCAGTATGGTGGGAGCATGACATGGGAATTCACAGAATGAAGTCTCACACCTCCTCCAGAGTCCCTACAGTCGGTATAACACAGTCTATCTGTTCATTTTCTCAGGGGTAGGCACAATGTGCACAGGGCTACATAGGTAGTACGGTTAAAAAAAGGATTATGTCCAACAAGTTCAACCAAGGGAAGGGAAAGGACATGGCTGAAGGAAAGAGTGAAGAAAACGGGAGTGCATTACATTTACATCAGTCAATGCTATTTTGCTATAATAAGTAATCTAAATCTTTCTTGAAGCTGATTGATGACTGCTGTGACCAGATCCTGGGGGTAGGCTATTCCACAGATTCACAGTACTTTCAGTGAACAGGCCTTGCCAACTATAAAGATAAAAACTTCTTTCCCTCAGATGGATGGATTGCCCGATTGTCTTTTCATCATATTTTTGTACAGGCCATTTATTTATTTTTACAGGTTAAGTATCTCCAGCCTTAAAAGGATTTTATAAGACTACAGTGGTGCTTGAAGATTTGTGAACCTATAAGGGAATTGCCAGTTGAGCAATTCCTCAGTGCTGCTGCAGAATCCTGTGGGCAGGGGCACAAGACAGTGAGCACTAAAGCGAAACCCCACCACTGGCCCTGCCTCTTACCTGACTGTCCTAGGTGACAGCCGACAACTTGCAGCCGGTCCCTACTCTGAATAAGTGACAACACAGAACGCAAACAGGGCAAACAACAACAAAAGGGAGGCCAGCAAGCCAAGGGGTCAGTAACAGTCGAGCAATACAGTACAGAATCACAATCCAAGAGAATAGTCAAAGTCAAAGCCAGAGGTCAGGAATAGGAATACAGGTAATAGCAGAAAAGGAGCTAGCAGGGACAAAGTTCACAAGACAGAATCAATAGCCGGCGATCATGCCCCAGACTTGATTGGTATACAGGCTGTCAATCACACAGGCAAGGCCAAGATTAACTATCGAGGAGCTGAAAGAAACAAGGTGCAGGAGACGGTGTGGCTAAAATTCTATTACATAGTCTAGGACAGTGTTCAGACTGAGCAACAAGAATCTTAAGCAAGGAATCAAACTGAGCACGCCTCCTGCGCCGCAGCTTGTGGGCGAGGGTGGTGCAGAGACCTGAACAGGCAGAGACGTTACAGAACCCTTCAAAATTTTCAATTTTTCTAAATAAATTTGGCCTAAAACTACATCAGATTTTCACATAAGTTCTAAACGTAAATAAAGAGAACCAAATCAAACAAATAAGTCAAAATCATTAGATTTTGTCATTTATCATCTGTGTTGCTTTCAACAAACAAATCAGCTTCAACTGTTATACTGGTAGGTTTCCTCCCATGAACTGCTCGCTATAGGTCCTTACACAACATTTCTATTGGATTAAGGCTTTAAGACTTTGACTTAGTCATTTCAAAACTTTAACTTTGTTCTTCTTTAACCATTCTTTGGTAGAACGACTTGTGTCCTTAGGGTCATCGTCTTGCTGCATGTCCTTGTTCTCTTGAGATTTAGCTCATGGACTGATGATCTTACATTTTTTTCCTAGCATTTGCTGATATAATTCAGAATTCATTGTTCCATCAATGATGGCAAGTCTTCCTGGCCCAGATGTGTCAGAACAGGTCATGATACTACCACCACTGTATTTCACAGATTTTATGAGTATTTTATGGTGGAATGTGGCATATTCCTTTTACCAAACATAACTTTTCTCATTTGAACCAAAAAGCCATATATTGGCCTCATACATTGATAAAACACTGTTCCAATAGCCTTCTGGCTTGTCCAGGTGATCTTCACCATACTCTGGATGGGCAGCAATATTTTTTGGGGAGCATCAGCTTTCTCCTTGCAGTTCTGCCATAAATACGATTGCTATTCAGTGTCACAGATACTGTATGTGATATCAGATCATTTTCTTATATATACAAAAAACTAAGTCTCATATTTTTGACTCATTTGTTTGGTTCTCTTTATCTATGTTTTGGACTTGTGTGAAAATCTTAAGTAGTTTTAGGGAAAATGTATGTAGAAATTATGAAGGATTCACAAACTTTCAACCACTGTATAAAATTGATGACATATCCTGAAGATCAGTTGCTTGAAAATCTTGAGGCGCTTGGGTGAGTTCCATTGTCCAGTGACATGTATGGTCATGCTCAGTTCCATTCAAATGAATGGGGCTGAGCTGCATTACCAAGCACTTTACACCATACATTGTAACCTGGCTGTGCTTGGTAAATACATCCTTTCTATAAAATAGTGCTCAGAATGGAAGTGCATATGCCAGATGAGAGTGTATCAATGCTTCGTAAAGAGGTAATATTATATCTATAAAAGTAAGCTAAATAAACTATACACACACACACGTGGACAAAATTGTTGGTACCCCTCGTTTAATGAAAGAAAAACCCACAATGGTCACAGAAATAACTTGAATCTGACAAAAGTAATAATATATAAAAATTCTATGAAAATGAACAAATGAAAGTCAGACATTGCTTTTCAACCATGCTTCAACAGAATTTTTAAAAAAGAAAACTCATGAAACAGGCCTGGACAGAAATGATGGTACCCTTAACTTAATATTTTGTGGCACAACCTTTTGAGGCAATCACTGCAATCAAACAATTCCTGTAACTGTCAATGAGACTTCTGCACCTCTCAGCAGGTATTTTGGCCACTCCTCATGAGCAAACTGCTCCAGTTGTCTCGGGTTTGAAGGGTGCCTTTTCCAGACGGCATGTTTCAGCTCCTTCCAAAGATGCTCAATAGGATTTAGGTCAGGGCTCATAGAAGGCCACTTCAGAATAGTCCAATGTTTTCCTCTTAGCCATTCTTGGGTGTTTTTAGCTGCGACTGAGACCAAGCACATTTCTCTCTAGAATCCCTTGATAGTCTTTAGATTTTATTATTTTATTGTACCCTGCACAAATTCAAGACACCCTGTGCCAGATGCAGCAAAGCAGCCCCAGAACATAACAGAGCCTCCTCCATGTTTCACAGTAGGGACAGTGTTCTTTTCAAGATATGCTTCATTTTTCCATCTGTGAACATAGAGCTGATGTGCCTTGCCAAAAATTTCGATTTTTGTCTCATCTGTCCATAGGACATTCTCCCAGAAGCTTTGTGGCTTGTCAACATGTAGTTTGGCAAATTACTTTTGTCAGATTCAAGTTATTTCTGTGACCAGTGGGTTTTTCTTTCATTAAAAAAGTGGTACCAACAATTTTGTCCACGTGTGTATATTATATAATGGTTGGGGCAATCCCCTTCCTCTATATTTTTTTATGGTAAGGTGAAAAAATAAGGATAATATATTGCTAAAATTTTAGGGAAAAACATATTCTTACAAATACCACCCCAAGTGAAGCTCCAACAGACCCTGCCCCCATGACAAATCACACAGCTGTCAAAGCTGAAAGGTGCCTAGAAAAACATTCAAATGTTGGAAACTAAGAAACAGGTATGACTGACATGTTCCCAGAAATTTTAGTTTAGAATGAAGTTTAACAATTTCTAGAATTTGCTTTCTGTATATTTGAGCATATAGTTGTAATTTCACCTCCTGTAACAAACATTGCATAAAATAACTTTTACCGTTTGCAAACTTTATTTTGGTAAGGGTTCACACACAGCTCCATGCCATTTCATAAAATATTTACAACATATTACTCAAACCGCAATGTACTGGAGGTGATTACAAAAATCTGAGTTTAGGACAAGAAAGTTTAACCCAAGATCATGTACAAAAATATATATCTTTTTTACAACACAAGTAAAGGCCACAGGAATTAAATAGATTTTCATCCACACACTCCGGTTATGGTTTACAAGAGCTTCAGTGTATCCACAAAATCATGCATACAATATATAAAATTATAGAGGTGATTTACAATCCTTCTAGGGTTCTAAAATGTCCACAAGGGCCAGTATGGAGAAACACAAGCTTATCGAATAGACAGATTCATTTCTAAAATCCTATAAACAGTGTCAGAAGAAATTGTGTAATTTTTTTTTTTAAAAGGCTTATATACAAATATTTGTATAAATGTAAAAGGCCCAAAATAAGCACAGGAAATAATCATAAAAAAGATTGTTTACTGCAGCAAAGTGCTCATTCTGACAATCCAAGTTTAAATTTAGTGGTTTCTCTTAAAGATCTGTACTCTATAAAGAGAGTCTTAAAGTGACTATACATCTTTTTTAACATATAGTTTTTAGGTCCATAATTCTGTGCGGATTCAATTCTTAATATTTCTTTATAGTAGTCGAAGCAATGTTTTCTGAGAGATCCCTTGCATATTTAATATATTTAAAATATAACATGCTGGTTTCCTGCAGATGCCACTAGAAAGAACTGAGCTGCTAAGCACTCTCAACTGGTGGCCACAATACAGATGGAATGTTCTCTTTTAGGGCCATTTCCCTTGACTGTCATTGGGCCAAGAAATGCCCTCAGTGTGTCAGCTGCATTACCTGGCCCAATGATGGCTATTATGAATACACCTCACCCCATCATAAAAAAAGTATGATAGTGTGAGTCCCATACACATGGAACATACTCTCCTTCTACTCTTCATAACCCTGCGATTGGCTGCAAGACAACTGGCAGTAGCAGAATATTTTCATTAAGCCTGTTTGCAGTAGGGAGCAAAGATTGCTAAAACCCACCCCCCTTGGCTAAGCCCTGCTGCGTTAACCATCCACAAGACGAAAATGGAACAGGCCAGCAAGGAATGAACCTGAATTAACCCTATGTTCTCTGCAGGATTTCAACAAGATCAAGATTTCTACAAGTTAATTTTAGGAAGATGCAGTACAACCTGTAGACTAAGAACAGTGGGAACAAGTTTATGTCTTGTACCGGTACCTTCATTTCTAGGTTTAGGGTTCCTTTATCTGCAGAGGATTTGGGTCATCTGGAACATATATTAAGCAATTGATCTGCACAAAATTGTATTTAAGGATTGTCATTCACTGTAATCCTCATATATGTAGAAAACTGTAAAGTACACAGTAATGTAGTCCATATGGTCCATCATTGTGTGCTGACTGTATGTAGCACCATATTTATCCCGATCAGCATTGAAACAAAGTTTCTAGAGAGACAATGGTTCCACATATATGGAATCCGATGGAGCACGTTGTTTTTTTTTGTAATGCTGATGTTGCAAAAAAAAAAAAAAACACTGTATACCTCCATATGGAAATACAGTGGTATAAATGGTTCCCAGAGGAATGCCACTCTATTCAGAATATGTGTCACTTTTTTAAATGTAAGAACATAGAAAAAGAAAAAAGGAAAATTTGCTCTAGTGCCACCTTTTGGAAGGTAGCTCTCTATGGCTTAATGCCTGGTTTTCAAGAAATCTAGCGCTGCAGAATATGTTGGTGCTATATAAATAAAATTATTATTATTTATTATTAAATCTAGTAACATGATCTGGGATTAAAGCCAAACCAGAATATCTCCTCCAAAAGGGAGAGAAACCCACCAGCACCTTGCTTCATATTGATGAGGGGAAATAACCCTCACTCAGCTGTCTGTTGGTGTCTCTCTCTTCCTTTTGGAGGCGATATTCCAATTTGCTTCTAATCACAGATCATGTCACAAGATTTCTTAAAAACCAGGCATTAAGCCATAGAGCGCAACCTTCCTTTTTCTGTCAAGGAAAACTTATTTGAACAGTTCTTTTCCAGAATTCTTACCAAACCTTCTCCGATTCTGCACACTGAAAGGTGGCCTGCTAAGGTAGGCTCTTACAGGACCTTAAATATAAGACATAATCAGGACCCATTATTCTGGCTTATGCTTCTAACCTTGTGAATGTGTCAAAACAAATACATTTCACTTGATACACAACCACATGGCAAGTGCATGCAGTCAAACCTGGGAAAAAGTAGTATTAACCAGTTATATAAAACCTCCTAGGCTTTGGGAAATGTACAATAATGTTGTGTGAATTAGGAATGGATGTAAAAGAGGGAAATGTTGTAAAGCGATCTACTTTTTGCAAGTTCCCTGAATTTTATGTATTACAAAGTTCCAGGCTCTTCAGTTATATTGGATCCACAGGACAAAAAAGAGAAATCAGCTTCTTCAACATGAACAGGTCTCACATTCCCATTTTTGGGTTAGCCCTCATAACAACAGACATGTGGCAGACTTTGCTTTTCGGTCTTGAGCATTTTGTTCAGTGTCTGTGGCTGCCTCAATTGGGGTGTCAGTGACTTTGGGATTTTCCTTTTCGCTAGTCTGGCTTTTATTGTTGCTTTCCTTACTCCTGGATTTTTCATCACCATTTTCATTTGAAGCAGAAGCAACGTTTCCATTTCCTTGCAATGACCTCTGACTTGTTGTTGACCTTCTTTTAAACAGTGATAACTGGAAATGAACAATGATATGAGAAGGTGTTAATTTCTTTAGCATGTTAGGTGTTTGTCACAGTTACTCTAGGGTCACACATCTGTGCTTCGGTTTCTATTCTGTTTGGGGACCTGAAAAATGGAAGCCCAATACGCTTAAAAAGCGGTTACCCGCGGATCCCATAGACTAATGGTGTCCACCATTTTTCCGTCTGGGAAATTCACATTTTTAAAGTGGAATGGGGAACGGAATTCCCGAGTGCTCACCGAGCGCAGATGTGAACCTAGCCTTATATGTGCAGTAGTGCATAACCAAAAAGGTTATCAAATGCTAAAAGTGACAACAAAGGACAACAAGTCAGTGACATATGTTTCATAGGCTATATGATCAAGCACTTACAGTATACGTTTGGCATATGCACCACTGAAAGTATCCATATCCATTAGGGCAGTGGTTCTCAACCTGCAGTTAGCATACCCCAACTGGTACACTCAGCAGAACACAGGGGTACGCACCGCAGCTGAGAACCATTGTTCCCCTGTCCAGAATGAACGTCTGCATATGGCCAATGGAGGCGCTCATTGCGGCTACAGGTGCGTTAGGGAGTGAGTGGTGAGCTGCATTCATGAACTCAGTTCCTTCGAGGAGAGAGGAAGTGGGGAGCAGTGTTGAGTGCTGACATCACAGCATATCCCAGAGCAGAGAGAAAGCATGGACCAGAGTGATGAGCAATGAATGCAGTTCGCTACTTGATCCTTAGAAATCCACTTGGTGTGGTGGTCATTTTACTACATGTGGGGGAACTGAGGTGGATCATTATACTACATGTAGGAGCACTGAGGGGGCGTTCTACTACCTATGGGGGCACTGAAGCGGCCATTATACTACCTGTGGGGGCACCTCTGAAGGGGCCATTATACTGCATGCGGGTGCCATTATATGAGTAGGCATTATAGAGGAACTTATACTACATGTGGGCACAGTGAGAGAGGCCATTATACTACATGTGGGGACACTGAGGGGTCCATTATACAATTGCTCACAGAGGCTCCAAATTAAGATTTTTTTGTTAACAATTATAACTGATCACTACTTTGGGGGTATTCAGTTGGGATTTTTTCTCACAAGGGGGTATTTCGCTGGAAAGGATTGAGAAACACTGCAAAAGGGCATTCCCTGAATAGGTTATCATCCACCTGGTTGTATACAGTGGGATAGCCTTTTGTTTTAACTACAAAAAAGCATCCCACAAAAAAGGTGCACAGTGTGATATGTTTTTTTAACATGGGATACTATGGTCAATGTACACCTCCAACAGAAGCTAGCTTAATGTGAAGAGAAAAAAATTGTTGGCTTACATATACACCAAATAAGGCACTGATCACATTCAGAACAACACTGTAACAACTTGCTTTACAATAGTCACAGATGAAACTCATTGACATGCGGTCTGTCAAAGTTTTGTTTAGTTTCTGGTATTTTAATGGCAAGTATAGCACTGAAGACTATGCTATTTTTGCTGTCAAAATGACTGGAAAGCATGACGGAAACTACTAAACACAAGAGAGCCTGACTGTGTTGGAAGACGTTTGGACTGCAGTCATATCGGATGACCTACTTTTTCTCCTCACAGGACAAAGGAACTTGAGCAAGTAAACCAGCAGGGAGAGGAGCAGATGCCACGGCAGTTTGGAGTCTGAACATTAGTATCCAAATGCATATTCTTTTAGCAAGCTTCAATATATAATGGTATAACCATTCATAGGAGTTCCCTTCTCCCTGCCAAACACTTTTATGCTATGTTTAGAGTGATTGATGGGGGGAAATTGTTGGGACCCACTTAATCTTAAAATGGTGGCTGTGATCCTTATTTCCACTGGCACTTTTTTAATGTAAAGTCTATGCTTACCCTTCTTGTCTTCTCAAGGAAAGTTGTTTTGCTGGATTCATTTTCAGAAGAGTTGACCTCATTAACTGTTTTTGGTTTTTCTAGCTCTGAAAACAAAACAACACCAAATATTTTGATAGTTTCATTGCTTTTGAGTAACTTCATGACACCCATATTATCTTCACGGATTTATAACAACTTGTCCATATAAAAAGGACTATTTTATGCAATGTTCAGTTTCCACTGAGGTCTGCTTCCACAATGTAGAAAGCTACAGAATCCCTTCTGAGGAATACCCCCCCCATCACTTTACTGCATGATTTGCTCATGGTAAGTAGGAATAATAGTTCACGAGCCTGTCACATATGTCCTTATGGTGTAGTGCTGATGACTACATGCTGGTATACCAATACAACACCACTTACCATTTTCCACTTTGCTGATGGCTTTGCCCTCTTCTTGGTTCATTTGTGTGGCCTAGGGAATAAAATGTATATAATTGTGCATATATATTTCTATAAAAAAAACGTAAGCACTTGTTTCATTTGGCTGGAAGTAAAATCCTATCTCTGAGTATTAAACCAGTGGAACTTCTGCAGTCTCAACACAGGGATCTCATACATAGCCCCTTGTGTAAGCTCCCATTGATCTGAATAGTAGAAGCACACAACTACATACATTACATATACTGGACCCAGGGAGGAAGAAGATTTTGTATTAGGGAAGAGTAAGGGAAGGGGAAGTAAAGCACTGGTCCAGGTATATGTGTGTGTACTGTTGACTTACAGCTTCTGGACAGACAAATGATGGTCTCTATACACTTGTAATCTTACCTCTTCTGTGGTCTTCACATGTTCCTTAGGTTTGCTCTCATATGCTTTGGGTTCATTCTTGTCTGTTGCTAAATCATTTTTATTTTCTTCTTCCTCTTCTTCCTTCTCCTCCTCCTCGCCTTCTCCATCTTCCTCCTCATCCTCCATGTCATCTTGTTCTGCCTCATCTTCCACTTCATCTTCCTCAGACTCATGATCACTATTTATCTCCTGATATACATAAATAAAATTAAAAGAAAATAATTTTTTCAGATTCAGGATTTGCTGCTATTAACCACTAGGATGCGTACCTGGCTTGTAAATCAAGTCTTTGTGTGCAAATTTCACTGTATTACACAGAATATGTAATATCACTTATAATGCTACTGAATGAGACAATTGAGGATAACAAATGGCTACAACTGTAAGCAAAGGCCTATGCTAAACAAGCACTCATTCACAGGGAACCTGACATGTACATGAAGTATGAGCAGTGTGGTATAGATCTGGAGAAGCAGAGCAGATTGGAAAAGATTCATTATAATTTATATTACAGTTATTTATATCCCTCCTCTTTGTATGCTTAAGAGTCTACTGGATAGTCCTACTAAAAGAGGACCTTTCATGGCCTCCAACCACGTCAGTATTACAGTTGTGCAAAAAGTTTACATACTCCGGCAGGTATTTTGTTTTTTTGGCCTTTTTTCAGAGAATATGAATGATAACAAAAAAACTTTTTCTCCACTCATGGTTAGTGGTTGGTTGAAACCATTTATTGTCAAACTTCTGTGTTTTCTCTTTTTAAATCATAATGACAACCAAAAACATCAAAATGACCCTGTTCAAACGTTCACATACCCTGGTGATTTTGGCCTGATAACATGCCCAGAAACCAGGTAGACCAACCAAAATTTTGGCCACAACTGCCTGGAAAATTTTTCGAGATGCAAAAAAAAAAAACCCCACACATAACATCAGCTGAAATACAGGACTCTCTGAAAACTATCGGTGTGGCTGTTTCAAGATGCAGAATAAGGAGGCACTTGAAGAAAAATGGGCTGCATGGTCGAGTTGCCAGAAGAAAGCCATTACTGCGCAAATGCCACAAAGAATCTCGCCTTCATTACGCCAAACAGCACAGAGACAAGCCTCAAAACTTCTGGAACAAGGTAATTTGGAGTGATGAGACAAAATTCGAACTTTTTGGCCAGAACCATAAACGTTACATTTGGAGAGGTGTCAACAAGGCCTATGATGAAAGGAACACCATTCCTACTGTAAAGCACGGAGGTGGATCACTGATGATGTGGGGATGTGTGAGCTTCAAAGGCACAGGAAACTTGGTCAAAGTTGAAGGAAAGATGAATGCAGCACGTTATCAGCAAATACTGGAGGCAAATTTGCACTCATCAGCCAGGAAGCTGCACATGGGATGTACTTGGACGTTCCAACATGACAACGATCCAAAACACAAGGCCAAGTCGACCTGTCATTGGCTACAGCAGAAGAAAGTGAAGGTTCTGGAGTGGCCATCTCAGTCTCCTGACCTCAATATCATTGAGCCACTCTGAGGAGATCTCAAGTGTGCAGTACATGCAAGACAGCCCAGGAATTTACAGGAAATGGAGACTTTTTGCCAAGAAGAATGGGCAGTTTTACTATCTGAGAAAATAAAGAGCCTCATCCATAACTACCACAAAAGACTTCAAGCTGTCATTAATGTTAGAGGGGGCAATACACGGTATTAAGAACTGGGGTATGTGAACTTTTGAACAGGGTCATTTTGATGTTTTTGGTTGTCATTATAATTTAAAAAGAGAAAACACAGAAGTTTGACAATAAATGTCTTCAACCAACCACTAACCATGAGTGGAGAAAAAGTTTTTGTGTTATCATTCATATTCTCTGAAAAAAGGCCAAAAAAACTAAAAATCTGCCGGGGTATGTAAACTTTTTAGCACAACTGTATATACCGCTACAAAGCTGACAGTGCCAGAGATATTACGGCACCGATATCCCTTGACTGTCAGAATGTCGGTATTCTCCCCGATGCTGGAGATATTGGTGTAGTTAGTTTTGGCACCAATATACCTCCAGAAAGGCGAGCCTTCCAGTTCAGCGTCATCGCTGGGCAGTGAGTAATGCCCCCCCCCTCCCGGCAGTACTCTTCCATAGCCTTGTACTGACAGGGGGGACACTCCTCACAGCCCAGCAATGGCATTGAGCTGTAAGGGCTGCACATTCTGACAGTCAAGGGATATCAGTGCCGTAACTAACGGTATCAATATCTCTGGCACCAGGGTGCATACTGGCAAAGCGGACTGCGCTGAATTTAGTACACGGTCAACTTTCTAGCGGTATATAATGCTGCCGATGTCAGAGGACATGAAAGGTCCTCTTTAAAGGGTTATTACCTATTCAGCATTTTATGAATAGTCAGGCTTCCAAACACTCTACATGACAACATGACAGGTTCCCTTTACGGCATAGGGTTTAATGTAGTGGAAACAACTTTGGTGAGTAACTTGAAAGTGAGCGCAAACAACATTCTTTAGTGTTAATGTATGCCCTGGACATATTATGGTCGATATAAGATTAAAGATGGCCATACACCTTTAAATAGCTGTCAGCCAAATGCTAATTTGGGCAACAGGTATTCCTTCAGTCTCCACCCTAATGACAGGCATGCTCAGTTTTGCTGAGCATGCATGTATCTCAGTGGGCATAGGGGATAAGTTGTTGCCAGACACCTGTAGTGGTGGCTTACCTCTTTTGAGAATTAAGGTTCGGGCACTGAAATTTAACTTGCCTGATCATTCCATCCTCCCACAATTCTGCTGAACAGCCAATGTTATTCTAACGTGTATGTCCACCTTTTATGATCTCTAAATAACAAACTGGATTTCAACTTACAGTTACTTACAAACAGACAGATAGGTGGGCCTACACTAATGGTTCTTCTATAGGATGGGCCTTACCAGTCAGGGTTTAATTTTTTTTTCCAGTCATCAGTATAAGTGGGCACCACTTAATACATATTATATGAATGTAGACATCCAAAATAGACAGGAGATGAAGAAGACAAAAACAGATGAAGGTGAAAAGACACAAATGTCTAAATGCAATATAACAAACTAGCTATAAAATTATCAGCATAGCCTAGGGGGATTCTCATCGTGCATTAGTGCTGATGGAGAGCGGGTGGATACTATAGCTCTTCAAAAATACAATTCTAGACAAGAACACTATACCTCTGATGATAGAATAGTAATAACTTCTACTCTAGAAACGCGTCAGGTGTGATTAGGTGTAATTGTGGGCATATTGTTACCCGCTTAGCTCTACTATTGGTGTCTTGTACACCTATTATTCTCAGGGATCTATGGTTTTATTTATATCATGGTGTGCCCCAGTATTCACACTGGGTGGACACCTGTAAATCTATAGATATAGGTGGTAGACCTACCTGAGTTTTCCTCTTGTTAATAGTGACACCTGAGGGCGGTTCTTTTGTAATATGGTAAATAGTATTAATTAGAGGATATTCCCATTGCTATTCCGTCCTTTTATTGGCGATTTTAGGTGTCTTATTTATTTGAGGGATTGCTATATAAGGGAGTCTTTTTTGAAAGAAAGATCTAGCGTAAATGATGCATTAATACAGATCTCTTGTTCTTACTCCTATAACTCCATTTTTGGGAGCTATGCTCTTTTTACAATTTTGGCAAAATAAATCTTTTAACCAATTGATTTAATAAAGTTTTGGATTTTTATATATACCTACTTAGGGATACTGACACATCCTATATTTTTCTTTTGCTAATTCTCTTTGGGTATCCACAAGTTATCTATATTATATATTATATATACTGCAGCTCCTTATAAGATCTGAATTGTATGAAGCTGTAATATGACACACAAAAGGTATGTATGAAACCATACTGTACTGTGGTTCTGTATGCCACTGATTTTATACAGTGTTTTTTTTTCTGATAAATCTTGCTAATTTCCATCTATGCTATGTTACAAATGGTACAGTAGATTATGGTGCTGTATGGCAGCATTATGCTTTGGCATACAGGAGGTGCCTTTTCCGCTGTTCCATGGAGCCACATATAGAAGTTCTGGCAATTTAGCCTATTTGGAAGACAACTGGGCACCTTTACAAACCCATGGGAACAAAAAGAGTTTATAAAATCCACGGCCCTGTTTTTATCACAGTTTTGCTCATGTCTGAATAAGGGCATATCGAATTAGAGCCCTATGTTTGGAAAGCTCTTGCCAAAGGTGGCAATCCTCTCTATATGGCTCCATTCACCCAACAGATGTCATAAGAGTTAGCTTTGGGATGGTTTTTGATGGATGGAGTTTGATTGGTATACCTTTTATCTGCATAGAACAGTGCAGTAAGTTACATTTTATGCAGACGCATCTCACAAAAAAACCCCAAAAAAAACATACCAGTGTTTTTTTTTTTTTAAATTAGAATCTAGGAGCAACATATGCCAATATATGCCTACACAGTGGCATGTTTGACCCTTCCATCAGAATTCCTAACGTATACCTAACAGGTATATGTCCAACAGCTTGAGAACAAATATTTGTACAGAATGATAATCGGCCCCATCCTTGGTTTGTGTAATACCATGGAGCAGCAGTCTGAATCTCGCATCTGATATGATACTATGAATTCAGTTCAGATAAGCCTTGGATGGGACAGAAAATGGGGTTATTGCATGGACTATCTTTCTCAGACCAGACAATACCATGTGAATTGGTCCAAATACTGATTATGAAAATGTCATTTGTATACTAAAGGTAGTGTAAAATAAAGTATATAAGGAAAATGTTTATCTTGAGGGGTAAGTTCATTATGTAGCCTCTCAATGTTACAAACCATCTGCCGATCCTAAAAAGAGGCTTTACCAGCTGTCAACACAAATCTTATCAGTGAAACCTAAGCTCTTGTTACTGTTCTGATAAGAGGATAAAACAGCTGAGGGTGAATTCACACAACTGCACTGTTTCTTGGCCAGACAGCTCCAGTGTGGTATCCTTGTTTTAATTATTGACTTTCAGTGGGAAAGTTAGGTCCAAGAAAACAGAACTGTGTTTTCGATTTGTCAATGGGCTGTGAACATCAGTAGTGTAAATAGAGCCTTATAATTCAATGATTTCAACTTAGTAAAAACGATGATGCACACAAGGAGTGTGTGCGGATCTCAATGGTGAACCACTACTGCATCTGAGAAAAGCAGCAAAAAGTACCTGTATTTACATGCCTGGTTTGGTTTGCGGCAGTGTGAAAATAGCAAAACAAGTCCTTAAAAGTGTAGTGTTTTGCACCATGTGTTTCAGATTTTGGTCCAGGACTTCCAATAATGAAATGTCCTTAGCATTGTACAGGGATGGAGATGTGTAGAACTATCCTATTACCAATTATGGAACCCCCTGGAACAAGCACAGGGTGCATGTTGGGGTCTCTGGTGGCAGTCACAGCACGGCACTGAATATTAATAGAACTGGTCTGTATATATTTGGTTTTTGATATACAATTATGGGCAGATTTTTGTATATTTTACTGCTAGTATTCATTATTTGGTGTTATACCTTGTACACAGCATACAAGGTATGATTTGGATCTAGCAGCATTCCATCACCATATCATTTTTAGGCAGGGTTCACACTACCGTTGGAGTCGGTTATGAAGGTGTCCGTTAAAAAAAAAAAAAAAAAAAGGACACCTATCATAACGGACACTAATTGATGTTAATGTGTCCATTTTTTTAACTGATCCAATTAATGGTTCAGTTAAAAAAACGGACACATTAGCATCAGTTAGTGTCTGTTAGCATCAGTTAGTGTCCGTTTTTTAACACTGTCCGTTTTTTTTGGGTTTTTTTTGTTTGTTTCTCCTTTCTGAGCATGTGCAGGAAAAAAACAGACATAAAATAACAGACAGTAATTGATGGCTATCAGTTACTGTCCGTTATAAGTCCGTTACCCATAGACTTCAATGTTAAAAAAATAACGGACACTTGCTGTCCGTCAAGAATCCATTTTTTTCAAACGGACAAAAAGTCCTACATGTAGGATTTTTTTGTCCGCGAAAAAAACCCGGACTTCTGACAAATTGGGTGTAAACGAACACAAACGGACACAATATAAAAACCCATTGAAATGAATGGAAATTTTAACGGATTTCTGACGGTTCAGCCAGTGTCCGATGCTAAAATCTTGTAACGTGCAATAGCAACGGACACTACTGACGGTCACCAATGGTAGTGTGAACGCCCCCTTACATATATACCTATAAAACATTTCTTATACCATATTTGGAATTTTTTTATTGCATTGTCTTCATAATATTTATTGCCCTTAAATTGGTATATGGACTTGCTGTGACCTCCCTCCTTCCTCATGTTTTATAATCTGGATAGTGTATTGTTTTTCTAAAGCTGATAATTGTATATACTATGGTGTATACCTTTTTATTTGCTTGCAAAGAAATGTATAGGTGGTATATCCTATTAGAAGTATTTCTGCTACAACTGCATAGTCATGTGTAAGTTTATGGCACCCGTTTATCATACTTTTTTTTTTAAACTTGTTTTATTGAAAATTGCGTATCAGACAAAGGAAAAGAAATCAAAACAAATACATAACATGTTGCGCACCAAAAAACGAGAATTTCAATGTAAATTCACTCAACGCACCACATCCCATCTCGCCAGGTCCTCGTCCCATCCGGACCATATAACGTAGACTCGGTACAGAAAGAATATAATCAGGACATGCGTAATACTGTATACATCAGTTATCATGTACAAAACATGCAGTCAATAAGTCAAGGGTAACAACAAGGATACACTCCAAAATGAGAGGTCGTGGATACTCCCGGTGTCTCGCACCCCTCACGGCATGAGTAAATTAATGGCAGAGCGCAATGAGGGAGCCGTATATTGGGTTACCGGAGAATTGCACCATGTTCCCCACACCTTATGGAATTTCTGAGGGCACCCTCTCCCTTTATACACAATCTGGTTATAAGGAAGAACAGTATTAACAAGTTTCTTCCACTGAGATACTGATGGGGGTTTCGGAGCCATCCATCGCAGTGCGATAGCTTTCCTAGCATAAAATAAAGACTCCCTCAAAAGGATTCTAACATGGTGTTGCCATATTTCTTCATCTAATACGCCGAAAAGGCATATCTCTGGGGTTAATGGTATAGGTTTAGCCAGAACTTCCGCCAGGAGATCCACGACCCCTTTCCAAAAACATTGTATGATCGGACATTCCCAAATCATATGCCAAAAGTCTGCCTGTGGACAAAGACACCTAAGGCATCCGGGGTTGGGCAGACGTCCCATTTTGTATAGACGGGAAGGTGTCAAGTAACATTGGTGTAGAATATACGTTTGAATCAGTTTGTTGTTAGCTGAAGGTGACACATGTTGAGGAGATTCAAGGATATCTTGAAACATCTCATCTGTGAGAGTTGGGATATTTATGCTCCATCGCGTCAAGGCCGGGGCGTTCAAAGTGGACACCTTGGCCTGTATCAGATGTGCATATAAAGTAGATATCAAACCCCCAGGGCCCTGTGAGCGAAGTATGCCGATAAGCGGATACTCAGATATATTGTCCAATCGATCCGGGAACTGAGAAGAAAGTGCATGTCTAATCTGTAGATATCTAAAGAACTGCGTTCTAGGGATGCCATAGGAGGAGCTTAGCGAGTCAAACGTTTTAAAAACCCCTTGTATGTACAGGTCACTAAGAGAGGACACGCCATACTGCGACCAGGCCCGGGCGCCAGGCAGGGCAAATAACGTCGGCAGACCAGGGTTGTGCCAAAGCGGGGTCTCCGCAGGTATATCAGAATAAGTGGACACCTTTTTCGCCTGACGCCAGACCTGTCCCGCCAGGGCATGGATGGGCAACAATTTCCCCCTAAACAAGGCCGGGTGTTCCAACACCGGCCACAGATTATGCAGACCCAGGTGGTGAGCCAGATGTGCCTCGGACCTCGGTAGGGGATCAGATGAGAGCCACTTCCTAATAAAACGGAGCTGTCCTGCCAGGTAGTAAAGAAACAGATCAGGGAGTGATGTGCCCCCGAGCTGCTTTGGTCGTTGTAGAGATGACAACCTAAGCTTAGATCTAGAGTTTCCCCATATAAAGGAGATAATGAGGGAGTCCATTTGTTTAAAAAATCTAAGGGGCACGGACACAGCAGAATGGCTTATAGCATATAGACATTTGGGTAGTACTATCATTTTAACTAGGTTGATTCTACCAGCCACCGACAAAGGCAGTGTAGCCCAAAGATTAAACTTAACCCTAAAGTGCGAGATGAGCGGAAAGATGTTCTGTTCCAAAAAACACCTATGGTCCCTAGATATAAAGATGCCCAGATATTTGCAGGTTGAGACTGTAGTCAATCCACATACCACATTCCCCTCAGCTACACTTGACGCACGGCCAATATGCATGTATGAGGACTTAGTCCAATTGGTCCGTAGGCCAGAATAATTACCAAATTCGTCAATTATAGCCATGGCTCTGGGCAGAGACCGGGAGGGGTCGCTCATAAACAGGAGTAAGTCATCGGCATATAGTGCTGTTCTCTCCTCCCGGGTGCCTATCACTATGCCTTTATATATGGGGTCATTCCGAAGCAGTATTGCCAAGGGTTCCACCGCCAGAGCAAACAGTAGCGGTGACAATGGACATCCTTGTCTTGTACCCCTACCCAAAGGAAAGTAGGAAGACAACGCGCCATTAATGGACAGTGCCGCTCTAGGGGAACAGTATAGAAGGGAAATCCAGGTAACAAACCCCTCTCCAAATCCGTATCCTCGCAACACCTGCAATAGAAAAGGCCACTCGACAGAGTCGAACGCCTTTGTTGCATCTAAAGAAGCCATCGCCCAGTCATGTGAGGATGATGCCCCAATCTGAGTTATCACCTGAGCCCTTCTAAGATTATCCGATGTGGATTTTCCAGGCATAAAGCCTGTCTGATCCGGATGGACAAGGTCGAGAACAACAGAATTTAGCCTTTTCGCCAACATTTTAGTAAGGAGTTTATAATCTATATTAAGCAGTGATATAGGCCTATATGAACCACAGTCCAGCGGATCCTTGTCAGGCTTAAGTAACAGGATAATGGTGGCGTCATAAAAGGATTCCGGGAGACTGCGGCCCACAAAGGCAGCGTTATAACAGTCAAGCAACACCGGGAGAAGCAGGCCCCCATACTGGGCATAAACCTCCACCGGGATGCCGTCCGGACCCGGCGATTTGCCCCTTGCCATATCTGCCAGGGCACCCGATAGCTCCTCTAGCGTAAAAGGGGAATCTAAAAATTCACGTTGGTCTTCTGACAATGTAGGAAGGGGGATCAAGCCCAAATAGGTGGCAAGCTCTCCGTCAGTGACTCTAAGCTTGGAGAGGTATAACTCACTGTAATACCTATAAAATCTGTCACTAATGGCCAAGCTATTGGACAGTACCTCCCCCGTCTCTGAATGTACTCGTAGTATTGCAGGTGAGGCTGTGTTTTGATGTATCAGTTGAGCTAGAAAGCTGCTCGACTGGTTGCCGAGTTCGTAAAACTTCTGTTTGCTAAAAAACAGAGACCTACGTGCCTTGTCATGCAGTATATGCAGATATTGTCTACCCGTCTGCAACCATTGAGACCTAGCCTCATCAGTTGGATTAGCCACGTATGCGGCTTCGAGCGAGGCACACTGGGTCGCCAAGGTGGTCTCCAACAGCGAGGATTCCCTCTTTACAAAGGAAATGGAGGACTTAATACAACCCCTAAGATATGCCTTCATAGTTTCCCATAAGAGGAGCGGAGAAGTGTTTGGGGAATTAATGGTCAAAAACGTCTGAAGTTGATCAGGTATTCGATCATGTGGTACAAATAGTTTCAACCAAAATGGGTGGATTCGCCAACCCTGTCGTGGCTTAGCAGCCGTACTACTATTTAATTGGACCAACAACGGGGAATGATCAGACACTGCCCTGGGTAAATAGGATATGGTCTGCAACAAAGAATATGCTTTAGTATTTCCAAAAGCATGGTCAATCCTGGACAGAGTATGTCTGTTGGCAGAGTGACAGGAAAAGGTGCGGGCCTCCGGAAACCGGACCCGCCACAAATCCAACCACCCCAATTCACGGATCACTCCGGCCATTGTAGTAGGGCGAGGCAGAGAGGGGGGAACCTGGCTCCGCGGAGAACCGATCCAATGCAATATCCATAACTTTGTTAAAGTCACCCAAACATAATGCAATAGCCCCAGGGAATCGGGTCGCAAACTGCGCAGCCTGCTGGAGCACAGCAAGATCAGACGCCGGTGGCAAGTACACACCCAGGATAACATACAGGACAGAGTCAACCCAGGCCTGGACAAAAACGTATCGTCCCTCGGGGTCCCTTACAATGAGGCCTGGCTCCCACCTGAGTCTACGATGCACCAAGATGGACACCCCCCTGGAATAGGAAGTGTGTGTAGAGTGAGCCGCCCACTGAACCCATGGCTTCTGAAGTCGCCTGGAATTGTCTGGAACCAAATGAGTTTCCTGAAGGCATATGAGGTGTGGGTCAGCCCTCCTAATCTGAGAGAAAACCAACGACCTCTTTCGTGGGCTACCCAGGCCCCTCACATTCCAAGATAGTACACTAAAGGACGCCATGGTCGTCTAAGAGTGTAATGTAATCATGGCAATTCAGGACCCCAAAAGTGACCCGCCTATGAGTGTGTAGCGCGTGGCTGAGTGAAACACGAAGTGGTGTGCAGCAACCTAAGAACCATATACAAACGAAATGAACCATTACACCCCTAAAGGGTGTGAGACATACTACTGGCATAAACAAACAATATTTGTTAAATTAACCGTGGCTACAATTAACGGGGGAAGAAGTGCACCCACAGTGGTTGGTATACGGGGCACTGTCTTAAAGGTATGGATAATCACTAGGCTAGGAGATATACTATTCAACAGAGCCAGGTTCACATGAGTAAATCCGTTTATCATACTTTATGTAACGGTGACTGACTCTTGGGCACTGCATTTTGTTTTTTAATTTATCATTAAAAAAATCTTTTCGCTGTCTGTGATATTTAGATTAGTTGCCCTAAAAATAAAAAAGTAGACTATGAACATGGCTACAGGAAGTTAAGCCACAAGCGCATTTGTTCTGGTGTTGAGTAATAAGGTCAAGCTCACCATTAGAAGTGCAGATCATGTCAAAGCTGTTTGAGGAATCCAAACTAAAAATTTTGAAAACTATTTTATATGGACCTCTTTATATGCACAAGTGAGTATGGGAAACATGTACCCTGTTGAAAGTCAGGTCTTGAGCCAAGCCCTCTTGCATATACTATGGTTATTCTATTAAAAGGGCTATCTGGTTTCTAAACTGATGGCCTATCCTTAGGATAAAAAGCCTTCATATTCTATAACACAGCTCTCGGTAATGTTTACATTACTGCGAGTTGCACTGCTCATTCATCACACAAACTGCAGTGCTACCCCATAGACATCAATGACATGTTTAGCTGGGGAAGAGTCACCATCACATATTCTAAAATGGTATTTGCAGGCAGTTTTTCTCTGTACATTTTATTTAGCTACAAACTGGGTTGCATGAAAAATATATTTGGGGCAGACTACATATGAAGGAAACACAGGCCACAAACAGACATATAAAAGAGTCTATAAACCAATAAATGTACATAACATATATGCACATATACATTAAAATTTTTGATAACCCCCTTCCCCATATAAGGTCAAAAAGGCAACTCAAAAACTTTTCTGTTCTTGGTTGGGCAAAGAACTCAGCATTCAGCATTCAGGAGCGCTTATGCTTGACCATTATCCTGGCCAGACTTTTTCTGGGGTGAGGGGGAGAACTAGGTGAAGATGGGTCCTATGGGAAGAGGATTCAAAAAAAAGCCCACAGACTGGCTCCACTGATATAAAATGGGGTGTCTTTTGGACAAAGGCTGATCTAGACAAAAACTAAACATATCCATGAATGGACATGAACACTTGTTCTTTGAGAATAAACTATAGAATATGAATGCTTTTTAAGTTTACATACATTTGTTGGAAAACCTCTGCTGTAATCCCAGCCAGACTTGATGTTGAGATCAGGGCTCTCTGGGCCATATCATCACTTCCAGGACTCTTCCTCCAAAGGGCAGTCACACCAAATATTGATTTGATTTAGATTTCTCTATTGTTCTTTACTTAAAGGGGTTTTCCCATCTCAGGATTTCGAGTGGCCTCCTGTCTCTCTAGCCTCTACTTCCTGTTTTTAAGTTTGTTACAGAATGGAGCTCCTGCTTGCTGTAAATCTCACAGTTATTCAGAATTTACATAAACAGATAACAGAGACACTACTCAAGAAACTTTACTAGCTCTTATCAGGGCTGGAACACTGAAAGCTATATGCAGACAGAGGGATATAAGAGAATACAGACGGCCAGGAGCAGGGGCTGAGTAATCATCCCGACCTGATAGCAGGTCTTTAACCTAGGCAACTAGGTGTAAACACTGAGAAGAGAGATTTAGCTGTGTCTGCCAATCGGAGAAAGATAAGTAAAGCAATGTATTGGGGAAATCACTTCAGTTAGCTTAACCTTTAAGTCTGAATATGATCCTTGAGATGGGAATAACCCTTTAATTTTGTTAACTGACAAAAATAAACACTTCTTTTTTTGAAAGCAATCTTACTTTATAACATTTTTTCTTACCTGTCAAAAAAAGTTTGTACAGTACTGTACATGGTGATCTCAGGCATGCTTATGGTTGCATAGCTATAACAAAAAAGCTCATGAAGGTACAAACAGGCAGATTCTGTGCTACTATGGCTTTGAGGAGCTGTTTCGAACAAAACAGTGAGTGTTGCAATTGAGAACATCTAAAGCACTTGTAGGTAATTTTGGAGGTTTATATGGCCTATTGCTTTATCACTAAGCTATTGTTGCTTCAAGACAGTCCCACATGGCACTGATATGGCAGCCTGCATACTTTAGGTCATGTATAACATACTGTAGATATGTGAATATTATTGTTTCTTTCAAATTCCAAATACAAAAAAATACAATTCCAATTTCAATGTATTAATTGATGACTCTTTACTTAGACATTATAATTCACATATATACAAAAGTGTCTGTAAATTTCATCAACACAAAAAAAAATTATAATAAAACATATAGAAACAAGAAATAGCAGCAAGGCAGAAAACATGAAGGACGTGTTAAAAAACAGAAGGAAATAAAGGCAGTCAACAGGAATATATACAGAGCACACAAAACACAACTGGAATACAATATATCTATGACGTGGTAGAGACACAAATACTGCTACTATATAATTAGCTGTATAAAGTATAATAATAAGATGAAATAAAAAAAATAAGGCTGACAGTTACACAGAGTAGTATTAGATAGAAGGATACAAAAAAGATCCTGTCACATTATTAGAGGTTGTTCAACAAAGACTTCTTTTAATAAAAGAGACGATGAGACAAACAACTGACTACTGCGAATCTGGCTTCTGGGATTTTGGGCAACCTGCTGGTTTTTCCAAGGAAGATTCATTCCTTTTATACATCCTTCCCTGCAGCGTGAATGGTCCTCCACTCTAACTCACAGAAGGGTGTCTAGAGCTAAATTTCCTTAATCTGACATCCAATAGTAGCACAGAACTTCAATATAATGTTTTTTTTTGTTTTTTTTTTTTTACACAGACCAGGTAAAATAACCAAATAGGAAACTGCTCGGACTAAAATCTATCTATGTATCTATAGTCAGTAAAGATAAATGCTTTTCAACTGTGATACTGGAGTAGTGTCACACTACTATAAGATATAAAAGTAAATGTCTTATTATTTTAGTGTTAGGTATTGTGGTAAAATATTATCCCAGAATTGAACTGACTGATCCAGAGATTTCAATTTTGCCAAATTTTCTGATTTTGTATATTCTGATTCTTTAAATTCCTTCTTCTTAATGTTTTTAACGTTCTTTTTCAGTTTTTCAGTTTCTTTGTTAGTTTTCTTTGATGTAAACCTATTTCCCACAAGTTTCTTTTCCTCTTTTTTATTCTTTTCACTTTTTTCTTTTTTTGCCTCTTTTTCATCTTGCTCCTCTTCTCCATCTCCTTCACCCTCCTCTCCCTCCTCTTCGTCCTCCTCTCCCTCTTCGTCCTCCTCCTCTCCTTCCTCTTCGTCCTCCTCCTCTCCCTCCTCTTCGTCCTCCTCCTCTCCCTCCTCTTCGTCCTCCTCCTCTCCCTCCTCTTCGTCCTCCTCCTCTCCCTCCTCTTCGTCCTCCTCCTCTCCCTCCTCTTCGTCCTCCTCTCCTTCTCCCTCATCCTCGTCTCCTTCTTCCTCATCCTCCTCTCCTTCTTCCTCATCCTCTCCTCCTTCTTGGTCCTCCTCCTCACCCGCTTCTTGGTCCTCCTCCTCACCCTCTTCTTGGTCCTCCTCCTCACCCTCTTCTTTGTCCTCCTCCTCACCCTCTTCTTGGTCCTCCTCCTCACCCTCTTCTTGGTCCTCCTCCTCACCCTCTTCTTGGTCCTCCTCCTCACCCTCTTCTTGGTCCTCCTCTTCTTCACTCTTTTCTTTGTCTTCTTCCTCTTCACCTTCTTCTTGATCCTCCTCCTCCTCCTCTGCCTCTTCTTGGTCCTCCTCCTCACCATCGTCCTCCTCCTCTTCTTTTGACTCATCTACCTCTTGCTCTTCTTCCCCTTCTTCATTCTCTTCATCCTCCTCCTCTTCTTCTACTTCCCCCCTCCTCTCTTTCCTCTTTCTGACTTTCTTCTTCACACTCCTCTTCCCCCTCTATTTCACCATTTGTACAACCTCCCTCCCCCTTTGGCTTGCCTTCATTTTCCATTTCATCTTCTTCACACTCATCCTCTCCTTGTTCTTTACTTTCTGTCCCCTCTCTTTCAGCTTCCTCATTTTCAGATTCTTCCTCTTCTGATTCATCGCTGGTCTCTTCCTCTTCATCCACTTCTGTGTCAGATTTTTCTACTCTGTTATCTTTTTCTACATCATCATCCTTGTCATCTTCCTTAACTTCCTTTTTTTTTCTTATTTACCTCCCCTTCATCTGTTATGTCATCTTTTAATTCAACCTCTCCTACATCTTCCTCCACATTACTACTAGATATGTAACGGTCTGCACCGCTTTTTTTCATTTGTATTTTCTTGCAAGGCAAAGGCCTCCACACTTTCTTTTTGCTTAACAACAAGTATTTTACTTTGTTTCTTTGTCTTAAAATGTTTTGGTTTTGTTTGTTCTTTTAAGCACTCAGTACTACCAGAACTGTGTTCATCCTTAAAACTTACTACACTATTACCATGATTATATTTCAATCCATTCTTTTTATAATAGCTCCCATCTACCTCACTATTTAGGTTTTTGGCTGAACTAACACCTTTTCTATATTTCTCTCCCGCTAAATTATCTGAACTGGATGAAGAATATGAAGTATGGCTGCTTACCATCTTTAACCCTTTAATAGCTTCATGGCTTTGGACACGGATAATCTGGGGGTGTTTGCTACGAGGTTTATGAACGTGAGGAATGCTTGTGCTGTCTGGCTCACTATCCTCTAGAGAGGTGACAGCAGACCTAACACGAGTTGGGTCTGCTTGGCTATCTTTTGATAATTGCTTGTCTTGTCTTCTGCTATTGGCCTTAGAAAGTACCTTATCTTGCTTAAAATCTTTAGCAACATTTATGTATTCTTGATTAAAAGCAAATTTGGATTTTCCAGCTTCAGATGCCTTTCGAAATTTGGCCTGCATGTATTTTTTAACAGCCTCTGCTTGGATTACCGCACTAGTAGTTCCAGATTCATCGCTATTAGAAGTAAATGAACTATTTTTTAGTGATGAAAGTCGAGATCTGCTCCTTTCCTTCATCTCAACCTTACCATCACCTTTCAATTCCACATTTTTAATGTTCTTCTATTCCACGAGAGGCAACACAATGAAGAAGAAAAATGAAAAAGAATAAGAACAAATGGAATGAAATGCATCAGAAAGCATAAAAAAGGAAAAAGCCTACAGAGCTGTCAAAGCAGTGCTATACTATAACAAAAAGATGCCCTACAGGCTCAAACTAGGAAGGCGTACAACTTGAACATATATATATCTATATATCCTTTCCTGGTTTCAGCCTCTGGGGCATAATTTCATTATATTATAGCACTACTATAAAACTAAAACATAAAAACAGATCAAAAGAAGGTAGAAAAGATGGAAATGAAAAGTCATATATTTTAGCATACAAAGAAAAGAGCAATCCTATTTTTTAGCCATACCCTAATAGTTGTCCAGGAACTGAAAGCAGTATATCAACAGAATATATTCCATGAGCTGCATCAAAGCTAATAACGCTTTACACGTCATGTAACAGATAATGCCTTCAACAAAGAAGCAATAACAGTAGATGATAAATTATTTCATATATGTAATATCTTCCAATAAGCGTCCATAAAACATCTAAACTGCCCGGATTTTTAAGTATGCAAAAAAGATGATTCTCCTTAATACATAGCACTATAGCCAGTACCACTCATCAGAGTCATCTAACTCTGGCTGCTATCATTCATTTTCTGCTACATTTCCACTTTAAACATCAGGAAGTTATAAAATTAGTCATAGTATTTTTAATAAAAAAGTCAGAGCTGAGAATAATGTATGAGCTCTATGCTGGAGAAGCTTCTGCAGCATCCATGTGCCCCTGCAGCTCCGTGAAATTAATAGTTCCCCAGAGTAGGTCCTCTCTATAATATTCATATGCCCCAATAAACAGACAAGGGTTGTCCTCTTAGAACTTTCATTTCTTTATACTAATGGGGGGGGGGGGGGCAAGAACAGACACAGACAACCCACTGAGCTCCCATAGTTCTTCACAGGGCACCACTCATGTCCCTTTTAACAATCTATTAGTAACTGTAAGCTGCGCAATTTGCTAGCCAAGTCTTTTACATGCAATGTAATAAAACAGTAGGAAGCTGATTTTGTGAGCAGTGTGCCCCCTTACCTCCTGAGCCCCTGTGCAGCTGCACAGGTCACACATATATGTTCATCCCTGGGGGGGAGATTTATTAAGACAAGTGTTTCATATGCCAGTTTTAAACTGAAAGGTACTGAGGCACAATTCTCCAAATTTATAAAAATGATTGTAAATCTGGTGGTTTGTGGGACACTATACCCCTCCCATCAAAGCTCGGCTACTCAAAAAGTCACATGTTTTTGCATAAATATGGAATGTGCCTAAATTTGCAACTTTTTATGCCACTAACATGGCACAAATGGCTTATCTGCCTCAAATATATGTATTTTTTTTTTTTTTACAGATAGATCAAGTATAGAGTATGCACACTAAATAATGTATTTTTATTGCTCACTATCTCCCTTTATAAAACATGCTCATGTGTAAAGTAATGAAATGTAACTTATATAGGATAACCCTGCAATACTCAGAACAGCCGCTATGAAAGGACATTGTTCTGATGTAAGCTCAGGCATTCTATGTAAACAATGCATGCCCCGTATAAGGAGCTGATCACCGTGGGTGGTGAAAGTCAGAACCCTACTGTTCCAAAACTCAATAACCCCTGTAATGTTTGTAATGTAATGTAAAACTTTATAATAGTAGATAAACATCAAATAATCCTCAATAATAATAAAAGTAAACATCTAAAAGTTTTCATCTGTTTACACTACTTTAGTTTTATTCATCCAAAGGATTAACAAACAGCCAGTATATACGAAAAAAAACATATTTACCTTAACTGACGATACATTTGTGACATTAAAAACGTTAATGTCTACAAGAGATGGGTCCCACTTACCTTTCTCTTGTGAACTGGCGAGAAAGTGCTGTTACCCTGGTTCGTGCTTACTGCATGTGTCTAAAAATGTAATTACATCATGAATACATTGTAATTATTATTGTAATTGTCTCAGGAACAAATCATAACATAAAGGGGTAACCTTTACTATTACATAATCTAAAGGATTGGTAAAAACTGCTTGATCAGTAGGGGTCTTGGAAACCCATCAATCGTCTTGTGTCCTCTTTTCACTCCAGCAGCAAGACAGTGGCCAGGAGGAGTTGAACTCAGTGGCAGCCAAATGAGTTCTGCTATTCAATGCAACTCTATTGTCCTGCCCAAGAGAAACTGAGAAGCAGTGTACAACGGCTATTTGTGGTACAATGGAACAGAAGCATTTGTGCAATTGCCCATCAATTCAATTCCTTTTGGCTTAGGTCTTGTTACTAGTGGAAATTGGGGACACGTGACTCCTGTTCTGGGAATCAATGGGCATCCCAGCGATTGGACCCCTACCGATCTAATCGTTATCACCTATACAATGGATTGGAGATACCTTGATATTACTGGAATGCAAATTCTAATCTATGTCTATATATTCTAACAACTGCACTAAATCTGGACTATCTAAGGAAGGGTTGCTCTGGATAGTGATATATTTGCAATAAATCAGATTGCTATAAAAGAGCTGTCTTCGTCCTGCTATATTCGCTGTTTATTAGCTGACTAGTAGTATAATGTTGTACCGTGTTAGCCATTGAAAGTAGTGGAAGAGTGAAGAAATCAGGCGATACCTTTTAGAGGCTAACTGAGTATATTTGATAAGTAAGCTTTCAAGAGTCTAGCTCTCTTCTTCAGACATGGTGTTATACAAGAACTGAAAATTCACAGATTTTTTATATACCCTATACACATGATCTTCAAAGGATTTTAGAGTCCTTAAAAAAAACAAACCAAAATGCAAACTAAGTAGAGAAGTTATTTACAACAGGTCAAAAAACAATCTGATTTGCGGGCTGTGGTTTTAATGGGACATTTTAAGACGCAGGAGGAAAGGAAAGAATGGGAGTACAAGTTTATGCAAAAATTTCAAACTCTGCAATTTGGACTTAATATTCATGCCAGCTTCATGTCACACTATGTATGAACTGTGAGGGTCACAAATCACCTCCTGATAACAAACAGATAACAGATCCCTCTGTCACGCACCACAACTTTCCAGATTGTTTTTTGACCTGTTGTAAATAACTTCTCTACTTAGATTGCATTTTGGTTTGTTTTTTTTAAGGACTCTAAAATCCTTTGAAGATCATGTGTATAGGGTATATAAAAAAATCTGTGAATTTTCAGTTCTTGTATAACACCATGTCTGAAGAAGAGAGCTAGACTCTTGAAAGCTTACTTATCAAATATACTCAGTTAGCCTCTAAAAGGTATCGCCTGATTTCTTCACTCTTCTATTAGCTGACTAGTGAGGGTGCAGATCACTGGTCCCTCACCAATCTGATACTGATAACCTATCCTTAGGACATAATTATTTTTAACCCATAAAACCCCTTTAACTATTTTTTTAGAGCTTGTAAATGACAAACATTGTTAATTTAAATGATCTTTACCATAACCATGACACTGAATGGTGGGGAAACCCATTTAATAAAACAGTGTTCAGTAAGGTCCTAATCCCCCATTCAGTAGTGGCTGCACACATTCAGATATTATAAGTTATGTCTCTGCAGGAAATTTGGTGCTATATACCACACAAATAAAGCTCCAATCATGTAATGGTGTATTAAGAAATTTCTTAGCACCAAATTTGGAAATTATTTAGAATAACAAAAGGTGTTCAAGAATGAACATTAACTTGAAAGATCACAATCCAGCCACCTATTTATAAAGTTAAGGTGCATCTCCAGTTACAAAAAACTTTTCATAAATGAATAGTACAAGTTAATACATGAAACATTATAATATATGTTATTAAAGGGAGTCTATCATTGGGGAAAGTCATTTCTAACTGAACACTGAATGTTGGAATAGCCTTTAGGCAGGGTTCACACTACCGTTGGAGTCTGTTATGAAGGTGTCCGTTAAAAAAAGAAAAAAATGGACACCCATCATAACGGACACTAACTGATGTTAATGTGTCCACTTTTTTAACTGATCCAATTAATGGTTCAGTTAAAAAAAATGGACACATTAGCATCAGTTAGTGTCCGTTTTTTAACACTGTCCGTTTTTTTTTTGTTTCTCTTTTCTGAGCATGCGCAGGAAGAAAACGGACATAAAATAATGGACATTAACTGATGGCTATCAGTTACTGTCCGTTATAAGTCCGTTACCCATAGACTTCAATGTTAAAAAAATAACGGACACTTGCTGTCCGTCAAAAATCTGTTTTTTTCAAATGGACAAAAAGTCCTGCATGTTGGATTTTTCGTTCGCGAAAAAAACCTGACTTCTGACGGATTTGGTGTAAACAGACACAATATAAAAACTCATTGAAATGAATGGAAATTTTAACGGATTTCTGACGGTTCAGGTAGTGTCCAATGCTAAAATCTTGTAACGGACAATAGCAACGGACGCTACTGACGGTCACCAACGGTAGTGTGAACGCCCCCTTAGAAAGGCTATTCTACTTCTACCTCTTATTCATTCCTGCCTGCCGCCATTTTTGAATTCTATTAATTTATCCACATATGCGAATGATGCTCAGGGAGCACAGGGGGCATTCCCCCTGTGCTCCGAGCACAGCATTGTCATATTTGTAACGCCACCTCCGTTGCCTTTTTAGCAGTCCCCCTCCATCTCCAGCTCATCCTTCTCGTGTAGAAATAGAATCAGGATGGCTGTTGGAGCATGCGCTGTCAGCTCTGCCTGAACCCAAAGTGGCAGAACCGACAGCGCATGCACAGGATTTCGATCGAACTGAAGACATCAAGAAGATGAGCTGAAGTTGCAGAGGTAGTGCATCTCCAGCTGCATAAATGAATAGAATTCAAAAACGGCGGCAAGCAGGAATGAATAAGAGGCTGTGGTTAGAATAGCCGTTCTAAAGGCTATTCTGATGCGTGTTCAGTTAAAAATGACTTTCATCAACAATAGACTTTAAAGAAATATGTTTTCTTCTCCCCTTTTCAGGCAGGGTTAATTTCTACATGTTAGTATATGAGGAGATGATGGGGGATAAAAACACACACAAATAATTGCTGCTTCTTCATTCTGCTATTGTGAACTCTTTTAATACTACTTGGTTGTACATAAGAGACTACCAGTACACAGAATGATGAAACAAATAAATTAACCAGTCAGCAGGAGAATCATGCTCAATCCTTTCCTGTTCCGTAGAGCTGCATGTGTGAGGCTCAATATGGAGACAAATATAATGTAAACAAGCATTAGACTGAAGATAAGGAGCATGGGGACAGCTTAATAAGTTGTGAATGAAAAAGATCTCCTTAATAAGATATATTACAAAGTTTCTTATATTCAAATGTGTATCTATTCATTATTTTATTCATTTATGAAAAGTTGTTTATAACCGGAGGTAAGCTTTAAATATCTAAACCTCATCTAATATTTTACTATCATATCATTAACACTCTTTCATAATGGTCCTACCATATTTAAAATATCTGTGGTGCCCCCGAAACTATGTTGGCTCACGCTGTCAGAGTCGTCATCTGCAGAGAAGCTTTTAACTAGGTTATGCTTTTGATTCTCATCTGCAAAATAAGTATTTTGATATGCAAGGTCAATACAGGGTAAAAACGCATATTAATAGAGATGAAAAAAAACCCAAAGATTAAATATTTCATTTTAGCAAGCTAAAAACTGAGGTCTTAAGAGTCTAGTGAAAACACACAAACAAAAAGAGAAAACACAAAAAACCCTGACATATTAAAGGGAGTCTACCACTTCCAAAATATTTTTTAAACCCATTATGTGCTGTTGCAGGGGCAGTTAGTGACATGGTGGACATACCTTTTGAGCCAAACTGCAATCTGCAAATTTATTCCATATACAAATTAGATGTTGATGCAGACATACACAGCCGCATCACCTGTTTGTGCCTTTGGCCACTGAACATTGGGAACTGTCAATCTTTCAGCGGCAAACAAAGGCAACTCAGGCACCACTTTCCTCCTGTGTACCAAACAATTCATTTGTACACGGATTAAAAGTTGACTCTTGCCAGTATAGTGGCACTTTCGCACACGCACACACACACGCACACACACACACACACGCACACACACACACAAACATATGTTTACTATGCCACTGACAGCCCCCACAACACCATAAAAGTTGTATCGAAGCTACTCTGGTGGTAGTAGACTGCCTTTAAACTCAGAATACATGCTTATGAAGGCCTTGTACATGAGGATTAAGAACCTTTACTCAAACATATCAATAAACTGGCATTGATTTCTATGTAAATTAATCTGTTCATTAACATAAGCATGCTCAGTAGAAATGGAAAGGAAATATCCACCACTGTATGGAATTATATTACATTATAAATGTTGGTATACAGTATATTACACTGCATTCACTGAGAATCCTAGAGATTAATTCTAAAACATAACTATCATTATTCATAAAAAAAAGACGTTATAACTAATTTGTAAAAAACGGTGGTCCAAACACAACTGAGAAGTAAAGTAGACTAAACAAGTTTAATTTAAAGCAAACTAAACTTTCAGACAACTTTTGATTTTCTGGCAGTGTTTTGGCTCCTTTCTGTGAAATCCTGTATCTCTCTATTCTTCCCCTTGCTTCTGTATTGAGAGCTGTTCCTGCCTCTCACAAAATGTTACTGTGTATGGATTACGGGCTTTTGGTGTCATTAGAATGTTAGGGGATTATCTTCTTTCATAGAACACTGAGGTTACAGTGCTATCTATACTATTTCCAGAGATATCACAGGTTGAAAACACAATCGGGATTAAGATATTTATATGCAGCTTAATAATACATATGATATAAATATACCAATCCCGACTGAGTTTTCAACCAGTTATATCTCTGGAAATAATATAGATAGCAATGAAAGAAAAGATTGTCCTCTTTCATATGACACCAAAAGCAAGTTTCTACATCTTATAACACCCGAGATATAAGCATTTGAAGTGACCCTCCCTTTCTTTACATCTTACACAGCTTGTACTCCACACACAGTTACTGAGTGAGAGGCAGGAACAGCTCACAATAAAGAAGGAAGGGAGAGAATAAACAGAGGCAGGATTTCACAGAAAGGAGCTGAAATCTGTTAATAAAGTACACACGTGGACAAAATTGTTGGTACCCCTCGTCTAATGAAAGAAAAACCCACAATGGTCACAGAAATAACTTGAATCTGACAAAAGTAATTTGCCAAACTACATGTTGACAAGCCACAAAGCTTCTGGGAGAATGTCCTATGGACAGATGAAACAAAAATTCAAATTTTTGGCAAGGCACATCAGCTCTATGTTCACAGACGGAAAAATTAAGCATATCTTGAAAAGAACACTGTCCCTACTGTGAAAAATGGAGGAGGATCTGTTATGTTCTGGGGCTGCTTTGCTGCATCTGGCACAGGGTGTCTTGAATCTGTGCAGGGTAAAATGAAATCTCAAGACTATCAAGGGATTCTAGAGAGAAATGTGCTGCCCAGTGTCAGAAAGCTAAGTCTCAGTCGCAGGTCATGGGTCTTGCAACAGGATAATGACCCAAAACACACAGCTAAAAACACCCAAGAATGGCTAAGAGGAAAACATTGGACTATTCTGTAGTGGCCTTCTATGAGCCCTGACCTAAATCTTATTGAGCATCTTTGGAAGGAGCTAAAATATGCTGTCTGCAAAAGGCACCCTTCAAACCCGAGACAACTGGAACAGTTTGCTCATGAGGAGTGGGCCAAAATACCTGTTGAGAGGTGCAGAAGTCTCATTGACAGTTACAGGAATCGTTTGATTGCAGTGATTGCCTCAAAAGATTGTGCAACAAAATATTAAGTTAAGGGAATCATCATTTCTGTCCAGGCCTGTTTCATGAGTTTTCTTTTTTAAAAAATTCTGTTGAAGCATGGTTGAAAAGCAATGTCTGACTTTCATTTGTTCATTTTCATAGAATTTTTATATAACTTTTGTCAGATTCAAGTTATTTCTGTGACCATTGTGGCTTTTTCCTTTCATTAAACGAGGGGTACCAACAATTTTGTCCACGTGTGTATATTATGAAATTTAATCAATGATACAAACACTGCCAGAAAATCAAAAGTTGTCTGAAAGTTTAGTCGTGCTTTAAAGGTGTTCCCTGAGAACTGGGAAAAATAAAAAAATATGTCAGGTTAGTTGACTTTAGTCTTGCATACCATTAATAAAATGGAGCAGCTCCATTGCCTACAACAGTACAGATTACTTACTAGCGATATATAATACCGCACATTGATGAGGACTTGAAAGGACCTCTTTAAAGAAAATTGTCTTTGTTGCTCATAGCAACCAATCATAAAGTTGCCATCAATGTTCAAAAGAAGAGCACGAAATGAAAGCTGCACTGTGATTGGTGCTTGGGGTAAGAGTTTTTCTCAGCATGCTCTAATGTGTGTATTAGCGTTCCATTTATATCTGCACTTAACATACTGAGTCAGTCCTAAAACTAAACTGTCAGCAAGGGTTATTTCACTTTATACAGATAGGTGTCTGACTGACTTATGTTAAAAATAAAAGTAAATCCATTACTATCAAATTTTCTCTTAACTGGACACAAAAGCACAGTCTCCCACGCTTTTTTGTCCAATAAAAGAACTGCACAAAGACTTGAATGCAGCTTTAAAAGGGACAGTCCAGTGTTTTTTGTATTTTTTTGAATCATTATAATGTGTGAAAGACCATCCCTCAATGATAATAGTTGTCTTCTCAATGTCTTTCCTTGTCCTGTTTTCACCTTCTTGAATAGGTCTCAAGACCATAGTGTATAATATTATGAGCTCTGCAGTGCTTTGTAGAAAAAGGAAACAGACATGGGCACAGGTACTAGGCCTGGGTGATAGGATCAGCCACAGCAGATTTGGAATCTACTTCAATGACTTCCTGGCATCTAGAGCATAGCTTTAATCATTATTTTGCACTTGAGTCCCATGCATATGTGGCAACATGGACATAGTGTATCACTCAGGCTGCTACAAGGTTGCACATAAAAAAATAAAGTATTTTACAATACCTGATTTAGAGGCTGCTGCTGAGTCATGGGCACTTGATTCACTACTGACTTGTCTGACTTTAAGAAGATTTGGTGGAACAGTCCTGCTAGGAACAGGCAGGGAAGATTCCAGTACATTACTATTCAATGGAGGCAGGGTGCGGGTCAAGTCACGTATCTGATCAGGCGAATGTTTCTTAAAGAAACAGAAACAAATTACAGACAAATGTTATCTATGATTAGATAAAATAATTTGAAACACAGCTGTTTAAAATAAAGTTAAATCTTTTGGCTATCACTTTATATCGTTCTATATATATCTATATACAGTATATTGTATGAAGGAGCTGTATTCTTCCAGGCAAGGTACTGGCATGCCAGTGCCTACTTTCAGAAACAACGCCACTGGAACAATAGATCAATAACATAATAATCAGGCAAAAGCCTTTATCTGAATAGGGTCACAAGGGAGATACTCACAGTGGGTTAGCTGCTGGGGGACCGGGTGTTGGATAGGGCTGTGCAATTAATCACAAAGGCGGCTTAATTAAAGCTTGCTCACATTAATTATTTATTTCAATTACTTTCCATTGATGCCATACTTTGTCATACTGCCACTGGCTAAAGGATATGTCACTAACTGTACGCTATCCAATCAGGATTGCTGATATGTGAATAACCGAAACCAAAATTCAGTGGTATATAAATAAGGGATGTGGCATGTAAAAGGGGAGTGTCCTAAAATAATCGTTCATTAATTGTAATCAAGGTAAAATGGTCAATTAATCGTGATTTTGACCCAATCGATAAGATATTGATGAACTATCCTAAAGTTAGGTCATTAATAGTTTAGTCCAGGAAAACCCCTTTAATGCTGAGGGCTTTACTTTACTTTACTTTCTATAAAGTGCGCAGTTTTCAGGCAAACAAGCGAGCCATTTAGCAGCCTGTCAACCATGTGTGACCCCAGCCTTACTTAGCTTAGGATGTACAGATATTAGCTAAATAAAGTAGACTATGATACAGACGGGCAGTTACTACAAAAAAATGATACCCTCATATAGGAATGGACAAAAGTAAGGCTAGTTTTTAGTCGGGCTACAGTAGAATACAAGCTCATATAAAACATAAGCTCAATAATGACATGCAAGTCAGTAGACTAGAGAGGATGACTACCTGCTATTTATTTTCCTCAGTCTTTGCTGATTTACTATTTAGCTTTCCTTTATTAGGAAAGAGCCATGATCTGTGACTTCAACTCACCTACACTGTGTACAGGGTATCTGAGGTAGTCTGAGGCACAGCATCATTGGTTTAAGCAGTTGCCCTCTCACTCCTCTCAGCATCTTTGCTTCCTGTGGCTGTTTATAAGCACAAGCCTATCACAAGCTCACCAGAAGGCAAGTGTGTAGACAGCAGATTCCCATTACAGCAAATCAAGTTTTATTATAAATTACAGATTATTAAATTATCAGTGACAAAAGAAAGGATTACCAGGAAACTGCCACAAATATATGAAAAGGAATGAGGCTTAGTAAGGGGGAGTCTGGAGCATTGTTTAAAGGGGTTGTACATTTCATTTTTTATTATTTTATTATTTAATACTACTGCTAGTGGGGCCACAAACATAACAAACAGTACTCACCTCTCTCCAGGCCTCTGTTTCCAGTTCTGACAGCTCCATTCATTTGTACAAGGTCCCCAGGCTGATGTCACCAGTGATGACCCATTTGTACGAGGGGACTGCTGCAGCCATTCACAGACCTCAGGGGTGACCTCTTCAGAAACCGCACGTAACTGCCTTGACGTGTCATCTGTGAAGAGGTGACCGCTGAGGCCTGTGATTGGCTGCAGCAGTCCCCTCGTACACGAGTCATCACTGGTGACATCAGCCAGGGGACCTGTCTACAAATAAACTGAACCACTGCAGCTGTATATGGGGCCCAGGGAAAGGTGTGTACTGGTTTGTTAAGTTTAGGGCCCCACTAACAGCATTATTAAATAAAAAAAATGAAACAGACAACCCCTTTACAATTATTTCTGGTCTCAACAAATAAAGCTTGAACACTATAAAAAAAAGCACTGCAACTTTCTAACATGTATGTGTCTAAAACTTACTGCTTGCTGTCAGTAATAGGGAACAGACAGAAATGTGCCCTGGTCATGTAATAATCATACAGTACAGGGTATCAGAGATGATATCCGTGTGAACAACACATGACCAGAACGGATTTATAGCAACTGAAAACAATAAAAGTCCCATTCACTGCCTGCAAACAGATTTTGAAAATGTATTTAAGAAAAAAAAAAAAAAAAAATATATATATATATATATATATTATTATTATACAACCATTAACTTCATCTGCTGAAATGAGAAAAGCCCTTTGACAATGATCATTTATAATGCAGCTTTATAGTACTGTACTCATATCATGACATAGGACTTGAAATATAAAAAAGGCTAAAAAATACTTTACGAGAAAACATACTTTTTCCCTCCGCCTTACGCGTGCAGATGGAGATCTTTGTAGTGTTGCAGATCTTTCTCCCTCGCCATTGACCGATAAATAATTCTCTTTTAGCTCATCAAAGATGACCAGTTCAGATTCTTTAGCTCTAGGTATAGCAAACACAAGCATGTGACAGCCACCACAGGCCACCTGAAAGAAGAGGGGGGCCAAATACCATTGTAAAATGAAAAATTACACAGTATGCATATACATATTCAATCAATAACCAACAAGAAAGGCCACTCAGATGGGAATGTGTAGTATATGTAAATCAATGAGTGAGCCCGAACAAACTAAAACTGTGTTTAAAAGACATATATAATGTATGCAATACAAGGGAAGATTACATCAATATTTCTCAGACAACAGATCATCACCAGCTTCCAGCCAAGTATCTAGAGCCTGCTGAAAATGGCAATCCTGCTCAGTACTTCCAAAGCTGGTTCATAGTGGATACTGGACGTGTAGGCCAACAGATTCTGGCACAAAAACAAGGGTGAAAGGATGGAGAGCTACAGCTAACTTCCATTTCCTACAGATTCACCTTATAGATTTCTGCACCAGACATGAACATTTATGGGTAATTGCAAATGTAAATTTATATGCACATAACCTACCATTTGTGATGTACTTATACATTTAATCAGGTCACCATAGCGGCTGTCATGACCTCAGCTTTCTATAAATTTGTCAACTGATTACTTACAGGCAGCTGCAGCGCCTGCTGCAGAATGGGGGAGCAACGGCAGCGCCTGCTGCCATGAGGGGGAAAGGGCACTTGCAGCAGCTGCTGCTGTAAGGGAGGTCAGATAAAATCTGAAAAATAAAGAAGCAGTAGAGAACAAGTAAGATGAGCAACTAAAAAGTGGCTCCAATAGCCACAGGTTTTTTGGCCTCTCCTATGGATATGTCATTAGTTTGAAAAATCTATTTGCTTCCAAAAAATTCCTTTAAGGCCTGTTGCAGACGACCATGCTGCAACCGGCCGGTCGTGAATTAAGGCACGGGCGGCACACGGGTGACACCGGCCATACTTCCGTGGCTCCTTTCATTAGCACACTGAACACGGCCACAGTCATCTGCAACCGGCCTTAGGCCTAGGCTACCTATTGTCTTTGGTTGCATGACTATTTAGGTTTGCACAGTTGTATACAGACAGGGGTGTGGACTAGGATGGATGAAAAGGTTTTTTATTCACTTCTGCTAGATGCCTAACCAGTTTTTAAAGTCTACAACATCTCTACCCAAGTTTACAATCACTTTTCCTATGCCTGGACATTTACACTGGGGCTACACAGAGATGCTGGATCCAACCAAATTTGCCATGTAATACCAGCCTTATGTAATGTTAGCAATTAAGATGTGTGATCAAGGCAAACTACAGAAAATGAATGGGACAGACAGCAAAACACAACTGCAGAGACACCATAATCCACAGCAAACTCCCTTGCAAATGCAGGATAATGTCACAAATTATTAATCGCAAGAGCAAAACGTAGAATCAGAACCAGCTATCAAAAATACTATTTATTTTACAAAAACAACCTCAAAATCTGATCTCTGACTCAGTAGATGATTACATACCCTTGAGACATGAATCTGGAAATGATGCACACAGATGGATCCACAGCATGGATTTTATCTCTGGACAACAACCAAGAAACACAATCCAGAGCGCTCCTAATGTTTAATATGCTGAGCTCAAGTAGGACACAAACTGTATGAAAATAACTGTGCCGATACAACAAACATACTAAGATTTCTGAATTTCAAAGATATTTTAGGCTATTCATTGGATTTTGATAACTGTGACAGTTAAGGCTAGGTTCACACCAGCATCCAAACTCCGTTCAGGGTTTATGTTCCCGAATCCGCTTGAAAAATTTTTCAGAAACCGGGCGGAAACCCAGCGGACCTCATTATAGTCTATGGGGTCCGCAGGTTTCTGCAGGTAACCGCTTTTAAGCGGATTAGCTTTCCATCTTTCGGGTCCGCGTGGGGACCCTAAGAATGGAAAGCCGAATACTAGTGTGAACCTAGCATATTAGATGTTTTAAAAGGTCCCAACTAGAAAAGAAAGAGAATAAGGTTTGCTCCATAAAAAACTTTCTTAAAAAATACCCGTCCTGGAAGTCAACTAATGGATGGCCGCTCTGGGTTTGCCACAGTAGGGGCTACTGTATTTCAGTTCATACAGGACACTCCAATAAACAGGATCCAGCTCTATGTCATCTACATGGCCTGTTGGAGCATACTGTTGCCTTGGTAAGGACATCCATGTGAGGGGTCATTCACATTCCAGATGTAAATATCGATACAAAAAGATGGCCATCTGTTTACATAGAGTCAGTGTTAAAAGCACTATAGCAGTGATGGCGAACCTTTTAGAGACCGAGTGCCCAAACTGCAACTCAAAACCCACTAAATTATCGCAAAGTGCCAAAACGCCAATTTAACCTTAAATTAACCAGGATCTGTTTTATAGTGACAGTGCAATGTTATTACAGCCTGTAATAACATCACATGTCTGCTATAAAACAGATACTGTATGATATAAATAGTGAAGGGCCCCTATACAGTACAATGTGCTCCGAAGTGGCCCCCAGACAGTATTATATGCTCCAGAATTGCCCCCACACAGTATTATATGCTCCACTTTGGCCCCCCACACAGTAGTATATGCTCCACAGTGTCCCCCACACAGTATTAGATGATTCAGTGTCCCCCATACAGTATTTGAATCATCTAATACTGTATGGGGGACATTGAAGCATCTTATACTGTGTGGGGGACACTGAAGCATCTAAAACGGTGTGTGGGCCACTGTGAAGCATCTAATACTGTATGGAGGACACTGAAGCACCTAATACTGTATGGGGGGGGGGGGACACTGAAGCATCTAATACTGTATGGGGGACACTGAAGCATCTAATACTGTGTGGGGGACACTGAAGCATCTAATACTGTGTGGGGGACACTGAAGCATCTAATACTGTGTGGGGGACACTGAAGCATCTAATACTGTGTGGGGGACACTGAAGCATCTAATACTGTATGGGGGACACTGAAGCATATACTACTGTATAGGGGACACTGAAGCATCTAATACTGTGTGGGGGACACTGAAGCATCTAATACTGTGTGGGGGACACTGAAGCATCTAATACTGTGTGGGGGACACTGAAGCATCTAATACCGTGTGGGGGACACTGAAGCATCTAATACTGTGTGGGGGACACTGAAGCATCTAATACTGTGTGGGGGACACTGAAGTATCTAATACTGTATGGGGGACACTGAAGCATATACTACTGTATAGGGGACACTGAAGCATCTAATACTGTGTGGGGGACACTGAAGCATCTAATACTGTGTGGGGGACACTGAAGCATCTAATACTGTGTGGGGGACACTGAAGCATCTAATACTGTGTGGGGGACACTGATGCTTCAGTGTCCCCCACACAGTATTAGATGCTTCAGTGTCCCCCATTCATTATTTGATGCTTCAGTGTCCCCCATACAGTAGTATATGCTCCACAGTAGACCCCACACAGTAGTTTGTTACTTACCTTGTCCCACGAAGAGCTGCAGTCCCACGGAGTGCTTCCTCCGTCTTCTTCTGTTCGCAGGCGCTGATGAATGACGTCATCGCGCCTGCGTCGGGGCAGAGGTCACACTCTGCAGTTAGTGTAGGCCGCGGTTCCGCGGACCGCGGCCTACAGTGACAGCTTTCAGCTGTATGTACATTTGCACATACAGCTGAAAGAAGCGATCGCTCGCTAACCGGGATTCCTGTACCGGTTAGTGAGCGATCATGGCGACGGCGCGCGTGCCAACTGAAAGGGCTCTGCGTGCCCTCTCTGGCACGCGTGCCATAGGTTCGCCATCACGGCACTATAGGGTAGATTTACTAATACCGTCTAAAAGTTAGATACAGGACAGAGGTAGACTAGACAGTCTTAAAGTGTGCCAAATGTATCACATTGTCTGATGCTGAATGACAAACATGTCCCATTATTAGACTGTTTAGTCTAACCTTACACCTTCAAACAGTTGGTTCAGTTTACACTATAAAAATACACAATTTTGGCGCATTTTGCTGCAACTTAAGCCGCGACCACTTTCCACAAAGCAACAACCCTTCACATGCCCATTTTTGTACAAGTTATAAAACTCTTGATAAATGTTTTGCAAGACATATTATACAGTTTATTGGCAACAGTTACGGCAGAATTCTGGCACCTTTTGCTCAGTAAATCTCCCACTATATGAAGAGTCAAAAAGACTTACCGACTGGATGCTGAACCTTAAAAAGTTCATACAAAGTGTGGGAGAAAACTGATTAGTGAAATTCTCTTCCCCCAACCCAAGTTTTCCATATCGTCCATCACCAAAGGTATAAAGAAGACCTTTGTCTACAACAAAAACATATAAAAACACATTATTTTGAAAAAAAAAATGAACATTTAAAAAAAAAGATGTATAGATCTGTATTTCTGCCAATTTAACTATATTGTTTAAACAAAAACTAAGGCAACCTATGTCACGCCCTGCCCTCTCAAAAACAGCACCAGGAGTAACTCACTTCTGCCCAGTGTTCCAATAAGCTCCGTTTCCGGCGATGTCACCCCTGTAATTTATGCCCAACACAATATATGTATCATAGCATGTATAATAGAGGCTGGTTACTTATGCCATGATTTAGCAAGTCCTGTACTCAGACTTTATTATGTCCTTTTCTACCTATTTATTCAACGCATTTTGAGCTATATCATGGCTGAATAAATGTTGTACTCACTATATGCAGGTGCTTGCATCACATTTGCATTTCAATTTACTAATCTATATTCAGAACTATAAATTTGGTTGGATTGGTCTCTAAGGCAGTTCACATAAATAGGGTACAACTGATTTTAGTTGCAAATCATAGAGACTACTTAAAGGGGTTGTTCAGTTCCAGTAAATAAATGGTATTGTTTGTATAATGAAAAGTTATTGAATTTTCCAATATTTCTGCTTTAATTCTTCATGTTTTCTAGAACTTTGCTTGCTGTCATTCTTTATTTACTCCCAGTGGATAATAATCAGTCCATGACCATGTGATAAATAGTCCATGGTCATGTGATGGACATACAGCGTACTAATGAGAGCTCTTTCTGCATCAGGACCACGGCCCCAAACATACAGCCAATGTCATTAAGAGCCATATCAGTCTAAAGTAGAACCTGAGGTCGTGGAAGTGATGATATGGACCCCACAGAGTCCTGATCTCAGAATCATCGAGTCTGTCTGAGATTACATAAAGAGACAGAAGGAACCTACATAAGCGAGCCTACATCTACAGAAGATCTGTAGTTAGTTCTCCAAGAAGTTTGGAACAACCTCCCTGCTGTGTTCCTTGAAAAACAGTATAGAAGTGTACCTTGATGTACCGTGTGAATTGATGCTGTTTTGAAGGCAAAGGGTGGTCACACCAAATATGAATGGGACTTAAATTTCTCTTTTTTTCCATTCACTTTTGTTTTGTTAATTGACAAAAATAAATTATTAACATTTCTATTTCTGAAACATTCTTACTTTACAGCAATTTTCCACACCTACACAGTAATGTATATATCAGAATTATTTCCCTATTATCTACAGGAACATGCTAAAATATTCTTTTATTGTAGATTCATATGGAATCTGAATCTGAAATTATACAGAGAAACCCCACAGAAGGCTATAGGTGCCCTACTGCAACTCTGCAGAACCCGAAGGCTTACAAAGTGGTAATATAGGCATGTGCATGAGTCTCATGAAGACAAGTACTGCCCGTGTAACCTACAAGAACATATAAAGTCCACCTCTATAAGTCAGAATGCAGAATCATTCTCTAGGAGACTCTCTTGTTCTTGGGGACTCAAGACTACCAAGTATTACACGGTTGGCCATTTGTTTCAATGTCCACAATATAATACTACATTTTCCCTTCTGCAGCTACTGTAGAAGAAATGCCTAACAGGCTTTTGGTTTTCCTGGGTTTACCAGAGGTCCCAGAAGCAGGACTCAGGCCGATCAGCTGATTTCCTCCAGAGCCTTCATTTTTCTGAAACAGGTTGCTTGTTTTGACATGTTTATGGTTGCACTTTGCAGCAAAGTGGTAAATGTGCAAAACTACCTTCCATCTGCCACAAATTTGCACAAATGCCACAAAACCAGCATGTGCAAATATTCCACACAGTAAGAAGAAATAAAGCCAGTTTGAGCACAGTTAAACACAAAGCATAAAACTGGAAAACAAGCATAAAGATGAATTGTACTACACATGTAAAAGCTTTGTCCTTTGGTCAATACATATTATTTGCTCACTGACCTGTAACTACTGCAACGTGGTTTTCTCCGCAAGTAACATATCGAATTTTATGCATCTTCAAAGCATCTACTACTTTGGGTGTATTTGTTTCAAAAATAAAAGTGCCATGTCCTAGTTGACCAAATTGACCAAGACCAAATGTGTACACTTCTCTGTCTGAAACGCAAACACACATCAGTATGAGAATCAACTACAATATGGCGGCATACGAAAATGTACAGCAATGTCCATTACTCATTATTACCAAAAGGCTTACATCAAAGTATACAACTTCCTAGTGTATATTAACGCATATTTATTACAACTGACATAAGACATGCTTATGATTAGTATGGGGTAAGAAAGCAAGAAGTAAGAGACATAAGAAAGGCAGTTTTTGCAGGATCAGGCTACATAGAGTCCGTTACCATGAAAACATATAGGTCTCTAAAGGAACTGTAAACATAAAAAACAAATGGAAATTAAAACTATGCAAAATGGCTTCATTTTTCCATGTTATGTTTCATGGTAATAATTCTGTGTTCAGAGTTTTTCCAGCATACCAAGAGCTTAGACCGGAGGTTTCAATTATACAGCAGATCTTTATACATCTATAACATGTCAGAAATTAGCTGAAAGTGGAGAATACATTTAAGTAAATTTATTTAGAATTACCTACTAACTTCTTAGTGACAATCACATAAAAGTACAATTTACCATCATGAGATTTACAGTAATACAAAAAGATAACCAAAAGCGCCCTCTACTGAGCATCAACAAAGTAACATATCCAGAACGGAGCCAAAGAATAAATGACATCTAAGATTTAAATAGTTTTTTAGACCACAGACATTTATGGTATATGGAATCAACATGACAATAAAGGAATGATCTGAGTTCTGAGAGTCTAGGGCACACACTTATAGGGTGGTCACTTTCTGATCAAGTCAATCTAAAGTATGCTCATGGTGACATATACAGTTATATCCTATAAAAGTCTGTGGTGGGTAGTGTTTTTTCAGTAACTGTAAGTGCAAAGTCCAGTGGAGACTTATGGTCATCCCTAATCTTATTTACTTTCTATGGTATATGTTATCTTATTGTCCACCTACAGTAAAAGATTCTTTACATCAAATATGAATAATAAATAGTAACATTTATTAGTAACAAACCTGTGACAGCCACAGTGTGTCCACCACCGCAGGAAACCATCTTTACCTTTCCAGGTATGCCAGGGACACGCTGAGGTTTTTTGTGTTTGTCTAGCTTCTCAGCAGGAAGACCAAGCTTCCCACTTTCAGGTTCCCCAAAGGTATACAGCTCGCCATCTTCTACAAAACAGAGGGTTCAGGTATGCAGGTTATATATATTTACACATAATGTCAGGGAAAGATCTGAGCACTCCCTTTGCTGAAGATTGATAACCCATATGGAAACAATAAAGCAGATCTGCTATCATACTTCTAGTCAAAGAATCTAAATTATAGCAGCACCCGATATTACAAAAAGACTCAATGGGGAAGACTGATCAGTCCCTCTATGCCAATTCTACTGGCATGAGTTATGATGACACCAATGGCACCAAACAGTCCTGATGACTATAAAAAAGGGCCATTGGGTTTCCATCATGGTGTCTGTCATTTTACTGAATGAAACAGCACAGCATGCTGTACTATTTTGTCTGATATTTTTTACAAAATATGCAAAACAGGCTTCTAATGGAACCTCCAACATAGATGCAAATAGAGTCTTAGTTGAAAATTTTCTGGATCTTAAAGGGTTTTCTAGAGCTATAACACAGATGACCATCTTAGCATAGGCTATTAGTATCTGATTGATGAGGTTTCCACTGCACTGGATAGAAGATAACCTGAAATGATAGGAATACTCCCTTAATGTACCATGGCAGAGGAACAGATAGAGATATTGATCACTGAAAGTCTCAGCTCACAGACTCTCTACAATAACATCTTCTGACATGTTTCTTTGAAGTATCAGATGATGCTTAAAATCCATATACCATTTATTATGTATATATGAGATGAACATTACTTACGTGTTACAAATGCTGAATGGTAATAACCACAGGAAATCCAAGAAATAGGCTTCTCAATAGCTATCTGCTGAGGTGAAAGGATGTTTTTCTCACTACCAAGGCCCAGCTGACCTTCTGAATTTTCACCCCACATAAAAAGTTTGCCATCCACTGAAATGAATCAGAAATATTGTTGTATAATGCTTTAGTGTTTGTAACTTCTTAGCAATAAATCCGCATCACTCTGAAGGAACAGAAATGATCTTATGCTATTACAACACCAGAGGCTGGAAGGAGACCGAGACTACTGTTCACATTACCTAAGAGTCAGCAATAACCTGGATTGGTCTTTATGGACTGGTGGCTTTGTGTCCCAAATATGTCCAGCCCTGGCTCCATTGTACAAATGCGCTGAGAGCACCAAAGATGAGTTTGATAAGAACACCACACCAACTCCACCATAGCTCAGAAGGGTCAAGCACACAAGTTTATTTCATTGTGAAGATGGAACTTGGTTGAAATCTAACAGGTTTTATCCTTGTTTCCCCTGGCAGCAAGCATCAGAGCACAGTCAGCTGACCCAATGTAAATAAGAAAGTAAAGTACTTATGTGAATTACATAATAGGCTACATTCACACTGCCGTTTTTTTTTCCATTGTTCTAAACCTGTGTTGGATCAAAACAACGGAATGAAAAATGGCAGTGTAAATCCAACCTAAGGCTCTGTTCACATGTAGTAAGCTCCTTCATAAATTCAGTATGGCTTGCAGTTCTATTCTTTCTTTCAAAATGATGATACCACGGCAAAACCTGACCGACCTTTCATTATTAAGAACCGAGCCTTGGAAGATATTCCAAAGAGCAGAATATCATATATCGATCTAACCGCATGCACTGCATTGACCCCACCACAACTGCCTTATGGCTTCACGGTATATCGTCCTTTCAACCCAATGTACTGTGTATAGAAAACAACAAGAATGTAATGCTGGAAGAGTAGCCATGCAGCACTAAACTTATTAAAGAGAAAGTAGATAGGCATGCCCATGACATGGTGATACGGGGTAGGGGGCGTGGATTACCAGTGGGGCTATATCCCTGTATTACTATATCTAAAGGTTTGGACTGATCCTTGGTCCTTGAGGTACTGCAGTGAGTCTCTCTTAGTGAGGCTCACTGTATATATTCCAACTGTTCCTGACACATAGAGTATACAGAACACTGTATTTATTGCAAAAATGGGCTATGGAGCAGATACTCAACGATGTGCTGCCGATGAGGCAGATCTTATTCATGTCATGTGGCGCTGTCTGAGACTTTTTTTTTGAGTTTTTTGGGGGAGAGTGACTAACTTTGCGAGGAAGGTATATGGATGTCTTATACAATAATGGTATGCTTATTAGGATACACTGCTGAAATACCTGTGACTTAGAGGCAACATTTGGCCATCCTACGACTCCTCTACTTGGGCTGTAAATTGACAGCAACCCATTGGAGAGATGTCGAATACCCCCAAGATATTCGATTTTAAATCTAAAGAAAATTCAACTATCCTGATGAAGAAATTTGTATATTTATAGAGAGGTACATAAAGGAAATTTGAGGATCTATGAGTCCCGTGGCTGGATACTCCAGGCCTGGCAAACTGGACCCTTCTTGTTAAAAGACACTAGTTACGATCTAGATACCTATGTAGGGACTCAGATGGTCCAGACGTTGACCCTCTTAATGATTTTCTGTACCCAATGTATTCAGTTTTACCTGTTATACAGCACATCATGTGTACTGTAGATACAGGCCTTCTGCGACTATGTCCCCTAGGAACACAAGATCTGTTCATCAACACTTCCCCCTGGCATCAGATGGGTGTGCAACCCCACTGAATTCTGGATAATTCCTGGACTACCTTTTGCTATGGGCTTACTTGTACCAAGTTGAGGCCACATTCCAATACTTCATATCTACTCTTGGTGGGTGGGGATGGGACTGAGGGAAGGGGGATTGGGAGCATTAGGGATTGTGGGTTTGAACTTTGTTTTCTCTTTTTGTCTTTGAAAATGATAAAAACTATATCTAATGAAAAAGTAGACAAACAGCTAAAATGCTTAATGAAAAATACTGAAAAACTTTTTTAAGAGATTAATTTGATGCCAAGAAATGATTGATCAAAGCAATCCAGTAACACTAAAAAAGCAGTCCAATCTCTTTCAACACAATGTTTCCTTCCAGCATGTTTTTTATATTAGTGTAATGGGAATAGTAGTATAATGTTGTACCGTGTTAGCCATAGAAAGTAGTGGAAGAGTGAAGAAATCAGTTAGTCCATTTCTCTGAGCCCATGTGGCAGGCTCAGGGTACAGTCTTGAGCCAAGCATGTAATGGGAATAGACACAGACAGAGGGAGCTTCATCTGTGTCCGTTACTCTGCTAAAGTTAATGTCCGTTGCTGTCACCCTATGACGGATGACAGCACTGGACATTAACAATGGTAATGTGAACCCACTCTTGGGCGTCCATTGGGCGTTCCTAACCAGTAATTGACAGCCTTCTCTGTAGCTGGATGCATACGGTTATAGTTGTCAATGATTGAGTAGAACTGCCCACTGAAGTCCAGAATGAGCAAAGATTTAAATAAATGACAAGTTATACTGAAATTATATATCATCAGCTCAGCATCTCCTGTTAATAACATGCTGCCTTCAGATAAGACTGCATTTTCAATGTGATAGATTCCCTTTAAAGTTACAGGCCTGAAGCCAGTGCTGAGAAATTTTGATCACAACATGTCTTCTTCCAATTTCTGTCTGATGCCATGAGGACACTGAGTGGATCTGAATCAGTATACACACACACATGCCACTATTATATCTTGACTGTAGATGTTGAAGTGGATGGTAATTTGAATCTACACAAGGTTTCTGGACTGAAATAAGACTAGGTGATGTTGTCATGAAAATCTCAGAAGATAGTAGGGAAATACAAGTGTTTGTCATATTACAAGTGACATGAAAATAAGAGATGGCTCTAATGCTCAGAGTGAAGCAGATGTTAATGTGCTGAAGATCTCCTACCAGTTAAGGCTGCAGATGTATTAGATCCCGCTGACAGCTGTTTGATTCTGTGCTGCCCATTAAAGAAGGTAATTTCATGAAAGCTTGATCTCTCTGTGGTGTCACCGAGGCCCAGCTGTCCTTCACTATTCCAGCCCGAAGAGAAAACCTTTCCTTGAGCTATAAAAGACAAAGCATACAAGCGTACATTGTAACTTCCTGAAGCCAGCTACTGGTTAATGAACTGCAAAGGCCTCACATCACATTATACAGCAACCTCCAGACTGAACCATTTGTCACCAGTCATGATGGACGTCTGTGACTAACACGGCCATATTCCAAATGTTTCAGGATGTTTGCAGAAAGTTATGGAGCGAAGGCTATGGCTTTTGACAGCTTGTGTTAAAAATTATTAACTGTCGATACAAGATCCTTTACGTATCTGTTTTTTGTAGACACAAAGACTATAGCATAAATGACCTTATGTCCGGCATGTATTAGGTCTAAATATCAGATACAGAGAACACAATACAAGATTAGGCTCTCCTTGAGCTGAGAGACCTTGGTTTATCACTCCAGGCGATAGCTATGCACTATGGGATGTCAGCATTGTTCAATGTTGCATGTCCCTGGAATGACAGTGAGAGGTGCGTGCAGGTGAACCTCTGCACAGACGAATGGTCTGATTTTGACCTATTCTGTACTGCAAGTGAAACTGGACATCACCTTCTAAGCCTAGGGCAAACAGTGTTGACGCAAACCATCAGAAGTTATTTGCACGACACTAGGCTACGTCCTGCTACAGGTGTTGCACTGACCTCACGCCATTGCTCTCAATAGACGGCAATAGAAGCAGGAATTGAGGTCTATCATCTTCAGCGATGAGTCCCACTTTTGCCTCAGGTGCAATCATAGCCAGAGACTGGTCTGCAGACCACATGGGAAAAGCCATAGAACATCCTTCACAAGGGAACGTTACACCTGTCCTACTCCTTGGATTATGGTGTGGGGTGGCATAATGTATGGTAGCCAGACCCCCTCTAGTCTTCATTTCAGGTACACTAACAACTCAGCATTATATTGATTTCTTATATTGGAACCAGTGGCTTCAGCTTTTCTTCTTGGGGTTGCAATTTTAATGTTGAGGAGTGTAAATCCACATCCACTATGTGCACAGTCATGCTTCTGACTTATGGACACTATGAGGTATGCAGAGGATACAGAAGCAGTAAAGAAGAAATGTGGGAAGAACTGTAATAACTCACCAAAATATGAAAGAGGCAAGGGTTCTCAAATTTGCACCCAAGTTGCCCATACACATAAGACAAATATTGGCCAAAAATCTGTCAATCGTTTAGAAATTATATGTAAACAATGGAGTGGGTCACCAAAATCAGCTCATCATCTGCCACTTTGCGCAAGCTTGTTGTGTGGTTTCCTTTTTCTTTTTAAAGGTGTTATCCACTTTCTAATATTGATGATCTATCCTTAGGTTAGGTCAACAATATTAGATCTGAGGGGCTACGACATTTGAGACCTCTGCAGATCAGCTGTTCCAGGACAGTATGCCTCCCAGTAATGCTTACATTTCACTTGCTGTACAAAGTGTAACTGTGGTTTTAGGTACAGCGCCACTGCCCCCTTGTAGTCTATGGGCCAGAGCTGCAGTACATGAAGCCACAGCTACACTTTGTGTTTACATGCCAGGAGCCAAAGTGGCTTGGAACAGCTGATCTGCGGGGTCCCAGGTGTCAGACCCTTGCAAACCTAATATCAAAATTAGAAAGTGGATAACCCCTTTAACTGATTCCCTGGTCAATCGGTTTAGTCTATTTTGATGCTGGTGGGATCGTTCATGTGAATGTTCCCACGGATGACTGATCAGACGCATTCTGGCCAATCATAAGCTTATGTGTATGGTTTGCTTTACATCAGGCTTTACATTATCATACATCTCTATATTTGGATGTCAAAAATAAGACTACCTGTAGAAACCAAAGTATGATTCCTTCCACAAGCAGCAAGCTTTATTTTTTCAGATTTTAATGCTGCAAAACACAATAACATTTAACATGTTAGATTCAATAAGTGATACAACCTCTTTACGATATTGCAGAAGTGACTACTGCAATACAGTACTGATATCCGTGCAAAATACAGGGCACAATAAAAAAGAAGCCAATGCTATGAGACAAATACAGAAGTAGGTTATAAAGAACTAGTTAGTAGAAAATTATTGGTCCAATAACTGGACAGCCTAATTTTGTGATGGTCATGTAGTACAGCAAATAGTAGCTTTACCTCCATTTCCACATAGGGTAAGACCACACAATTCAGCCCCCTGCCAGTGGCCAATGACAGCTCTGATTTAAAGGTAACATCAGTGTTATCTGCAAACTCACTCAAGTCAATGGCTGGGGAATTTGTTTGCACATGGTAGTTGGGATGTGTGCCTGTACCTTTACAGAGCTACAAATCCCTTGCATAGACATATACACTGTGTTCCAAATTATTATGCAAATAATATTTTCTCATATTTTCCAAAATTACCTATATGAATTGCAGTCATTGTAATTTTCCAGTCATCAACTATTCGAGTATAATTGGAAGGTTTTTGAACAAACTGCCTATGATAACAGTATATTTAAAAAAAAAAATAAACACTCAAAATGCATGTTTTAAATTATTATGCACAGCAGAATTTGCAACCTTTTCATTTTTATTAAGAACAAAAAAATGGTCATTGTGAAATTAAAAGCATTAGCAGGTTATTACAAACTGAAATCAAACAGTTTTCAAGCCAAAACTTTGTTCGAGGTGATGTTACATTTGCACATAGGACCCCTTGTTCGAAAGAAGCTTCTGAACTCTCTCGTCCATTGAATTTGTCAGTTTTTGGATGGTTTCTGCTTCAATTGTTTTGCATGAGGACAGAATACCCTCCCAGAGCTGTTGCTTAGATGTGAACTGCCTCCCGCCATCATAGACACTCCTTTTGCTGATGCTCCAGAGGTTCTCAATGGGGTTGAGGTCAGGGGAGCATGGGGGCCACACCATAAGTTTGTCCCCTTTTATGCCCATAGCAGTCAGAGATGCAGATGTGTTATTTGCAGCATGAGACGGTGCATTATCAGGCATGAAAATGATCTTTCTGCGGAATGCATGGTTCTTCTTCTTGAACCATGGCAGGAAGTGCTGTTTGAGAAACTCCACATACATTATGGAGTTCATCTTTACCCCTTCAGGGATCCTAAAGGGGCCGACAATCTCTCTCCCCATGATTCCAGCCCAAAACATTACTCCACCTCCTCCTTGTTGGCGCTGTAGCCGTGTTTGCATGGGGTGTCCATCAACAAGCCATCCTCCACTCCATCCATCTGGACCATCGAGCGTTGCACGGCACTCATTGGTGAACAAAACAGTTTTGAAGTCAGTCTTCATGTATTGTTTGGCCCACTGGAGCCGTTTCTGCTTGTGTGTAATGGATAGAGGAGGTCGACAAGATGGCTTACGCACAGCTGCAAACCTCTGAAGGACCCTGCATCTTGTTGTTCGGGGACGTTGGAGGCACCAGCAGCTTCAAAAACTTGTCTGCTGCTATGACAAGGCATTTTTGAAGCTTCTCTTTTAACCTGACGTAATTGCCTGTTGGAAAGAATCCTCAATTTTCCCTTATCAGCACGCACACGTGTGTGCTGTGAATCAGCTACATACTTCTTGATTGTGCGATGATCACGATGAAGTGTCTTGGCAATGTTGATTCTAGTCATGCCTTGACCTAAACACTCCAGAATTTGTTGCTTCTTAGCAGCCGACACATCCTTTTTCTTTCCCATTTTGGCTGAAAATGTAGGCTGCTTAATAATGTGGGACAGCCTTCTTAAGTAGTCTTGCCTTTAATTGGACACACCTGCCAAAGTAATTAGCACAGGTGTCTGCAATTGCTTTCAGTGATATAAAGAGCCCTGACACACATCACCATCAATGAGTTTAACTGACAAACAAAAAAATTCTTACCTTATCACTCCTAAACACTTTTTGCATAATAATTTGGAACACAGTGTACAGTTGTGCTAAAAAGTTTACATACTCCGGCAGATTTTTTGTTTTTTTGGCATTTTTTTCAGAGAATATGAATGATAACACACAAACTTTTTCTCCACTCATGGTTAGTGGTTGGTTGAAGCCATTTATTGTCAACCTTCTATGTTTTCTCTTTTTAACCCTGCTGTACTGTTCGCATTTACTATACACTTGTACTGTTTCGGGTCAATATGACCCGACCTATTAAAATGTTCATTTTAGCTACTGTAAGTGTTTTTTTTTTTAATACCTACTGTATTTCATTATTAAACTGTTTGTGAACATGGTTGATCATAAACAAATGGGATTTTCCTAATTCTTCAATAAACATTCTTCTTTTATGCAGCTAATTTCTGTTCCAATTGGGGTCGATTTCTCTCCATAAAACAAATGCGTTGTATGACGAAACATCCAGAATGTTGTAAAACATTGTTATTGGCCAACGATTAGTTTTGTGTTTGCATGTGTATGTTGATATTGCTTGATCTAGTGTATCAACTGCCCCTTTTGTGGCATTATAATCTAATATCATGTCCGGCTTTTTGTCTTCTCGATTACTTATTGCATTGTCATGGTGCATTGTGCTCATTAGAATTACCTGTTTATTTTTTTTTGGGAACATAAGACACAACTGTTGTATCTCCAGTAAAGTAAAAAGTAGAACTATACAGTTCTCTTTTACTAAGGATACCTTGCGGCAGTTCTGGCTTGTTTTTCCTTATAGTACCCAGCATGGTAAGTTGTCTTTTTCACAACATCTGGCCCAGTTGGTAGGATGTGAAAAAGTTGTCACATGAGACATTTTGTCCTTTTAGTCCATGAGTCAAATCGAGAACAACTCGCATACCCTGAAATTTTGCAGGCAGAAATAAATAAGTGACCTGTAAAACTGTTCGGGTCATATTGACCCGAATAGTACAAGTGTAAAAATCAGCGTGTAGCAAAAAGTAAACAAAAAAAACAAAACAAAAAAAACACTCATAGTAAGAACCCCTCAAATGAGGAAAAGTCAAAAAATCCCAAGTTTCGGATCCGCATGAAATATAATCTACAAGGTCTCAAATTTCATTTCGGGTCATATAGACCCGAGCAGAACAGCAGGGTTAAATCATAATTACAAACAAAAACATCAAAATGACCCTGTTCAAACGTTCACATACCCTGGTGATTTTGGCCTGATAACATGCCCAAAGACCAAACAACGGTCAGGTAGACCAACCAAAATTTCGGCCACAACTGCTTGGAAAATTGTTCGGGATGCAAAGAAAAACCCACACATAACATCAGCTGAAATACAGGACTCTCTGAAAACTATCGGTGTGGCTGTTTCAAGATGCACAATAAGGAGGCACTTGAAGAAAAATGGGCTACATGGTCGAGTTGCCAGAAGAAAGCCATTACTGAGCAAATGCCACAAAGAATCTCGCCTTCAATACGCCAAACAGCACAGAGAGAAGCCTCAAAACTTCTGGAACAAGGTAATTTGGAGTGATGAGACAAAAAAAAAAAAAAAAAAAAAAAAAAAAAAAAATCGAACTTTTTGGCCACAACCATAAACGTTACATTTGGAAAGGTGTCAACAAGACCCATGATGAAAGGAACACCATTCCTACTGTAAAGCACGGAGGTGGATCACTGATGATGTGAGGATGTGTGAGCTTCAAAGGCACAGGAAATTTGGTCAAAGTTGAAGGAAAGATGAATGCAGCACGTTATCAGCAAATACTGGAGGCAAATTTGCACTCATCAGCCAGGAAGCTGCGCATGGGACGTACTTGGATATTCCAACATGACAACGATCCAAAACACAAGGCCAAGTCGACCTGTCATTGGCTACAGTAGAAGAAAGTGAAGGTTCTGGAGTGGCCATCTCAGTCTCCTGACCTCAATATCATTGAGCCACTCTGGGGAGATCTCAAGCGCGCACTACATGCAAGACAGCCCAGGAATTTACAGGAACTGGAGACTTTTTGCCAAGAAGAATGGGCAGTTTTACCATCTGAGAAAATAAAGAGCCTCATCCACAACTACCACAAAAGACTTCAAGCTGTCATTGATGTTAGAGGGGGCAATACATGGTATTAAGAACTTGGGTATGTGAACTTTTGAACAGGGTCATTTTGATGTTTTTGGTTATCATTATGATTTAAAAAGAGAAAACACAGAAGTTTTACAATAAATGGCTTCAACCAACCACTAACCATGAGTGGAGAAAACGTTTTTGTGTTATTATTCATATTCTCTGAAAAAAGGCCAAAAAAACAAAAAATCTGCCGGGTAAGTAAACTTTTTAGCATAACTGTGTTTAAATTCTAGTTGCTTGTAGCCACCAGTAGAGGGAGATAGGGAGCATACTGCATACTTGAGACATGATGTCAAACCCTGGCCTCTCTGGTGGCAATTTAGAGATATAATGTCAGAGCTGATAACATTAGTGATGTGCCGTATTTTGATATACAATGACATGCCTTTTATAAATGTATTCACATAGACATCCTTTCAAATTACTTTAAAGAATCACCTGTCCACGCAACACATATTGAACCATACAAAGAATTACAAATCAGCCGAGAGTTAGAATGCAGTAACCCCGGCTGCCTGCGACTCCTGTATTGTCAGAATAATCTATAAACAGCAGGAATTATGTGCTATATTTGTTCTTGAAACAAAAGTGATATGTTCCCTGCTGCTGGCTATAATAATTTCAGGAAGCCTAAGAAAGAATCAAAGCAGATTAAGTGTGTGTCTGCTTCCTACATGGATAACAAGTCAGGAACTCTGGAGATTTCTCTTTGACTGTCATGTCTACAATTTTTTCTGCATTCATTTAGGGATTTGTTCTGGGATCTGAAATAATTTAAGGGGGTCTGGTCAAGGGTCTGCCTTAATTTATGGGTTTGTATTGGGTTACAAAGTGATTTAATTTGAATTCTACAGTAATTTAGGAATCTGGTTTGGGGTTTTGTATTAATTTAGGGATGTGGTCTGGGGTCTACATTCACAGACCTACATACACAGGATAAGTCATTAGTATCTAGGGGAGCTGACATCTGAACCCCACACCAATCAGCTCATTTTCTGCCTCTAGGCTCCAGAAGCGGCCTTGCTCCTATTCAAGATATGAATGCAGAGATGTAGCTCCATCCACCGTATAGTGGAGGCACCAGGGTAACGCAGCTCTAGTCATACTACTTTAGGGGATTTTTTGGGGACTATATAACTAACAGACATTCCTTAATCATCAATATCAGATTGGTAGAGTCTGATTCCATATTTTGTTTTCATCTTATTCCATGGACTCTTGCTTATTGCTGGTATCACCCTACTGAATTTCTTATGTCATTAGCTAATGACATAAGAAAGTGGAGGAGTATATTTTACACCCACCACCACTGCCGATCAGCTTATTAAATAAGTAAAGGCACTTGGCCAAGCACTGTGACTTCTTTATTGTTTACCAGGCACAGTGTCATCAATTTCATCGTGGCTGTACCCGATACTCCTATTCACTTGCATAGGACTGAACTGCAGTGAGTTGAACAAGGCACAGACTATGCAGTTTATGGAGCGGTGTCTGGTAATCAGGCTAGTACTGCAGGGTCTCCTGACTGTCAAAAGTTCTGGGAGTCAGACCCCAACTCATTTAATATTGACCTCTCTAAGGAAAGGCATCAGTTGTAAAGTCTCGGAAAACTTCTTTTACAGTATGTTAGGAATCTGGTTTAGGGTCTGAATTTATTTAGGGGTCTGTATTATTAAAGTGTAACTAAACGTACAAGCAACTTTTGATTTTTCTTTTTTTACTGCATTTGTAACGTTAATAAATATTGTAATAATGTATCAATGGATTTTGGCTCCTTTCTGTAAATTCCTGTGCTGAAATCCAATACTGTCCCTTCTGCATTCTTTACCTTGTTTTTTTCACTGGCGTCTCACTGGAATACATGTGTACAGGCTCTATTAAAGCAGGAAAACTGAGTCTGGTGGGTCACTTTAAACAATTATATCTTGGCCACTATAAAACATAGAATAGTGATTTTGGTTTCATATGAAAGATGATATTCTCAGTCGGGATTGGGAGCAGCTGCCGACTGTGTTTTTAACTGATGATATCTCTGGAAATAATACAGTACAGAAAAAACTGCAATCTGACAATCTCATGTTTCATATGACACTAACGACTACAGACCTCAACGACTACAGACCTGTAGCACTGACATCCCACCTGATGAAGATCTTAGAGAGATTGGTTCTCACACATCTCCGCCCTCTAGTGAGCCCCGCTATGGACCCTCTCCAGTTTGCTTATCGGCCGGGCATTGGGGTAGATGATGCCATCATCCACCTTCTGCACAAGGCTCTGTCTCACCTGGAGAAACCAGGGAACACGGTGAGAATAATGTTCTTTGATTTCTCCAGTGCTTTTAACACCATACAGCCCAGGTTATTGAGGGACAAGCTGGGCCTTGCTGGAGTGGACCACCACCTCTCCAACTGGATTCTAGACTACCTCACAAATCGACCTCAATACGTGAGAGCCCAAGACTGTGTGTCAGGTACCGTGATCTGTAATACGGGGGCACCTCAGGGTACGGTTCTCGCCCCTTTCCTCTTCACACTGTACACTGCAGATTTTAGGTGCAACTCGTCTAGCTGCTACCTACAGAAGTATTCTGACGACTCTGCAATAGTAGGACTCATCATAGACGATGATGACAGGTAGTACAGAGAACTGAACCGGGATTTTGTGCACTGGGGCCAGCGGAACCACCTGAAGATTAACGCGGGGAAGACCAAGGAGATGGTGGTGGACTTCCGTAAAGGCAGATGCCCTCCTAAACCAGTGGACATCCTGGGGACGGGCATCGAGATTGTGAACATCTATAAGTACCTGGGTTTGCTCCTTAATAATAAGCTGGACTGGGCAGATCATATGGAGGCCCTGTACAGGAAGGGCCACAGCAGGCTCTACCTGCTTAGGAAGCTGAGAGCCTTTGGAATCCGGGGGGCACTTCTTAGGACTTTCTTCAACTCGGTAGTGGCATCAGCCATCTTCTTTGGAGTGGCCTGCTGGGGGAGCAGTATATCAACCAGGGACAGAAATAAACTTGACAAGCTGATTAGAAGGGCCAGCTCTGTCCTGGGGAGCCCACTGGACCCAGTGCAGGTGGTGGGTGACAAAAGGATACTGTCCGTGGTGAGCTCCATGCAGAAGAAGAAGTCCCATCCCATGCATGAGACTGTGATCGCGCTGAGCAGTACTGTCAGTGACCGACTGCTCCACCCTAGGTGTGAGAAGGAGCGCTATCGGAAGTCTTTCCTCCCCACCGCGGTTAGGCTGTACAACCAACACCAACCTAAGCGGAGATCATTACACACAGAGAACTGAAATATCTCTCTGCCTGTTAAATCCCCCCTCCTCTGCTACTTCCTATCTGTCTGTCTGCTATCAATGTAATGCCTCTCACCTTGGAACATTCCTGTACATGTTGTATTTGTATTTGTATCTGCTTATCTTTGCTGCTGTAACACACTGAATTTCCCCATTGTGGGACTATTAAAGGACTATTATTATTATTATTATTATTATTATTATTAAAAGCCAGAGCTGTTGAGTTGGTAGGCCAAACCACTGACTCCCGACTCCTCTATTTCTCCACAGCCCAACTTCAATTTCTGCATAACTGGTCATTCATGATCAGTCAAAAGCAGTAGAGATCCTCTAATTCCTATGAAAGTTAATATGCAAGATATTATGAATCTAATTAATTATACAATATTAAAGGGGTTGTCCAGGCAGCTGAAATTGACTTACCTAGTCCGGGGATGCTGATGATGGAACCAGAGGTTGTGGCCACATCATGACCCGGGTCACATGATCTGTAGCAGCAGTTTGCCCACTATAGTAAAGCCAGCCCCCATAGAACAAGTAATTAACTACCTGTGTGTTTGGGAAAGGAGGGAGCAGAGAGACCTTGGGGGCACACTGTTTTATGTTTTATGATGGTCGAGATTTAACTGTTTAAAGTGATCCCACCCCTCGACTTAGTTTCTCTGTTTTATTAGAGCCCGTACACCTGAACTCCAGTGAGAAGCCAGTGAGAGAAACACAGCAATGCAGAAGTGGAATTCAGCGTCGGATTTCATAGAAAGGAGCCAAAATCAATTAATAAAAAATATTACAATATTTATTAATGTTACAAATGTTGCCAAAAAATCTAAAGTTTAGTTAAGCCTTAAAGAGGACCTTTCACCACCTCCACCAATTCTAGTTCTTAGCACCTGTGAATAGGCGCTACTGATTCTCTCTAGCCCCCACCATTCCCGAGCAACAAGCGCAGTTAGTTTTGCCTGATATGCTATTTAAGCTCTGTAATGTCAGAAGGGCAGTGTCGGGCAGGGGGTGTGATTCAGAGCTCTAATCAGAGGCAGCCAGTGTCAGAGCTCAGAATCCCACCCCTTGTCTGCTCCTGCCTGACACCACCCTCCTGGCAGTACAGAGCCTAAATAGCATATCAGGCACCAGAATTAACAGCATTGATTGCTTGGGAATGGTGGGAGCTAGAGAAAAAATACCAACTGTGCCAGAATCGGTAGAGCAGCAGCTATTGAAAGGTCCTATTTAAGGGGACTGGTCTGGGATTACAAGTTAACGTGGGGACTAATAAACGGTCTTAAAACAAAGTTTTCATTTCAACCAATTACACATTTGGTGGCTAGAGGCTTCTGCCCAATGCCAATTGAATGCAGTCCGTTACAGACCATATAAGCCTCCATCTGTTCTGGTAGAAATGGTCACACACCGCTCCTGTCAAGTAGAGTCATCACATAGCAGATGTCAGGAAAGAGGGTGAATAGTACTGCGCAGAGTTGGAATTACTACTAAGGGGGAGTTTTTTGTGAATACAGTCTGGTTTGGTGAGAAATATTCTTGTGATATGTTACGCCTAGTGCCCAAATTACAATTACAAGATAACTTTTAAAATATTAAGATTACATTCAACCGGCTAGCAGTGTATGACTCTTTCCCTTATACTGCTCTTTCCATTAAATCTAATTTGTGTTTTTTGGGGCAAAGAAAATCTGCACTCTTATGTAGCAACAGTGGTGTGTGAACCCAATGTTGTGTGAAAAAAATAGTAAACCAAGGAAATTAGCCAACTATAGCATTAGCAAACCTATGAAATATGGTTTGCTTATGCTATAGTTAGAATAATGTTAAATCCAGATTATGGGAAATGTCCAGATTATGGGAAATGCTCTTTCAATGAAAATCCACATGCAGAGACATTTCTGAGTAAATATTTTAAGAATATATAAGCGCAAAAGCAATCCTTCTGGAAAAAAATTCCTGTATTTCAGATTGCGTGGTCCCCTCCTGTAATACAGAGGAAATCCCAGCATGAATTAGATCAGCAGTAAGCAGAGATGGTATAAAGAGGACCTGTCACATGTCACTACATGCCTGTTTTAGTAAATACTTGTATTCCCCATAAAATTACAATTTCGGAGCATCTTTTCTTAAAGCTCTGCATTGAAATGTCAATAGGGTGTGTCATCAGACAGCATGATACTGTTAGCAGTAACAGGATAGTTTAAAGAGAGTCTATCACCAGAACTCAACATATCAACCCAGCCCTGCAGATAGGTTAGAGTCACCTGAATAAACAGTGTTCTCTCCTTGTGAATGGGTGCCTCCGCTGCTATGATATTACATTTTTTATCAATATACAAATGAGCTTTTTGGAGCAATGGGGGCATTGCCGCTGCCCCAAAAAGGTAAGCAGAAACACCCCTGTTGCTCCACATAGCTCATTTGCATATTAACTAAAAAGGCGATTGACAAGGGGAAAACACTGTTTAACTCAGGTGACCCTAATCTATCAGTGAGGCTGAGCTGATATGTTGGGTTTTGGTAATGGACTCCCTTTAACACTACATAGGGAAACATCCCTATGCACAGTGAAATGTAACTTCAGTACCGCACACTTCCAGGAGGACTAAGAGAGGAACTGGACAAAATTCTGAGAAAAGATGCCCCAAAGGTGTTAATTCATAGGGGATATAAGTATGTAAGGAGAGTCACATTTAAACTCTGTATGTGTCTGCTACTGAGGAAACTCCCTCAAGTGTATTCTCACCTACTGCACCACACATAAGGAGGGGCTCTTCTTTCAAAAATGTATTTACACTTTACAAAAGGTGAATGTTTGCATTGTGACACCAACTCAATATGCATTATTTACTCTTCTTTATAGCAAGTGCATAGTAATGTACAGTGCTGGCCAAAAGTATTGGCACCCAGGCAATTCTGTCAGATAATACTCAATTTCTTCCAGAAAATGATTGCAATCACAAATGCTTTGGTAATAATATCTTCATTTATTTTGCTTGCAATGAAAAAACACAAAAGAGAATGAAAAAAAAAAAAGTCAAATCATTGATCATTTTACACAAAACTCCAAAAATGGGCCGGACAAAAGTATTGGCACCCTCAGCCTAATACTTGGTAGCACAACCTTTAGACAAAATAACTGCGAACAACCGCTTCCGGTAACCATCAATGAGTTTCTTACAATGCTCTGCTGGAATTTTAGACCATTCTTCTTTGTCAAATTTCTCCAGGTCCCTGAGATTTGAAGGGTGCCTTCTCCAAACTGCCATTTTGAGATCTCTCCACAGGTGTTCTATGGGATTCAGGTCTGGACTCATTGCTGGCCACTTTAGAAGTCTCCAGTGCTTTCTCTCAAACCATTTTCTAGTGCTTTTTGAAGTGTGTTTTGGGTCAGTCCTGCTGGAAGACCCATGACCTCTGAGGGAGACCCAGCTTTCTCACACTGGGCCCTACATTATGCTGCAAAATTTGTTGGTAGTCTTCAGACTTCATAATGCCATGCACATGGTCAAGCAGTCCAGTGCCAGAGGCAGCAAAGCAACCCCAAAACATCAGGGAACCTCCGCCATGTTTGACTGTAGGGACCGTGTTCTTTTCTTTGAAGGCCTCTTTTTTTTTTCCTGTAAACTCTATGTTGATGCCTTTTCCCAAAAAGCTCTACTTTTGTCTCATCTGACCAGAGAACATTCTTCCAAAAAGTCTTTGGCTTTCTCAGGTAAGTTTTGGCAAACTCCAGCCTAGCTTTTTTATGTCTCTGGGTCAGAAGTGGGGTCTTCCTGGGTATCCTACCATAGAGTCCCTTTTCATTCAGACGCCGACGGATAGTATGGGTTGACACTGTTGTACCCTCGGACTGCAGGGCAGCTAGAACTTGTTTGGATGTTAGTCGAGGTTCTTTAGCCACCATCCGCACAATCTTTCGTTGAAATCTCTCGTCAATTTTTCTTTTCCGTCCACATCTAGGGAGGTTAGCCACAGTGCCATGGGCTTTAAACTTCTTGATGACACTGCGCACGGTAGACACAGGAACATTCAGGTCTTTGGAGATGGACTTGTAGCCTTGAGATTGCTCATGCTTCCTCACAATTTTGCTTCTCAAGTCCTCAGACAGTTCTTTGGTCTTCTTTCTTTTCTCCATGCTCAATGTGGTACACACAAGGACACAGTACAGAGGTTGAGTCAACTTTAATCCATTTCAACTGGCTGCAAGTGTGATTTAGTTATTGCCACCACCTGTTATGTGCCACAGGTAAGTAACAGGTGCTATAAATTACACAAATTAGAGAAGCATCACATGATTTTTCAAAGGGTGCCAATACTTTTGTCCACCCCCTTTTTTATGTTTGGTGTGGAATTATATCCAGTTTGGCTTTTTGACAATTCTCTTTGTGGTTTTCCATTGAAGACAAATTAAATGAAGATATTATTACCAAAGCATTTGTGATTGAAATCATTTTCTGGAAGAAATTGAGTATTATCTGACAGAATTGCAGGGGTGCCAATACTTTTGGCCAGCATTGTATGTGCCAGTCCTCTGTAAAGAGAACACACAGGGTACAAACTGGTATCATGTCATAAAACAATATAGGGCCGGTATAGAATGGCTTGCATATCAGTTTAATGGGTGTTCAAGGCATGGCAAAAGTCGAAATTTTTGACTTTTTGCAATTTTCTCCCATGTTTGCCACTTTTGTAAATGTGGGAGAGGCAGGTGGAGATCAAGGTGGACCAGGGCAGGCTACTTTGGAATGACAGATTTACTATAACCTGTACCAAACAGCTGGCGTAACTCATAGCTGAAATCTATGATAGTTCTGACTGGTGTATATCTCAATTCTGGCATACAGGTTCTGGTATACAAGCTCTCAGATCTTCCGAAATGCACCAATATAATTATCAGGCTTGAACCTCTTAATAATTCGGACACAAGTCAGACCATTACAGAAAGACCTTAAGACCACTGAACTAAGCCATGGTCTTAATATATCAGCCCCCTATTGACTACATTGCTGGAGAAGAATAGAAACTGGAAAAGCCTTTTACCTTACCTTTCACACATGTTGGTTTCGTGATAACATTTCCAGATCCAATCCCCAGCTGTCCGTTAATGTTGCTGCCGAAAACATAAAGTTTGCCATTTCCTAATGAGAAAAGAAAAGTTGTATTGCTAACTACTTACAGAAATCAATTCTGAAATTGTAGTAAAAGTATTTGCAGGTAAGGTTTGAGTTTTTGGCTGTTTCCATAACATCCATAGAGTTGTAGGCAGCACTAGCAAGCATGCTTGACTACTGCTCCATACAAATCCACCTCCATGATAAGTGTTATCCATGTAACAGCCGTGTCAAAGCTGGCACCACCGCTGCACCAGGCATGTTAATAATATACAGCACATATTGCTGAAGGTAGTAACCATAGTCTGGCAGAACCACAGAAGTTGTGGAGCTGGAGTGGCAAATGCATTGAACACGTGAGTATAATTACTGTAATTAATTAAATGTTTAGTCTGTTAAATATTCACTTTCCTAAGAATTCATTCACTTTCATAAATTGAAGGAGCTTTACAGTTTTGTCTGACCATGGTTGCCAGACAATCATGAAGGAGTTGGTGGTTTGGACTACTGACTCCACCGCGCTGGCTAACACATTTCCTGCATTTGACATGGAAAACGTGTGAGATGCAGAGAAAATGTGCTGAGGTTTCAGTGCCACAGACAGTACTAAAACTTCAGCAGGTGGCCAAACAGATAGGGGCTACTTGGTGTGCAGTCCTGTGGCTGTCAAAGAATTAATGAATTAGAGGATCTTTACTGTTTCTGACTGACCCTGGCTATCACCCATTTATAAAGGTGTCAGAGCAGAAGTCAGAGTCCGGCTGAGGGAAATAGAGGAGTCGGAGTCAGAATCGGTGGTTTGGCCTAGTGACTCCACAGCCCTGCCAGCAATTATCATGCTTTATAGCAAATTAACAAACTCTCTCATTTAGTTGTGTTAAAACATCTGCTCATTTCACGCTCTGGGCAGCTCAGTTTGTACATGTCCTCACTTATGTACATATCGCACTTGTATCACAATTGTACAGAGAGGAGCTTCATACAGCGACCGTATGGTTTGGGGTTGGAACTTGAGAGCAGTTATTCCAATCTCAGCACAATCTGCGGACCCTTTAAAAGCACAATAAAAAACAGAGCCGCAGATTTACTAATGAAATAAAAAATAAACAAAAAAAACCTGGCGTACATGTATTAAGCGTTTTAGACATTTTTCATGCCTTGTTTGACAAGGGGTGTGGCAAAAATGTGTGTGGCTACACTGGAAGGTGGTTTAAGATTCAACAACAAGCTCAAAAAAGTGCCAGAATTATGCAGGATTTTTTTATTTAAATTAAACTTGCAAGTTGGTGGTGAAAATTTAGACTAGACAGTCGTTGTGCCAGATTTATCATCCAAAGTTAGCAACAGTGTGTAAAACAATGTGTAAGACTATCTAGTCTAAGTGTACACTGTCAAACTATTAGACAGTAAGAGTAAGTCTACGTTCACATTGACGGTGGAGTCCGTGTTAAAGACTCCACCAAAGTGTCTGTTGAAAATCAGCAAAGGAAAAAGTCCTGCACAGAGGACTTTTTCCTCCGTCAGTTTCCGTTTTATAATGATGGACACCCAATGGACCCCATTATTATAGTCAATGGGGTCCGTCAAACTCCATGTGTTACCGCTGTTTTAGCAGTCTACCTATTCATTGTTTGGGAACCCCAATGGACCCGAACAACAGAGAGGCAATGCTAGTCTAAACTTAGCGTAAATCTGACCCAGTTTTCACATTACAACTGTTCATTAGTAAGCCTTTTTTAGAAGGCTTGAAAGTTCTATTTTTGCAGGGAAAAAAATCACAAATAGGATGGCTGCTGCACCTCAGTAGTGAAGAATGGATTATAAGGCCTGTTATATTCTCATACATGGAAAATGGGGGGGGGCTGCATGAGAGATTACACTTGGGAAGAGCTGCTTCTGAGTCATGCAATATTCACCTGTAACCAAAGCTGAGTGTTCATCTCCACATGCTATATATGCCGGCTTGTCATTTTTCAACCAAAACTTGCTTGGACAATTATCTGCAAACTTGCTTTTTCCAAATGTGAATATAGCTCCAGAATCTGCAAAAAATATATAAAAACATTAAAAGATAAATCTTCAGTGAGAGTGCTGGGGTCACCCTTTTACAGCTGTACAAAGTCCAATACCACACAATAATATACCCTAATCCTATAAAACCACTGTTCTGAAAGGAGTAGGAAAACACAGGATTAAAGGGGTCAACATACCATGTGCTATCTATGATACTGGTATTTCCTTATGTTGTGAGGCATTTGGGCCTGTTCCAGCTAAATAGCCTGGTATCAATTTCTACCTGTGCACCCGTTCCAGCCATGCACTGCATTTACCAGCCTAAACAGTATGGTGGGAGAAGGACTCCTAGCTTTATAGTTATCTATGTGGGCAGGAGTCCCTGCCTCCCAGTGACATACTGTTTTGTAGTGATTACAGTACTGGACTATAAATGTGGTACACACAGACTTAGCGTTACGGATGAAACTCGCATGTTATGAATAGCCACTAAGGGTACTTCTACAAGGGACTGAAAAGCTGCAGAATTTCTACATAGAAATGCCCTGTACAAAACCTGCAACATTTTACAATAGCACCAAAGTGTATGAAATGTTGAGAAACCTCCTTCACATAGTAGATTTGCAGAAGCCATGGAGTGGATTGTGAATACACAGGATGCCAGATTATATTTCATATGCAATGCAAAAGATGAAAACTGCAGCAAAACCATAACAAAAAACATCAAACGGTATGCAAATGCTGCAGGTCTGCCACAGATTTTATTCTATTAAGCTAGGTTAACACCTGCGTTCGTGGGAATCCCACAAATGGAAACCCGCGGACCCCATAGACTATAATAGGGTCCGCCGGGTTTCCGACCGAAAAATGCGGAACGGGGAACGGAATTCCTGAGCAGAGATCAGGCGCAGGTGTGAACCTAGCCTTACACATAATTTGTCAACAGTGCATCTGCAACATCTCTGTGAATTGTGAATATACCATCAAAATGTATGCTGTGGGATTTTAACCACCCATGTGGATGACATTTGTTAAAATCTCATCCACTTTGTTGCTAATGTAAAATGTTGCAGCTTTTCTGCAGAAATTCTGTTGTGTTTGAGTCCCATGGGACTGAATTCTGAGGTGGTTTTCTGGTTACAGAATACTGATGAGCTATTTTTTTTATTATATAGCACCAACATATTCCACAGAGCTATCATTAGGATTGGCCATCAATATCAAAGAAGAAGGAGACTGACTATGGCCTATCGATCTGCTGTTTGAATGGGCTGTCATTTTTTGGCAGAGTGCTGCGGTCTCTTCATTGTTTACAGTGATCAGTCTACCTCCACATGGTCTACTTAGTAATGGTAGGGCAGTTTTGTTCCATTCACCCTAAACTGATCATATTAAATTACTGATTGTAAGACATTGTTTTTAGAGATAAGTACAACAGAACAAGTTAACATGACTCAGGGAGCCACTAACTAAAGGTGTGCCTGGTATTTACAAGGTTGGCATCTCAAATGGATTCCTACAAAACGTGTCCATTCCATGCTATTGTTCAACCACAACAGGTTAGTCATTTATTACAGAGGGTTCATTGAGCAACATTTAGTGAATTGTGTAAGCCAAGCTGTTCTGTCATTTACATTGTATTTCACATCAGCCTGTAGTCTGTTAGATTTGCCTACTAGGTACAGATAATTTCACAAAGAGTCGACTCCGTATGTTGTGAACACTTTGAGGCTTACAGGGACAAAGTAATGGAATAGCTATTTATGCAATTCCCAAAATATTCATTAAAGGAGTAAAACAGGATTAAACATTGATTGGATACCCATAGGAACAATCAATGTATTTTTGGTGAGTGTCAGACCTCCTGGACTTTGGCCAGTCTGCACAGTGGAGGGGCTATGACACACACACCCATATGGATTGCTTTTTGGAAACAATGAATGAGTCACAGCACCTTCATGGGCAGGGATTCTAGTGTTCAGACCCCCACCGATCTAACGCTGACAATCTGTCCTATGGTGAGTACCAATACAGTCTAGGCTTACATTTACAGAACTTCAAGTGATGTTGAAACATCATCAATATAATGTATAGGTGGCAATATGGCCAGAGCATAGGCTGGCTGGTGAGGGGATTTGAAGAAGAATTTTTAGAGTAAGTATATGAAAACTAGTTGGACTATGTACTGCAAATCTGAAAAATTCTCTATAGGCTAAGGCCCCACTTTGTAAAAAACACTGTGTTTTTCTTGTTGTGGAAACGCAGCAGAAAAAAAACGCTGCGTTTTACAGTACCAGCAAAGTGAATGTGATTCTGGTTAATCCCATCCTCATATTGTGGAAAAAAACACAATGCATTTCCGCTGCATTGTTTTCTGCAGCCTTTTCAACTGCGTTCCGCAACATGGGGGCTTAGCCTTAAAGTGATTTTCTAGGATATCCCACCACTTTATGATCAGTGAGAGTCTGAGCTCTAAGACTTCCTCAAACTCTGCAAATGAAAGCGATACAACAGTGATTTGGTGGTGTGCCCCAATCCCTGGATTTATTAGGATCCCAAGGTTCAGATCCCTTCCAATCATAATGTGATGGCATATACTAGAAATATGCAATGACAATACCACTTTAAGTTATCCTCTGACAATCCAAAAGATGAGATTGGGGAGGAAGGGGCAGGAGACTGATGAAAATGGATGAATCAGTGGATAATAAGTAGGAAAGACAACACAATCCCATACATATCGCTCATCATTCTGTGCCATATAATTAGCAGGTACATTACATTCACTACACCCAGTACACAGTGTCTGATGTGTCCCAGTGATGAGCACAGGGCCAGTGACATCATCACCATATACAGGTGATGTCATATCTGGACCTGAAATACTGACCTGCATGTATACTATATAGGACTAATCTATAGACTGACAACACGATCGTGCCTATACCATGCACACTGCAGGTCTATGCAGTACTAGGAGCTGTCACTGATGCTGATGGCACATACCGGGCACTGGCTTCTCCTCCTCTTCGGCAGCCATACCCTGGACGCCAGTGACAGCGGATACGGAGCTGTCACATACAGTGATCACCTGCTAAAACCTGCTTCTCTACCTTTATCTGCGACCGGAAGTAAACAAACTACTGGTCTATAGCAACGGAGGCGTGAGTCGCCATTGTCATCTGCGGCCCAACATCGCCACCTTGTGGATGGAGGATCGAGCATCAGTGAGATTGAACGGATAGAACCTTACCTTGTACTATATTCGGTAAGGACCTAGGTCACATGACATTCTCAAGTCATGTGACAGGGAAGGCATGGCTTTGCTTCAAAGAAGACAATCCGCACGATTAGAAGTTGGGGAGAGCAACTGTGTAGCGTATACATGATAAACTGGGGGGAAAGGGGAGCAGCGGGGTGTATGGTCTAAACTGGGGGGAAGGTGGAAGAGGAGCTGTGGGGTGTATGGTGTAAACTGGGGAGGAAGGTGGTAGGGGAGCTGCGGGGTGTATGGTGTAAACTGGGGGGAAGGTGGTAGGGGAGCTGTGGGGTGTATGGTGTAAACTGGGGGAAAGGTGGTAGGGGAGCTGTGGGGTGTATGGTGTAAACTGGGGGGAAGGGGAGCTGCGGGGTGTATGGTGTAAACTGGGGGGGGAAGGTGGTAGGGGAGCTGTGGGGTGTATGGTGTAAACTGGGGGGAGGGTGGTAGGGGAGCTGTGGGGTGTATGGTGTAAACTGGGGGGAAGGTGGTAGGGGAGCTGTGGGGTGTATGGTGTAAACTGGGGGGAAGGGGAGCTGCGGGGTGTATGGTGTAAACTGGGGGGAAGGTGGTAGGAGAGCTGCGGGGTGTATGGTGTAAACTGGGGGGAAGGTGGTAGGGGAGCTGTGGGGTGTATGGTGTAAACTGGGGGAAAGGTGGTAGGGGAGCTGTGGGGTGTATGGTGTAAACTGGGGGGAAGGGGAGCTGCGGGGTGTATGGTGTAAACTGGGGGGGGAAGGTGGTAGGGGAGCTGTGGGGTGTATGGTGTAAACTGGGGGGAAGGTGGTAGGGGAGCTGTGGGGTGTATGGTGTAAACTGGGGGGAAGGTGGTAGGGGAGCTGTGGGGTGTATGGTGTAAACTGGGGGGAAGGGGAGCTGCGGGGTGTATGGTGTAAACTGGGGGGAAGGTGGTAGGAGAGCTGCGGGGTGTATGGTGTAAACTGGGGGGAAGGGGAGCTGCGGGGTGTATGGTGTAAACTGGGGAAGGAGAAGGAAGGGGAGCTGTGGGGTGTATGGTGTAAACTGGGGGGAAGGAGGAGGAAGGGGAGCTGTTGGGTGTATGGTGTAAACTGGGAGAAGATGGAGGGGAAACTGTGGGGTGTATGATGTAAACTGGGGAAAGAGACGGAAGGGGAGCTGTGGGGTGTATGGTGTAGGTTGGGGCACAGGCTCCTATGTTACATAAATTTATTTATCCAATTTTTTTTTTTAAATGTTGGATTGCTGTAAAACTGGTCTACAGTTGTGTCTCAGGTAGATATGTAGATCATTATAGGTGTGGTCTGATTAAATATTGGGTCTTGCCACAAGAGAGCCTAAGGATGAGGCCCCACATTACGGAAACGCAGCTTTTTTTTGTTGCAGATTTTGCTGCGGTTTTTTGAGCCAAAGCCAGGAGTGGATTAAGCAGAATGTAGAAGTATAAGAACTTCCTATATATTTCTCATTCCTTTTGTTGTCTGTGGCTCAAAAAACACAGCAAAACCTGCAACAAAAAAAGCTGAGTTTCTGCAATGTGGGTCCTCAGCTTAAAAGTGTGTCCTCTGCTGACCTAAAAAGACTCTCAAGGCTACTTTTGCCAAAGATAAGATGCCACTGTTGCCTTTGTAGTGAAATGAGAAACATGAACTGCTATGGAGTGGAATCATATCCTCTTCAGCAATGAATCCAGGTTCTTTTTGGGATCTGCCACCAACGTTTGGGTTAAAGTATGGAGGCATCGTGGTGAGTGCTTCAATCCTGCAATTGCTGTGGAGCGACACACTGCCCTTGCTGGTATAATCATCTTGGGATCCACCACGAACGACAGTAAGGGAAACATAGTAGTGATACGAGGGAGACTAACAACTCTGTCATATGTACAGGACATCCTGCTTCCACATGTGTTGTCACTCATGGCATGGCGGACAACTGCATTTTTCAGCAGGATAATATACACACACGGCTTTCTCGGGAATGTCTCCACCAGATTACAACACTTCCCTGTCCTGCCTGATCACCAGATTTATTGCTAATCCAGCATTTATGGGACCAGCTGGGATGCCAGCTTCACCAACCTACCAGTGTGCAGGATCTACAGACCCATCTATAACATCTGTGGGAAAATGGATACCATACAAAACCTATATACTTCCATGCCCAACCTTATCTGATCTGTATCCAGGATAGAGGTGCCCATCAGGATTCTAGAGCCTCTGCTCAATTATACAGTTTTTCTCAATCACCTTCTCCTTCAGCTGTAATATTGTAGTCCCTTCCATATACTGTATCATCACCGTTACACTGAAAAGCTTCACCAGGACAATAACCAATTCTGGGGGCCAGATTGTTTTGGTCAGTCAGGTGTTTTTTGGTTTTATGAACCAACACTAAATTCTACACTGTAACAGCTCCACTGTATGTACAGTGGATTGAAAAGTATTCATATCCCTTGAACTTTTTCACATTTTGTCACCTTACAACCACAAACTTAAATGTATTCTATTGAGATTTTAAGTGATAGACCAACACAAAGTAGCAGATAATTGTGAAGTGGAAGGAAAATGATACATGGTTTTCAAAATTTTAATCAAATAAAAATCTGAAAGATGTGACGTGCAAAAGTATTCAGCCCCCCCCTATATCAGTACTTTGTAGAGCCACCTTTCACTGCAATTACAGCTGCAAGTCTTTTGGGGTATGTCTCTACCAGATTTGCGCATGTAGAGACTGAGATTTTTTCACATTCTTCTTTGCAAAATAGCTCAAGCTCAGCCAGATTGGATGGAGAACATCTGTGAACAGCAATTTTCATGTCTTGCCAAAGATGCTTAATGGGATTTAGGTCTGGACTTTGACTGGGCCATTCTAACACATGAATATTCTTTGATCTAAACCATTTAACTGTAGCTCTGGCTGTATGTTTAGGCTCATTGGCTTGCTGGAAGGTGAATTGCCTTCCCAGTCTCAAGTCTTTTGCAGCCTCCAACAGGTTTTCTTCTAGGATTGCCCTGTATTTAACTCCATCCATCTTCGCATCAACTCTGAGCAGCTTCCCTGTCCCTACTGAAGAAAAGCATCCCCACAGCATGATGCTGCCACCACCATGTTTTTACATGTTACTTTTCTTCCACACATAGCGCTTTGCATTTAGGCCAAAAAGTACAACTTTGGTCTCATCTGACCAGAGCACCTTCATCTACATGTTTGCTGTATCCCCTATATGACTTATGGCAAACTGCAAACAGCACTTCTTATGTCTTTCTTTCAATAATGGTTTTCTTCTTGCCACTCTTCTATAAAGGCCACATTTGTGGAGCGCACAACTTATAGTTGGACAGATTCTCCCACCTGAGCTGTGGATTTCTGCAGCTCCTCAAGAGTGACCATGGGCCTCTTGGCTGCTTCTCTGAGCAGTGCTCTCCTTGCTCGATCTGTTAGTTTCGGTGGACTGCCATGTCTTGGTAGGTTTGTAGTTGTAGAATACTTTTTCCAATTTTGGATGATGGATGGAACTGTGCTCCTTGGGATCCTCAAAGCTTGGGATATGTTTTTATAACCTAACCCTGATTTAACCCCTTAATGACCGGGCCATTTTTTGTTTTTGCATTTTCGTTTTTCCCTCCCCACATTCCAAGAGCCATAACTTTTTCATTTTTCAGTTCACAGAGTCACATGATGGCTTATTGTTTGCGAAACAAATTGTACTTTGTAATGTCACTATTCAATATTCTGTGTAATGTACTGGGAAGCTGGAAAAAAATTCAGAATGGGGTGCAATTGGAGAAAAACTGCATTTGCGCCAAATTCATATGGGTTTAATTTTTACACCATTCACTGTGTGGTAAAAATGACGTTACCTGTATTCTGTGGGTCAGTACGAACATGGCGATACCAAATTTATATAGTATTTGTAATGTTTTGATACCTTTTAAAAAATTAAAAACTTTGCTAAATAGAAAAAAAAATTTTGCATCGCCATATTGTGTCACCTGTAACTTTTTCATATTTACATGTATGGAGCTGGGTAAGGCGTATTTTTATGCGGGACAACATGACGTTTTTATTGATACCACTTGGGGAAAGATCTGATGGTTTGATCACTTTTTATTCAATTTTTTATAGGAGACAAAGTGTTGAAAAAAACGCTATTTGGCCATTTTGATTTTTTTTCCCTGCTACGCCGTTCACCGTATGGGATAAATATTTTAATAGTTCGGGCATTTTGGAGCGCGGGGATACCTAATATGTTTATGTTTACTTTTGTTTATTTACTTTTATATCTGATCTAGGGAAAGGGAGGTGATTTGAACTTTTGTGTTTTTTTTTAATTTTTACATACTTTTAAAAACTTTTTTTTTTATACTTTTACTTGTATGATCAGACTCCCTAGGGACCTTGAAACCTAGGGAGTCTGATCGATCGTACTATTCACTGCGATACTACTGTATCGCAGTGAATAGCAAAATGCCTTCACTGCTATTAGACGATGAGCGCTCTCCATACATCGTCATGCGATGCAGGACGTACTATTACGCCCTGCGTCGTTAAGGGGTTAAACTTCTCCACAACTTTATCTCTGACCTGTCTGGTGAGTTCCTTGGACTTGATTATGCTGTTTGTTCACTAGTGTTCTCTAACAAACTACTGAGGCCTTCACAGAACAGGTGTATTTATACTGAGACTAAATTACACACAGCTGGACTCCATTAACTAATTAAGTGACTTCTGAAGGCAATTGATTGCAGTTGATTTTATTTAGGGTTATCAGAGTGCAGCGGGCTGAATACTTTTGCACATCACACTTTTCAGATTTTTATATGATTCAAATTTTGAAAACCATGTATTATTTTTGTTCCACTTCACAATTATGTGCTACTTTGTATTGGTCTCTCACTTAAAATCTCAATACAATACATTTAAGATTGTGGTTGTAAGGTGACAAAATGTGCTTTTGCAAGCCACTGTATCTTCTCTCTGCTCTGACAGATGAGAGGGATGAGAGTATACACCATATACAATGTAGCCATTACTGCAACAAACTTTCTCTTAGATTACTATTATTGGTTCTTTCCTGCCAGTCACTTCATGAATGTTTCATTCAGGAATGAACCAATAAGGTAGTCACAGTGAGAACCATCAATGTAAAGTACAGTGAGCTAGGTCATTGTTAATTTTGTTGTAGTTCTCCCTGCTTCCCAGTGATCACTGGATATATGCTTCATGAGGCCTGTCAACATGCGGGAATTACCTCTGCGGAGGGTGCCATGATCAGATGACTTGATCATAACTATTTCAGATTCTGTTGCTTACAGTAATCTCTTTACGTTCCTGTGCTGCAATTTGGTGTTCCTGCAGCAAAGGATTATATGATACCTAAGTGCAATTAACAGCTATTAATTTGGGTAAAAATCCCTAGAACAGGGGTTCCCCCTTTACTCATCGCTCTACGACCACAGTGAGGATCAATATACAGAGACATGCAAGAGAAATGTTTTTATGTACCGTATGGATACTGGGTAACAAAAAAACCCCTTAAGAAACAGAGATTTTTAAGATTAGCACAGGTGGAATCAGTGTTTTGCCTTTACAAAGAGCTGATACTAGATGGTGGCAAGGTATCTGTCTATCCGGATTTTTCAGCAGATGTTCAGAAAAAAAGATCACTATACCAGGCTGTTTAAAAATGGCTGTGGGCACTACAACTACATTACACCATGTTCTACCCTGCTAGGTTATGTGTTGTTGACATGGATTCTACTCATTTCTTCGACACAGCTAAGGATGCGATGGACTGGGTTTATACTAATGTGGCTCACATACATCGTGGCAATGCTGAGGGATGACTCTACAATCAAGTCATGGAGTCTGGAGGCCATCACCTAATTAATTCCTTCCTTCCTGTTTCTATTACTCTTAATGTTTTTGTTTGTTTTTGTCATATTTTCCTATAGCGGGATTTGGGACGGACATGACAATGTATAGAATGTCTATCTTGCCATGGACTTTTGCTACCTGGGTACTATGGAATTTGTGGATCCTGTTGTAGACTGTATTACAGTTTGTGTTCAGGGATTTAGGTGGGATAAGAAAGCATTGTATCACTATGCACATTGAGGAGTATGAATGGGACTGGGTGCTTGGAGAGCATGTTGGGATTGTCTACCGTCTACTTACTGTGTTCTACTTAGTCTTTGGGTGTAAAAGTGTTGGTAAACAGGACTATTTCAGTTCCTGTCTACATTTGTAGACCTGGAAGGATGATTAAGTTTGCATTGTTTGATTCATGGCATGCCATATGTCCTTTTTGCCCTGTATGTGCCATATACCTATAAGGGAGTGTTTCTAGCTAGAGTGTTGACCTTTGTGGATGCCTCAAATGAAATCCTGGTTCTCAATGTGGGTGATTTCAATAGCTATCTGCACCCTCATTAGGATGAATTTAAAAGTGGAGTAGCGGTTGAAGGATGGAGCAGTGGGTTGGCCTGGGTATTTGGAGAGGTCGCGATGTGTGACCTGTGGAGACGGGGCCACCCCATTATGAGGCAGTATTCCTGCTGTTCCACCTCACACAGCTTTTTCTCCTGCATTGATCTGACCACGTGTATTCCGAGGGTATTCCCGTATTCCTCCCAAGGAGCATTTCCGACCATGCCCCATTATAGGTGACTTTAAGATATAATTAGTTAAGAGTGTGTAGTAGGGGTCTGTGCCTTCAGGTTCTACAGGCTGGGGTCAGAAATTCAGATGTTCCTAGCTAATAATGAAGGGTCACGGCCTCTTACCACTGTATGGGACACCCTTAAAGCATATGTTAGGGAGATTCTTATACTGAATATTAGTTGCCATAAATCCGGAGCGCAGAGCATCAGGTTTGACCAGAGGGTAGTGGAAATGAAAGCACTCAAGTTGAAAATCTGATGAAGTGGACTGGGGCGCAGAAACACTTCAAGGAGTTTATGTCACAAGCAGAGGCGAATAAGTGATACTTTATCCAGTAAAGTTACTTTGAAGCAAGGGATGGCACAGTCCACTTTCTGGCCTTGATGGTTTGAGCACAAAATGGGCTCTCTCATATAAGTGCTCTTAATGGGGCTGATGGCTTGTTAGTTACTGATACCCCATATGTACTTAATGTCTTACATAATTTTTATAAGTCTGTTTATGCCTCTAGACTCAGAGTGAATGATGTGATATTGAGGGATACCTGTTGAGGGATACCCTTCCTAGGAATTATATTAGACCCATGACATTGGCAGAACTGGAAAATGCATTAAACATGTTCCCCAATGAAAAGGCCCCAGGCACTGATGGTCTGTCCTGAGAGTTCTTCAAGAGGTAACAGGAATTCTTATTTCCAAGTTTGCTTAAAGTTATCACAGCAGCTGAGAAATGAGTAAATTTCCAGGATCTATGTGAGAGGCAATAGTAGTAGTAGTACTGCCTAAGCCAGGAAAATAATTGTCTCTCCTCAAGTCCTATAGAGCCATCTCATTGTTGTCCACAAGCACAAAGATATTTGCTAAAGTACTAGCAAATCGCCAGTTGGGAGTGATCACCTCCCTGATACATTGGGCCCAAATGGCATATATGGCAGATCAGTCCACGACGATCAATTTGAAAGGCCTATTCTTGAATTCAGTTGAGTGATCGGGGCTGAGCAGAAGGGACGTTTACTCACTCGAGCAGATTGTACACAACACGCTCCCTGTCTACTGAAGCAGCACTTCGAGGCATCGGACCCCCAGAGATCACATACTGATGACCTACCACTGACCTTCTTAACAAACTGAATGGCCTGGGCCCACTACCTGAGGGTACCATTTTAGCCACCATGGATGTGGAATCCCTGTATACCATCATTCCCCACAAGGATGGAGTTGCAGCATGTCTGCTACACCTGGAAAAACAAAACCTCCCAACATAACCAGTAACACAACTCATACAATTCATCCTTAGCCACAACTATTTTACTTTTGGAGAGGATCTATATCCACAGCGAATGGGAACTTCAATGGGGACCAGATGTGCATCCCAGTATGCACATCTCTTTATGGCAGAACTGGAAGGAGCATATTTATCAACATGCACCACCAAACCTATGATTTACCTTCATTATATCGATGATATCCTTGTCATCTGGACTGCAGGTGAGGAGGCCCTACTTCAATACCATAATGACTTCAATGACTTTCACCCTACCATCAACCTTAAACTTAGCTATTCAGAGAGTGAAATCCACTTTCTGGACACCATAATATACATTAAAGACCACAGGCTACTCACATCAATATACCACAGACAGAAAGGCCTACCTGAGAAACGACAGCTTCCACCCCAAGCACACAAGGCAATCTATTATTTACAGCTAGGCTATACAATACAATCGTATTTGATTTGCTCCGACAAAGCAGACCTGGATAAGCACCTCCAGGATCTGAGGACAAAATTTCTCCGATTGGGATACAAACCAAAAGTGACGGACAACCAAATAAACAAAGCAGCAGCCATTAACAGAGACAGTCTGCTCACATATAAAGAGACCCAGGAAGAAGCCCGAGTGCCCCTAGTTATCACCTACAACCCACAGCTGGAGATCCTACGAAGGATTGCCAAGGAGCTCCAACCTGTGCTACATAGGGACAACAGACTCAAGGACATATTTCCAGTCCCCCCTCTCCTTTCCTTTCGACAACCATCAAACCTGAGGCGTATTATTGTCCAGAGTGCCCTGAAGGCTCCAACTTGAAATGGCACCTCACCTTGCCTGCAAAACAGGTGCATATCCTTCAAGCACATCCACACCGCTGACAGTGTATCTGTCCCACAGTCACAACAGGTGCACAGAATTAGGGGGACATTTTCCTGCAGGTCTTCCAATGTGGTGTATCTCATAATGTGTGTGCAATGTCCCACCACAGGTTTCTATGTGAGGGAAACAGGGCAGAGATTTAGCGCATGAACTCACACAGATCCATCATTAATAACAGTAGAACAGATCTCCCAGTGGCCGCTCATTTCTCCGGAGAAGACCACTCTATTGAAGATTTGCGGGTTGTGGTTTTAATGGAACATTTTAAGGCGCAGAGAGAGAGAGAAAGGAATGGGAATACAAGTTAATGCAAAAATCTCAAACTCTGCAATTTGGACTCAATTTTCATGTCACACTACTGTATGTATGAACGTTGAGGGTAACAAATCACCACCTGATTACAAACAGATAACAGATCCCTCTGTCACTCCCCACAAATTTTCCAGGTTGTCTATTTCCTGATCTGTTGTAAATAACTTCTCTGCGTATATTGCATTTTGTTATTCCAAGATCCTTTTGAAGATCCATGTCTTGCGTGTGTATAAATATTGTGACTTTTTAGTTTGTAGTATTACACCATGTCTGAAGAAGAGAGCTAGCACTCTCGAAAGCTTAATATCAAATATACTCAGCCTCTAAAAGGTATTGCCTGATTTCTTCACTCTTCCACGACCTATCGTCTGAATCAGTATGTAAAATCCATTTGGGGTCGAAAAACCTTTTAAGCTTTTATAGAACTAGTGCCAACTAATTTCAGAAGGTGCATTTCTCTAATATGGTAGATTACTTCTCTGTAGCACTGAAAATACAATAAAAAGAAAATTGATAATATAAAATAAAGGTCACAAAAGTCAAGTACGAAAAAACTGTCCTGTCTAATCATAGGTGTTTAGTTGTCCAAGACCACTGTCAGCCCCCCACCCCTGTCTGGATTCCCAGATTTACTTACTATGCCATGAAGCGCTTGGGTTTGCAAACAAAACTAGTATTATTCTGATGCAGGCTCCATAGACATAATAGACCCTGCTTCTTAATCTTCATTCCCTGTCTCCTTTTTGTGGCTCCTTCTACTAGGTTTTATACAAGTGCAATGTAGATCCTGAAATACAGATGCTTTAGAGTTAAAAAATCAAACCCAAGATTTTACAGTTGAACTGAACAAGTTTAATAAGGACCCTGATGGATACCGCCACATGAAATTGTATAGCAAAAGCTGATTTAATATAAAAAATATAAGGATGATTAATTAAAACTTTTAATTTTCTCAACTCTAAAATAAGACAGTTAATAGAGAACATAGAAAATCTAAAGTGATCCTCTTACATAACCATGTCACAACTGTGACATAATGGCTTTCTACACCGCCTGGAGTTAACAATCTAGCTTCAATGGAGCATGTAACAACAGTGGTGAAATGGTTCTACACACTCAATCAATTACATGGCAATGCCATCCTTCCTGTATAGTTTCTCAACAATTTGCATATTGTTCTAATAAAGAACATCAAACAGTCAAGTGACTGCAGCCTTGTATTCTACAAATGGCCCTGGTTTAGCCGCCAGTGTCCAAGGTCAAACTAGTGTGCTGTGGGGCTTCCGACCTGGCATGTCTGTTCTAATAAAATAATTCCGATTTCAAGAAGTGAGACTACAATGAAGTTTATTAAGTCAGTCATGCAGGGAATGAGCTTGGGAAGGCTCAATGCACCGTACAATGAAAGACATTTATTTATTGTTAATGGTTACGGGAGAAAGTTGCCACAACATTGGGAATAGCACAGAGTAGCAGGCTGATGCTGGCTTTCATGTATATGAGCAGTTACACAGCTGTTACATAACACTAGACTGGAAAGACTGCAGTGGCTATAATATACTTAATAGATTGTCAAACACAATTAATATTACAATCTAGAAGACTTTCATATCATTAAATAAGTCACTAATTCACCACCGCCCCTACAACTCTTCAGAAAACTTTCATTACACTGTGTTCCAAATTATTAGGCAAAAAGTGTTTAGGAGTGATAAGGTAAGAATTTTTTTGTTTGTCAGTTAAACTCATTGATGGTGATGTGTGTTAGGGCTCTTTATATCATTGAAAACAATTGCAGACACCTGCAATTAGTTTGGCAGGTGTGTCCAATTAAAGGCAAGACTACTTAAGAAGGCTGTCCCACATTATTAAGCAGCCTAAATTTTCAGCCAAAATGGGAAAGAAAAAGGATGTGTCGGCTGCTGAGAAGCAACAAATTGTGGAGTGTTTAGGTCAAGGCATGACTACAATCAACATTGCCAAGTCACTTCATCGTGATCATCGCACAATCAAGAAGTATGTAGCTGATTCACAGCACACATGTGTGCGTGCTGATAAGGGAAAATTGAGGACTCTTTCCAACAAGCAATTACGTCAGGTTAAAAGAGCAGCTTCAAAAATGCCTTGTCATAGCAGCAGACAAGTTTTTGAAGCTGCTGGTGCCTCCAACGTCCCCCCGAACAACAAGATGCAGGGTCCTTCAGAGGTTTGCAGCTGTGCGTAAGCCATCCTGTCGACCTCCTCTATCCACTGCACACAAGCAGAAACGGCTCCCTCTGGGCCAAACAATACATGAAGACTGACTTCAAAACTGTTTTGTTCACCAATGAGTGCCGTGCAACGCTCGATGGTCCAGATGGATGGAGTGGAGGATGGTTTGTTGATGGACACCCCATGCAAACACGGCTACGGCGCCAACAAGGAGGAGGTGGAGTAATGTTTTGGGCTGGAATCATGGGGAGAGAGATTGTCGGCCCCTTTAGGATCCCTGAAGGGGTAAAGATGAACTCCATAATGTATGTGGAGTTTCTGAAACAGCACTTCCTGCCATGGTTCAAGAAGAAGAACCATGCATTCCGCAGAAAGATCATTTTCATGCATGATAATGCACCGTCTCATGCTGCAAATAACACATCTGCATCTCTGACTGCTATGGGCATAAAAGGGGACAAACTTATGGTGTGGCCTCCATGCTCCCCTGACCTCAACCCCATTGAGAACCTCTGGAGCATCATCAAAAGGGGTGTTTATGATGGCAGGAGGCAGTTCACATCTAAGCAACAGCTCTGGGAGGGTATTCTGTCCTCATGCAAAACAATTGAAGCAGAAACCAACCAAAAACTGACAAATTCAATGGACGAGAGAGTTCAGAAGCTTCTTTCGAACAAGGGGTCCTATGTGCAAATGTAACATCACCTAGAATAAAGTTTTGGCTTGAAAACTGTTTGATTTCAGTTTGTAATAACCTGCTAATGCTTATAATTTCACAATGACCATTTTTTTGTTCTTAATAAAAATGAAAAGGTTGCAAATTCTGCTGTGCATAATAATTTAAAACATGCATTTTGAGTGTTTATTTTTTTTTAAAATATACTGTTATCATAGGCAGTTTGTTCAAAAACCTTTCAATTATACTCGAATAGTTGATGACTGGAAAATTACAATGACTGCGATTCATATAGGTAATTTTGGAAAATATGAGAAAATATTATTTGCATAATAATTTGAAACAGTGTATTTTAAAGGAAGCTCCACCAAGAGTTCCAAAATTGGACAACCGAACTAAAAATCATGGATGGCCCATATATACCTTTTCCCCTTTTAGATCACCCTTACCTATGTCACACCCCCAACATTTGTATGTTAGACCCCAAAATAAATTCAGATCCTGACTAAATCCCAGTTTATAACAGAAAACTTGGCACTCCAAAAATCTGTGATGCAAGGTTTCAGTCTATTGTGTTATGCAATCCATGTAAATCTTAACGTTTCGGTTGCTACCGCAACCTTCATCCGAAAGATTGCAATGGTAGAGAGATTATATGCAGGAAGATGGCCGGAGGAAATGCTGAAGGCCTCTGCTCTATGCCACCAGCATTTCCTCCAGCCATATTCCTGCATATAATCTCTCTACCATCGCAATCAGTCTGATGAAGGTTGCTGTAGCCTTAAAGGGGTTGTCTAGTCAATTAAAAAGATAATGCAGAGTTTGTGTTGGCACATGCAGGAAAGTTATCCTATAAACTCTGTTTTCCATTTTGGCTCTGTCACCCTCATCCAGTTAGACATTTATTCAATCAGTTGTTGATAGAAATAATAGTTTGCCTTTAATAGAATATTAGAAAAAAAGGGTCAGATTTTTTTTCCACATTGTATTAGACAGTGTCTGTGTCTGTCAATTGTATCTGGTATATCTTGAATGTGAGCTGAGCTGTAGTGATAGATTCAGGCTATGGATAAGAGGAGTGCTGTTCTTGTTGCTTCTAATCTCAGCCAAGCCCTTTATGTAGACTTTCTGACACTAGTGACTAAAATGTAGTTTTCAACAATGGTACAAACTGAACCAAAGGATTACTTCAAAAAGTAAAACAGTATTTTCAGCTTTTTGTGTCACAGATATACAGTATTACTAGCATGCCACCCCAAGTAAAGAAATGCACGGAAAATTAATAGCCCTGTGGCCAAGGAGAAATGCTAAATCACCTTTTAATGGTTACGGTTTTTCCTGTCCATTAGCTCTGATCACTCTTTGCAGCCCTGCCACTCGGGTGATAGCCTTACAGAAATAGTCTTATCACCTCCAGTAATCTCTAGTTTTACATTGTTTATGTGTACCTGTGTCCATTTCACTTCCCACGTTACCTATTTAACTGCTTTGTCGCCATAGGTAATTGAAAAGCGACTATCTAATATTTTGTAGAACATTGGTACTAAAATCGTGCCTTTCATTTTGTCATTATGGGGGCAGGAGAATTGGGGTATAGCCAACATTCTGAGATAAAAATAGATACTTTTTCATGCCCCTAAGTTACAGACATGCACCTTGTGGCAGATTTTCACACAGTGCTCATGTAGCAACAGTAACCACAGTGCTCGAATAAAAGAACCACATGGCCCCCACAACAGACAGCCAAAGAGGTTCTATAAGTTTTGTAAAATTACCTCTTGGAGGTCTCAATGTGCACTAAGAGCATGCCACGGCATAGTGGACCCGCTGTGCTACCAAACTGGTTTGGCTTGGACCCACCTCTAAGGGAGTTATCCCAGCAGACTCCCTGGTTTTCACTCTTTGACCCCATACACAGATCTGGTCTTTCCTGCCAGAAGTCTGCTAAGCTGCTGAGGTGGTCCCAGTTTGATAGCAGCTCACCAGGCAGATGGAACTGTGGTGCAGAGTACCACAGAAACAGAATAAGATGCATAAAACTACAGAGTGTGAACAGAGACTAAAACAAAATGAACAGGTATACAGGCTAAAATCAAATAGGGATGAAGACAGGACAAACACAAATAACAGGAGGCCCAGGGGCCACAGGTAGCAGGAATTAAAACAAAGGACATGACAGAAAAAAACAGAATAACAGAAAAAACTGAAGCATGCATGCAGATGAGGAACATGACACACACCAGAACAATTCACACATTGCTCAGTCACTGTGCTAAGGGCAGAGCAGGTATCAATATGCGGGAGCAGCCAGGGATTGGCTCAGGAAAGGCCTACAGGTGAGTTTGTAAGACTTTAAGGTTGGAAGGAGGAAGGGCGCGCCTGTGCAGCTACCTAATGAAGGGAACCCGAGGATGGTAGCTGTAGTTGTGGCGGTGATGTCATGCGTAGGCCAAAAACACTCGACCAGCTCCTTCAGCCCACCTTTGCAGGCTGCGCACTGTTTGGGGGGAAGCCTGCGAGGTACTTCATGGTGGTGGTAGTTTTCCTCGGGGCACTTCCAGTTGGAGAGGGGTCCTCACTTTCACTGGGCCATGTGGTGATGTTGGCAAGGGTCCTGTTGGTAAATGCAGGATAAACTTTACTGAGGTAACTGGTAACACATGCAGCTTCCTGATGAGACTTGTAGTTAGGAATTCCGCTGTGGTGGCTGCTCCCAGAGCTGGGATGAGGGATGCCCAGTATAATGATGGTAATATGGTACCTTTTTTCACTCCAATTAATATATAGTTTCTGCCTCTCCCACTATGACTAAGGGTGCTCTGTTAAATGAAATCCCATGAACCCAGATACCTGGAGATCAGAGGCATAGCTAGCGGGGGGGCAGTGGCCCTGGGCCCACTGACTCTCGGGGACCCACCTCGGGGCCACCGCAGCACAGGTTACCCTCACATATTAACTGCATCGGCGTCTGCATGACACCAATACAGTTGAAATACATTCTCTACTCGTACGTAGCTCGTAAACCACAAGCCACTTCAGGCCTGTGGCCTACGAGCTGCCCTAAGACGCCAGGACGCAGGTCCTGCAGCTTCAGTATCAGCGGCAGTGTCGGTGGCGGAGACTCCTCCTCGGGAGATCGGAGGTAGGTGAGTAGCATCAACTTTTTTTTTTTAAATTCACTTTGGGCATTGTAATTGAGGGTGGGGGGATGGGGATAATACATATAAGAGGTCAATTGGGAGCATTGGGAATTTTGATAAGAGGCCATGACTAATATAAGGGGTATTAGGGGGCTTTAATAAAAGATTATATAAATTATAGTGAAAGGTCAGTGAGGGCTGTAAGGGGAGATAATATTAGGGGGCATTGGGGCAGTATTAAAGGGGTTTTCTATGGAATAATAAAGTTTACTGATAAGGATTGAATTGAGCAAATTGGAGAGGAGGCGGGGAAGGTGAAACATAAAAAAAAAAATACTCACTTCCCTGGCACAAGTCCTTAACTGCACGTGATTGGCCTCAGCAGTGGCTGGAAAAGACTCAGTGATGTCACTCATATACATGACCGGGTCCTTTCCAGCCAATATTGAGGCCACTGATGGCCTCAGCAGTCACGTATGGCACATGTCTGAACAGACAGTGGCGGTAGACACCATAGCACTGGGGACAGGTAAGGCTGGGTTCTCAGTAGCGCTCGGTTTCTATTTTTCAGGTCCACTTGGGGACCTGAAAAATGGAAACCCAATTCGCTTGTAAAGTGGTTATCCGTGGACCCCATAGACTATAGTGGGTCTGCTGGGTTTCTGCCCGGTTTCTGCTTGAAAAATGCGGAGAAAAAAGTCCTGCTTGCAGGACTTTTCTTTCCGCATTTTTCAAACGGAATGGGGGACAGAATCCCTCAACGGGGTTCAAGTGTTGGTGTGAACCCAGGCTGAGTATGATTTTGTATCACCTACCCCACCTCCACTGTGATTTGTCCACTTCCTGGACAACCCCTTTAAAGAGGACCTTTCATGTCCTCATGAACCTGTGATTTTATATACCGCTAGAAAGCCGACAGTTGGCTTTCCCATTACGTGCCCGGATGGAGGAGATATCGGTGCCGTTAGTTTCGGCACATATCTGTCCCCACTGTCAGAAGGGCGTTCCTGACAGTCTAGCGTCATTGCTGGGCTGTGAGGAATACCCCTCCTGACAGTACTCTAACATAGCCTTGTACTGTCAGAGGGGGCGTTCCTTACTGCCCTGCGATGACGCTGAGCTATGAGAAAGGCCCCCTCCCCCAATACAAGTCTTGGGGGGGCGTTCCTCAGTGCCAAATCTAACGGCACCGATATCTCCTCCACCAGGGAACATAACGGGAAAGCCGACAGTGCACTGAATTCAGTGCACTATCAGCTTTCTAGTGGTATATAAAACCACATATGCATGAGGACATGAAAGGTCGTCTTTAATACAAAGGGGTTATTAATAGGCATTATTAATACAGAGGGGCATTTATGTAAGAGGGCATAATTTATACAAGCAGACATAAGAGGGTATAATTAATAATAGGGGAATTGGGCAATATTAATTTTAGGTGGCACTCGGGCATTAAATTGATTTAAGGGGGTACACAGGGCATTATTAATTAGGGGGAATTATTCATTGAGGGGCACTATTAAATAAATGGGGCACATAGGAGCATTATTAAATTAAAAAGGCACATGGGGTTATTATTCATTTCCAGAGGATTTTATATAATATATTTTATAATTGGGGTAGCAGCAGGATGGAGCTTTTATGTAGTTGAGGACAATGTGGGTCAGGTGCCTGGAAAAGTGAGGAGCCAAAGATGTCTGTGTTACAACCTTTACAGTCACAGCTGGAAGAAGTGGTCATGGCTGTATAGATGGAAGTGACGATAAATGTAAACAGTCAGAGACGTCACCTGGTCTTCACAGCCCTGTGTAGAAACACTATCTACCACTATACGGTCACCGTATAGTGATGGTGTTGGTATACCTGAGTTGGGGGCCCACTTGGACGTGTTCACCCACCCTGTGCTGGACCCCTAGCTACGCCTCTGTTGGAGATGAATGGATCCTGGCTGGTAGGTTTCACAACATCAATTTTCTCCAATATTTAGCACACTTTCTCCCTCTATGGAGGCGGAAAGCTACGCCTTGCTGTCTCAGGGCTATATCAGTGTCCACTGGGATGCAGCACCTGTACAATGGGCTAGACAAGGTGCAGCAACAGAATGAATGACACTGTATCATGGAAAAAAATGTAAGAACCAGAGGACAGCTGACAGCTGCATTTGCAAAGAGAATAACATTATTTGTGGGCATTTGCACACTTCCTTTTAACAAGCCATGACCTTTTTTTTCAGGTCACGCTTCTTTACAAGAAACTTCCACACCCCCTAAATCTGTGTATGGATCCCAGGGCTGAGCCTGGTGATACAGCATCATGGGACCAGGGACAGAAAACGTTTATGGAATGTGGCATTCCAGAAGTGTTCTGCCCAAGAAATTTTCCAACACTTCTGCAAGTCTGGGAGGCGTCATACCTCATTCATATACAGGCAAGAGATGTGGGCATGTTGTATGCAAAGTTCAGAGGTCATTATATGGGGTAGTTTCCTTTTAGAGATACAGAGCAATCAAATAGGTACTATTGGGTCTCAAGTGAGCAGGGATATCACAATATCCATGCATGCATGGCATTGCTCCTTTCATTACTACGGGACTATGGGGACAGAGATCTCCAGCAATCCCATGGAACTGTATGAACCAGTGGTCACCACCACCACCGCATTCACATGACGTACTTAGAGAAATTTGTGAGTCCCCATTTTCCTGACTAAAACCTCCTGTGATCAGATGCACATCCTATATCCTGTGCATAGGGAATAAGTTTTAATAGGATGAACCCCTTAAGGCTGGGGTCCCACGTTGCAAAAATGCAGTGTCTTGGCCACAGTACCTGCAAAGTGAATGGGATTCTGGCTAATCCAATCCACACATTGCAGTAAAAAATCTGAATTTTCCTCTGCGGACTTTCTGGCCCTATTCTACCCATATGGAAAACGACTGCGCTTCCGCAGGTATAATTGCCATGCTGTTATTTCCAAAAACATGAGCGTTTTTAAAAATGTAGCATTTTTTTCTGCAATGTGTGGATGGGATTAGCCAGAATCTTATTTACTTTGCAGGTACTGTATGACACCATGTTTTTGCCACGGCGCTTCCACCGCGGCAAAAACACTGCATTTTTACAACGTAGGGCTTCAGCCTTAGAGTGTTTTGCCCTTTTCTGTTGCTGCTTACCTTAAACAATAGCAGAACCTACAGTAGAAGACATAACAGAAATGTCTTGACTATTCCATCTATTTACAGTACTAGTTGTGTGTAGGAAGAGTGCGATTTCTAATGTGCACAGACCAAGGAGGATCTGTGCAAAAAAAAAAAGAAGAGGACTGAAAATATTTCCATGTACATTATTTATATGGAGTGGGAAAATGTGACATATCACGTTAGAAGGCTCTTCAGGGACTGAGCGGCAGATATTAGCTATGTAGAGCTTGTAATACAGACAGGATCTGTACGACCTTCAAAGGAAACTCCATCTTCCTTAGAGCAACAGTGTCTACGAGCAAGTACATATATGCCAACATTACCAATTCATCGAGGAGATATTAGTCAGCTTCTACATTTTCCATCTATTCCTGAGTGATGCAACCAGGGCAGAGTATGAACTGGCATCAGCTATTTTAATAAAAAGTTATGGTTGCCCTTCAGCTGTACAGATCTTGGAAGGACAGTACTGAATTTTTCTTTGTATACCACTGAAATCTGTGGAGTATGTCAACAATGTGCTCAGTGCCCCATAAAATGCATTGGAATTACCAATTAAAAGATACTGAAATAGCAATGAAAAATGTAACCCAGGAACTCTGCAGTTGTGTAAACTGTAAGAAAGGGCATTGCATGCAGCATGACATTATATAGTTACCCTAAGTGTTCAATGTGCCTCTGTCAGGTACATGAACAAACTGCTGGACAACAGGGGATTTGACATTTAATATTGACATTAATATCTGGGACTGGCACCCAGTCCTAGTCGCAAATATTTCGTAAACTCATTGAAGAAATAACACATAGAAAAATAGAATATAGCACCCCTGCATACAGTAACAGACTGACAATATATGAGTTTTGTGTATTGAAACTTGGTCATGTACAGGCTATAATACATTTTCTCCAGGGGACATATTTGATGTCACTGTAGAAGATATTGTCACATAGTAACGTTCAGGAGTTAATTCATACCATGAGGATATTCTGTTAATAAAATGTAACATACTATGTTAGGTCAGTGATCTAATAAATAGATACAAAATAATAATGATACAATTTGTAAAAAGTAATGAAATATAGATTTATTTGGAGTGGCTCAGTGGTTAGCACAACAACCTTGCAGCGCTGGAGTCCTGGGTTCAAATCCTGCCAAGGACAACATCTGCAAGTTTCTATGTTCTCCCCATGTTTGTGTGGGTTTCCTCCCACACACCAAAGACATACTGATAGGGAATTTAGATTGTGAGCTTTATATGGGACAGTGACTGTCAAAGCGCTGTGGAATAAGTCAACTGTGTTATGGAGTCTTCTTTTCTAAACTGTATTAATCATAGTGTATTATACTTTTATTTTGTATTGCAATATTTATGTATTAACCCCCCCTATAGTTTTGAATGAGCAGGATTCGGGGTTAGAGCTAAGTACGTTACTGTTCACCCCAAGTAGAACACATTCAGACACATTGTAACTTTAAACGGCTCTAACTCTGGACCAACAAAACCAAGATCATAGATTTAGAAATATCACACAAAGCTGCATATACTCATACGTTCGGTTTAACCAGTGTGCAAGAGAACATGAGCAGCTGAGTGCAGGGAGAGGAGCAAATTATTTTATTATTTTCCTTTCTATCACTTCAGATAACCCCTGGGGAGGGGATACCATGGACTTTTGTCCCCCCCCCCCCCCAATTTTCAGTCAGAAGCATACTTGCCATTTAATCTTGTATTTGCTGCGGTCAATGCTGACTGCAGCACCTAAGTTGTTTTACAGAAAAAAAGGAAAAATAGACTTTTTCTCCCTTGTTAATGAAGAAAAAAAACACAACACAACCCCTATACTAAAATTAATAATTTATTTATTCTACACGATAAACGCCATCTCACCTCTCAAAAACAAAAAGTAATAAAAACTGATCAAAAAGTGTTATGTACCCAGAAAATACAGAGTCTTGTAAAATCACATTGAAATAAAATGTAAAAAGTTTTGAACGCAGGAATGCAGAGAGGGATATAAGGTTACTAGTTTAAGGCTAAAATGAGTTAGACTGCTAAAGGGTTAAAATGCACATAACGCACAGAGTTACAGTGCCTTGCGAAAGTATTCGGCCCCCTTGAACTTTTCAACCTTTTGCCACATTTCAGGCTTCAAACATAAACATATAAAATTTAAATTTTTTGGTGAAGAATCAACAACAAGTGGGACACAATTGTGAAGTGGTACAAAATTTATTGGTTATTTTAAACTTTTGTAAAAAATAAAAAACTGAAAAGTGCGGTGTGCAATATTATTCGGCCCCTTTACTTTCATTGCAGCAAACTCACTCCAGAAGTTCAGTGAGGATCTCTGAATGATCCAATGTTGTCCTAAATGACTGATGATGATAAATATAATCCACCTGTGTGTAATCAAGTCTCCATATAAATGCACCTGCTCTGTGATAGTCTCAGGGTTCTGTTTAAAGTGCAGAGAGCATCATGAAGACCAAGGAACACACCAGGCAGGTTCGGGATACTGTTGTGGAGAAGTTTAAAGCCGGATTTGGATACAAAAAGATTTCCCAAACTTTAAACATCCCAAGGAGCACTGTGCAAGCGATCATATTGAAATGGAAGGAGTATCACACCACTGCAAATCTACCAAGACCCGGCTGTCCCTCTAAACTTTCATCTCAAACAAAGAGAAGACTGATCAGAGATGCAGCCAAGAGGCCCATGATCACTCTGGATGAACTGCAGAGATCTACAGCTGAGGTGGGAGAGTCTGTCCATAGGACAACAATCAGTCGTACACTGCACAAATCCGGCCTTTATGGAAGAGTGGCAAGGAGAAAGCCATTTCTCAGAGATATCCATAAAAAGTCTCGTTTAAAGTTTGCCACAAGCCACCTGGGAGACACACCAAACATGTGGAAGAAGGTGCTCTGGACAGATGAAACCAAAATTGAACTTTTTGGCCACAATGCAAAACGATATGTTTGGCGTAAAAGCAACACAGCTCATCACCCTAAACACACCATCCCCACTGTCAAACATGGTGGTGGCAGCATCATGGTTTGGGCCTGCTTTTCTTCAGCAGGGACAGGGAAGATGGTTAAAATTGATGGGAAGATGGATGAAGGCCAAATACAGGACCATTCTGGATGAAAACCTGTTGGAGTCTGCAAAAGACCTGAGACTGGGACGGAGATTTATCTTCCAACAAGACAATGATCCCATATTAACTTAAGGGAGCCGAATAATTTGGCACGCCCCACTTTTCAGTTTTTTATTTTTTACAAAAGTTTAAAATAGCCAATAAATTTCGTTCCACTTCACGATTGTGTCTTCACCAAAAAATTAAAATTTTATATCCTTATGTTTGAAGCCTGAAATGTGGCAAAAGGTTGAAAAGTTCAAGGGGGCCGAATACTTTCGCAAGGCACTGTATGTGTCAGTAATATTTATTTGAGCCATAAATTCTAACTCTACAATAAAAAAGGTGACAATTTCAGGAAGGTTTTTGCAATTTTAAGAGGTATTGTTAGGGGGTTAAAGGAGTTGCCTCATAGGCACAACCCAATTTAATAAAGAAGCTGTCATGACAATCAGAGCCATAGATTCAGCATATCTAACCCCAGCCAATCAGCTGTTGATAGGGAGAGTGAGTGAAAGAACAGACTACATAGAGTTTGTTTGTAGTCTGTTACCATAAAGAAAGCATTGCAGCTGTAGATAAAGATTCATTTTTAATGAAAGCTATTTGTAAAATGGATTTATTTTAATTTTAGATGCACTGGGACAAAAGAAAATTGTTACAAAGGTGGACATTTCCTTTCGATAAATGTCAGCCGAATTCCTGGCTTGGAACAATCTATTATTTATGGGGACAACTCAGCTGTTGGATTTGCACATATTTCATTCAGGATTCTGCTGAGATTTAACTGCTGTTGGAGGTTTCTGGCAGTAAACATGCATGCTTGCCCAGTCCAAACATGCATGTTTACGTGGAACACTATGGTATGTATCTTGTGTTGGCACTTGGTGCCCTAGGGTCATACTCACATATGGATAAACTAACTATAAAGCTACTCTCCGCCCCATCTCCTACCATATTGGAATTTACAGTACATATGTAGCCACATGCTGACTGAGCATAAAAATAGTAGTGTCTACAACTAAACAATTTGGTAAATTGCCCAAATTAATTCCTGTTTAACCTCAAGAGACAAAACATACTGCTCGTAAATCTGTTAGGGTTATGTTCCTACAGAAATGAAGTGCTGAAAATTGCTGCAGCTGAAAAACTGCATTTCTGCCGAAAATCAACAGCAGAAAAAAATGTATCAACTGGTACATTTTTGGTTACAGATTTGTAATGTTGCAGATTTGGTGCAGATCTAGCACAGTTTTCACTCTTTGCCATGCAAATCTACAGTAAAATCTGGAGCATAAATTGCTATGCTGTAGGTTTGTGTCCAGTTTCTGCTGCATGTTTTTTTCTGCAGCATGTGAATGAGATACTGTAAGATACTACATATTTTCCACATGCAATTCCATGACAGAACAAACCCTGAAAGTGGACCTCTTCTGATCCTATTTTCTACTAAGACAGTATTGAGCCTTATTTTTCAAAGATCATTGGTGGGAATGACAATCTGGTATTGCTAAAAACATTTAACATAAACTGACTGGAGTCCCTGAAACTTGAGTTGCAGTATTTTAAATGCAAAATCCATTCCAGACTTCCAAAGAAGACAAATATTACACAATGCTAACCTGACTGTGCATACAGTTTTTTCCCATAGTGCAGCAGTAAGGTGACCCTTTGATCAATTGGGAAATCACAGCAGTCTTTTATAAATACATGAACCAGCTTTAGACATCCACAGTACATACAACTTTGTATCAGATTGACCATCCTGCAAGTAACATAAAATGCTATACCATCTGAGGACCATGCTCAGCGCTGCCTGGGGACAAAGCAACAGGTCCTTTGTTCGTCATGTACAGTAAGTTACTATGTTAAAATGCTAATTTTGTGATATTTGTTTTGCATCAAAGAGCCTTTTTTTGCATCACTGCGTATCATTTGTTATTAATATAATTCAGTGTAAGCATAAGGCTACATTGTGGCTTTTTGTGGCGCTACCTATTGAGTTGTGTGCAAGCTTATATACCACAACTTTCACTCAATAGTGAAAATCAATCAGTAGCTGAGCTGTACATATGGCCACAGTGTAGCTCTGGTCTAACTCAAGTGTCTATAATATAGATTAGAGATACCTATCCAAATAGGTAACACGGGTACCAGGAAAGGCCAAGTGCAAACTTGGGTGTGGATTCTTCCTGGATACTTAGTAGGAGGGTCCAAGGTACCGCTTGATAAATCTCTTATTGCTTTATTTTTTTTTTATCACAAAAGCATATAACAGTGAAGTTTCAACATCCAGGTGGTAAGCCTGAAGAAGGTCTGGGTGCCAAAGATCAATGTTATGTGCATTTGTGTACCACAATAAAGAATTAAAAATTATTTGGTGGGGCCTTGGCCCCTTTTTGCATAATGGATTGAATGTGCCTCATTAAGCCATTACTAGTAGATGAGAAGCATTGTCACACAGAAGTGTGGGGCTCTCCTGATGCACACACATCCTGCTTTAAGAATTGGTGGTTTACAAGATAAACATAATAGGAATAGTTGTGGCTCATGAGCCACTTCCTGCACTCTACTCGCCACTTTTTACCTCTCTTTGACAAATTTGCTATAATTTATGCCAGAAAACTGGTGTGAGTAATATAGCAAACCTACGCCAGTTCCTGACTAATGTAGATGCCCCTTGGCACATGTGTGGCTGAATTATGAAGTGGCAAGATCCTGTTGATAAGTAAGGCGGAGTTAGCTCCAGAACAGGAATAGCGTAGTAATGGCAATAAGAATGCCAGTCTTAATAACTTTCTTCCACTGTATATAAAAAGCTAATAAGCTAAAAATTAACAACAAAAACTTTAAGGAGTCTGATGATGATTCAATGGCAAATGCAATTACTAATTCCATTTCTAAAAAATTGAGAGGTCGGATGAATTTTACTGATTCATTAAAATAATTTGTAGCCATGTTGTCTGCTAAGTTACAGCACAACTATATGCACAGGTCACTGTCTAACAATAGAATTTTGTTTTCACCTACATTGGTCCACATTTAAAATTTAGACAGTGTAAACTTAGGCAGTATGAAAATGTGCTAGATTTTTCACAGTGGCTGACACCAAATAACATGCATCTTCAGATTGTCTAGTTTAAGTTGATACCACCGATTAGTTAAAGTTTACACATAATTTCTCCAAAATTTTGGAGCAATTTGTTGCATGGTAAGTCACTGTTCTTCCCCTTCCCCGTGATGCTGCACACACTTGTCTGGTGAGTCTAAAAATTTAGATCCCAAACTAGATATGCCAAAATGCATCATGATGATAATTTTGATGCTTTTTATACTAGGGTTGAGTTATAACCACAATTGTAAATCTGCTTTATTTAATAAACAGACTTGTATCTATTCAGTTTATTAGTTTTTCAATAGATGCACATTTTTATTTCCATGAAATTCATATTCCCTGAAACACTATGGGGCAGATTTATAAAGAATGGCATGTCATACGACACTCTTAATAAAAGCCCTGACTAGTGCAGGCCACGAGAATTAAATAAATAAATCAGCTGTACGTCCCTGCACCAGAATTGAGATCTATGCCACTTAGAAAGGGCCCTGTGCCAAATGTGCACTGCAATAATATTCCTCTACGCCAGAATCCCCTGTCCATGTAGCTACAATTCACTGATGATTTTACATTCTGGCTTTCTAAAAAACAAATAGAAAAAGAGAAAAGCATTTGTAGGATGTTTATAAAGCATCAATGTAATAACTACTAAAACATTATTTTCCTTGACCTTGCTGCTTTATATGGAATAGCATATTCTGACTTTTCTTTACCATTGTCTCATCCTTTACATTAAGGTGAAATGGAAATAGGACATTAAGTTGCACAGGGACACAAAGCAGATTTTCTAAAAAAAATGACCTTTCAGAACTGCCAGAATTGCAGAAAATGTAACTGTGCAGATATATTGGATGACTATAACGGTTTACAGTTCTAAACATTAACAAAATGATGTAAAAGTATACTAAAGAAATGGTAACTAGGTGGTAACTAGACTAGACAGTGTGGGTTCATGACAATTCCTCTGCATTATGAACAGCCACAGGTCCCTACAGCTAAGAAGTCGTAATGGTCCAGGTTATCACTTTATTGTGACTGTATTTAGTATTTATTTATTTTTTTAAACTATGCAAGGTAGTCTATGGGACAGTGCTGCATTACCTAAAGCCGCCACTACACTTTGTACGGCAAGTGAGCAGTTAAACTCCCAGCTTGAAACCTTATCGGGAGCCGCACTGTCCTGGACCAATTGATCTGCTGTTGTCCCAGCTGTCGGTGTCCCAGCTGTGCAGATCTAATGTCTAATATTGATGCCTGTCCTAAGGATAGCCTATCAATATTACAAAGGTGGATAACCCCTTTATGCCCATTGAAATCAACGGACTGAACGGATATGCTGCGTCTCACGGAGGGAAAGACGCAGTTTGCCCCCACTTTTTAGCCAGGGTGAAAAGAAAAACTTAAGACTAAAGTAATAATAAAAAAAAACATTCAGAAAATACATTTTAGTGAGTAGGAAATAATCTGCATTCATGTTAACTAGGAAGTAGACTTTTCTAGTAAGTAAGGTAACTAACAAGAACTGGAGAGTGCATAAATGGTATAGCATTATGGGCTCTAGGGTAAAAACTGTGTCGCTACCATACAAATTCATTCATTGTAAGTCTGAGTCCATTGTGTAGTGGTTATTGGTAACCAAGGGTAAATACAAATGGTCTGATGGTTTAGTACTTACAGTTGTACCAAGGCTAACTATTACAATATTACAATGCTAAGTTCTATAGTTATCCAGTGAAAACCGGCACTGGAGACTGGCAGGAATATCCATCATGCATTGTCCTTAATCTGTCATTTTCCACTAGAGAGGGGAAAATATTAATTATTGGGCAGAATACGATAAGAAAGACAATGTACCTACAGAAATATTCAAGATTTTATGTACACTGAAGCTGTCGAATGTAACTACAGTATGTTTAGCAAAAGTGAAGTTTTTTATGAACATTTTATGATATTTAAACTATGCAGATGTGGGGAAAAATTCTGTCTGGTCACTTTATAAACCTACTAAGTCTTACAGTCATATGAAAAAGTTTGGGCACCCCTATTAATCTTAATCATTTTTAGTTCTAAATATTTGGTTTAATGCATATTGCACATTTTCTGTTAGTACAATAAACCTCATTTCAATCCTGAAATATTACTGTGTCCATCAGTTATTAGATATATCAAATTGAAATGGCTGTTGCAAACACTCAAATATTTAGAACTAAAAATGATTAAGATTAATAGGGGTGCCCAAACTTTTTCATATGACTGTATTTCACTTATGCTAGGTTCACATTAGTGCCGTGGTCTCTGTCATTTGGGTCTGCCAGGGGACCCGAACAACGGAGAGCCAGACCACTAAAGCAGCGGTTCACCACCAGTGGACCCCATTATAGTCCAGTCCAAATGTCATTTATGAAAAACTTCCCAGTTCCCTCCGAGTAGTTACAATGTATAAACTCTGTTTACTATCAGAGTTTGCCTTTAGTTAATGGGGTCCACTGTTTCAAAACTAAAGGTAGAGAAAAAATTCCTCTGTATAGGACTTTTCTCTCCGCCAATTTTCGGCAGTTTCTGGGACCGAATCTCCAGACCCAGGACGAAATACGTATAGGGTTGTTCTTGGACAATAGTGAGGGCCTTTTTGGGACTGTCCTTGTGAGGACAAGAGTCAGTATGGGGAATAGGGCCATCATTTAAGGGCCTAATAGGGTGAGAATTTCTACCCTCAGATGGCTCCCCTATACTGGTAGAGCATTCCTATGCTTCAAGAAGGCCTCTCCCTACAATTTTGGTAAGACCATTCTTGTTATTCCCTATAACAGCCATAGAGTGGGTATGTACTGCTAATCTATTCCATTGATTTGATACATGTGGTATTTTTTATACCTTTTGCTTTATTGTTTCTTGTGGCACCTTTTTATCTATTTATTGATTAAAAGTTATGTTTTATTTTTGTCTTTGCTTCCATTGTATTTGAAATTAGGACAATTATCACGGTTTTTGAGCAGCTGTGTCTGTATCCGTGTTTGCTATTGCTTAACAAATCTGCCGTGCGTAAATATGCCCTCAGAAACCAAGCATTTAGTGTTAGTATCTGGCCACCATCTTCATCTTCCTGCTTGCAGAATACTCATACACTACATTGCACACTTGCGTGACAATGCCTGATCTTCACAGTAGTGCAGTGGCCCACTAAAATAAAAATAATTTGGGTCATTGCTTAGTAGTCCAGTCCAAATGTCATTTATGAAAAACTTCCCAGTTCCCTCTGAGTAGTTACAATGTATAAACTCTGTTTACTACCAGAGTTTGCCTTTAAAGGGACCAGTCACTAGACCACCAGCATGTCTTTATACATACATCTCTCAAAACTGTCCATTTTAACATTCTGTCTAAAAAAGGCTATAATACAGTGTGATGTTTGGAAATTACAGAATTACTGGAGTCCAGGAGTCTATCTGCATCCAGCGCACAGCACAGACAAAACTGAGACGAGTACAACTTCACTGTGCATGCACAAGACACCACTTAACTCAAAGGACATGTTCAGGACACTAAAGTCTGCCAACTATAATGACATGCTTGTGGTTTAGTGCCCTAAATCTAGTGACAGGTTCTCATTAAGGAGAAGAAAAAGTAGAAAGCAATATAGTCCTAAATGTTTTTATATGTAGTTTATTTCTCAGTGCCTGCCTACCAGTCAAACTCTGGCTGGGTCTGATCAGTCAGTCAGAGTTTCGAGACACAGAGCCGATCAGAATGCTGTCTCAGTGTCCAATCCAGAGCTGAGTTGGGGTATTTAGACCTAGCAGTAACACTCATTCACTGCCTGTGATTGTGTTTCATACTGTATAGCAGGGTTTCTGAACCATTCTCCAGCACCTTTGCCTGTTTTTAAAAGTTAAACATTTTTGCAAATATAAATAATTACAAATTTTGCAAAGTTTTCTAGATTTTCTTTAACCATCATAGTGGTAACAGTCTATTGTCTTAATCGGGTGCCATTTAATACAGCCATCAATTAAGCAACTTTCTATGGTCTGGAACCTTTCAGAATTCCAGCTATGATTTTCTTATTGTGGATAGGTTATCCGGCAAGAACACTACATGCATGAGAAGATAACCCATCCACAATAAGGAAATCATGGCTGGATTTCTGACAAGTTTCACAACATAGAAAGTCCCTGCCTTAGGCTGAGGCCCCACAGTGTGGAAAAGCAGCTTTTTTTGTTGCAGATTTTGTTGTTTTTTTGAGCCAAAGCCATGAATGGATACAAAAGGAATGGGAAATATATAGTAAGTACTTATACTTCTACCCTCTGCTCAATCCACTCCTGGCTTTATCTAAAAAAAAATGCAGCAAAATGTGCAACAAAAGCAGCTGTGTTTCCACAACGTGGGGCCTCAGCCCCCAATCTGCAACTCATTGTTGCAATCTAATGTATTAGCAGGCAAATCTTCATAACTGTCTGTCTAGATTAATTTGTTTTTTAGGCTAAGGCCCCATTTAGCGGGCTGCAGAAAAAAAGCACTGTGGGAAAAAGCGTGGAGGAAACTCATCATGGGTTTTCCCATAGAAAGTCACTTTCCGCTTCCATTATATCTATAGGGAAACCACCAGTGTTTCCGTAGGTATAGTTGACATGCTGCAATGTCCAAAACCGCAATGTGCATGTTTCCGCTGTGCATATTTTTCTGCTATGTGTGGATGGGATTCGCTGCATTTTGCAGTGACTGTAAAATGCTGTGGTTTTTGCCATGGCGTTTTCGCAACGGCCAAACTGCAGCATTCAGATAAGGAGTTAATGGAAAAGGTAAATACCTGCTTGTTTTATCCTAAGGTGATTCCTCCAAGCCAAACTGAAATTGTATAATTTGTCATGTGTCATGTAAGTCAACACAATGTCACACTGTGTCAACAAAGAATGTGCAATCCTGTTTTATCTTCATCTTAAACCTATAGTAGCAGTAGCAAATACCTGCTGCTTACCAAACACTGTGTGCACACTGTGTTCTTATGTTCAATCCATGTCTGAAGGCTTAATGCTCAGTCATGCATTTTAGAATAATAGAGGAAAAGGGAATTCTCTTTTACTTACATACATATACTGTATACTTTTTCATTATTCTGACCATTTCAAGATTTCTGCCTACTGTCAGAAGATAAACGCATAATTGTTTACATCAAGAGGCTGAAAACTACAGTATTATGCAAAAGTTCTAGGCACGTGTGAAAAACATTATGTACACATAATTGTCTAGGTAGTATTCCATCCTCATTTTTCACAGACAGCATGCGTGTCATTCATTTCAATGTACTTATTCAGACCTCTGTTTTTCATGGATTATGGGTGCCCAATATAAAAAAAACAAAACAGAAGCATATTCACTTTTTTTCACAGATGCATCACTGACAAATCACATCAATGCAAATCAATGGATTCATGAAAAAAAAGGATGGCATCTGTGTATCATCTGTTTTTTATGGACCTAAAATTATAGGAAATGAAAAAAAGTTTCACAATCAACCATGGACAACACACTACCCTCAAATAAGCAGGGTGAACTGCTCCCGTGATTATCATAGGCATGGTTGTGTGAATATGGCCTAAGAATGCTTTCAAAATAGAAGTGTTAATAGTTTATTTTTCGCTATTAACACAATTAAGTGAATGAACCAAAGATAAATCTAAATCAAATCAAAATGTCATTACGTTCAAAACAGCATCAGTTCTTCTAGGTACACTCATACACAGTTTTTGAAAGAACATTGTTCCAAACATCTTGGAGAACTAAGCATAGATCTTCTGTAGATGTAGGCTTGTTCAAATACTTCTGTCTTCAAGTAATCCCAGACAGACTCCATGGTGTTGAGTTCAGGGCTCTGTGTGGGTCCATATCATCACTTCCAGAATTCCTCCTCCAAAAGGTGGTCACACCAAACATTGATTTGATTTAGTCTTCACTTTTGTTTATTCAATTAGTTTTGTTAATTGACAAAAGTAAACTATTAACACTTCTATTTTTTTAAAGCATTCTTACGATGCAGCATTTTTTCCACTCATGCCTAAAAATTTTCCAAAGTACTGCATATAGACTGAGTCCTGTTCCCATAGAGAAGTAATAAAATATTTAACTGTATCAAGTTTAGAAAATCCTCAATGAGCAAAAAACTATAAATTATCTGCACAAATCTTGCTCATGGACTATTTTGCTACAGTGTATTAGTGCAGGCAAAATTTTTCAACCTGGACCCAGATTATTGAATTCACTAGTGGCTTCTGCAGTCTAAAAAGTGACCTACAAGTGTCTGAAGTCAAATCCTTACGTTTATGGATGAAGTGTTATTTCAATTTGTTTTGAATGTGTAGGGGAAGAGAGTTCACATATTTTTGTAATGGGTTTTATTACAAAATCTGGTCAACTTTTATTTAAAAAAAAAAAGTGTTTGACATTTTTCCCTTACCAATACTCTGGATATTCATCTGGAGTATATGTATTTATATTCCCCAATATCCATGTGATTTTTGATTAGTCCTTTCTTATATACTCCAGATGTTGGAGTATGAAGTTGGAGTGCTGTGATCTTTCTTATTTATGGTATTGTGGAGTGAAGAAAGCTATCACGGGCACCCGCAATGATCAAGAGGTGTGGGGCACCACCAGCACTTTCACACTTTTTAAAATTAAAAACACTCCTAAATTTAGCCAAGGCAGGTAAAGATGCCTGCTCATGTTGTCATACACACACACAGCAGTTGTACTGGAAGAAGTAATGGCTTTAACAAGCGCTCAAAAAATGATCCCATTTTGGCGTCTGGCAAGTGCATCAGGTTTGCTGTTATTTGGAAGAACAATTTATGGCAGTGTGTCTGGTTAGAAAAGTCAAAAAGTGCTTTGAATAAAAACACCAACACCAAGATCTATTCATTGGCATAAGCCAGAGGTGTGTGAAAATCGTCATGGATCCAAGCCTTAGATATATATATACATATATCACAGTATATTTGACAAATATAGGGGGAGAGTCCTGCATTTTGGTGCTATCCCACTATCCTGGGAAGCGGGTCCTAATTTCAATTCTATCTGTGTCTTTACAAAGCAGATAGAGGTGAATACAATGGTGGATCACAGAGCCATTAGTCCTGTGCTCCACCAATCAGGCTGCTACAAATGCTATCTGTGGCTCAGCACAGAGAGACAGCAATAGAGCATGAACCTGTTATTATGTATGATAGACCACTAAGGGGGCATTATATTGTGTGGAGGCCACTAAGGCTAATTATACTATATGGGGGCCAGTGAGGTATCATTACGTTGTGTGGGAGCTAATAAGGGAGGGTAATACTGAGTGGGGCAACATAGGGGACATTACATTGTGTGGGGCCACAATGGTGGCATTATACTGTGTGGGGTCACTTAGGTGACATAATAATGTCTGGAGGGAACTAAGGAGACATTTTAACTTTGTATTATACATTGAAGGGCATAATTACCATTTTGGGTTAGAAGGGAACTCATTAGGAATAAGTGGGGTCAAAGGAGACATGGGGACATTTGTGATATGGCTAAATCCAAAATAAATTCTCTTTTCCATCTTAGTGTCCTCTAAAAGTTACGTCTGGTGGGGTGATCACTTATGAAACCTTTGCCGTCGGCCACCAATGTGTTAAAATATCACTGTAAGTGCAACTCTTTGACCCCTGAATGTTCTTCATTTATAGATCTTCCACTAGCAAACTACAATTAAAAGGTCGTGATCTTTTAACATTGAAAAACTACAATGCTGAAGAAATAAAACATTTTCTATGGGTGTCAGCAGATTTGAAGCAAAGAATAAAACAAAAAGGAGAGGTGAGAAGTGAATCATGAACATTTTCTAACATTGACCTTTCTTCATGTAAAATTTTATATTTAATAGCAACTATATTTTTAAAGAAAATGAAAACAATTTTTTTTTTTAAATTGTCTCGAAGATCTCTTTCATTGTACATATTGCACTATTCTTTGTACTAAGATCTTAGAAGCTCCCTTAAGTATTTATGAAGTCAATTGCATACCAATTCATAATGGTTGGTATGGAATTATGACATCCATTGAAAGTCACTTGTATTCTTAGAAATAAAATTGAAATTGGATGTGGACGCTGTTTACAAAACCTGATAGAATTCTAAATGTGTGAGCATGGCCTTTAAAGGAACCTGTCAGATTTTAAAAATAGTCTGATCTGCCAGCAAATTTAGAATATGAACAGATCGATACATGGAATACATGTATACTGGAAACTTGTCATTTATTGATAGGATATCCCTGCTCATCTAGGCTTAGGAGTACAGTGGATGGTCTCTGTCTATGCTATATGGTTTTCTTTCTGTTTGGTCAAGGAAGGTTATATCAGTAATTCCTAACCCAAGAATGAGCAGAGAATCCAAGCAATAATGTACATGTTATTCTGCATCTTATTACTGCTCAGCTCCTCTTGTTGTATAAGATCTGGAGAAACTGGTAATTGACTAAAAGTGTCAAAATGCAATACAATCTAGCTCGGAATATTAAGACCACAGCTCTTCTTTATACATTATTATTTATTTTTAGAGCACCATTAATTTTCATGGTGCTGTACATTTGTGGGTTTACATACAATACACAATATACAAAGAAGAAATACAATACTAACAGTGACCAAGTGGTACAGTGAGATTGACAGCCCTGCTGGCAAGGGCTTACAATCTATGAGATAGAGACAGTAGGGGAGAAGGGGGGATAGAGACAGTAGGGGAGAAGATGTTTAGATAGTGATGTGGTGGCAGTTGTAGTTATTGAAGGTTGTAGAGATGAGTCTTCAAAGTCTTCTAGAAGCTTACGACTGTGGTGGACAGTCTTATGTGTCATGGTAGAGAGTTCCAGAGTATGGGGGTGCACGGGAGAGGTCTTGAAGACGATTGTGTGAAGAGCAGATAAGAGCAGAGCGGAGTAGGAGATTTTGTATCAATTCCTCAAGGTTTTCTATATCTCTGCTTGCTATTATTCATTCTGCTTACTTCCAGTGGCTAAAAATCGGTCCATGTTCATGAACACACAGATGCATGGCTCTTACCAGACAGATGTCTGATTGCTGTGCTGTGACTATGATCAGTTGTGCACATGTGTGTCCATCATATGACCTTGGACTGTATATCACATGACCATGGACTGATTTTTATCCATTGGAAGTAAACAGATTGAATGACGTCAAGCAGAGATCTAGAAAACCGTAAGGAAGTGATCCAAAAAGTATATTGGAAAATTGTACAACTTTTCATTGTACAAATAATGACATTTGTCTCTCAGTATTTGTCTGGACAACGTTTATAAGTGATTTTGCTGTTGTAGACCCCTTTACCTACCATTTGTGCTTGACAGGTATATAAAAACAGCCTATGTAAGGGTATGTTCACATTGCCGAATGCAGATGGAGCATCTTCAGCCTACATTCACTATAATGGAAAAAACAGGTTAGAATATTTCTTCTTTTATGTTAATTACTTTTCTAATGGAAGAGAAAGTCTAACCTGCAGGACTTTTTCTTCCATTAGAAAAGTAAACATAGAAAGGTAAACAAACAAGACAGAAGAAAGATTCTAACCTGTTTTTTACATTACAGTGCATGCAAACAGAGAGTACCCCATCTGTATCAATCATTCTATGGGCGTTTCAGCCCATTGCTTTGATCCTATGATAGATGAGAGCAATAGACCCAATAAGCAATAAGTACACACGAAACATATATGAAATAAGTTTAAGGTTATTTGCAAGCTTGTCTCATTCTTGTAATACCTCAGCATATGATATACTAGTACTAGTAATAATCTTACATTGCACACTGGTCATCACTTTAGTTTTCCAAATTCAGTTTACATTATTTTAATATTAAATAGCTGAAATTGGACCAATTGCATGAGTCTTTTATATACACATTTTTTTTGAGAAATGAAGAGCAGTCAGGGTCAGTAACCCAGACCATGACATGGGACAATCCTACAATGTGATCCAAGAGTCATCATCAGTTTGCAGTTTAGTAATACATGGTGATGTTGAAATTGAAAAGGTTTGGCTAGGGTTGAGTGCTGGATCACATGCTTCAATGTCAGTAAGGTCAGCAGATGACAAGTCACTTCTAAACCAATTATTTGCTGTTGTTGGGGTTGTTAGTGACATAGTGAGCATACCTTTCTTGTGTCAAAGTGCAGTATAGCTGCTGATAAATCCAGCTTTTATTCCATATGCAACTGAGCCACACCTGCTGGAGCACCAGTGCTCCAGCAAGGTCGGACCTAGTGCACCAAGCAGATTATTTGCATATGGAATAAAAGTTGACTTTCTCAGCAGCAAGATTGCACTTTGACACAAGAAAGGTATAGGCAGTATGCGACCAACCAGACCTGCAACAGCATATAAATGGTTTAGAAGTGATTTTGGTACTTTTAGACTCCCTTTACAAACTGATGTTCATTTCAGTAGGTTGTGGGTGTCCATCATACAACAGATCCAGCACTGTAGTTATTTTTCGTTGTTCTGCTAAGAGGTGTGAACAGAGCTTGATGTGCTCAGTAAATATAATGTGGATATGACTGAATTTGCGGCCATCAATATAAGCTACGAGGATACTGTGATAACACCTGAGAATTCTGTAAATTGAGGTCTCATTGGTTAATTCAGCCATTCTTTCTTGTCCTCAACAACACCACATTTGTACTGCCTTTGAATGATTAGGGAAATAAAATTTCAAGTTGCAACAAGCTTTATATTTCTACAGTTTTGCCATGTATCTTTCACAAATATTTTATACAAAATGCTTAATGAAATCTATTTTTTTTTTCTATAAGAAACACATGTTGGGGTACAGTAACCTCTTGTGTGTATCTGTTTCCCGTTCACTGTTATTTTACTGCTGCTTCTGCTGCTGATTTGTGATGCTTAGTGCCTTTTATATTTTGTGTACAGAGAGTGGTTTTATGCTTTTGTGCTTAATATTTTTTGTTTATGTAAGAATATTGTATAAATTATTTTTCCATGAGTATAACATGTCCTATCAATAAAGATGATATTTGTTGTATTCTCTTTGCATTGCTGCTTGGTCCTTACAGGTGATATTGTAAGGGACAGCACTACAGTTTAATTTTTCAGAAGCCCTATTGTTTAGGTAGCTTTATATGGTGAATAATTTAAGCTTTAATATGTCACCAAAATTACAGTTTCAGGTGGTATACAGCCTGAAATAGAGGCTTCCATTTTGTGTGTCTCACAGAGGAGCAGCTCACAAGGTACAGGGACAGAAGGACAGAGAAATAGAGCCTCCTCCTAACTATAGCTAAAACCAGTGGGAGTGGTAACGTAGACTTTTGCTCATGTTATCAAACCCCCTTCAATCAGGGAGAATGCTTGGTCTCTGGTTATCATATTTGGGGGGGCTTTTTTTCCATAAAACAAGTGAAATACTGAGTATCTGCCCATCTGATCACTCACTGTATTTGCCTTAGTAGGCTGTTCACAAGCATCAAGAAAGTTGCACCAAACACACAAACCTCAATAAAGTTTACATTTTACACTGTGCCTTGTCCATACCCAATCTTTAGCATAAAATATGCTGATCACATCAGCATATTTTACACCCATATTAAGAACACAATTCCCGCACCTTCTGCTGTTCATCAGAATCAGAGTTATACTATATTCACACGAATGTCATAATCGGCTGTGTGACCACCATTTTTTTTAATGTCTTTCATACAGCTGTATTAATATTTATTCATGTGAATGGGCGCTATTCACACGACAGATTTATATACTGTAAGTAATGCCCTATTTTTGTCCGTTTTAACAAATCCCTCCATACCCTGCAGTGTATGAAGGATCCATGAAAACGGGTGTCCCTCAGGTGTAAAACGGCCATGAAAAATTTACATTTTTCACAGTCTATTTCTTCCACGATCGTTTGAATGTAAGCTTATTTTCTAGCTCCTGTTACCTAGCTCTAGTCTCATATTACACTTGTCTGGAAGCGGCCTTAGGTATCTTATCTTATTTTAGGCATTACCTAGGTTTAGGGTTTTACAAATATTAGTATTATATTCCTGTGTAGGAAGATCTTAGCATTGTAATGTTTGAAAGCCATGGCCATACTCGCAGCAATAATTTACATGCTGCAGGTTCAAAACCTGCAGCATAAGATACATTTCATTGTGTTTTTTTTTTTATTCAGCAATTTTTGCTTATAATTTACATGTTGCTGCAAAGATGCATGAAGGTGGTTGTCTGTTTTAAATATTACATTTACACATGGTATGCTCTGCATTCTCAAAAAATTTATATTATGGTAGTATAGTAGCAGTTTGCTGTTTGTGGTAAATATTTTTAGCACATTTTTGAATGACCACTTGCATGGCCACTATTTAAGGCTAAGACCCTGCGTTATGGAAACACAGTGTTCTTTGTTGCAGATTTTGCTGTGTTTTTTTGAGCCAAAGTCAGGACTGGATTAAACAGAAGGGAAACAAAAGGAAAGGAAAGTGCTTCCTTTATATTTTCCATTCCTTTTCAAGCCACTCTTGACTTTTGTTCAAAAAAATTCAGCAAAATCTACAACAAAAAACGCCATGTTTTTGCAGTGTGGGGCCTAAGGCTAAGGCCCCACCTAGCAAGCGGCAACAAAAAAAAAAAAAAAACGCTGCGGAAAAGACCATAGCAGAAATGCATTGCGTTTTTTTTCCGTAGCGTTTTTCACATAAAGTCCGCAGAGTTTGCCTCTGCGGATTTTCTGCCCCTATTATACCTATATGGAAAACACCAGCATTTCCGTAGGTATAATTGACATGCTACAATTTTCAAAAATTCAAGCATTATTGAAAACACAGCATTTCCACTGCGGATTTTTTACTGCAATATGTGGAAAGGATTAGACAGAATCCCATCCACTTTTCAGGTACTGTAAAATGCAGCATGTCCATTTGTGTCTGTTTTTTTTTGACAAATTATTATTTTTTTTTTTGGACAGAGTCGCAGTTGTTAACATAGCGTTGGGTTGGTTTCGCACGAGAGTTGCAAAAAACATCACTGTTCATTCAGTGGGCATTCAGAGAAAAACTAAGGATGTACAACAGTGTTGAATATGTTTTCCTTCTGAGTCTGTCCTGCTTTTTTCCTGATCAAACTACATCAATTTTAATCAAGTGTTTCCCGTCAGTAAAAAAAAAAATTAAACTTATTTCAGTGTTTCCTAGCAACCATCAGCGAAAGACAGGCTGAACACTGATGGCTCTTGTATACTGTCAGTTTTTTCAATGACCCTTTGACTTTAATTGGGGGTGTTGTCCGCACGATTGAGACAAAAGTATGTTGTGATTTACCTGACATGTGAATATACATATTTATTTGAATGTGTTAGTGTAGGATGTGAGTCCTGTCTGTTGTCAGCTTGCATATAACTTGCATGTGAAAAGCCCTCATACTTCTTCTTCTGGCTGGATCCACTTATGACTTTGGCTCAAAAAACTGAATCAAAAATGTAATGTCATTTTAAAAATGTCATGTATGAGACCACCCTTACAGATCACTACTGGTACTTACAATATGGAGGAAAATACTAGTCATTGCTAATGAAAACAGAGGTGAAAATTAGTGAAACAGCCTGCAGCTTTAAAAGCACACCTCCAGTTATAAACAACTGTTCATAAATGAATGGGACTATAAGAAACTTTGTAATATATCGATTAAGCATCAGACTCTGTCCCAAGGAATCAGCAAGATATTTTTATAGAGAGCTTTGATGCTTTCTAAATTTAAAAAGACAGATTCCAATCTTGCCCGTAGTTTAAAGTTATGGCTAGAACAAAGCTATTACCTTATTGGATAGTGGAAAAACAATGCTTTCCTGCACACAAAACTGTGTTTTTCAGTTTGAGCAGGGTTGAATTTGCTCATAATAATATTATAGATGTAAAATAGAACAGAAGGCTGGTTAACACTGATCTAGTTTACCATAACGGAAGAGCATGCTATCCACTATAGATAATAGGAAAACCACATGAATTATACATTTCCCACTAGTGACGGGGCCCTATGTGGCATAAACGTGTGGTCCCACTTCAGCGTTTTACAGTCCCTGCAAAGTGAATGGGATTCTAGTGAATCCCATCCACACATTGCCAAAAAATAGGCGCAGCAGACACACTGCGATTTCCAAAACTGCTTTGTTTTTGGAAATCGCAGCATGTCAATTATACCTACGGAAACAACGGCAGTTTCTCTATAGGTATTATGGTATAATTGAAGCAGAAAGTCTGCAGAGCCTAAAAACAGATTTACTGAACATAGTTGTGGCAAGTGATAATTTTTATCTCCATACTGTATGTAAGAAAAAATACCAGTGTGTGTCCTCTTTGTCCAGCTGAATTTGTTTAGCAATGTGATCGTATAGCTATATTAGTCTTGGTGTTCTCAGCATGTTTTATCTCATGATTCTTTTGTTATATTTCTAGTATCTACCGTTACTGCAGGGTAAATCTCTTGCAATGATATTTGAGAAAAGAAGCACCAGAACTAGACTTTCTACTGAAACAGGTAATGTGATCTAAAGGGTCGCTGTTATTTAAAATCTTATAAAAACATTATTGTTAAGCATTTTATGCACCTAAATACAAAACATAAAAAAGGCAAAAAAAACAAAATACATTAGGTTCCCATCAGGTCCTCTGCGCAGCTGATGCTAGCATTTTTTACTGCTTTTCCACTGTGTTTTGCATTTTTCCTTTCATCATATAAGTGTATGGGAAAAATGCTACTTTTTGTAGTCCTAGCAAAGTCAAAGAGATTTTATCACACATTGCAGAAAATGCACTTTGAAGATGCAGTGTTTTCAAAAACACATGCATTTTTAAAAATGCAGCATGTTATTTTTCCTCATAGACTGGGCCATAATACAGTAGTTCTAGTGAGACTATGTTGGGGTTACATGTTGTTGTATATTGTTTACAATTTGACTGGAAGTTTTATTGCTGCAGCACTTTTACCATCACCTATGGTCATGGCAGTGGCACACCATACATAGTCACTTATTCTGCCCCTGATCCCACTTGACACAGAACTAGGGTTACTGTGTCCCAGTCTCATTGCATTTCATGATGACATTACACAGCCAGAGCTCTAAAACAGACTTAGGCTGAGGCCCCATGTTGCAGAAACGCAGATTTTTTTTGTTGCAGATTTTGCTGCCTTTTTATGAGCTACAAAAGGAATATGAAATATATAGGAAATACTTATACAGTACTTCTACCTGCTCAATGCATTCCTGCCTTTGGCTCAAAAAAACTGCACCAAAATCTGCAACAAAAAAAGCTATATTTCCGCAACTTGGGGCCTCAACCTTAAGGCTAAACCCCCACTTTGTGAAAACGCTGCATTTTACAGTACCTGCAAAGTGAATGGGATTCTGGCTAATCCCATCCATACATTGCAGAAAAAAAATCAACAGTGGAAAAGCTGCACTTTCAAAAACGCTTGCGTTTTTTGAAAATCGCAGCATGTCATTCATACATGCGGAAATGCTGGCGTTTTCCTATAGGTATAATAGGGGCAGAAAGTCTGCAGAGGAAAACTCTGCAAAAAACACTGTGGGAAAAAAACACAATGAGTTTCCGCCACTTTTTTTCCCGCAGCGTTTTTTTGCTACATTTCGCTATGTGGGTCCTTAGCCTAAAGGGGTTTTCTACTGTGATATATCTAGAACAATACAAATCTCTATTCAGATGAAAACAGCATTGTTCAAGTAAATGTCCAAGCTTTGCAGACATACCTTTCTTTTTTCCCAGAGTTGTCTCTGGAATATATACAGAGATAACAGAGACACTGATCAAGCACGGTTTTGTTCAGGGCTCAGCAGCCAAGAGCAATTTGCAGAGAGAAAAAAGTAAAGAAAATATAGGTGTCCAGCAACAGGGGATGATGTCATCAGCTCAACCACTACAGCTGGATAAGAGAGGTGGTCTGAAACCTAGGCAACAGACTGTAAACACTGAAGAGGCAAAATGAGCAGCATCTCAGCATGATAAATAAACCAATGTATTGGGTAAAACACTTCAGTTACTTTAAGCTACAATTTTAAATATGATCTTGGAGATGGGAATACACCTTTAATTGTTTAGTGCACATTAATTTATTACTAGCCCCTCAATTTGCAGGCTTTGTAGCTTTTTTCAGAAAACTCTGGGCCATATTTACTAATCCAGTCTACTTAATCTAGACAGTACAAAGTTAGACTGGGAAGTCTAACTAACGTATCAGATCTATCAAAGTGCCTGATGCAGGATAATAAAATCTAAATTTACACCCGCTATTAGTTGGCTTACTTTGCACCTAAATTTTGGTGAAATCCTGGCACACATTGTCACATCTTAAACCCAGTACCTCATAGAGAAACCTTTTTGAGTGAAGCCTTGTATATTTATAGAACAGAGCAGAAAAATGATCTACAGCACATAACAAATGTGGCACATAGCATGCATGGCCAGTATTGGTGCATATTAATCAAGAATTATGGCACATTTAGTTTAGGAAATGTCTCCTACTGTGTGTGAAACCACACTTAAAAGGGTTATTATATGAAAAGTATTTATCCTCTATCCATAGTGGAGACCCCCACTGATCTTGAGAACGAGGGGATTGGTGATTTTTTTTTTCCCCATTGCACATACAGCCGACACACCACAGTCATGTTGAATGTAAATGTGTCAGGTAGTGGATGGTGCTCACATTTATTTCAGTAGGAGTGCCAGAGATAGCCAAGTGCTATACTTTAGCAATAGGGGTTGCGTCATATCAAAGGACTGTAAGCTCAAACCAATTCACTTGTGCAAAGAAAGTGGATCCCTTTTTCTAATTATATACAACCCATTTCTTGTTCATTTACTGGTATAAAAACAATCCACTTTTGATTTGGTTGTGAGATATGTAATGTATTCTTTTTATTAAAAATGTTTTCATAAACTGGCTAATGTTAGAGTAAATGAAACATATTATCAAGCAGATTTTTCTGTAGGGAGACATTGCCATATGTCCAGCCAACATGTACTGTCTGTGCATAGATTAATGTACATGGTGGTATCTCTACATGGAACATGGAAGCAATTTATGCTCTCTTTTTGCTCACGATTTCCGAACACCTTATAGCTTTATGACTAGAACACGTTTGAGCCACTTCACTTTCCAGTTTTAAAAATAATCTTCCATTTCTATATTATACTTACAGGATTCGCTTTACTTGGAGGACATCCTTGTTTTCTCACCACACAAGATATTCATTTGGGAGTGAATGAAAGCCTGAAGGACACAGCAAGGTCTCTTTCATGTTGTCTGTTCCCCACAGATTTATCTGTTTGTTAGAGAGAAATGCAGTTTTGTAATAATCTTAGCTACATCGCCAGAGTAATATCTAGAACTGTGCTTCCAATTAAAAATAATGTCAGAATAATAAAATAACTACCACCAGGAAAACTACTTACTATACATGATGCACTGCCCTATTAATCTATGTAGCATAGATAATGCATGACTACTTATAGGTAGTATTGAAGTTACAACATACAAATTCTTATTACAGCAAGTAACTGTGCAAGGTTGGTATTTTAAAGAGGACCCTTGACCGCCTCCACCAAATCCAACTTTTTGCATCTCTCAATAAGTGCTTCTTCACTGATGTCAGCACAGTTGGAATTTTTTTCTCCAGCACCCACCGTCCCTGAGCTGTCAATGCTGTTAATTTCAGCGCTCAATATGCTAAATAGGCTCTTTTCTGTCAGGTGGGCAGTCCTAAACTGGAGCAGACAGCCTGGGACCACCTGACAGTAGTGGGTGCTGAAATCAACAGAAATGATTGCTTGGTAACAGTGTGTGATAGAGAGAAAAAATTGCAACTGTGCAGCACCTTTCGAAGGATGTATAGAGCTGAAGTTGGTGGAGGGTTGAAGGTCCTGTTTAAGAAAGCATTCAGACAGTGAGGTTGGGTCCAGTTAAAAGGTAAGTGATGCATCGGATCGCAAAACCAGGGGGGGGGGAGAGAAGTGGCGCTGCCGGACAGGTTCTGCTACTAGTAGAGCAGAAAGGTCCCCTATACTGTATGGGGACCATTGATAGAGCCATTATATGGGGGGGGGGGGGGGGCAGTGATGGAGATCAATATCCTGGGGGTCATTAAATGGGTTGTCCAGGATAATATATATATATTTTTTAATTAGCCTGGGGCAGGGGAAAAAAAAAACAAAAAACAAAACTTAATCTCCTTTCCCCAGTGTCTTCCAGCGCAGTTCAGTCCTGCAGCTCTGTTGTTTTCTTCTGCATGTGACCCCTGCGGCCAATCAGCGGCCTAATGGAAGGGACCTGGGACGTCACAGCCAGTGAGGACTTACAGCAAAAGAAGACAGCGGAGCTGCAGGATCGGACCGTGCTGGAAGGACACCGGAGCACCAGGGACAGGTGAGTATGTTTTTTGTTTTTTTTTACCTCCCCCAGACTAATTACAAAAAAAAAAAAAATATATATATATATATATATATATATATATATATATATATATATATATATATATATACAGTCATATGAAAAAGTTTGGGCACCCCTATTAATCTTAATCATTTTTAGTTCTAAATATTTGGGTGTTTGCAACAGCCATTTCAATTTGATATATCTAATAACTGATGGACACAGTAATATTTCAGGATTGAAATGAGGTTTATTGTACTAACAGAAAATGTGCAATATGCATTAAACCAAAATTTGACCGGTGCAAAAGTATGGGCACCTCAACAGAAAAGTGACATTAATATTTAGTAGATCCTCCTTTTGCAAAAATAACAGCCTCTAGTCGCTTCCTGTAGCTTTTAATCAGTTCCTGGATCCTGGATGAAGGTATTTTTGACCTTTCCTCTTTACAAAACAATTCCAGTTCAGTTAAGTTTGATGGTCGCCGAGCATGGACAGCCCGCTTCAAATTATCCCACAGATGTTCAATGATATTCAGGTCTGGGGACTGGGATGGCCATTCCAGAACATTGTAATTGTTCCTCTGCATGAATGCCTGAGTAGATTTGGAGTTGTATTTTGGATCATTGTCTTGCTGAAATATCCATCCACGGCGTAACTTCAAATTCGTCACTGATTCTTGTACATTATTCTCAAGAATCTGCTGATACTGAGTTGAATCCATGCGACCCTCAACTTTAACAAGATTCCCGGTGCCGGCATTGGCCACACAGCCCCAAAGCATGATGGAACCTCCACCAAATTTTACAGTGGGTAGCAAGTGTTTTTCTTGGAATGCTGTGTTTTTTTGACGCCATGCATGACGCCTTTTTGTATGACCAAACAACTCAATCTTTGTTTCATCAGTCCACAGGACCTTCTTCCAAAATGAAGCTGGCTTGTCCAAATGTGCTTTTGCATACCTCAGGCGACTCTGTTTGTGGCGTGCTTTCAGAAACGGCTTCTTTCGCATCACTCTCCCATACAGCTTCTCCTTGTGCAAAGTGTGCTGTATTGTTGACCGATGCACAGTGACACCATCTGCAGCAAGATGATGCTGCAGCTCTTTGGAGGTGGTCTGTGGATTGTCCTTGACTGTTCTCACCATTCTTCTTCTCTGCCTTTCTGATATTTTTCTTGGCCTGCCACTTCTGGGCTTAACAAGAACTGTCCCTGTGGTCTTCCATTTCCTTACTGTGTTCCTCACAGTGGAAACTGACAGGTTAAATCTCTGAGACAACTTTTTGTATCCTTCCCCTGAACAACTATGTTGAACAATCTTTGTTTTCAGATCATTTGAGAGTTGTTTTGAGGAGCCCATGATGCCACTCTTCAGAGGAGATTCAAATAGGAGAACAACTTGCAATTGGCCACCTTAAATACCTTTCCTCATGATTGGATACACCTGGCTATGAAGTTCAAAGCTCAGTGAGGTTACAAAACCAATTTTGTGCTTCAGTAAGTCAGTAAAAAGTAGTTAGGAGTATTCAAATCAATAAAATGATAAGTGTACCCAAATTTTTGCACCGGTCAAATTTTGGTTTAATGCATATTGCACATTTTCTGTTAGTACAATAAACCTCATTTCAATCCTGAAATATTACTGTGTCCATCAGTTATTAGATATATCAAATTGAAATGGCTGTTGCAAACACCCAAATATTTAGAACTAAAAATGATTAAGATTAATAGGGGTGCCCAAACTTTTTCATATGACTGTATATATATACATACTGGACAACCTCTATAAAGTGTGGGGCATTAGGTGGTTATATTAAAGGAGTTGTCCAGGCATAATTTGGTTTATCCTCAGGATAGGCCATAAATACCTGATCTGTAGGGGGCTGACCCCGGTCCGATCAGCTGTACGGAGCCACTTACAGCGCCCGTCCTGTACACAATAGGGGGCCGGAAGCAGAAAGCTCTGTCCACTGTATAGGGGCTGGGCACCTTCACTATATCTCAGCACATATTGAAGTCAGTAGGAGCTGAGCTGCAGTGAAGGCGCCGAGCTGCTATACAGCAGATGGAGCTTTCTGCTTCCGGTCTTGTGTTGCGTACAGAACGGGCTCCGGAAGTGGGAACATACAGCTGATGGGGACGTGTGTCAGCCCCTAGCAATCAGGTATTTATGGCCTGCGGTATTATGGTATTTATTATCCTGAGGATAGGCCATAAAAAAAAAAAAAAATAACCCTGGACAATCCCTTTAATATGCCCCACACAGTTTAATGTCCCCCCCCACAGGATGTTAGCCCCCCCCATCACTGCCTCACACAACATAATGCCCCCATTACTGTTCCCCTTACAGTATGGAGGACCAGTGAAGAGGCCACTGTATGGGGGGGGGACCAGTGAAGTGGCCATAAAGTGGCCACCTTCTGCACAGAGCTCTTTCTCACCTGGAGAAACCAGGGAACACGGTGAGAATAATGTTCTTTGATTTCTCCAGTGCTTTTAACACCATAAAGCCAGGGCTACTGAGAGACAAGCTGGCCCTTGCTGGAGTGGACCACCACCTCTCCAATTGGATCCTAAACTACCTCACAAACCGACCTCAGTATGTGAGAGCCCCGGACTGTGTGTCAGATACCGTGATCTGTAATACGGGGGCACTTCAGGGTACAGTTCTTGCCCCTTTCCTCTTCACACTGTACACTGCAGATTTTAGGTGCAACTCATCTAGCTGCTACCTACAGAAGTATTCTGACGACTCTGCAATAGTAGGCCTCATCACAGACGAAGATGACAGGGAGTACAGAGAACTGAATTGGGATTTTGTGGACTGGTGCCAGCGGAACCACCTGAGGATTAACGCTGGGAAGACCAAGGACATAGTGGTGGACTTTCGTAAATGCAGATGCCCTCCTAAACCAGTGGACATCCAGGGGACGGGCATCGAGATTGTCAACACCTATAAGTACCTGAGTGTGCTCCTCAATAATAAGCTGGACTGGGCAGATCACATGGAGGTCCTGTACAGGAAGGGCCACAGCAGGCTCTACCTGCTTAGGAGGCTGAGAGCCTTTGGAGTCTAGGGGGCACTTCTTAGGACTTTTTTCAACTCGTAGTGGCATCAACCATCTTATTTGGAATGGCCTGCTGGGGGAGCAGTATATCGACCAGGGATAGAAGTAAACTCAACAAGCTGATTAGAAGGGCCAGCTCTGTCCTGGGGAGCCCCCTGGAACCTGTGCAGGTGGTGGGTGACAGAAGGATACTGTCCGTGGTGAGCTCCATGTGGGAGAATAAGTCCCATCCCAATAAGTACTGTCAGTGACCGACTACTTCACCCTAAGTGTGAGAAGGAGCGCTATCGGAAATCTTTCCTCCGCACTGCGGTTAGGCTGTACAACCAACACCGACACAGAGAATTGAAATATCTTTCTGTTTGTGATATCCCCCCTTCCCTCCCCCCGCTACTTCTTATCTGTCTGTCTACTATTAATGAAATGCATCTTACCTTGGAACATTCTTGTATATATTGTATTTGTATTGCTTATCTTAGCTGTAACATACTGAATTTCCCCATGGTGGGACTATTAAAGGATTATTATTGTTATTATAAAAACATTTTAGCCCAAACAACCCCTTTAAAGAGGTTGTCCATAAATTGGATCAACCACTGTGGCGGCCGCCAGGGAGGTCTAAAAATTTTTAAAAAAGCATACTCACCTGTCCCCAGCACTCCGTTGTCCCCTTCCTGTGTCTGTTCGATCTCATTTCTGGAAATCCTGTACCTAATTGGTTTTAGCGGTCACATGAGGTGAAGGACTCCCAGCAAGAAGGCGCCGGCACAAGACTGAATGGACACTGGCAGTGGACAACGGAGCGCCGGGGACAGGTGAGTATTTTTTTAAATTTTATTTTACACCTCCTGCTCACCATGGGTTGCTCCAGTTCCTGAACAATGTCTTTAAAGGATTTATCCATCTTTCTAACATTGATGGCCTGTCCTTGGGATAGGCCATCAGTATTACATCTGCAGGGGTCCGACAGCCAGGACCTCTGCAGATCAGCTTTACCAGGACAGTGCGGCTACAGGTAATGGTAACAAGTCTAGGAGCCACGCTGTTCACTTGCCATAATAATAATAATAATAATACATTTTATTTATATAGCACCAACATATTCCACAGCACTGTACAACTTTTAGGGTTCAAGTACTGACAAAAAGATACATTACAAAGAAATAGTCAATTCATACATGGTGTAGCAGTAGGTTTAGGTAGTGCAGTGGTGAACATTGCATGGCTGTGAGCAGTATAACTCCTGACATGGTATCGCTGATCTGCAAGGGTTCTGGCGGTGGGCCTCTAGAAACAATTCCACTGGTGGGCCCTAGACATCCCGGTCTGACACTGTACTTACTGCACCACATATGCACATTTATGTACATCCCAGTCCCCCATCCAGCCAATTTTTAGATTACCACATCACTATTGATGGCTGAAAGTCTTGTATCTTCCTACTTCCTCTGCTGATGATCCGACTGTGGGTTATGTCACTGACCCCACTTTACTCCATGTGCAAGCAGCAGGTGCAGAGCAGAGTCAGCCATGTGACCCAGAGTCGTAGTGTCAGTAGACGAGGCAGTGAGACAAGTCTTTGACCCCCACAGAGATTTAAAAATCTAAGAATCAGCAAGATGGGGGACCAGGATGTACATTACTAAGTGTTCTTATATGGTGCAGTGAGTACATTACAGAAAGATTTTATTCCCCACATAACCCTTCAGAATACTTAAAATACAGCACTGCTGCTTCAACACCCGTTAAAGTATACGGCATTGTCTACCTGTGAACAATATTTTGTTTTTTTAGTCTAAATAGATATAAAATTCTTTGCTGATTAATTTCATAAAGCATCTTTATTCAATGGACAGGGAAAGAAGTATATTGTGAATATTTTCAGCCAGCAGTAGGAGAGCTTAGAAGCTTTTGACATCCAAACATTTCAGTTCAAAATAAAAATAAAATAAGCTCCCCCTAGTGGTGGCTGTAGATAGAATTGTATCCTCTAACTCGATGACTATACAGGGACTCTTGGTCTAAGTATCAATAAAAACAACATTAAGGTACATTAAGAAATAAGTGTACCTTAATGTTAATGCTACAAACTGGAGATTCTCTTTAAAGATGACCTACAGATGTGTCCACTATAATACCCTGCACACCAGAAACTGACCTGAAAAGGCAGTAGTTTCCCTAAGAAGACATAGTACCCAGAGGTGTAATCTGAAACTCCCCAGTGCAAAAAATCTGTAACTGGGCCCCCACTGCTATCTATAATACTTGTATCTTCTTATATTATACAGCGGCCCCCTCAGGCTCCAGGACTCAGTAGCAATTGCTAGCTCTGCACTCCCTATAGTTACATCTATGACCTCACTCTCAGCCAGCCAGTACTGACAAAGGCAATAGCCACTATCTGCAGATGGGTATTTCTATTGGAGGAGATATTCTGGCTTGGTTTTAATCCCAGATCATGCCACTAGGTTTCAGGAACACAAGGCATTAATCTATAGAGAGCTCCCTTGGTGCTAGAGGAAGACATGTTTGCTTATTTTTTTCTCAGAATCCTTAGCAGGGCACATACAGTCTACAAGACAATGCACACCTCAAGGTGGCCTGAAAAAGCAGTGGTCTCCCTAAGGAGAAATAGTATCCCTTCTGATCCACCTTTACTTCAGTTTAATTCAATTAAAATATAACTAAACTTTTTTTTTTTATAGCAACATTTCTAATATACTTTATTAAAGAAAAGTGCCTATTTGCTGACTTGTTTGCCTCCTTCTGTCTCTGATCAAATTTGTACTATAGAAAGGGGAGGGGAGGAAGAGGAGAGCTCTTCAAAGCAGTGACACATGTCGACTATAGGGAGACAGTTCTTTTTCATAAAAAAGTTGGGTTATCAGGAATTACTATTCAGCTTTATGGTAGAACTGACTCATTTAGTTCTGTAGATGGCCTCATATCTCTGTCTCTCCTTTTCCTTCCTCTCCATAGAATTCATTTTAAACTGATCTGCTTGTATATGGAGTATCACTGAGATGGGAAGTAAAGACTTAAGTAAATCCTTAAAGTTTAGTTACGCTTTATTTTTAATCAAACATATTCAGTACAATATTGTGAAATGCTAGCAAAACCCTTGACTGACTGCAATTTACAATACGCTGGGTGGCCAGACATAGACACATATTGCCTAGACATCTTGTGACACCTCTTCCTCACCTTTAGTTGGACAAGTCCAGATATGTGCATCACCAGATAGTTATCATTTTAGGAGAATATTCTGTGATATTATATCAAAAGGTGATATTCTAAGTGTCCATGTGTGGCTGCCCATTGTTTTGTCTTGTGAATTGCAGCCTTTCAAGGCATTTAGTGATATTGTATTCATGAGAAACTGGAACCTTTAACCAAATTCAAGCTAAGTTACTTTAAGGGTGGATGCATTCGTACATCTCAGGATATATTGAGCCAAGATGAAAGGTAAAGAACACATCTGTAAAAAGGTAATCGTTGTGTACTCATCACTTTAATTTAATAGATCTTTTTTTCTCGTATATTATTCTTGCTTCAGAGTTTTATCTGGCATGACAGATGCTGTCCTAGCTCGAGTTTATCACCAGTCAGACCTGGAATTGTTGGCTAAAGAAGCATCAATACCCATAGTGAACGGATTGTCCGACGACTACCATCCCATCCAAATCCTAGCTGATTATCTCACCATTCAGGTTAGCTGCAATGACTGTTGCGTATCCACTTTCTACTAATGAATACCTGAGACTTGCCAGTCAGGTGTAAGGCGCACAATCCTGGGAATTCCTCAGAATACTTAGTACAACCAACGTGGGCTGCATAAGAATCAGGATTTCTCTCAGTGGGAGTTATGTTACGGTTCTTGCTGTTGCTAAGCAATTCCATAGTGTGACTAATAACCATTGCAAGCACATCAATCCCTGCAAATTCTGTCCAATAGGTTTTCAAGAATGAGAAACATTGTTCACTTGGACTGCGTATCATTTCTATAAATTGGTGGAAGTCATACAGGCTGTTACATAAATGTCCCTATTCTTCTTTGTTAAGCTGTGATATTTTATAAGGGTGGGGATTAATGAATCTCCAAACATAAATATAAACATATAGATAGAAGGAAGGTTCCGAGCGCTTATTTCAATTGTCCTCTCATATGATATTCATCACTTCAATGCAAGTTACATCAAAGTGTTAGTATTTCTAGTGCAGATTTTCATAACTTCATTTGATCTCAGCTTACAGTTGACAGTGGTTGTATTATCCTCCTTCTATTGAAATGAGTGGGGAATGTATTTGTCTGTAAAATTAATCAGAGTCACAGCCAACCCCCAATAATATAATTTCTCTATAAAATTAATAGGAGTCACAGCCACCACCCTAATAATGTTATCTATTTGTCTAAAAAATGAATAGCAGTTACAGCCACACCCCAATAATATTATCTATTGACTGGCTTAAAGGGTGTGTCTAAGGCCGGTTTCAGACAGCCATAATACAACCACATTGAAATGGCGGCAAGACCTCACCATAGATCATCATATAAAAATCACTAATTACATTTATAATTAATAAGCATTACATTTTGGTAAATTTTACACCAGGGCTGAGTCATAGCCACAATAGTAAATCTGCCTCAGTCTGTTCCTTTTCCCTTCCTTCGGTATTACTGAATTACAATAGAATTGTAAGCGGAGAAAAGATAATCTAGCTAAATTTAAAATAAATATAAAACTAGGTTTATGTACGTTTTCTTATAACCTTTCTAAAAAAAAAAAAAATGTTTAAAGTTATGGTTTAATATTTTTTGTGTGTATGGCTATATTTGCATTATGTTTGCAGTGTATTTTCAGCACATACAGTAGGCCAAACATGTCCATAGAGAGGCAGCCGACCAGCACCCCTTTTTACATTGGAATCCTATGGGCAATATTTATGTGTCTATAACAGAAGACTCAAATGCATTTTGAACATAGTCTAAGGCTAATGTCCCATGTTGCAGAAACAAAGCGTTTTTCCTGCTGCGGAAACACATCAGAAAAAAATGCTGCATTTTACAGTCCCAGCAAAGTGAATGATATTCCAGCTAATCCCATTCCATTTTTGAAAAACTCAACATGTCAATTTTAACTGTTGAAATGCTTGCGTTTTCCCTATAGATTTACTAAGGGAAGAAAAACCACACAAAAAAAAAAACTCAACAAAAACACAATGAAAAACACGAAAATTTGTTTTTTTCCGCAGTGTTTTTTAGCTGTGTTCCGCAACGTGGAGCTTTAGCCAAATAGTTACACCAGTTGAAATAAGACAAATAACTGCAGGTTAAATATCTATTAGAACCAGCTATAGTGATCAGAAAATCCCATGATCTTGTACCATAATGGGATTAAAAATCTGCAACAAAAAAAGCTTCGTTTTCCACAAAATGGGGCCTCAGCCTAAGGAGTTAAAAGGGCTTGTGTTATAAAGACAAATTCTGTCCATAGGCCTTATTAAGACATATAAATATCATACATATGGTCCTTCTCTCACAGAGATTTGCTCTATAAAAGCACTCCTGTTCTAGTGGATTTGAGTGATCCTTGTATTAAATGGACGACAAATCATCTGAATGATTTCCATATAATACTATATCCCCTGCAGTGGCTGAAAATTATTAGTTGGCTGCAAAATTAGCTACTTGCCATAGCTGTACCTTATGTACATAGGAAAATGTGTAATACAGCACAGTCCACATACATAACATTTTAGCATCTTGGCAATTTGTAATGGATTACTGAATACAGACTATAGCTGCTTTTATCGGCAGGATTACAAAGAGAGACTTAGTAGTAACCATGTTCTATAGTGATACACTAATGCTCTTTTTCACAGGAACATTATGGCTACCTCAAAGGACTAACTATTTCTTGGATTGGTGATGGAAACAATGTGCTACATTCGATTATGTTGAGTGCTGCAAAATTTGGAATGAATTTGCACATTGCAACACCAAAGGTAATGTCATAATGTCTTCAATGCTAAGTTTATCTTCTCTATGGTAGATTTATTAAACGTATATAAGCAAAGATTTATTTCACAATATTGTGGGAGATTTACAAAGCAAAATTAGTGAGAGTTCAGAAGGAAAGAGGGTACAAAATTGGAGTCCATACCATACACCAATTTTATTATGTGTTTTAGACAATTTTTGGACTTTCTGTGACAGTTTTAAAAATTGTCTAGAAAAAAGAAATGAGATAAAGAAAATAATAAAATCTTCCAAATGTATTAACAGCACATACAAATTTTTTTATGCTCCCGAATGATGTTGTAAGGAAGAGGAAACCATAACAACTACAGTGAGCTATCTACCTGCACGACTTGGTAAACAAGGTGCAATTTGCACTGATTTAAAGGGGTATTTCCATGAACATAACCAATTTTAAATTTGTAGATAATTAAAAGTTAAACATTTTTGCAAATATAAGTAATTAAACATTTTGCATAGTTTTAAAGATTTTCTCTAAATATCTTGTGGTCACAAGTTGTTGCCTTGATCGGTTGCCAGTGGATACGACCATGAATGCAGGAACTTTCTAAGGTCAGAAAATTAGCTATGATCTCCTTATTGTGGCTGGGATATCTTCTGATACATGTATTGTCCCTGCCTGATAACCCAGCTACAATAAGAAAATCATGGCTGGGTTCCTGACAAGTCCCAGACCATAGAAAGTTTCTGCATTTGTGATAAAGACAACAGACTGTCACCACTAAGATGGTTAGAGGAAATCTTTAAAACTCTGCAGAATTTTTAAGTACTTACATTTGCAAAAATGTTTAACTTTTAGGTACAGTGGGGGGGAAAAGTATTTAGTCAGCCACCAATTGTGCAAGTTCTTCCATTTAAAAAGATGAGAGGGGCCTGTAATTGACATCATAGGTAGACCTCAACTATGAGAGACAAAATGAGAAAACAAATCCAGAAAATCACATTGTCTGATTTTTAAAGAATTTATTTGCAAATTATGGTGGAAAATAAGTATTTGGTCACCTACAAACAAGCAAGATTTCTGGCTCTCACAGACCTGTAACTTCTTCTTTAAGAGGCTCCTCTGTCCTCCATTCATTACCTGTAGTAATGGCTCCTATTTGAAATTGTTATCAGTATAAAAGACACCTGTCCACAACCTCAAACAGTCACAACCTCCAAACTCCACTATGGTGAAGACCAAAGAGCTGTGGAAGGACACCAGAAACAAAATTGTAGACCTGCACCAGGATGGGAAGACTGAATCTACAATGGACAAGCAGCTTGGTGTGAAGAAATCAACTGTGGGAGCAATAATTAGAAAATGGAAGACATACAAGACCACTGATAATCTCCCTCGATCAGGGGCTCCACGCCAGATCTCACCCCGTGGGGTCAAAATGATCACAAGAACGGTGAGCAAAAATCCCAGAACCACACGGGGGGACCTAGTGAATGACCTGCAGAAAGCTGGGACTAACGTAACAAAGGCTACTGTCAGTAACACACTATGCCGCCAGGGACTCTGATCCTGCAGTGGCAGATGTGTCCTCCTGCTTAAGCCAGTACATATCCGGGCCCGTCTGAAGTTTGCTAGAGAGCATTTGGATGTTCCAGAAGAGTATTGGGAGAATGTCATATGGTCAGATGAAACCAAAGTAGAACTGTTTGGTAGAAACACAAGTCGTCGTGTTTGGAGGAGAGTGAATGCTGACTTGCATCCAAAGAACACCATACCTACTGTGAAGCTTGGGGGTGACAACATCATGCTTTGGGGCTATTTCTCTACAAAGGACCAGGACGACTGATCCATGTACATGAAAGAATGAATGGGGCCATGTATCATGAGATTTTGAGTGCAAACCTCCTTCCATCAGCAAGGGCATTGAAGATGAAACGTGGCTGGGTCTTTCAGCATGACAATGATCCCAAGCACACCGCCAGGGCAACGAAGGAGTGGCTTCGTAAGAAGCATTTCAAGGTTCTGGAGTGGCCTAGCCAGTCTCCAGATCTCAACCCCATAGAAAACCTTTGGAGAGAGTTGAAAGTCAGTGTTGCCCAGCGACAGCCCCAAAACATCACTGCTCTAGAGGAGATCTGCATGGAGGAATGGGCCAACATACCAGCAACAGTGTGTGCCAACCTTGTGAAGACTTACAGAAAACGTTTGACCTCTGTCATTGCCAACAAAGGATATATAACAAAGTATTGAGATGAACTTTTGTTATTGACCAAATACTTATTTTCCACCATAATTTGCAAAAAAATTCTTAAAAAATCAGACAATGTGATTTTCTGGATTTGTTTTCTCATTTTGTCTCTCATAGTTGAGGTCTACCTATGATGTCAATTACAGGCCGGCCTCATCTTTTTAAATGTGAGAACTTGCACAATTGGTGGCTGACTAAATACTTTTTTTCCTCACTGTTTATAGATCTGATTATGTTCATGGGATTACCCCTTTAAGTGTGGTCAGGCTGCGATTTTTGTTAATAAATGATGGTATCATCACATGAGGGTTATGGAGATTAGGGACACTTTTGGAGGGTCATATGGGCCACGTACCCGAACCCCATGCCTCCTAATTGTATGATTGCAGTGGTCACACATGTACAGTATATTACCACTCCAATAAAAGTCTCTTAGACAATGTAAACAGCCAAGCATACTGTACTCATCTTTTTCATCAACCTCATCAGAATGTTGGCTGCTCGCCATAAAAAAGTTGCACAAACGCAGTTTTTCTCCAATTCCACCCCCGTTCTGAATTGTTTTCCACCTTCCCAGTACATTATGCAGAATATTAAATTATACCATTACAAAGTACAATTTGTCCCACAAAAATTAAGCAATCATACGGCTCTGTGAACATAAAAATAAAAAAAGTTATGGCTTTTGGAAGGCGAGTAGTCAAAATTCAAAAAGGATATTGGCAGGAAGAGGTTAAAGACATCAGTCAAAATCAGCAGTCCATGGAACAGGGGTTCCCCTTGATTAAAGGGGTTATGCCACGAAAAATATTAATCGACAGAGGATAAATAGCTGATCGCAGGTGGTCTGTCCCCTGAGACCCCCACCAACCCTGAAAGGTGTTTTAGCCCCATTGTAAATTCAGCTGCCCACTGAATGTAGGCATGTGTCTTGCTGGTCAGGACGTTCTTATTTACTTTAATGGGAGCGCCAGGAATAGCCAAAGTACAGCTATAGATAGAGGACAAATATTGTTTGTGGCAGTGGCATGACCCCTTTAACTCATCCTATTTTTATCTGTGTATTTCTACAAGGAATAATTAAGCAGATGTGTGTATACTTGTTCCATATTGCACTTATGTACCACTATTTTCTATAATTTGTTATTTCAGGGGTATGAACCAAATGCATCGGTTACTGCCGCTGCTAAGCAATTTTCAAATCAGGTAAATAAATTATTTTTAGTACATCTTACGTGGGAGTGTTTGGTATCCTACACATCTTACACAACACTCAAGCTGACAGCATAGCAAAAATAACCATACTGACTACAATGACACTGATACATGCATTCAAGATTTCTACATGGGGTCCACTTCATTATTTTCTGACAATGTACTCAATAATCATATCATTAGTTGTCTCTCAGGACTTGCTGTTATGCTAATCTGTAGTCATGAAAATCCCTTATATCACCATTGCTCAGTAATATATAGAAAGCGGTCTGATCTGCACATATTTCTGTCTTGTAGTCTGGAACCAAGCTGCTTATGACAAATGATCCACTTGAAGCTGCCAGTGGAGCCAATGTGTTGGTTACAGACACGTGGGTGAGCATGGGACAAGAAGAGGAGAAGAAAAAGCGACTGCAGGATTTCAAAGGTTACCAGATCACTATGCAGGTACCTGATGGATGATGTTGGTATTTGTAAGACAAAATGTACACAGTCAATTCTGTAGCGAAAAGGAAGGATCAATTTTTGGCAGTATACTGCTCACTCACTCCTCCATGTCAGTTATTAGCAAGAAAGCCTTGCCATGCTTTGCTGTACATTTTGTATAGATAGGAGAACTAAACCTAATATCGTTGGAACTAGAGATATAAAAGGTAAAGTAGCAATGACTTGTCTGTCATTTCACTGAAGATCACTACAGTCGGCTTTTTTCAGCTTAAGTAAAGGGCCACATGGGAGGAAAACACAAGAATTTCCCTATGGGAAATATTGCAGCTCTGCCTCTGCAAGTCTTCACAGCAAAAACAACCCAAAATCAGTGAAATCCTGTTATGGAATTATAACCTGGGTTTTAGTAACAGCATGTGGTTAAAATTTGTGCAGTTTATGTAAATTGCAGTATTAATCAACAGCAAATTTGTGGAGGCCACTTACCTACGATGGTAACTTACAGTACAGTTGTAGTGTGCGGAGGTGGAGAACAATAACATTTTTATCATTCCTCCTCTGTTTCTCAGATCCTGGCCCCTCCATCTAGAAGTTACACTGCACTCCTTGCACTTAGTATATGTTTATTCATAGATACAGGCTGGTGACAGGTTCATACAGCTTCAGTTACACAACCTTTTCTATTAAAAGATGGCTGGACCATTGTAGCAAACAAGCCCTCTGACCTCTTGTGTCCCCCTATCTCCTCATAGAATGTAAGCTCTTGCGATCAGGGCCCTCACTCCTATTGTTTGATATGTTTATTTTTTTGTCACATTATAATGTCTCATATTGTCTGTTCATGTGTCCTCTGATTTGTAAAGTGCTACGGAATATGTTGGTGCTATATAAATAAAGTTATTATTATTATTAGGACAGAGTTTAGCTTTTGTGCTCTTATTGCTATTGTTTATTGGACCAAGGATTTTCAGATACACATTTATGTTATTTTTTCAGTTTGCAAAGGGTTTTGGAAAAACTGACAAAGGTAGTCAATGTGATAAATATTTCTACTGTGTTAAAGATTAAAAACAGACTGTCAACTAAAAGACAAGAGTCAAGATTTCAAGAAGAATATTTAGCTCAGGGAATTGAATACACGTGGATTCTCTTTTCACTTCCTAATATCCTAAGAGTAAAGGAACATTGAGTGAATACTGAATGCAAAGGCATGATGGTGATGCATCCAAAAATCATGCTGTCATGTTGTTTGCCATGGGTATTGAAATGATTGTTAATATATTAATGCAATATTTACTGTGAGTCCCTGATCTGAGATTTCCATTAATTATCCAAAGCAGAAAAACAGGCTACAAACAGCATCTCTTTGAAGGACCTGACAACATTAAAAGGCAGCTATTAACTTAGTCACAATGTAATGTCTTTGTAGCTACCTGCGGCTAGTGTTGTGGAGATGTCACAGGCTGGAGTAGATTCAAGATGGTGGCCTTGCTAGTCTTTGTGGCTTTTGGCGCCTAATCTTCCAGGCCTCAGGCTTGCATAGTAGGTTGCACTCAGGTGAAGGTGTTGGAACCACCAAGGCATTCCCTGTTTCTCATCTCCCAATTGATGATGTTTTGGGGTGCCCTTGATGTTAGGTGTGAATGAAGGCACAGGAGACAGGATGGCGACTCAAACAGGCACAGCTCACAGCTCAGTTTACTTGGAATCAATCATCCAGTTAAAGAAGAACATGAAGGCACAGTTCATGTACAGTTACAGATTGCACACATATCGTACTTTACACACACAGACAGGTATGGCTATGCTCTTCCCTCCTTCTTCAGTATTCTGACCCTTTCTATCATGGCAATCTGGGGCTAAACCCAAGACCTAGTCCTCTTTTCCAGCCATGCAGTGCACGTCTCGGCCGTGGATGCCTAAGTTTCTATATTGGTCAGCAGTGGAATTGGCCAGCAGGTTAGAAATGCTTGTTTCTGTGAGCCTGGGGGTCCAATGACATGGGACTGCCTGTTATACATCACTGCTACCTAATCTACACAGATGAAGCTGGTCTGCGAAAAGCTAACACTTTGGTCTCTAACGCTAGTTATGTTTTAACTCTGTCTGAGGTGAACAGGAAGTTTCTTCTGTCTAAAGACTGGGTGTTCCTAGCAACCACTAAGCTCCCTCCACTCATTGTTGGACTGGGATGTCTAGGGCCCACAAGTGAAATTGATTCTAAGGGCCCACCCTAGTACTACTAGTGTACAAGCCATAAAAAAAAGTAATGCTACTTTCCTGGATCCATCAGATTCATTATCATTTACACCACAGTATAAAGCCCCCTTTCGTTGCCCCTACACACGGTAGAAAAGCCTCTTTGAGCCCCCGTCTCACAGTGCCTCCTTTCACCCCAGAGTGTTTCCTGTTCCTTTAATATGCATTATGCCCCATGTATTAATTCCCAGTATACAGTAATATTTTTAGGATAAGCCATCAATATTACATCTGCGGGGATCTGACAGCCAGGACCCCTGCAGATCAACTGTACCAAGAGCAGCTATAGGTGATAACATATCGGGAGCTGTGCTGCTCACCCGCCTTGCAATGTACACCACTGCAGTACCTAAACCCACCGCTACACACTGTATGGCAGCATAGCTCCTGGAATTTTTAACTTTACTGGTAGACGCACTGTCCTTGAAAAGCTGATCTTCACAGGTCCTGGCTTATCAGACCCCCACAGATGTAATATTTATGAAAAAAAAAACATATTCACCTGTCCTCAACACTCTGTTGTCTGCTGCCATTGTCCAGTCAGTCCTGTGCTGGCGCCTTCTTGTCAGGAGTCCTATGCCTCCTGAGACCAATTAATGGCCTCAGTGGCCGCTGGTGGGTAACTAGTGAGGTATATAAGTGATGTCACTGCTCCTTCTCCAGCAACCCCTGAGGCCACTGATTGCTCTCAGCAGCCACAGGGGTTGCTCCAATTTATCTCTTTAAAGGGGTTGTCCGGGATTAATTTTTTTTTTGGTCTATCCTCAGGTTACGCCATAAACACCTGATCAGTAGGTGGCCGACACCTGGCCCCTGGCCTGATCAGCTGTATTAGCTGCTTCCGGTGCCCATCCTGTGCACAATATAGGGCCAGAAGTAAAAATTTCTGTACACTGTATAGCGGCAAACGTCTTTGCTGCAGCTCAGCTTCCACTGACTTCTGAGTGCTGAGATGCAGTGAAGGTGCCCGGCCACTATACAGGGGATGGAGCTTTCTGCTTCTGGCCTCGTTTTGTGTACAGGACGGGCACCAGAAGAGGCTCTGTACAGCTAATCGTTCCAGGAACGTATGTAGGACCCCTACTGATCAGGTATTTATGGCCTATCCTGAGGATAGGCCAGAAAAAACTTAAGCCCGGACAACCCCTTTAAAGAGGTTCTCTATAAATTGGAGCAACCACTGTAGCTGTTGAGAGCAATCAGTAGCCTCAGGGATCACTAGAGAGGGACCAGATCCTAATAATAGGCCATAAAAAAATTAAGCCTGGACAACCCCTTTAATATTCCCCCTAAAGTCCCACACACTTTAATGTCCCCAACTGAATATTGGCCTCCATACAATATAATGGCCCCATCTCCAGTGAAAGGGCCACTGTATGGGGGGACCAGTGAAGTGGCCACTGTATGCGGAGGACCAGTGAAGGAGCCACTGTATTAGCTTATTACTTACCTGTCTGCTGTCCCGCATTGTCTCTCTCTGCTGTTGTCGCACTGTTGTGACATTATGTGGCTACCTGCTCTACCAGTAGCAGATCTGGGTCGGGGCTCCACTTCTCCCAAGTTCTACGATCTGGTTGTATTTTTAACAACCTGATCAGCAGAATCAGGAAGAACTGGCTGCATTCACTTACCGATCTCCCCACTCCTGCCTACGGCCTCCTCTGCTTCCCCCTTCAGCCTTCAATGGGTCCCTGTGCGCTGCACATCATGTTGTGACGTGATGACATAATGTGTGCCACAGGGGCCCCCTGGAGGCTGAAGAGGAAGTGGAAGGCTGCAGTGTGCAGAAGCGGGGATAGGTAAGTTAATAGGGGCCATTACCGGCTGAAGTAATCACTGGGAAATTTACCAGTACCTCTGTGGGCCATAGCATAAGCCACGCCACAATCACAGCAATACAGGAATTGCAAATTAAATCCAAAGTACAAACAGCCAGTTGTAACCATGCAAACAGTATTAAAATAGCACAAAATACACTGGGGCAGATTTATGCCAGAAAATTGCCGTACAAGGCATAATAAGTTGCAATTTTTTGCACACAAATCATTTTTCATTTCTGCGGCCCTGCCCTGTAAATGATGCAGGAAATGTACACCAGCTATAAGATGAGTTACATTTCCCTCTAGGCACCCAGCCCAGCAGAGGGAGCTCCTCATTTGCCAACTCAGGAGTTATGAATACTAGTGTTAATAACGTTTAGTCTAGTTTACGTTTATACAACTTTTCAGTTGGCTTACTTTCAGCCAAAATATTATGACACAAGTTTGGTGCATTGTAGGCACAATGTGCCACATTTAAGCCACACCCCTTTTTTCTGAAAATCCATACCTATATGTCTAGCAAGTTGAAAAAATTTTAGCCCAAGTTTGATGCGTCAAGATGTGCCACATTTACTCCAGCGTCTAGTCATAACAACAATAGTACATCTGGGCCACTGTGTGGATATGCCATAAAAATCTAGTATGTGTAGATCCCACCTCTTATAGAAGGTGTTATCCTTTTTTGAGCATGCTGCAGTCTGTTTTTGTTTTATTAAAAGGTCTAAACAATGAAACAGCTTAATGAATTAAGCTGTATTTTCTTACTTTAATATTTGATTTTTTTTTTTTTTACAGACAGGAAAATTGGCAGCCCCCAACTGGACATTCCTCCACTGTTTACCAAGAAAGCCTGAAGAAGTTGATGATGAGGTTTTCTATTCCCCTAAATCACTTGTTTTCCAAGAAGCAGAAAATAGAAAGTGGACAATCATGGTATGTTAAAAAATGTTCTAAGAATTAACATTTGAAGAAAAGAAACTATTGGAAGAATAATCTTTAACACCTAAAATGTTAAAGGATTTTTCCCATCAGCTTTGCCTGCTGTCTCTTTTTCTCACTTCCTGTATTCTTCATCAGACAGTCAAAGTTACCTACCCCCAGCCTGCTGAACAGGACACTATGACGTATAGCAAAATAGACTTTGCCTTTACATTAGAGAGATTATTTATTATGATTACTAGAAATTTCATATAAATGCAAGTCAAATAATATTCACAGTAAATGTATATTACATTACACAGGTTTGTATAGAACACTTGCCATGCTTCTAGAGAATGGACTCAGTGTTATCTTTGTGTTTACATAGTGAGATAACAGACAGGGCTTTATCAGCAAACTGCAATTAGTTGAACTGATTGTCCTGCTAGCAAAGCTGTAGATAACAGTGAGAGCACTCAACCCCCGCGACCCCCCCCCCCATCATTTGTCCCATCTTATCAGACAGGTCCAGCTCCATGGAAAGGTTGTGTAAACAATGGGAGGAATAATTTCACAGAACAGGCAAACAAAGCAGCATTGCTAAAGCAATGTATTTAGGAAAACTCTTCAATTTACATAAGCTTGTAGTATAGATAGTTTCCTTGAGATCGGAATACCCCTTTAAGTAAAATCTCATCACCGACTTACCACTGATTTTTTGGGTGGGGTAAATTGCAAGACATTTATTTTTGAACTCACACCACTCACTCTGCTTTTGAAAAGTGGGTGGGAAAATGTGGCGTAGTGAGCCATTCTAGCATGATTTGAACCAGATTTATCAAGGCAACTTTTTAAAAAGTCACAAAAATTGTCACAATTTCACTACAGTAAAGGGGTGACGTGGAAAAAACTGGAGCTACATCTCAGGACAGAAGTGCTACAATAGAAAACAAGAGGCCTCTTCATAAATAATTTGTTCCCTAAGCCTTTCGGCCAACTTGTTTCCTACGCAGAGGCGTAGCTAGGGGTTTAGCACGGGGGGGTGTAAGCCGTGTACCGGGGTGGGCTCCCCAGGATACAGTGAAGTCATGAACAAAGGAAGCAACTCCAAATCAATTTAGTAAAAAAACAAGATTTTACTTTGTGTAGTAACACCTCTTTACCAAAAAAAACTCTCCCAATTATTTACATACACTCAGCCAGAAAGCTGAGGCCCTGGTGTTGTACAGCGCGGTAACCTCTCATGTGCAGCTCCAAAACACTCCAAGCTTTTACCTATCTTCAGGCTGCAACTAATCAGCCGCTTCTTACCTTTTTATGACCCTAGTCACAGGAACAATTCAGTGAGTGTGATAGGGGCACCGGCGGTATAACACTAGAGCTTACAAACTTATCAAAATACCCCTATTCCCCCCCAAAAAAGTACAACCAAGTAAATTTAATAGTAGATCAGCTTGCAAGCCAAAGAAATGTGACAATGTATAAAATGTCGCTTCTAGACTTCCTCAGAAGCTCCTCTCTGGGAGTTACAAGTCTATAGGACTCTCTGAGTTTTAGTTCTTGCTACCGAATAGGTAGATAATTCACCAGTAGTGTGGCCTGTGAAGATGAGTATGCCTAACTATTCTAACTACAGGCCCTTACTCAGTTCCAAGCAAAACATTGTAATGCGGTGCGTGCACGATTATTTCTCTTACTGATCCAGGTTTGCTGTGTACCTTTTAGCCTTGGTCTGAAACAGCAAGAAGCGGGGCTCATCCAGAAAACATGCAAACTCACTGACAGGGCCACTTCTCAGCCGGATCCTTGATAGCAATCTTCAACTTAGGATGCTGTCTGAACAAACCCTGGAACAGTCTCTGCTTCAGCACCCCCTTGTTATATCTCTGATCCCTTAGGAATCCGTTTTCTCTCACTTCAGTCCTTCTTCTTCTAAAAGCTCAAAAGCATACTCCAAAGATGGCTGCCACACACACTCTGCTCCTTCTTGTCCCACCTCTGCAGAACAGGGTCTCCATGTCACTACTCAAGGGAATTACAGAATTACAGTCCTTCCCATTTCTGAGGTAACAGTGGCCTCTTTTGGTCAAACAAACAAATGTCAGTTTATAGAAAAAAACAAACTTATTTATAGAAACAGGTACATTCATAACATGAGGGCTGTTTCCCCATCTTACAGGGGCGAACATGTCTAAGTGGGCCCCCTACTTGGACATGTTCGTATACCGATACTATCAGTATACGGTGAGTGTATAGTGGTCTATAGCGGTTCTACACAGGGCTCTGCAGACGATTTAGGTGAATACAGTGCAGTAACATTGAGTGACTTACAGATGATGTCTCTGACTAATCGTTCACATCCTGCATCTCTTTCATCTGGACGGCCATGACCGCCGTGACCGCTTCTCTGTTTACACAGTGTCATTCTTTTCATAGCGGCCATGTAATGTAACTACAACCTCATCCTATACACGTCTATGTGACAAGGTTGGAATTACATCACACGGTCGCTATAAACCGACAGCGTGTGATATAAACAGGCGTCATGGTCCCTTCATACAACTGATCAGTGGGTATTCCCTCATCTCTTATTGATGTTTTATTCTGAGGATAGATCATCAATAAAAATGAGCTGGAAAACGCTTTAGGGCTAAGGCCCCATGTGGTGTCCCGCAGAAAAAAGAGCTGCGGGAAAAACTGCATCGGCAACACATCACGGTTCTTCCTGCACCGCTTTGCACAGAAAGTTCACAGAGGTTTCCTCTACAGACTTTCTGCTTCAATTATATCTATAGGGAAACCGCTGACGTTTCCGTAGGTATAATTGACATTCTGCGATTTCCAAAACTGCAACTTTTTTGCAAATTGCAGCGTATCCACTGCACATATTTTACTGCAAAGTGGGGATGGGATGGGGGCCGCATGTGGCAAAAACCCACAGAAAAAAAATGCGGCATTCTAGCAAATCCCATCCACACATTGCGGAAAAATACGTGCAGCAGATGCACTGCGATTTCCAAAACCGTTGCGGTTTTGGAAATTGCAGCATCTCAATTATACCTATGGAAACACTGGCGGTTTCCATATAGGTGTATTGAAAACAGAAAGTCCACAGGGGAAATCTCTGCAGACCTTCTGTGAAAAGCGCTGCGAGAAAAACCACAATGTTACCGCCGAGGTTTTTCCTGCAGCGCTTTTTTTGCTGCAGCCCGGTACATGGGGCCTTAGTCTTAATAAAGCCCAAGAGCCACTTTAATTAAATTAATTGACTCTCATATTATGCCCCTGATTCCCCCTGACATAAATACTGCACCTCTTATGACCCCTTATATCAATGACCACCCCCTTATATTCATAATGCCTCCTAATATAAATGATGCCCTCTAACGGCCCCTTATATAAATAACCTCCCCCCTTGTATTCATAATACCCCGTAATAACCCTTATATAAATGACCCCCCATCTTAATAATGCCCCCTAATGAATCCTCCCTTTATAGTTATAATTCCCCCTCCTAACCACCCCTTATACTATTAATACACCCAGAACTTCGCTAAAAAAAACAAAAAAAAAAAGTCATACTCACCTATCTGCAATTCTGATGAATGGAGCCGCCTCTTCCTCCCAGTCCATGCACAGGATGTCTGTGTATGAGCGCAGGCAGCGAGATGACGTCTGTGCTGAGAAGAAGACATCTGTCTGTGGTCTCGGGGTCTTGTAAACCGCAGGCCTGAAGTGGCTTGCGGTTTACAAGACAGTTAAGCGCTCAGGAAGCATTGTAACTAGATCGGTGTCTGCAGACACTGTTCTAGTTACACATAAAGGATGTATTAATGGCAGCCCCAGGGTGGGCCCCAAAGAGTCAGTGGGCCCAGGGCATCCGCTCCCTCTGCCCCCCCTCTGCGCCCCCCCTCCCGCTAGCTACGTCCTCTGTTCCTACGCCATTCTTGGGACTAGCATACGATACACCAGTCTTAATAAATCTTCCCAATTGTTTGAAAAAGAATCAAAGAAACAAAAAATCCCTGGAAATTTGCAAAAAAAAAAAAAAACTATGTATGTAGGATTTTTCAGAAATTGCTGTATACTATCCTGGAACACATGGAGGTGGCATTTTCTGGCAAAAAAACAAACAAAAAAAAACACCCCACTGATATAAAAACTGTGATTTGCCAAAAAATCTATAACTGAAGTGTGCAACCAGCGTAAGAGCTGGCCCTCTTTCAAGGTGGCTCAGTGGTTAGTGCTGTTGCCTTGCAGCACTGAGGTCTTGTGTTTGTATCCAACCAAGGGCAACATCTGCATGAAGTTTGTATATTTTCCCTGTGTTTAAGTGGGTTTCCTCCCACATATATACTGATAGGTAAATTAACTTCCCATGTCAGTGTTGGGGATGTGTGTCTGTATAGCAGCCACTGACTCCATAACTCTTCCTGTGGTTTGAGACCTTTATGTGAGAAAAGTGTGTTACAAATGTTTGTCATTGTATTGATTATCCTGTACATAGCGCATACAGTTAATGTATAGAATAATCTTGTAAAGCTTCAGGAGTGCCAGCAATGGATATTTTAAATTCATCTATACCCAGTGTTTTAGAGTAATGCCTGTTTTTGTCTCTTAGGGTGTGATGGTCTCTTTGCTGACTGATTACTCACCACAGATGCCAAGACCTACATTCTAATTCCTGGGATCTTTCAGCAGGATGATAATGGCAGACTGAACCTTAAGAATGAACCCCGGTTTTGTGCAAAACAATAATTGCCCTAGCATACATTTCTTTCCATATGGTAGACTATAACATGTCTAAGATTATGTAGGATGTTCCATATTTTATTAGAATTTCTAATATTTGCTCATAGACGTAATGTGTCAGCAGTGGGTACATGATACTCATACTGTTATGCCACCATTCAAGCCCATTTGGCTGCCTATACTTGGCTTGTTGATGTTTAAGAGCTAAAATCCAAACTCTCAGGAGGTCATTTTAAAAATCACATGGTAGAACTTTTCTGAAAGCAATGGAAAATTTTAAAATTGTTCTAAATTGCTGAAGTTACAAATTAAACTTTTATAATATTTATTCTTTTTTGTTTTCCGTTTCATGTTAAAATTTTTGACTTGTTAAATCTCACGGTCATTTTATACTATGTGCGATGTGGGAATTAGTAATTTTCTCTAGCTAATGGCACAAGCAATACGATTGACCTATCTATGCATTATTAAACTACCATTTATTGGTAATATTTATTTTTAAAGCACCACTGATACCTTGTTGCTTTGCTTTTGAAGAGGGGTTAACGTACAAAACACAAAATAGTGACCAACTAAGGGTATGTTCACGCTGAGTTTTTTGCAGGCTGATTTCCTGAATCTGCCTCAAAAAACGTCTCTCTTTCATTTCAATGGGAGTCAGTAGCAGTTTTTTTCCTCTAGCTGATTTTTTCAGCTAGAGGAAAAAAAAGAGACATGACCTGTCTTCAAGCGGATTCCGCCTTGAAAAACCCATTGAAATCAATGGGAGGCGGAAAAACTGCTAGCGGTTTTTTTTATAATAATAATCCTTTAATAGTCTCACCATGGGAAAATTCAGTATGTTACAGCAGCAAAGATATGCAATACAAAGATAAGCAATACAAATACAAATACAAAATATACAAAAACGTTCCATTGATAGTAGACATACAGATAGAAAAGTACAGGTAAAGAAGTAGCACGGGGGGGGGGGGGATATCACAACAGAAAGATATTTCACTTCTCTGTATGGAATGATCTCTGCTTAGGTCGGTGTTGGTTTTACAGCCTAACCGCAGCGGGGAGGAAAGACTTCTGATAGAGCTCCTTCTCACATTTAGGGTGAAGTAGTCGGTCACTGACAGTACTTCCCAGCGTTATCACGGTCTCATGCATGGGATGGGAGTTATTCTCCCGCATGGAGCTCACCACAGACAGTATCCTTCTGTCACCCACTACCTGCATAGGGTCCAGGGGACTCCCAAGAGCTGGCCCTTCTAATCAGCTTGTCGAGTCTATTCCTATCCCTGGTTGATATACTGCTCCCCCAGCAGGCCACTCCAAAGAAAATGGCTGATGCCATTACCAAGTTGAAAAAAGTCCTAAGAAGTGCCCCCTGGACTCCAAAGGCTCTCAGCCTCCTAAGCAGGTAGAACCTGTTGTGGCTCTTCATGTATAGTGCATCCAGGTGATCTGCCCAGTTCAGCTTATTATTGAGGAGCACAACCAGGTACTTATAGGTGTTGACAATCTTGATGCCCGTCCCCTGGATGTCCACTGGTTTAGGAGGGCATCTGCATTTACGAAAGTCCACCACCATCTCCTTGGTCTTCCCAGCATTAATCCTAAGCTGGTTCCACTGGCATCAATCCACAAAAACCCGATTCAGTTCTCTGTACTCCCTGTCATCTTCGTCTGTGATGAGGCCTACTATTGCAGAGTCATCAGAATACTTTTGTAAGTAGCAGCTAGATGAGTTGCACCTAAAATCTGCAGTGTACAGTGTGAAGAGGAAAGGGGCAAGAACTGTACCCTGAGGTGCCCCCGTATTACAGATCACGGTATCTGACACACAGTCCCGGGCTCTCACATACTGAGATTGATTTGTGAGGTAGTCTAGGATCCAATTGGAGAGGTGGTGGTCCACTCCAGCAAGGGCCAACTTGTCTCTCAGTAACCCCAGCTATATGGGTTTTTGATGCGGTTTTTGATGTGGTTTGTGCAAAAACCGAAAGAAAAACTGCTACCATTTTTTTAAAAAAAGAAGTTTCCAGGTCCATACAGTGTGTTGGAGCAAAAAACTGAGACAAAAACTGCGAAAAAAACGCATCATGTAAAAAAAGTGTCAAAAAAAGGTTTCCTAATTTCTGAAGCAGATTTTTTCAGCTTGTAAAAAACTCTGTGTGAACATACCCTTAGAATACATTGCACGCAAGGAAGGGAAGAGGAAAAGAGAGGTCAGGGAAGAGGGAAAGAGGTGAGGGTAGATGGTGGAGTGGTGGCAGCAGGACTATTGAAGGTTGTGGGCTTTCCTGAAGAGATTAGTCTTCAGGGTTCTCTTGAAGATTGTGATTGTGGAGGACAGTCTTATGTATCGTGGTAGTGAGTTCCAGAGTATAGGGGATGCACATAAAATATTGGTATACCTCAGTATGCACCTCTATAGAAGCCCTATTACAGCTCCATATACTTGGATGCTATTGAACATGTGTCAGTGACCATTCACGGTTTACCATTATTTTCTGGGCTGTTTTTGAACTTTCCACTGTTATAAGTTGCATGTCCAGGCGCAGCGTGCCAATTAGACTGCAACCCTGTGCCAGCCAATACAATTGTGATAGCACCACCTCCATAGGTTCCACTCCGCTATTTCTGGTGTAATTGGAATTTTTTCTCTACTCCCGCTGTTCCAGAACAATCCATGCTGTTAAATGCTAATTAGACTTTCTTCTGTTAGGTGGGCAGTCCTAAGACATCTTCTCCAGCCTAGCACCGCCCATCGGACTGTAGAGAGGTTAATTAGCATATTGGGTTCCACAAATAACCATAACCATTGCTCTGGAACAGTGGTGGTGGTGGGGGGGGTTAAAGAAATAATTCCAACTGCAATGGAAATAATGGAGCAGCACCTATTGAAAGATACAGAGAGTTGGAGGCGGTGAAAAATCTTCTTTTAAGATATGCAGGGCAGAAGTATCTGGCTGTGGCTCATCTTCCTATGCTTCATAGAATTAACATAATTGTTCTTCTGCATGGTGCATTATGCAATTCTGAAATGTCCCTGCTTTAAACCGACATTGACAATGTTCCTTATTCAGCAAAAGTGAAAAATAGACACCATCAACCATGATTGCCCTTTAAAAAGTTTTATCAGTCTTAATTATGTCTATAACATATATCAAGGGCTGTTAAGATGACAATGCTAATAGATGAGAAAGATCCTTATGGTCATCGTTCTCCATTAAGACTCTCACAGCACTGTCATATTAGCCTCAACTTGAGATAATGAAACTTACTTCCATCTTCTAATCATCTTCTTTGTCTTTGCAGCCATATATTAATACCATTGCAGTGTGTGGTCAAGCATGCTAAACGTGGCTTTGCTTATTTTACAATAAATTTGTAAATGAAAAATGACACAAAATTTTTGCTTATAGACAGGGACAATTATTTCCTTTCTACTGTACGAGGCACCCATCCAATTTTAAACTGTGTCCTGATATTTTTTCTCACATGTAGTCCACATCCTTAAGGCTACGGCTCCACGTTGAGGAAACGCAGCTTTTTTTGTTGCAGATTTTGCTGCGGTTTTTTGAGCCAAAGCCAAGCATGACTACAAAAGAAATGGGAAATATATGGGAAGCTGTTATACTGCTACCTTCTGGTCATTCCACTACTGGCTTTGGCTCAAAAAAACGCAGCAAAATCTGCAACAAAAAAAACTGCTTTTCCACAACGTGGGGCCGTAGCCTAAAGTGGTTCTCCAGGGCTCTGATATTAGTAACCTATTCTTAGGATAGGCCACTAATACCACACACACCAAACACCTGCTACTCCCAATGATCAGCTGTTTGAAGAGGCCACACTTTGTGATTTTGGCGAGACAAGTAGGCATGGCTGCTCTGCGAATATATGTTCGCCGGATTTATTATTTGCGCCTTTTAAAAAAAGGTACATAAATAGGCGCAAAATCACTCCACTCTGGGAGTCACGTACAACATAGTGCAGACTACAGAACACAATTGTACAAGCACAAGACACACACAAAACTATGCACAGTTATCAGACTTAATATTTACATCAATTTTATAAATCTTATTCAATTACTTGTGTCAAATCTTAAAATGCATTGCCAACTCAAGTGCATAAATGGGTGCAGGCTGTATCAAGAATGCAGAGCAGAGGCGTAGCTAGCGGGGGCAGAGGGTGCGGCGGACCTGGCCACACTCTTGTTTTAAGAATTTCTTTTTCTTTTTGGATTTTGTGGGTAAAAAAAATCAGAGGAGTTCTCTTCATTGGACAAGCTGAATGGATTTGAAGCCATCTTTCCAGATCCAGAGAAGTCACTTGTTTCCGCTTCTTTAAATAGCATTCTATTCTGTGTCTGTGCCGTATTTGTTATGTAGTTGCGCCTTTTTGATAAATTCAGCGCATTGCGAACACCTGTAAAAAAGGGTGCAAAACACGTGGCGACGACATGTGCATGGAATTTATCAACAGCTTGCGTCGGATTAGTAAATCACGCCAGAAATTGAAAGGGCGCAGAAAGGGCGCAACTGCGCAAAATTTTGCCAAAAAGAGGCGCATTTGATAAATAACCCCCATTTTTCTCACTGCTATGCTGCTTTCCCCTCTAATATCAGGAGTCAGGAACTTCTATGGGAGAGAACTCTTGGGTGAGAGAACACATAGGCTTTCAATTGTAAAAATCAATGAACATTGACAATAATTTACCATTGCAATGTTAAATGAAGCTAATCCATATATGTATAAAGCACATACAGTAGATTTTTTATGTTATGGCTCAAATTTCTAAACTACATTTTTACAGATTGACTTACTATGCAGCATAGTGTGAAATGTCTCAGTTTAGTGCTGTACTGCTGATACTGTACTGGTAAATGGGTCCCACAGTAAAATGTACTCTACCTTTGATTTGCATGTCAAATATTGAACAGATACCATTTGTGATGTTAGTGCTGAAGATATTCTTAGTAATTTGTTTGTAAATGAATAGACAGGTCTTTAACCCCTTAAAACTTGTCTTTAACCTCTTAAAAAACAGAGCAATTTATGACCTGGTAACCCAACTGCTGCCTGCCTTACAAAGACAATACACCACTGGGAGCGGAGATTGGCACTTATCTCTGCTGCCTGTAGAGGTCACTGTACTGATTTCTTCAGGCAGTAGAGATGAGTGGCGATCTCTGCTGCGGTATGGTTATCAGTTTTTCCCCAACCATTGTCATGAGGCTGAGCAGGACTCGGAGTTTGAGCTAAGTGTATTACTGTTCACCCCAAGTACAGCACGTTCAGAGACACTGTAACTTTAAACGGTTCTAACTCTGGAGCTGTGGGGGCTAGCGCTTTAAAACAAGACCAAGATCATGACTGTAGACCCAATAGGTTTAGAGATATCACTGGTTAAAGCGGAGGTGCATATACCCACACTTTCGGTTTAATCAGAGTATAGAGAAATACGTGCAGCTGAGAGGAGAACATTATATTATTATTCTCCTGTCCCTGACACTTCAGATATCCTCATGGGGTACCATGGATTTTTGTTCATGATATCAACATCACATTATCAGTCAGAAGCATTCTTGCCATTTAACCCCTTATATGCTGCGGTTAGTGCTGATCACAGCACCTAAGTCGTTTTATAGAAAAAAGAAAAGTAAAAATAGACTTAGTTGTAAAGGCTCTTACAGTTGCACTTTTTAGTCAGGGGGTCCCCCTTGATCCCCTTGTTTACCTCCTTGGCCTCCCCCCTAGGCGCCCGAGGGCTTTTCCTATAACTGTGCACGGCAGCTAAGACTCTCGTAGCTAAACATTGGAAGAGTGTAGCCCCCCCCACTGGTCCTGAATTACTGGCCAGGATGAAGGATGTGCGGAGCTTTGAGTTTCTGACTGCGAGTCTTAATAACACCATTGATGCCTTCCAGTCTATTTGGGCCCCATGGGACACTTACTGCACCCTGCAAGGCTTCTGATCCTGGACCTACCTCCCCCATTTCCTCCTCCTTCCCCCCCACCTAATCTTTTCATTTGTCTCATGTTTGTCTCCCCCCTCTCTTTTTGTTTGTTTCTTTTCTTTTCCTTTCTCTCTCCTTTAAGTTGGCCTTTGGCCTTTGATTATGTGATTGCACTTCACTCTGTTTAGGGCTGTGGGTATCTGCCCTTCCCCTTCTGTTTCTATGTTTCGGTTTTTTGGTTTTTTGTATTGAAATTTTATTGAAATTACAGTTGGAAAAAAAATAGACTTAGTTACATCACTGTCTATGTTGTACATGGTCCATGGACTGTTTCTGAGTAAGTAAGAAATAGGTATGGAGTACATTCTCCTCTAGTTGTGCAGTGTATGGCAGCTAGCTTCCACACATCAGTGCACAGAGAAGTCCAATGAAAAATACTTATGAAAAAATAAGTCAAATAAATGTTTAAATAGATGGGGAATTCCTTCTACAATTTAGGCTAAAGCCCTACATTGCGGAAACGCCGTTTTTTGTTGTTGTTGCATATTTTGCTGTGTTTTTTTTAGTAATGCCTAATATATACATACAGTGTGTCAGGAAGTTGCTTATCCATTAGGCCAGGGCCTAACATGGCGTAAACGCCATGGTTTGGCCGTGGTGTAAGCGCAGCGGCAAAAACCACTGCGTTTACAGTCCCTGCAAGGTGGACAAATCCCATCAACACATTGCAGAAAAATCTTGCAGCAGAAATGCTGCAATTTCCAAAACTGTCGCGTTTTTGGAAATTGCAGCATGTCAATTATACCTAGAGAAACGCTGGCGGTTTCCCTATAGGTATACAGTGCTGGCCAAAAGTATTGGCACCCCTGCAATTCTGTCAGATAATACTCAATTTCTTCCAGAACATGATTGCAATCACAAATGCTTTGGTAATAATATCTTCATTTATTTTGCTTGCAATGAAAAAACACAAAAGAGAATGAAAAAAAAAGTCAAATCATTGATCATTTTACACAAAACTCCAAAAATGGGCCGGACAAAAGTATTGGCACCCTCAGCCTAATACTTGGTAGCACAACCTTTAGACAAAATAACTGCAAACAACTGCTTCCGGTAACCATCAATGAGTTTCTTACAATGCTCTGCTGGTATTTTAGACCATTCTTCTTTGGCAAATTTCTCCATGTCCCTGAGATTTGAAGGGTGCCTTCTCCAAACTGCCATTTTGAGATCTCTCCACAGGTGTTCTATGGGATTCAGGTCTGGACTCATTGCTGGCCACTTTAGAAGTCTCCAGTGCTTTCTCTCAAACCATTTTCTAGTGCTTTTTGAAGTGTGTTTTGGGTCATTGTCCTGCTGGAAGACCCATGACCTCTGAGGGAGACCCAGCTTTCTCACACTGGGCCCTACATTATGCTGCAAAATTTGTTGGTAGTCTTCAGACTTCATAATGCCATGCACACGGTCAAGCAATCCAGTGCCAGAGGTAGCAAAGCAACCCCAAAACATCAGGGAACCTCCGCCATGTTTGACTGTAGGGACCGTGTTCTTTTCTTTGAAGGCCTCTTTTTTTTTCCTGTAAACTCTATGTTGATGCCTTTTCCCAAAAAGTTCTACTTTTGTCTCATCTGACCAGAGAACATTCTTCCAAAAAGTTTTTGGCTTTCTCAGGTAAGTTTTGGCAAACTCCAGCCTGGCTTTTTTATGTCTCTGGGTCAGAAGTGGGGTCTTCCTGGATATCCTACCATAGAGTCCCTTTTCATTCAGACGCCGACGGATAGTACGGGTCGACACTGTTGTACCCTCGGACTGCAGGGCAGCTAGAAATTGTTTGGATGTTAGTCGAGGTTCTTTAGCCACCATCCACACAATCTTTCGTTGAAATCTCTCGTCAATTTTTCTTTTCCGTCCACATCTAGGGAGGTTAGCCACAGTGCCATGGGCTTTAACCCCTTAACGACCTTGGACGTACTATTACGTCCTGGGCGCTAGGTACTTCGCGCACCAGGGCGTAATACTACGCCCGAGGCCGGCCGCCCGCTCACTATCTGAGCGGACGGTATCGGAACCGGGTGTTAGCTGTATCTGACAGCTAACACCCTGCTCCATAACCCCCGGTCGGAACTGAGTTCCGATCGGCGGTTTTAACCCCTTGGATGCCGCGGTCAAACATGCCCGCGGCATCCAAGGGGTTCTGCCGTCTTGCCGCCCCCCCGGCACCCCCCGAGATCGGGGGGGTGCCGATATCTCTAATCTGCAGCCCGGGGTCTGCCCAATGACCCCAGGCTGCCTGGAGCCCCCAGTACCTGGTTGATCCTGCCGAGACCTCAGGAAGTCAGCGCTGTGTTTCCATAGCGCTGACTTCCTGTATAGGCTGCAAGACACGTGTATGCTCGTGTCTTGCAGTCTATAGTACTGAGCCAGAGATCAAAGCATCTCTGGCTCAGGTGTCCTAATGGGACACAAGAAAAAGTAAAAAAAAGTGAAAAAAAAAAAAAAATAAAGTATGTGAAAAAAATTAATAAAAGAATAAAGCCCCAAAAATTCCCTTTTCCTATATAAAATGAATTATATAAAAAATAAACCTATAAATTAATAAAAACAATACATATTTGGTATCGTTGCGTCCGTAACAACCTGTACAATAAAACTGAACCATATTTAATGTATACGGTGAAAGTCGGGGAAAAAAAATGGAAAAAACCCGCCAAAAGTAACGATTTTTCGCCATCTCACCTTACAAAATATGCCATAAAAAGTGATCAAAAAGTCATATGTACCTCAAAACAGTACCAATAAAAAGCACAGGTTGTCCCGCAAAAAATAAGCCCTAAACCAACTCTCTAAACTGAAAAATAAAAATGCTACACATCTTAGAAGATGGCGAAAAAAATGCAAAAAAAAAAATTGATTTATGTCCCCAAATGGGTTTTTGTTCTGCAAAATTGGTACTGCATAAAAAAACAGTATAAATGAGGTATCGCCGTAATCGTACTGACCCGCAGAATAAAGGTAAAATGTTACTTACGCTCTACGCTGCATGGTGAAAAATTTAAAAGATAAAACGCAGTGCCAGAATTGATGGGGTTGTTTTTTAATCCACCAAGAAAGAGTTAATAAAATTTATTTAATAAGTTGTAAGCACCTAAAAGTGATGTAATTAAAAAATACATCTCACCCCGCAAACAACAAGCCCTCATAAGGCTACATCACCAGAAAAATAAAGAAAATATAGCTCGTACAATGTGAAGACAAAAACCCCAAAAATCGCCAAATCATTAGAACATAACTGGCTGCGGCAGGAAGGGAATGTATAAGCTGTGCGAGCGTATATTAGGGTACAAACCAGATTTAGAGCTTACAAGGGACAATAAACCAGAAATTAACCCCAGAGTGACCCCCCAATAATAGGAACTACTGGGGAAATAGTAGGGAATTTAGTGTACCCAATGTACTACGCACAGCTTACATATTCATTCACTTTTCCCCATCCGCTGTGCATACACGTCTGGGATACTAATGCTCACTACACCCCCTGATAAATTCTTTGAGGGGTGCACTTTTCAAAATGGGGTCATTCCCTAGGGGATTCCACTTTACTGATACTTTAGAGGCTCTTCAAACATGACATGGCATCCAGATCCCAAACATCTGAATCTGCTCTCCAAAAGCCACATAGCACTCCTTCCCTTCTGCGCCCTGCTGTGTTCCCAAACCGCAGTTTATACCCACATGTATGACACTGGTGTACCCAGGATAAGGTACTTAATGTCATATATGGGTATAAACTCCTGTTTGGGTACAGCCGGGCACAGAAGGGAAGGAGCACTATTTGGTTTTTGGACGCCATTGCACTTTTGCAGAGCTGAAATGCCAGTACAGTGGAATCCCCTGACATGTCACCCCATTTTGGAAACTGCACCCCTGAAGGAATTTATCCAGGGGTACAGTGAGCATTTTTAACCCCCAAGTGTTGCTATAATTTATTATCCGTAAATGAATACGCAGCTGACTGTGAAAGGTGAAAATGACAATTTATCCAGGAATACATCATTTCAGTGCGTAATATGTTCTGCCCGGCTTGTATCAGAGATGAACGCTCCAAAAGCTGTTGTGCCCGGGATCCCCGCTCACCAGTTTTTGGAGTGTGTGTCTGTGCAGACATAAACTGGGCACAACATATTGGGCACTGAAATGGCGTATCTATAGAAAAATGTTATTTTTAACTTTTTATTATCAGCTGCGCATTCATTTTTGGAAATTAAAAGAATGCAACACTTAAGGGTTAATAATGCTCGCTACCCCACTTGATAAATCCCTTGAAGGGTATAGTTTCCAAAATGGGATGACATGTCTGCGGATTCCACTTTACTGGCAATTCATGGGCTCTGCAAAAGTGGCATGGTGTCCAAAAAGCAAACTGTGCTCTAAAAACCAAAATAGCGCTCCTTCCCTTCTGTGCCCGGCTGTGCCCAAACAGCAGTTTATACCCACATATGGCATTAAGTACGTTATCCTGGGTACACCAGTGTCATACATGTGGGCATAAACTGTCATTTGGGCACACAGCAAGGCGCAAATGTGAAGGAGCGCTACGTGCTTTTGGAGCGCATATTTAGATTGTTGTTTTTTTGGACGCCGTGTCACATTTGCAGAGACCCTAAAATTGCCCCTACAAAATGGGGGTCTCTTCTTGGGGAATTCCCATTTACTGGCACCTCCAGGGCTCTGCAAAAATATCATGGCGACCAGAAAGTCCCTCTAAATCTGTACTCCAAAAGCTAAAAAAAAACCACAGTGCGCCTTCCCTTCTGAGCGCTGCTGTGTGCCCAAGCAGCAGTTTATACCCACATATATAATTTTTTTGTCCCCAGGATAGCCCACTTAATAGTTTTAGGAGTTCATGTCTCTGATGCCACAAAGTGGCCGCAACGTATTAGGCACTGAAATTGGATATTTCTTTAAAAACTTTAATTTTCACTTTGTACATTAATTTTTGGGAAGCATTTTTAGGCTCTAAATGATAATACCCCTTGATACATTCCTTGAGGGGTGTAGTTTCTAAAATGGGGTCACTTTTGAGAGGTTTCCATTTTATTGGTACTTTAGGCGCTCTGCAAATGCGACATGGCACTCAAAAACTATTCCAGCCACATCTGCCCTCCAAAAGCCAAACAGCGCTCTTTCCATTCTGAGCCCCACCATGTACCCCTACAGCAGTTTATGACCACATATGGGGCATTTCTGTGTTCAGAAGAAATTGTGTAACAAACTGTGGGGTGTTTTTTCTTCTTTAACCACTTGCAAAAATTAAAAATATGTCGCTAAATGGACGGTTTCTTAGAAAAAAGTAATTTTTCATTTTTACGTCCCTAAGTCAATAAAATCTGTGAAACAGCTGTGAGGTCAAAATGCTCACTCTACCCCTAGATAAATTCTATGAGGGGTGTAGTTTTCAAAATGGGGTCACTTTTTGGGGGTTTGTATTGTATTGGTACTTTAGGGGCTCTGCAAATGTGACATGGCACTTGAAAACTATTCCAGCAAAATCTGCCCTCCAAAAGCTAAATAGCGCTCTTTCCATTTTGAACCCTGCCATGTACCCATGCAGCAGATTACAACCACATGTGTGGCATTTCTGTGTTCAGGAGAAATTATGTAACGAACTTTGGGGAGCTGTTTCTCCTTTGTACTGTTGTGAAAATGAAAAATTTGGGGCTAAATTGACGGTTTATTGGAAAAGAAGTAATTTTTCATTTTAATGTCCCAATGTAAATAAAATCTGTGAAACAGCTGTAGGGTCAAAATGCTCACTATACCCCTTGATATGTTCTGTGAGGGGTGTAGTTTTCAAAATGAGGTCACTTTTAGGGGGCTTCCACTGAATTGGTACATTGGGGGCTCTGCAAATGCGACATGGTACCTGAAAACTATTCCACCAAAATCTGCCCTCCAAAAGTCAAATAGCGCTCTTTCCATTTTGAGCCCTGCCATTTACCCATGCAGCAGATTACAACCACATATGGGGCATTTCTGTGTTCAGCAGAAATTGTGTAACGAACTTTGGGGTGCTTTTTCTCCATTGTCCTCTTGTGAAAATGAAAAATTTGGGGCTAAATTGACGGTTTATTGGAAAAAAAAGTAATTTTTCATTTTAATGTCCCAATGTTAATAAAATCTGTGAAACAGCTGTAGGGTCAAAATGCTCACTATACCCCTTGATATGTTCTGTGAGGGGTGTAGTTTCCAAAATGGGGTCACTTTTAGGGGGTTTCCACTGTATTGGTACTTTGGGGGCTCTGGAAATGCGACATGGTACCTGAAAACTATTCCAGTAAAATCTGCTCTCCAAAAGCTAAATAGCGCTCTTTCCATTCTGAGCCCTGCCATGTACCCATACAGCAGATTACGACCACATATGGGGTATTGCTGTGTTTAGGAGCAATTATTTTGCAAACTGTGGGGTGCTTTTTCTCCTTTAACCCATTGTGAAAATGAAAACTTTGGGGATAAAGTGACATTTTAGTAATGTTTCATTTATACATCCCAGTGTTAGCAAAATCTGTGAAACGACTGTAAGGTCAAAATGCTCACTATACACCTATATGAATTCTGTGAGGGGTGTAGTTTCCAAAATGGGGTCACTTTTTGGGGGTTTCCTTTGTATTGGTACTCTAGGGGCTTTGCAAATGAGACATGGCACCTGAAAACTATTCCAGCAAAATCTGCTTTTCAGACGCCCAGTGTCACTCCTTCCCTTCCGTGCGCTGCCATTCGCCCAAACATCAGTTTACACCCACTTGTGGGGTATTTCTGTGCTCGGGAGAAATTGCATAACAAACTGTGAGATGCATTTTCTCTTTTAACCCTTTGTGAATGTGTTAATTTTAGGGCTAAATTAAGGAATTAGTGGGAAAAAATTAAATGTCTAAATTTCACCTCCATATTGTTTTAATTCCAGTGAAATGCTTAAAGGGTTAACAAACTTCCCAAATGTTATTTTGAATTATTTGAGGGGTGCAGTTTTGAAAATGGGGTGATTTATGGGGGTTTCTAAGATATAGGCCATTCTAATCCTCTTCAGAACTGAAGTGGTCCCTAAAAAATTAGTTTGGGAAATTTTCTTGTAAATCTGCAAAATCGCTGTTACACTTGTAAGCCTTCTAACATCCAAAATAAATTACAGGACGATTAAAAGATGATGCCGATATAAAGCAGAGATATGGTAGATAATATGTATTAATGTATTTGGGTGGTATGACTATCTATCTGAAAAGCAGAGCATTTCACATTTTGAAAATTGCAATTTTTTTCCAAATTTCCATCAAATTTCCTATTTTTTTATAATAAAAACAAATACAAAAATATTCATTAGTGTTTACCACTAACATGAAGTACAATGTGTCACGAAAAAGCAATCTCAAAATCACTTGTTTAAGTTAAGACGTCTCAAAGTTATTGCCATATAAAGTGACACATGTCAGTTTTGAAAAACGAGGCCTGGTCCTTAACGCACTTTTGGGCTGGGTCCTTAAGGGGTTAAACTTCTTGATGACACTGCGCACGGTAGACACAGGAACATTCAGGTCTTTGGAGATGGACTTGTAGCCTTGAGATTGCTCATGCTTCCTCACAATTTTGCTTCTCAAGTCCTCAGACAGTTCTTTGGTCTTCTTTCTTTTCTCCATGCTCAATGTGGTACACACAAGGACACAGGACAGAGGTTGAGTCAACTTTAATCCATTTCAACTGGCTGCAAGTGTGATTTAGTTATTGCCACCACCTGTTATGTGCCACAGGTAAGTAACAGGTGCTGTTAATTTCACAAATTAGAGAAGCATCACATGATTTTTCAAAGGGTGCCAATACTTTTGTCCACCCCCTTTTTTATGTTTGGTGTGGAATTATATCCAATTTGGCTTTTTGACAATTCTTTTTGTGGTTTTCCATTGAAGACAAATTAAATGAAGATATTATTACCAAAGCATTTATGATTGCAATCATTTTCTGGAAGAAATTGAGTATTATCTGACAGAATTGCAGGAGTGTAATGCTAAGAACCAAAATGAAAGCCTTGATAAAATGGCTGACAAGATGTTTCTAGAAGCCAAGTCATGTAACCTTAACTTCAACTCTGTATAGTGTCTAGTTAGACAGAAAGCAAGATCAGAGTTCAACTCTGTTCTATATGATGTTTACATGGACAGCTTGAAGAATCAGCTCTGTTTGACTTTGTCTACATAAGACATAAAAATCAACTCAAAAGTCCAACTCTGTTTGAGCTAGTGTTTACATGAATAAAAAAACGAGCTTAAAGTATTAACTCTGTATGAGCTAATGTCTATAATAGACTTACAAACCAGCTTAACGATTAACCTTGTATGAAGCATAGTGTCACAAGACATATTCTGGTGAAAACTGGCCTATTTCGCAAGAATGTGAGCTTGGAGATGAGAAAAGCCTTACAGAGGTGTATACACCTCTGTAACCCGCCCACTCTATGACACACACAAAGGGTATATAAAGACGGATGATATCCCCCAGCCATATGTTGCAATCTGGACAGCAGTGATTGGGGACGCCTGGTGCTGCTTGATGACCTGTCACAATGGCTGGGTGATATTTTCCTGAAGATACCTTGATCGGAATTCATCCATGAAGCTGGGCAGTGTTGTAAGTGTTAATTATATCACACTTTGATTACGTTTGATTACCTTGCCATACTTGCTGTATTGCAAGTGTTGATTAAGTCACAGTTTGACTAAGTTTGATTACCTTACTATACCAGTTGTATAGTAAGTGTTGAATATATCATAGTTTAATCGACTTTGATATTTGATTGTACCTTGCAAATACCTGCTGTATTGCAAGCTTGGATAATATCACAGTTTAATCGAGTTTGATATTTGATTGTACCTCGCTATACCTTCTGATATACTTTTAAGTGTTGTTAATTACATTCTAATATCTGTTATACTTTTCCCTGTTGTAAGACCTTTTGACCTTTTTGCTATACTTTTCCTTGTTGTAAGACCTTCTTCTTATACTCTTCTTAATAAATTGTTAAACTATTGTTGATAGTCAGGTGTTTTTACTCTATATCTTTATTCTATTACACGTAATCCAAAAGAATCTGTTTCATTTGGCAAAACAAGGAGTGCCAATACTTTTGGCCATCACTGTAATTCTATGAAAGAACTGCGGGAAAAAACGTGATGCATTTATGCTGCGGGAAAAATCTTGGGAGGGGGAAGGTCTTAGCTTTAACCCTTTTATGCCTCAGCCAATTTTCACTATTGCACTTCCTTTTTTCCCTCTCCCCATTCCAAAAGCCATATTTTTTTCATTTTTCAGTTCACAGAGTTACAATACTGGTTTATTGTTTGCGAAACAAATTGTACTTTGTAATGGCACCATTCAATATCCTGTGCAATTGGAATGGTGGAATTGGAAAAAAAAACTCATTTGCGCCAATTTCATATGGGTTTTTAGGGCAAAAAGACATGTTACCTGTATTCTATGGATCAGTACAAACACGGCAATACCAAATTTATATAGTACTAGCAGAAGGACCCGGCTTTGCACGGGTATATTTAATTTTTTGTTTGTGTAGTGGCCCCATAAGGATTGGCACTGGTCTATTTTGTATGTCGTTTGTGTGTAGTTTAAATACGTTTCAATTTATAAGAATGCTGACATCCAGTATGGTAGTCCAATATAGGTACAGTCTATTTATGGCTTTGTTGTTATAGAAACCTGGTAAATTAAATTAAAAGTTATACTGGCTGATACACGTCATATGACTGAATCTTTAAGGACCTGCGAACTGCTATTAACTAATACAGGTCATAAATAGCTTGGTTGCTATGGAAAAAAAACCTGGTGTAAAGCTGTGTGTATGTCAAGACTGAAGAACCTGTGAGTTTACATTGGTCTATAAGCATTATGTGATCATGTGTATCTCAGTTTGGATATCAGTGAAAAACCTGTGATTTGTTGTTATGGAAATCTGGAGTAAAGCTGTGTGTATGTGACCTTGTGTAACAGTGTCATTGACAGCGCCCTACCCCTTTAAAGTTTACCTACAGCAGTGACGAAAAATGGCTGGGTTGTTATGGAAACCTGGAGCAAAACTGTGTGTATGTGACCTTGTGTAACAGTGTCATCCACAGCGCCCTGCACCTTTAAGTTTAATCAAAGTTTATTAAAGATTTTTTTAAGTACAGTGGAAAAAAAAAACCAAACAAAAATAGTGCGAGCAAACAAATGATGCGAAGGGATGCAGGCCTCGCCTGTAAACAAGAAGCTTGGGGTAACGCTGTGGAACACAGTACAATAAAAGAGGAACTGAAGGCCCAGATATACGGGACCATAAAGCAACATCTTAAAGGTAATGGGAGAAGAACAAACAGACAAAGGAACACACAATGGGGACTACAATCAGGAAAACATATTTATTAGAGAGAAAAAGTGAGGGAGAGAGGGGAACAGTGGGATGGAAGAGCGACCAATAACCTCCTCCAAAGGACGGAAGAGAGAAAAAGGGAAGAAAGAAGTAGCAAGTTATCACTATATCAGGAAAAGAAAGAAGGGAACTCAGACGATTTCTGGAACACTACCCAAGGCCGCCAGAGAGCATCAAATTTGGAGGGGTCGGGGGAATCCTCTGCCACCAGGGCCTCCATTCTCCTTATGAGGAGAAGCTCCTGAAGAAATTCAACTAGGGAGTGCGCAAAAGTGCTTCGCCAGTGCCTGGGAATGACGGTTCTAGCAGCCGTGAGAAAGTGTCGCAGGAGGCCTTTCTTCACCGCAGAGATCCTGCCAGGAATAACTGAAAGAAGGGCCAGTTGGGGAGTTGCTGTGATGGTGCGACCACACACTTTAGCATACAGAGCGAACACAGCGTCCCAAAAGGGCCTGAGAACGTCACACTCCCACCAGATGTGATATAGAGTGCCTTTCTCAGTACCAACACCGGTCAGTCACAGCAGGATAAATTCTGTGGAGGAAATCAGGGCACCGGTACCACCAAGACAGGATCTTGAAATTCTTTTCTTGCGGACTTCTGGGCAACGGAAGCTTATGTGTGAACAGGAAAACCCTATCCCAGTCAGCAGGGGAGAGGCCCGCGCGAAGGTGTGAGTCCCAGGGGCCTGTATAAGAGGGGGGCCCCGGGGTAGCATCTCGGAGAAGAACGCTGTAAAGAACCAAGAGTGCACACGGGGAAGAGTCAGCATGGGAAAGGACGGACTCCAGGTCAGTCATGGTAGAGGAAAGAAGAGGGGACAAAGAGAATTTCCGCAGGAAGGCCGGAAGTTGACCATACTCCAGCCAGGATAAATGAAGATCCGGGTGAGAAGCGCACAGCTGGGCCAATGGAGGAAGGGCCGGATCCCCAGCAACCTATCTAAGTCTAACGTCGTCACCACTTCGCCAACAAAGAAATCTATCTGTGGAGCAATGTGGAAACATAGGATTGATAAAGAGAGGACTAAGGGGGCCAGGGACTCTGGCCACTCTCCCGCTGGAACAAACCGAATCCCAGGTCTTAAGGAAGTGTGAAGAGAGGAACGAGTACCTGACGGATCTCGGGTGCCCTGCACCTTTAAAGCTGACCTACAGCAGTGAAGGAAAATGGCTGGGTTGTTATGGAAACCTGGAGTAAAGTTGTGTGCATGTGGAGACTAAGCGCCTGCGAGCTTCTATTGGCTGATAAGTGAAATGTGACCGTGTGTATGGCAGTTGAAATATGAGTGAAAGACTTGCAGGCTTCTATTGGCTAATGCAGGTCATTTTTTGGGAATACTGTATCTCAGGAACGGTACATCCTAGAGAGCTCAGTCTAAAACCTTCCCGGACACCTCTTGTATCTGTGTGCCAAATTTGGTGAAGATCGGTCCAGTCGTTTGGTCACGCATAAAGAACAGACAGACAGTAACTCATTTTTATATATATAAGAGATTTGTAATGTTTTGATACCTTTTTAAAAAAAAAAATTGTGTAGTCATATTGTGACACCTGTAACTTTTATATATTTATGTGTATGGAGCTGGGTAAGGCATCTTTTTATGTGGGACAAGATGACATTTTTATTTATACCATTTTGGGGAAGTTCTGATGGTTTGATCTTTTTTTATTCCATTTTTTTTTATTGGAGGCAAAGTGTTGAAAAAACTGCCATTTGGCTATTTAGATTTTTTTCCCCTGCTACGCCGTTTACCGTATGGGATAAATTATTTTTATATTTTAATAGTTCGGGCATTTTGGGATGCGGGGACACCTAAAGTGTTTATGTTTATTATTGTTTATTTATTTTTATATACAGTATGATCTAGGGAAAGGGAGGAGGTTTAAACTTGTGTTTTTTTTATACTTTTAAAAACTTTTTTATTTTTTCTCTTACTTTTATTTTCAGACCCTGTAGCGACCTTGAACCCTAGGGGGTCTGATCGCTCATACTATTCACTGCAATACAGAAGTAAATAGTAAAATACCTTGACTTCTATTACACATTGCCAGTGGATGGGATTTTGCATTGCAGAATAATACATCCAGCGGAAACGCTGTGATTTCGCAGGATGTAAATTATACTTATGGAAATGCCTGCATTTTCCCTATGGGTGTAATTCCCGCAGGTTTTCCTGCAGCGCTTTTTTTACAGTGTCCCGCTATGTGGGACCTTAGCCTAAATGTGCCAGTTATGCAGGCACAACTCCTTATTGACTGCTATCTGCAACATTCGCCATAGCCAATCCCCTTCCCACAGTACTTGTTGTTCTCTATTTACCAGTATGTTCAGAAAAAATAGCTATATGTTTTAAAGGAGTTATCTACCCTTTACAAATTGATGGTCAATCCTAAAGCAGGGTTCACACTACCGTTGGATATTCGTTATGATAGTGTCCGTTAAAAAAAAAAAATGGACAACTATCATAACAGACATTAACGGACACTAACTGATGTTAATGTGCCAATGTTTTTTTTTTTTTTCCTGTTTTCAGAAAAAAAACAGACAGTAATAACAGACAGTATAATGAACATCCATCCGTTACTGTCCGTTACCCATAGATTTTAATGTTAAAAAATAACGGACGCTTGACGTCCGTCATGAAACTGTTTTTTTTAACAGACACAAAAGTCTGTTGGATTGTAGGATTTTTTTGTCCGCAAAAAAAAAACGGACTTGTGACGGATTGGGTGTATAACGAACATTAATGGTCACTAACAGGCACAAGATAAAATTCCATTGAAATGAATGGAAATTTTAACGGATTTGTGACGGTTCAGCTAGTGTCCATTGCTAAAATCTTGTACCGGACAATAGCAATGGACACTACTGACAGTCACCAGCGGTAGTGTGAAAGTCCCCTTAACGCTTTGCCAACTGTACATTGACTATATACAGTCATGGCCAAAAGTTTTGAGAATGATACAAATATTAATTTTTACAAAGTCTACTGCTTCAGTTTTTCTAATGGCAATTTGCATATATACTCCAGAATGTTATAAAGAGTGATCAGCTTAACAGCAATTACTTGCAAAGTCAATATTTGCCTAGAAAATGAACTTTATCCCCCAAAACACATTTCAACATCATTGCAGCCCTGCCTTAAAAGGACCACCTAACATCGTTTCAGTGATTGCTCCATTAACACAGGTGTGGGTGTTGATGAGGACAGGGCTGGAGATCAATCTGTCATGATTAAGTAAGAATGACACCACTGGACACTTTAAAAGGAGGCTGGTGCTTGCCATCATTGTTTCTCTTCTGTTAACCATGGTTATCTCTAAAGAAACACGTGCAGTCATCATTGCACTGCACAAAAATGGCCTAACTGGGAAGAGTATTGCAGCTAGAAAGATTGCACCTCAGTCAACAATCTATCGCATCATCAAGAACTTCAAGGAGAGAGGTTCCATTGGTGCCAAAAAGGCTCCAGGGCGCCCAAGAAAGACCAGCAAGCGGCAGGACCGTCTCTTAAAAGTGTTTCAGCTGCGGGATCGGGCTACCAGCAGTGCAGAGCTTGCTGAGGAATGGCAGCAGGCAGGTGTGAGTGCATCTGCACGCACTGTGAGGCGGAGACTCTTGGAGCAAGGCCTGGTCTCAAGGAGGGCAGCAAAGAAGCCACTTCTCTCCAGAAAAAACATCAGGGACAGACTGATATTCTGCAAAAGGTACAGGGTGTGGACTGCTGAGGACTGGGGTAAAGTCATTTTCTCTGATGAATCCCCTTTTCGATTGTTTGGAACTTCTGGAAAACAGCTTATTCGGAGAAGAGGTGAGCGCTACCACCAGTCTTGTCTCATGCCAACTGTAAAGCATCCTGAAACCATTCATGTGTGGGGTTGCTTCTCAGCCAAGGGAATCGGCTCTCTCACAGTCTTGCCTAAAAACACAGCCATGAATAAAGAATGGTACCAGAATGTCCTCCAAGAGCAACTTCTCCCAACCGTCCAAGAGCAGTTTGGCGCTCAACAATGCCTTTTCCAGCATGATGGAGCACCTTGCCATAAAGCAAAGGTGATAACTAAATGGCTCAGGAAACAAAACATAGAGATTTTGGGTCCATGGCCTGGAAACTCCCCAGATCTTAATCCCATTGAGAACTTGTGGTCAATCATCAAGAGACGGGTGGACAAACAAAAACCAACAAATTCAGACAAAATTAAAGCATTGATTCTGCAAGAATGGACTGCTATCAGTCAGGATTTGGTCCAGAAGTTGATTGAGAGCATGCCAGGGAGAATTGCAGAGGTCCTGAAGAAGAAGGGTCAACACTGCAAATATTGACTTGCTGCATTAACTCATTCTAACTGTCAATATAAGCTTCTGTTACTCATAATATGAATGCAATTATATTTCTGTATGTGATAAAAACATCTGACAAACACACATAAAAACCAGAGAGCAGCAGATCATGTGAAAATATAATATTTGTGTCATTCTCAAAACTTTTGGCCATGACTGTATACCTGGGCAGTAGCTGTTTAAATCTGCAACATGTTTACCCTTGCAGAGTTATCAGCTGTGTAAGATTGTGCAGCTGCAAGGGCAGGGAGTCAGCTGTCAGCCAGACTCCCCAGAGAGAATGTAGGCATCCCGATCACTGTATACTCGGCGTCTAATACAGTTGTGGAAGTTGCCATAATGCGGCTTCCCCCCAGCCCTGAGGTCATGTGATCTGCAAGGTACTGAGAACTACAGGAGCTACAGTAAGGCTAGTTGCAGACGACCGTGTGTATTTTGCGGTCAGCAAACTAGTAATTAGTGTTCAGTTTTTACGGACAGGGTGTCTTCAGTGTGTCTTCAGCGTTTCTTCAGCATCAGTGAAGTATGTCCGTAAAAACGAACAGAGTGTCTTCAGTGTGCCATCAGTGTGTGATCCTAGTTTTCGGAACCACCATAAAAAAATCACAGGAGACATCTAATTATATCCCTAGCTTGTCCGCGAAAACAGAAAGCACACTGATGACACACTGAGTACATCAGTGTGCCTTCTTAGGATTTTAGTCTCCCATTGGCTTCTATGGGCGTGTCTGTTCCGCAAAAACTGAACAGAATAGGACCTGTTCTATATTATGCGGCACGGACTCACGGCTCGCACACTGATCAGTGAAAAATATGGTCGTGTGCATATGCGGATAGAAATTAATGCAAAAAACACGGATCTTGCCCATGGTCATCTGCAAGAGGCCTAAGTGCAAGGAAGCCTGTAACTGGGGCTAATATATCAGCCCCAGTTACTGGCGAAATCAGGATTTAAAAAAATAAAAAAGTAAAATGCCCCCCAAAAGACTATTATGATCTTATTGAAGGAGCAATGTATAAAAAATAAATAAACATAATAAAAAATAAGAATAAAAAAAAAATTAAATTAAAAAAAAAAAAAAAAACTACCACGTTTATACTACAGACTACAGGTTCTAGCCCCATCCTGGCTACACAAAACTATAACACCTATATGAAAATTACCATAATGGAGAAGGAAAACTATTGAAACAAATAAATATGTTTATGAAGTGGTTGGGGCCGGAGACCCACGTGGCAAAAACTGCGGCATTTTACAGTCTAGCAAATTCCATCCACACATTGTGGAAAAGTACGCGCAGCGTAAGGGCTGTGAATTCTGTGGAAGGACACGCTGTGGAAGGACACCAGAAACAAAATTGTAGACCTGCACCAGGCTGGGAAGACTGAATCTGCAATAGGTAAGCTTGGTGTGAAGAAATCAACTGTGGGAGCAATTAGAAAATGAAAGACATACAAGACCACTGATAATCTCCCTCGATCAGGGGCTCCACGCAAGATCTCACCCCGTGGGGTCAAAATGATCACAAGAACGGTGAACCAAAATCCCAGAACCACATGGGGGGACCTAGTGAATGACCTGCAGAAAGCTGGGACTAACGTAACAAAGGCTACCATCAGTAACACACTACGCCGCCAGGGACTCAGATCCTGCAGTGCCAGACGTGTCCCCCTGCTTAAGCCAGTACATATCCGGGCCCGTCTGAAGTTTGCTAGAGAGCATTTGGATGTTCCAGAAGAGTATTGGGAGAATGACATATGGTCAGATGAAACCAAAGTAGAACTGTTTGGTAGAAACACAAGTTGTTGTGTTTGGAGGAGAGTGAATGCTGAGTTGCATCTAAAGAACACCATACCTACTGTGAAGCCTGGGGGTGGCAACATCATGCTTTAGGGCTGTTTCTCTGCAAAGGGACCAGGACGACTGATCCGTGTACATGAAAGAATGAATGGGGCCATGTATCGCGAGATTTTGAGTGCAAACCTCCTTCCATCAGCAAGGGCATTGAAGATGAAACGTGGCTGGGTCTTTCAGCATGACAATCATCCCAAACACACCACCAGGGCAACGAAGGAGTGGCTTCGTAAGAAGCATTTCAAGGTCCTGGAGTGGCCTAGCCAGTCTCCAGATCTCAAACCCATAGAAAACCTTTGGAGGGAGTTGAAAGTCTGTGTTGCCCAGCGGCAGCCCCAAAACATCCCTGGTCTAGAGGAGATCTGCATGGAGGAATGGGCCAAACATACCAGCAACAGTGTGTGCCAACCTTGTGAAGACTTACAGAAAACGTTTGACCTCTGTCATTGCCAACAAAGGATATATAACAAAGTATTGAGATGAACTTTTGTTATTGACCAAATACTTATTTTCCACCATAATTTGCAAATAATTTCTTTAAAAATCAGACAATGTGATTTTCTGGATTTGTTTTCTCATTTTGTCTCTCATAGTTGAGGTCTACCTATGATGACAATTACAGGCCTCTCTCATCTTTTTAAGTGGGAGAACTTGCACAATTGGCGGCTTACTAAATACTTTTTTTCCCCACTGTATATATAATGGAAGCAGAAAGTCCGCAGAGGAAACCTCTCTGGACTTTCTGTGAAAAGTTCTGCGGGAAAAACTGCCATGCATTGTCGATGCGGTTTTTCTCTCAGCGCTTTTTTGTTGCGGCCCGTCACGTGGGGACTTAGGCTAAATTAGGCATCAACTTAAGATTGGCACAGGTCAAAACCCTGCAGATCAGCTGTTTTTTGGAGCGTATAGCTCCCACCATTACATTACAGCATTATATCTACATGCTGGGAGCTGTGCTGCTCACTTCCTGTACTTTTTGTAGTGACGGTTATGGAAACTGCAGCCTGGCTTCATAGATTTCAACAGGGCACTGCTGCAGTACCAATACATACCACTACTGAATGCACAGCGAGTGAGGAGCACAGTGTTCAGTATGTAAATAATGGCGGGAGCTGCACATTCCAGGAAACAATTGATCTGCGGTGGTCTGGAAAGAATGACCCCTACTGATCTAAAATTGATGAATGATTTTAAGGATTGGCCATCAATTTTTAAAAGGTGGATAACCCTGTTAAAGTCATCAGGTTAACTGAGTACACAGAAATCCCTATATAGCTAGAAAAGCAGGGGTGACAGGTACATAAAATAATGCAGTAAACCATTTTCTTTGACCACCAAGACTTACCTGGAGAGAAAAATATAGCAATTGTTTTCCTATAGTATTAGGATGAATATGTGCTATAGGGAAAAAAATTTTGTCACTGGGATTTATAGAGTTAAAACTTTAGGATTATCTAATCTGCAGCATTTTTAGCAGATGGTCTAATTTTCCTTTGTAACAGCAATGAACATGGTAATAATGCTTCTGTTTCTCTATTTATGTTGACAGATAATCCCATGTGCCATATCAGCAAAGGTAAATCAAGCTTCCTCAGTAGTATATTGATTGGCTCTCCAACACTTCCCAAATTAAGACCATTTCCATGCAGAAAACAATATCTAGCTCCAACTGCTTATGTTCTCATTCCATTAAGAGCAGCAAAATAGAGTATGTCATGCATCCAAATGATCTGGAATAAATACTGGGTAATTTCCCTTATTAGACTAAGCCAACACACTGCAGAATTTCTGCAAGGAAAGCCTCCATAGGAAAAACTACCCAAAATCTGTAAAAATTGGATCCACTACTCCGTTCAATAAAATTAGTAGCTTTATTAAAGGGGTTATCCAGTTTCTAATATTGATGAGCTATCTTTAGGATTTGTTGTGGGAGCAATGATGCATAGACTTCAATGGGACAGTTATGCAATACCAAAACCCACCCTTTTAAATCATACAGGAAGTGAGTGGTGCAGCTCCCAGCATGTAAACATTATTGAACAGCAGATCTATGGTGGTCCCAGATGTTGGACCCTCGTATATTTAATATTGATGACCTGTGTCATGTCCCAGGACTTGGTTTAATTCACTGACATGTATCTGTGATAGTGTTTGTCTTTGTAGTTTGTCCCCTCTCTCTCTCTCTGTATCCTTAGCTGTGATGCTGTAGCTCCTCTCTCTCTCTCTCAGTTTAGTTTCACTTCTTTGTAAGCAACATGTCTGCTCAGCTCCTGGTGATTCATCATTTTTCACCTACTGCTGTATGAGGTTCTACAAGATTTACTTGGATTAAAGCATCTGGAATCTTATCTACGCCTCCTCAGTTGAGTTGAACACTATCTGATAGATATCTTGGTGTAAATTGCTGGTTAGCATAGAGACTACAGGACACTCTCACAACCTCACACTTGCAGCCAAGCTATTGAGTCAGAACAGTGAAAAATGATGCATAAAGACTGCCAGATACGGCTGTAAGACAGTTCACCAACTTCTGACATACAGTCAGTCACAGCAAGTTATCTGAAGCCAGAAGGAATCAGCATTGTGTAAGTTGCATTCGCAGCTCAGACTCCCTCAGCATAAGAAGATTCTAGCAAGCAGCCATCTTACTCCAGCAAAGTTATATTTATCCTGTTTGTGTTGCATCATGGCTGAAGGGCACCCTGAAGCACAAGGTAGCATGGACCTCAGTCTGCAGCCCAGTGAGAAGGCTAGACGCTCAATTAAACAGGTTAGAGACAATCTAGAAGGTTTAAAGCATGAACTTTCCTGTGAACTCTCAAAATGGTTGCAGGAAATACAGACTAAGATATCTGCCATGTGCTTGCCTGCATACCATATATCACCACTAGAGGGAGCTCTGCGACAGCTTTGTTCTATGCATGGACATTATAAAATGAAAGCTGAGGAGTATGAAAGCATATTGAGGAAACTTCATACAGACGATTCCTTAGTTGAATTGCAAAGCTTCCAGAATCTCAATTCAGAACGAGACAGCTTAGTACATGAAACTAAGTTAAGGACAGAGGCAAGAATTGCGCAACTGCAGGAAATGGCATCCCATGTTTCTGAGTCTACCAAGCGTTCAAAGCGTACATCTAAGTCACGTTCCTCAAAATCTTCCACACTCAGTGAGCAACTTATAAAAGCACGTGCAGAGGCGGAAGCTACTAAGATACAGGCAGCCTTTGCACAACAGAAAGCAGAAATGGAAGCTAATGCAGCAGTAATGGAAGCTAATGCAGCAGCAATGGAAGCTAATGCAGCTCAAAAAAGGGCAGAACTAGAAGCTCTAGAGAAACAGAATGAACACGCTGCAGCCATGGCAAGGTTAAGCATTTTAGAACAAGCCATCAGTGGAAGTGAAAGCGACAGCACCAGTTTGTGTAATGTGGAAGCAGAGGATCCCCTCAAGCGCTCAAGAGACTATGTACTAAGCCAAAGCAGTGAATCCCTATTTGTCACAAATGTTCCTGTCAGGGACAACATTTCTCCAGTGCAACAGGGCACGGTATCTTCTGCAGCACACCGCATTCAAGGTCAGTACAATGCCCTGCCTGTCCAGCATCCAGTTTCTTCTTCCTTCATGGATTCCCAAAGCCTTGCACCTCAGCAAATGCAATATACTGATACTCAGGTAAACACCAATGTGACACCATACTACCAGACTGCAAACAACCGTCCAGTCTCACATCCATATGTGGCTAAACCTATGGACTTTAAGCTAGCTCCTAGGCTGAATGCCTACGCAGCCCCTACACTACCTACCTCTGTTAACCAGAACCCCACTAACAACGTAATCACCGCTACTCAGCCAGCAACTCAATATTTAAAGTCAGAGAGAACAGACATGTCAGAGTTTGCAAGGTACATGGTTCGCCGTGAGCTTACTAAGATTGGACTCACAAGGTTCGATGACCAACCTGAGAACTACAGAGGCTGGAAATGTGCCTTCAAAACTGCAATTAGTGACCTTGGCATTACTGCAGCTGAAGAACTAGATTTGCTTATCCGGTGGCTTGGCCCACAGTCCACAGAACGTGCTAAAAGACTCAGATCCGTCCACATTTACAACCCCACAGCAGGCCTTACCGCTGCTTGGGAAAGACTGGAGAAAACCTATGGCAGTCCTGAAGCAAGAGAGAATGCTCTGTTCAAACGGTTGCAAGGGTTTCCAAAGATATCTGGTAAGGATCATCAGAAATTTCAAGAACTTAGTGACCTACTCATGGAGCTCCTACTGGCTAAGGCGGACACTCTCCTACCGGGCCTCAGTTACCTGGACACTGCTCGTGGGGTAAACCCGATAGTCTCCAAGTTGCCATATAATATTCAAGAAAGGTGGACCACAGTTGGGTCAAGATACAAAAATGAGAATCAAGTCTCCTTTCCTCCATTTTCCTACTTCTGTGAGTTTATCAAGAACATTGCAGAATCCAAGAATGACCCAAGCTTTTCCTATGGGGATCCCAGTGTTCCTGGTTCACCTCCTATTAAGTATGACAGCTCACATTCTAACTACAGAAACCGCAGAGGCCCAGTTTCGGTGAAAAAGACTGATATTCTTCCTATACCTACATCAGCACCAGAAGAAAGCAGTTGCAACAGCAACCAAGACGAAAAGGTAGAAAATCCTAACCGTCTGTGTCCTGTTCACAAGAAGCCTCATCCCCTCAAGAAGTGTATTGGCTTCAGGAGGAAACCAATCCAGGAACGTAAAGAGCTTCTAAAGAAACTAGGGATATGTTTCAAATGTTGTGCCTCTACTGAACATGTTGCTAGAGACTGTAAAATTGCTATTAAGTGTATAGAGTGTGGCAGTGAGGACCATGTACAGGCTCTTCATCCATCCCAGCCTAGTGCCACACCGCCTAGAGGTTCCCCTTCCCCAACTAAGCATGGCGGGGAGAACACAGATCAAGCAGCAAATACTACCACAGTATCTTCCTCATGTACAGAAGTCTGCGGAGAAGACCTTTGTGACAAGTCCTGTGCAAGGATATGCCTAGTCAATATATACCCCAAGGGCCAGCCAGAAAGGGCTCTGAGGGTGTACGCCATCTTGGATGACCAGAGCAACCACTCACTTGCAAGGTCAGAACTCTTTGATCTGTTTAACTTAAAGGGTGATACCTATCCGTATACCTTGGGTACTTGTAGTGGCATATCAGAGGTTTCAGGAAGAAGGGCCAGTGGTCTTGTAATAGCTTCTCTCAAGGGCAATTTGGAGATACCTTTGCCCACACTTGTTGAGTGCAACCAGATACCATCAAACAGAGAAGAGATACCCACACCAGAGGCGGCTTTCCAGCACCCTCATCTAAGGGCTATAGCCAGTGAAATACCATCCCTTGACAAAAATGCAGACATTCTAGTTCTGCTAGGTAGAGACATTCTCAGACTGCACAAAATACGCCAGCAAATTAATGGACCACATGATGCACCATTTGCCCAGCGCCTCGATCTAGGATGGGTTATCATTGGCAACGTCTGCATAGGTAGGATGAAAAGGCCCACCAATATTTCTTCATTTAAGACGCATATGTTACCAAATGGTCGCAGCACTTGTTTTCAGCCATGTCCACATCACTACCAAGTGAAAGAGAAGATAAGCAACAGTAAGTGGCTGCATAATCACCGAGACAACGTGAATACTTTCCTGCCTGGGGACGACACCCTTGGATTAACAGTGTTCAATACAACAAGTGATGACAACAAGCTGGCATCGGCTATAGCTGATAAAGAATTTCTCAAACTTATGGACAAGGAATTCATTCAAGATGATTCCAACAGCTGGGTAGCACCTTTACCTTTCCGCTCCCCGAGATCAAAACTGCCAAACAATCTGAAGCAAGCAGTTTCTAGATTTTCCTCTTTAAAACGTACCCTCATGAGGAAACCAGAGATGGAGAAACACTTTGTAGGTTTCATGCAGAAGGTATTTGAGAGAGATCATGCAGAACCTGCACCTCCACTAAAGGAAGGAGAAGAATGCTGGTACCTTCCATCATTTGGCGTGTATCACCCTCGCAAACCTGACCAAATCAGGGTCGTGTTCGATTCTAGTGCTCAGTATGAAGGCGTCTCTCTCAACAACCTGCTCCTCACTGGTCCTAACCTAAACAACAGCCTCATAGGAGTCTTAATCCGTTTCAGACAGGAACCAGTTGCAGTGATGGCCGACATCCAACAGATGTTTCATTGCTTCATCGTTAAGGATGATGACAGAAACTATCTCAGGTTCCTATGGCATAAGGACAATGATGTCAACAATGAAGTCATAGATTACCGGATGAAGGTACATGTCTTTGGCAATAGCCCATCTCCTGCAGTAGCAATCTATGGACTGAGAAGGACCGCCCATGAAGGTGAGAAAGAGTATGGCTCTGATGCTCGTCAGTTTGTTGAGAGGAATTTCTATGTTGATGATGGTCTTAAATCCTTACCTGCAATTGAAGAAGTGATCGATCTCCTCTCTAGAACACAGGAAATGCTGTCTGTAGCTAACCTCAGACTTCACAAGATCATCTCCAACAATATGGAGGTAATGAAGGCATTTCCCTCTGATGATCATGCAATCAACTTGAAGGATCTTGATCTCAGTTCTGATACTCCTCCTATGCAAGGCAGCCTAGGATTGCTATGGAACACTGAACAAGACACATTCACATTCCAAGTGTCTTCTTGTGACAAACTTTTCACCAAACGAGGAGTTTTATCTGTTGTGAACAGCATTTATGATCCTCTTGGTTTCATTGCTCCCATCACCATTCAAGGCAAGCTACTACTAAGACAGCTTACCACTGAGAACATGGACTGGAGCACTCCACTGCCTGCTGAGAAACAACTGAGGTCTGACTTTGGCACTAACTTCGTTGGAGCCTGCAAAGAACTGCAGTTAGACAACTTTTTATCCAACAATGGGTGCACTTGGACGTTTAACCCTCCACATTCATCCCATATGGGAGGTTCCTGGGAACGTATGATTGGGATCACACGCAGAATCCTTGACTCTATGTTGATGGACCACAAGTCGACACTGCTTACCCATGAGACGTTAATAACCTTTCTTGCTGAAGTGTCTGCGATAATCAATGCAAGGCCACTTGTCCCAGTATCTTCAGACCCTGAATCTCCAATTATCTTAACCCCAGCAACGCTTCTTACTCAGAAAATTGGTACTGCTGCTACCTCTCCACGTACCTTAGATCACAGTGACATTTACAGACGCCAATGGAAACAAGTTCAACACCTGTCCAATGTGTTCTGGTACCGCTGGAAAACAGAGTACCTCCACATGCTACAGAGCCGTCACAAATGGCAGACCTCAAAACCTAATCTCCAGGTGGGTGACCTCGTCCTTCTAAGGGATAAAGAAGTCCATCGGAATGAATGGCCTATGGGTCTCATCACTAAAGTTGTCCCTAGTGATGATGGGAAGACTCGGAAAGTGGAGATCAAGGTAACCAAGGGAGGCTCAGTGCGAGTTTTCTTCCGCCCAATTAATGAACTGGTGCTTCTTCTTCCAAGAGGAGACGTCACATAAAAGAAGATAAGGACACCATTCACAGCTCATGGCGGGGAGCTTCCTTCCATGAACTAAAACCGTCTTCTTGTGGATTACAGTGTGGGTCGGTGGAGGTGTTGGCAAATTGCGGCTTCCCGACCTGAAGATTGGTTTATTTGGACTAACTGTTGATTATTGTTTGTTGTGCATGTTTCTTTTTTGTTTTTCAGGTTTGAAGAGGACTTTATGGACATCTCAGGACATTTAATGTTTGTTTTCATTGAAATCTAAAGATTTCAGGCGGGGAGTGTCATGTCCCAGGACTTGGTTTAATTCACTGACATGTATCTGTGATAGTGTTTGTCTTTGTAGTTTGTCCCCTCTCTCTCTCTCTGTATCCTTAGCTGTGATGCTGTAGCTCCTCCTCTCTCTCTCTCAGTTTAGTTTCACTTCTTTGTAAGCAACATGTCTGCTCAGCTCCTGGTATTTCATCATTTTTCACCTACTGCTGTATGAGGTTCTACAAGATTTACTTGGATTAAAGCATCTGGAATCTTATCTACGCCTCCTCAGTTGAGTTGAACACTATCTGATAGATATCTTGGTGTAAATTGCTGGTTAGCATAGAGACTACAGGACACTCTCACAACCTCACACTTGCAGCCAAGCTATTGAGTCAGAACTGTCTTAAGGATGGCCATCAATATTAGAAACCCTTAACTTTTCAGTTTAAAAAGTATAGTGCCAGCAGCCATAGAGTACTGAGGTAGAATCATAGCATCGCTGTGTTTTTAACGCGTTTCCAAATTGTTACAGTTATAGATGTGCTTATGACATGTTTCATACTTAACATAACAAGTTTGGAATGTGTCGAGACCACAGTGATGCTTTATGGAGGAACCATGCAGCCCAGGATTTTACAGGCCAGTCTGACTGGAAGTTCAGGTGAGCAATATCTGTATATATTTACCCAATCGCTTTTTGCGGCAGCTCACCTGCGGGTTTCTCTGCAGGCTCCCTGTGACTTTCCAAGGGTTGAAATCTGTGGATAAAATTGACAGCGGAAATTAACAAGCTGTGGATATCAAACCTATGGCAAAAGATACTTTGCACTGTGGGTTCTAGTTGCAGCACATGGATAAGATTTGTAGAAATCGCATCCACAGTGTTGCTAGTGTAGATCATGGTGGGCATTATACTGATTCCCAAAGGGGCTGTTAGGTGAAGGCAACCCCATTCAATATGCCTCAATAGGGCATATGGTGCCATACAGGAGTACCCAACTAACTACAGCCCTCTATTAGCCATAGTGGAAAGTAACTAACAATGCCCAAAAATTGAGTAAAATTACTTTTAATATAAAGGAAGAAAGATATTATTAGGATATTATGTAAGACTTGTTGCTATGAAATAAAAGGTATAAATATTAGTAATGTTATGTGCAGCACATAGTAGTATTATTATGTAGTCTGTTATTGTGAAAACTTGTTAAAAATAATACTGTATGATTAGAAAAAAGTTATTGAAAACACAACAAATGTCCAAAAAGAAAAAAAAAAGTATTCACCTCTTCAATTCCTTCTCATCAAACACAAACGCTCTGCTGACTGCTGCTTATTGGCATCACCACTTAGCGTGACCGATGAGGCCAGTGATGGGCTGTAGCAACCACAGAATTGTGCAGGTGTCTATGTATGGTATGTGTCCCAAGTGTATCACAAGCTACTGTAGCGCTTCAGCTACCAAGTCTGATTGGAGTGGTTGTTTGAAAGCACGCACAGAGCTCCATTAGTTTCAGTGGGAGCACCAGAGATAGCCGAGCGATGTACTTTGGCTTTGGTCCTCCCATTGAAATGAATGAGTGCTATGTGTGCTGCCTGACTACTGCTCCATTCAGAACAGGGGACAAAAGCCCCCCATTCTCCTGATCAGTGGGTGTCTGACCCCCACTGATCTGCAAGTTATCCTTGCTTTGGTGGGAAGAATCAAGAATGCATACTTCAACTGACAAAAACAGACACCTTTTCTTTTCTGTGGACACCCAGTAATGCATTGCTAGATGTGGCTTTTATTGCTGACTGTAACTGCTTTAGGGATTTCCAGAAATAAGACCTTCTCTAATCAGCTAGATTTAGGGGTCCTCACAAATTGGGTTGTCCAGACATTGCAGACCCTTATAAATCCTCTGCCTGAAAAAGAGAACTTTCAAATCTGATACTGAATACTGTGCAGTCGGTCACATTTCAACTGAGATAAAAGTGTATTGGATTATTTCATTCTCCTTCATCTTAACAACAAAAGATAATTCCCACAGCTACTGTATGTAACACCATTGAAATAGGAAAGCTCCAGATCTATTGCGTTCTAAAGTAGTAAAGACATCATTATATGGTGGAATAGTACGTCTGCAACCACCACAGAGCACAGGGCATTCCTGTTATGTAGGCAGTGCTAAGGTAGTCATTTACACAGTTAATCCAGACAGTGGTTCATTAATAACTATTTTTTTTCCCTGCATTTCCAATGCAATGAGGTAGAAGTATTCTGAGAAATTCTCCCTGCATATGTTGCCATGAATTTCAAAAAGTGTATGAATATGTGGAGTCAGTGTTTCTGACCCTGCACACGGTATATAACCTCCTTTTTCTAGCCCCCCACATGATATATAACCCCCTTTTTGTGGCCTCCCAACACAGTATATAACCACCTTTTTCTGGCCCAACACATGGTATATGACACTCTTTTCTGGCACACCACACAGTATGTGTTGACCTTTTTCTGGCCCACCACAGGGTATATAACCCCCTTTTTTTGCACGCCAACAGTATATGACCTCTTTCTTATGGCCCCCCACAGTATATGATCCCCTTTTTTGCCCCCCACCCAGTATATGACCCCTTTTTATGGCCCCCACACAGTATATGATCCCCTTTTTTTTACCATCCCACAGCATATGATCCCCCTTTTTATGGCACTCACACAATTTCTGACTACCTTTTATGACGCCCCCACACAGTATATGACCCCTTTATAGGGACCACACACAGTATATGACCCCTTTTATTTTAACCCCTTACACAGAGTTTAGGACCCCCTTTTTTAACCCAACACATAGTATATAATCCCCCCCCCCCAGTATATGTTAGGCCACTACCTATTGAATTATTGAAATAGCAGCCGATAGTTTTTACTCACCTATAGCCGACGCTGAAGAGAGCCAGGACACTGGACGTGGCGTCCTGGTGTTCTTCAGTGTTGTGATGTAAAACCCAGATGGAGGGAACCGGAGGATGGGAGTAGTAGTGGCAACAGCTATGTCACTGGATAGGCTGAGTGCCCTCAACCGATCACCCCTAGCACACCTCCTAGGCCGGACACTCATGAGGGGAGTCTGTGTGCTACCGGATGGTGGTGGTAGTAGTTCCCCCAAGGCTCTTCCAGTTGGAGAAGGGTCCTCTATTATCCTGAGCCGGTATGATAGTGTTCGGAAGGACCCTGATGGTAACTGCAGGAATGACTCAGGAGGCAGTGATGAAGTGAAATAGAATAACTTTACTGTGGCAAACTGTATAACTGTGAACCAATGCAGCTTCCTGATGGGGGTAGTAGTTTCCCAACTGTTGGGTTTTCCCCGGGCTTGGGGATGAGCGATGCCCAGACAGAATGGTATAATAGTGCCTTGTACTCCACTCCAGCCTAGCCTCAGCCAAGAGATGGTTCTGAAGGATCAGATACCTTGTGAAGCGGGTCCCGGAAAACAGTTCCTGGCAGATAGGACTCCTTCTCTCCTCCTGGCACTCAAACTATGCACCAGACAAGCTGATAATCCCAGTCTCAGGGCTGTCTGTGGCAGATCTTGGGCTGTATAAATCCTCTCCCTCAGGGGCTGTTAAGAAATGGCAGGGCACAGTGTCACATTGCCAACACTCACTGCAGTAACTGAGGCCCTAACGGTCCTACAGAGACTTTTGTCTCTCAAACCCCTCCCAATGGCTGGTGATTGGCCAGGGCTGAACCAAGTGAAGGGGTGACCAATAGTGGGGTAAACCAAGGGGAAGCTTCAGAACATACATACACATATTACATACATAAAACACAAACACACAAAATAAAAACAATATAAGAAGTGACACTCTGGGATGCTTCACCGCCTAGAGATGGCAGCAGAGAGCGGCTTAGATGGCAGCATGTACAGGAAAGTAAAAATTATCAGCCACTAACTATTGCAATAACACAATAAGTAGCAACTGATTAAAAAAATGCTGTCCCGCAGTTTATTCTATGAAGCGCCGCTTGAGGCCATTGCCTCAGGTCTCCTCATGGAAGATGCATCCCTGCATACTCATACTGCATAAGATGTAATATAATAAAGTGGACTGCATTCTATCAAAGGTGTAGAATATTCTACCCTAGAGGTGGCACTTTAGTGTAACAGTACTGACTGCAATATGGTGGATCACACTGCACAGGCCTTAAAGAGGTTTTCCTGCGAATATACCTATATTTATATTTGTCAGAAAGCCAGACAATATTTCCTAATTATGGAAAATCATGAATGTCTTTCTGACAAGTGCCAGACCATAAGAAGTTCTTGCATTCATGGTCGTATCAGTTAGCAATCTATCAAGACAAAAAATTATCACCTCTAAGATGAATAATGAAATCTAATGAATATTTAAAACTCTGCAATTTTTAAATTATTTGTGTTTGCAAAAACATTTAAAGTGTAACTAAACTTTTGAGCAACTTTTGATTTTCTGACATTTGTGTCATTAATACATTTTGCGATATACTTTATTAACACAGTTTGTCTCCTTCTGTGAAATCCTGCAATTCTTTATTATCTCCTTTGTTTCTCTATTGAGAACTGTACCTGTTTCTTGCTGTGTATAGTGTATGAGCTTGTGTATAATGCAGGGAAAATAAGGGTGGGGGGGTCAGTTCAAACAACTATAAAGTATATTGGACATTTTGAAATTTAGAAACTTGCTTCTGCAGTGGCAGAACTATCTCTGTAGCAGCTGTAGCAACCACTATGAGGCCCGCAAGTTTGAGGCTGAAGAGAGAAGCAGAGGTGGCCATGGGCAGGATCAGGGATCGTAAGCAGGGTTGTTGCACCAAGAGTATTTGTTGGGTTAACCTCACGAGATTCGTCTCGCGAGGTTTGTCTGGTGGTATAATTTGAACCGAAATAGAACTGCTATTATTATACTCTGGGGTCTTTTCAAACAGTGTCTTCAGACCTGAATAACATCAGAGACCACTGGCATGATGACACATGATGATGCTAGTGTAACCCATGTGACCGCTGAGGCCCAATCACTGGCCGTAATGGTCTCTGATGTCATTCAGGAGACCCAAAGACCTACGTAGGGGCCCAGGAGAGGTGAGTAACATGGCTGTTATTTATGTTTAATCACCTCCTCTGGGAGGAAGAGACCCCAGAGTATAATAATAGTTAGTGGGTGGCAAACCCAAAAAATTTTAGGTTCTCCAGAACCCGAAATTTTTGGAAAATTCATAGCAAAAACTGTAGGAAACACTATGGGACATTATACTGCGTGGAGGGGCCACTTTGGGCTACTATACTGTGTGGAGGAGCAAATATGGGACATTATACTATGGGACATTATACTGCGTGGGGGCCACTGTGCGACATTACACTGTGTTCAGGGCTGGTTTGGGACATTATACTGTGTTAAGGGGTCATTGTGGCACATTATCCTGTATTAAGAGGTGACAGTAGGACAATATATTGTGTGAAGGGTCCACGGTTGAACATTACGTTATGTGAAGGGCTACTATGGGACATTATACTGTGCACTATGAGAAAGGAGTTGTTATGGTATGGGGGCCAGGCAAGTAGGGTTACACCATACAGGTGCCTAGAATGGGGGCAATATAATCTGCAAGGGGCAGTCAAAAGTTTGTTATGGGCCCAGTCTTTGCTAGTTACGCCCCTGTGCTTCTGTGTCATCTGGTGTGTTGCAGTTCAATATATACAGCATTTCCAGATATATCACTGGTTGAAAACACAGTCAGGACTGGGATATTTATATGCCACATAAGAAAACTACCATGAAACCCACAGCACAAGCCAACTGTTTTTTGCAGTGGGCGAGCACACTTCAGGATATTCACTGTAGACAACCCAGAGCTGACCCATCCCTTGTTGCCTTAATTTTAATGTGTTTTTTTTTGTGTGTTTTTGTTTGCATGCTCCCCGGATTGCTTGAACTACTTTGGATTTGTTTGACTCCATTAATGATTGCCTTTTTTTTTCTAAATAAAATAGGATATATGGGGAAGTTTATATTTCAATAAAAAGAACAATTGTTTGTGTTTTTTCAATACTTTATTACCGTCTTAATTTGTTTGTTGGGCTTAGTATGAGCCAGTAAAAGTTTACCAATAATCCACCATTATTACCAATACCCACTTCCACCAGAGGTTGATATAATATAGTGATGAATGTAAACAGAGCATATTCTGTCTGCATCCGTCATCTTTCAGTGTCATGTAAAAATCAAAGAAAAAAAGATGAAAGCTTTCTTACATTTTGTTTTTTGTGCATGCAGGACAAGGCAGAAGAAAGCATCTACCTTGTTTTTTACATTATAGCAAATTATGACAAATGCAAAAAGAATGTTCTCCCTCTGCATCCCTCATTATATTAGTTTTCAGTCCTTTGTTCTGATCCTATGGTAGACTTAAAAAACTTACTTAAAAGAAGCAGATGTGAACTCAGCCTTAACAAGAAAGATTACAAGTCAGCTAACCAGAAAACAAATTTAAAGTTTACTTAAGGCTAAGGCCCCACATAGAGGGCCACAGCCAAAAAGCGCTGCGGGCAAAACTGCGGCGGAATCGCATTGAGGTTTTTCCTGTAGCACTTTTCACAGAAAGTTTTCCTGTGTGGACTTTCTGCTTCAATTATACCTATATGGAAACTGCCAGCATTTCCGTAGGTATAATTGACCTGCTGCAATTTCCAAAACACAATGGTTTTGGAAACCGCAGCATTTCCGCTGGGGGTATTTTCCTGCAATGTGTGGATGGGATTCACTAGAATCCACTTTACAGGCACTGTAAAACGCTGCGGTTTTTGCTCAGCTTTTGCGCCACGTGGGGCTTCAGCATGAAGGGGTATTCCCATGTCCAGAATCATATTAAACGTGTGAATGCTAGAACAATGCTTGAACAGCATCCCTGTTATCTCTGTACGTAAATTCAGAGGTAACTGTGCAAGCAAGTGTTCATCTCAGAAGTACACTTCTGACCTAAGCTGAAAACCAGGAAGTGGAGGGGAGAGGAGTGAGGAGAATAGGAGAAACCCTGAGATTGGAAAACGCCTTTAAGGAAGTCTGTAATATTTGTTTTTTACATCCAGATTAAACTGCATTATGAATAAAATTCATATTTAAAACAAAAAATATAGCTTACTATTCTTTCTAACACATTCCCATAGGTCTAATAATTTGTAGATCTTTTCATGATTTGTATCTTCAAAAGCTTTCTTACTGCATGCCTCTGGGAACACCAACAATTTCTGAAATATTGATATTCTCAGTATTCATTTTATCATTCGTGCCCAGCCTTCACAAGACAAAACATTAACTATCACAACATACCGGTTGACTGTATGCAATGTCATTACGTAGAATTAATGAAACTAAAGAAAGCTTGTCAACTTCCATTGTTTCTTTTCTGACTTACTACAACCTAATAGCCTAATATTCTTCTATTTATTTGGTATTTACGTAATATTGTGATGAAGGAAGCCGATTTATTTATGTATCATTACTGAATTATATTGTTTTTGCATCTATCATGAGTGAATATAGTGTTTATGCATATGTCATTAATATATTACATTGGTATTTAACCTCAGAGGCCAGCAGGAACCCAAGTTTACAAGGTGGAGATAAAACAATTGATGCCCCACTTTTCCAGTTGAGGATGAATTAGCTTATCCTACACCTCAGGGAATTGGAGGAGAGGGTGCACCCTGGCAGGGGGCATAGCTGAACACAAGCCAGGAGAGACTGTGAATATATTGGAGACTGTTTGACACTGTGGAAGCCAGTGAACAAGCTAAGTGTCAATCATACTTCTACTCCAAGCTTCCTGGAAACAAAGGGATTCTAAGGCTGAAACCCCACATTACGAAAATCCAGCATTTTACAGTACCTGCAAAGTGAATGGGATTCTTGCTAATCCAGTCCACACATTGCAGTAAACAAATCTGCAGCAGAAAAGCTGTGTTTTCAGAAATGTCAATGTTTTTGAAAATCACAGCATGTCAATTATAACTGCAGAATTATACCTTTCCGTATAGTTATAATAAGGGCAGAGGAAAGCTCTGTGATAACACAATGAAAAACAGTACGTTTCACTATGTGGGGCCTTCGCCTAAGTACAAGGTTCTTCTCTCTTTTCTCCTTTTATTTATTTATTTAGCTTACTTGTATAGCGCCATCATATTCCACAGAGCTTTACAGACGTTGTCAGTCACTGTCCCATATAGGGCTCAATCTACATTCCCTATCGATATGTGTTTGGAGTGTGGGAGGAAACCAGAGTACCCAGAGGAAACCCACGCAAACACGGGGAGAACATACAAACTTCTTGCAGATGAGCACTGACCCCTGCTGAAGTTTCTACTGAGCCTGGTAAGTCAGTAGTGGTGGCGGCATTTATTTGGGGTGCATGGACTGTTTTGGGATGCAATTTACACTCAATTTGCAGCCTCAGTTGAGGGTGAATGCAAGATTTAGTGAGGGAAGTGAATTGACCCGACAGCCAAACCCATGTCAAAAGCTAGGATGGTCCATACGTGACAAATATCCATAAATTGTGCATATACAGTACAGTGGGCTTCATGGTGGCTCAGTGGTTAGCACAGTTGCCTTGTACTGTAGAACTGGAGTCCTAGAATCCGACCAAGGACAGCATCTGCTAGGAGTTTATGTTCTCTCTTTGTTTTGAGTGGGTTTCATCCAAGTACTCTGGTTTCCTCCCATACTCCAAAGACATATTGATGGGTAATTTAGATTGTGAGCCCTATATGGGAAAGTGACTAATAATGTCTGTAAAGTGCTGCGGAATATGTTGATGCTATACGAGTAAAATAAATAAATAAATACTCGGTATAACTTTCATTCCATTGCCCTTCCAGTGCAGACATGGGAACAACACAAGTTATATCAGCCACAGTTTTAGAGGAAATCAGCAAAAATAAAAAAAAAATTTGTGAAAGTGCCCTACAAAGGTTTAAAATGACCATATGGGGACAAAATGTGTAAAAAAAAAAAAAAATTATAAATAAAAATGAAGGCAAAAAAAAAAAAGAGTAAAATGTAAAAAAGAATGCCACTACGACACCCACATCACATGTTGTAGCCCACCACTGGCTACACAAAACTATGTGTTACCTACATGAAAATTACCATAACAAAAGGGGAAAACTATTTCAAAAATATTTTAATACCACTTTGTGCTATTAAAAAAAAAATAAAACAGGTAAAATGTGAAAAGCAGACAGGTTATCTCTCCTTTTTTACATATTCCTGGCTATTGCAAACAAAGAAAAAAATATGCAAAAAAATTAGCCCTATGTATCACTGAAAAAGACGCAAAAAAATATTTTAATAACTCGAATGATCAAAAAGGTTATAGCCTTCAAAATCACATATGACAAAGAACCCTATCAAGAACCAGGGAAAATGCCTCAGTCATCTCTATCTAGTTGAAGTACATACCACTGAACAATAAATGAGTACCTAAGCACTATGTGTTCCAAGCTGAATATACCAAAAAAACTCAGAACTAAACAACAAATACAGTCCCTGACAGAAGTTCTGTCGCTTATCCATGTTGTGGCATCAAAAGCTTATAACCTGACTTTAAATTCATCCATTGGTTTTAGAAATGACTCATATGAAAGCTGAAACCCTCCCAAATGATTTTTTGGTTAAGAAAATAAATTGGCTTCACTGCTGAAATATTCATCATTTAAAGAACACAGAAAGGTCAGATTTTGGCAAGACAAAAGTTTTGTCGCTTTGTCATATAATGCACCCAATCCTAGTTTAAAGCCTCACCTGTGCTCACTAATTGATCGGTTAATTAGTGGGTGTGTATAAAAAGAACTCCAGCACCCCAGACCTTCACTTGAACTGCAACTTCACTTCTGACAACGTGCCAAAAATCAACCCTGCGACCAACGCCTTGATTATCAAGAGGATTAAGACCAGATCCACTGCAGAGGTGGCTGGCACCTTTAATGTGTCTCTGCGTCAAGTACAAAGAATTAAAAAAAGATTTGAACAGACTGGAGATGTTTTTGACAAGCCCAGGTCCGGCAGAACCCGCAAGACAACTGCTCAGGAGGAACGTTTGTTGGTTAGAAAATCAAAAGCCAGTCCCTCTTCCACTGCAGCAGAGCTCCAACAGGCCTGGTCACCGCAAGTCCCTATGTCAACTAGAACAGTTTGTGGGATTCTGTCTTGAAATGGCCTCCATGGTCGAATCAGTGCCCAGAAGCCAGCACTAAACAAAAGGCAATTACAAAACGTGTGGCATTTGCCAAGGCCCACAGCCTGCTAAACGGATGGACGCAGGAAAAGTGGCAGAAGGTGGATTTCTCAGATGAATCTTCAGTTGAATTACACCACAGCCGCCGCAAATACTGCAGGAGACCTACTGGAGCCCGTATGGATCCAAGATACACCCAGAAAACAGTTAAGTTTGGTGGTGGAAAGATCATGGTCTGGGGTTACATTCAGTATGGGGGTGTGCAAAACATTTGCAAGGTGGAAGGCAATATCAATAGCCTAAAATATCAAGAAGTATTAGCTTCCTCTTACATTCCCAATCATAAAAGGGGTCAAATTTTGCAGCAGGATGGTGCTCCATCTCATACATCCATCTCTACATTAAAGTTCCTCAAGGCAAAGAAGATCAACGTGCTCCAGGACTGGCCAGCCCAGTCACCAGACATGAACATCATTGAGCATGTTTAGGGTAGGATGAAAGAGGAAGCTTGGCAGACAAAACCAAAGAATCTTGATGAACTCTGGGAGGCATGTAAGACTGCATTCTTTGCTATTCCTGATGACTTCATCAATAAATTGGATGAATCATTGTTGAAACGCATGGATGCAGTCCTTCAAGCTCATGGAAGTCACAAAAAATATTAAATATGTCTCTAATAGCACCACAACTTAATTCACCAATGTTATGAAACATATCTTTGTATTTGAACAGAATTATTGGTTTGATCTTCACATTACTTTGTGTGTGCGACAAAACTTTTGTCTTGCCAAAACCTGACCTTTCTGTGTTCATTAAATGATGAATATTTCAGAAGTGAAGCCAATTTATTTTCTTAACCAAAAAATCATTTGGGAGGGTTTCAGCTTTCATATGAGTCATTTCTAAAACCAATGGATGAATTTAAAGTCAGGTTATAAGCTTTTGATTCCACAACATGGATAAGCGACAGAACTTCTGTCAGGGACTGTATACCCCTGCCCAATAAGGAAGAGGTAGTGTTTTGATACGTCCAAATACTGACTTCTATATAACTACGTCAATGACAAACATTTGTAATGCTCTCACAGAACGGACTCAAAGCTCACAGAACGTTATGGAGTAGAGGAGGTAGTGGCTACAGGCACTCATCACCCAACACCCACAAGGGTAGATGTTTTACGAGCTTCTACAAGCCAATTTGCCTATCAGTATATTTTTGGTATGTGGGAGGAAACACATACAAACACAGAGAGAACATATAAACTCCATGTAGGTGTTGCCCTTCGTTGGATTTGAAGGAACCATGCTAACCACTGAGCCACAGTGCCGATCGATATAATGGATACTGTGTATAGGCTATTATACTGTACAATTATGTAAATTATGCCTCTTTGTGGTAGCTGTATATTAAATAGAGCTAGTTCTCTGATTTTTCATGCTTCATATACCTATAGACTGTCGCCACTACTCTAAATGTGTCATGTTAATATTTTGGTGCAGATTGCTTGGTTACAAAGATATAGTTGCCATTACTTTTGGCTACCAATAGCAGTGGAGTGCAGTGGGAAGTAGAGGACCACCTACTTGATATTACAATTATATCATCTTTTATTGTCAAGTGATCAGTCTCCACCACTTAGTGTCACGGCTGAGTAATGGAGGACTGCCCACTTAACAATACAGTAGCCAAAAGTAATAGCACCAAACCAAGCAATTTACACAAAAAAGAATAACATCAGCGGATTCAGCACAGCTGTGCTAGTCTATTGGTATATAAAACTCAAAATGTCAGAGGACATTGCAAGCCCTCTTTATAGTATAAAAAACCAGACTAAACATTACCTGGGATACTATCACTGACCTTTTAACAAATTTATGAGGAAATGTAATGTAGTACATGTGTAATGTGCCAGAATTGATGGACATAGAAGCAGAAAAACAGTTAAATAGTTAACTTTACTTTACTAAAGATACCCTGAGTAAAGAAATGAGTGTTATAACAACTCTGAATACTTGGTGCAGTCTCTATAGAAGAGCACATCTTCTGCAATTCTTGCTCTCCTGCAGGGCTCTTCAAGCTAATCTGCATTTGTTGGCATCTTTGGAGGCTCTTCAGTTGTCTTCCTCAGTGTACCCAACTGCTGGGTCCAATATACCTTCTGTAGATCCTGCATCCCGTGACTTTGTACTTTGTCTCCTCCACCAGCACTGATATGGCTAGTGCCTCCTAGTGTCCTGGCAGCTAGCTAATTTGTTCCCCCCTCCTGGATTAAGTATTGCCATTCTGGTGACCTCCAAGACAAGAGAAAAATATCTATACTCCATCTCTCTCCCTCCCAGGATGTTTCTTTAAAGTTCCCTGTGGCACCTGTTCCTTCCAACAGGGATGACACAGGGAGAGTGAACTAGTAGTCCTCATCTTTGTAGTCTCTAACTAATGGCAGGGGAGCAATTTAAGGTTGAAGGTCCGCTTTCTCACTAGCATGCGATCATCGACATTGAGCACCAGATCCCTCAATTTACAGTTGAATTACTAACTTAGCCGTTGGGCCACAAAGTCATAAATCTTTTGCACTCACCGCTGATGCTTTTTATTCAAATCTGCAGTGTTCTGGCCATATGGTGCTTTCTTGTAGGCCTCATCATGTCTAACAGGCATCTTCCATTCCATCCAAACATCAATCACAGAAGAGATCAAAATCTAAAGATAACAAACACTATAAAAAAATAACTTTTAATAATCCCATAAAAATCCCCAGAATTTTGGGGTTACAGTTTTTTGGCCTTTTTATGGGATTATTAAATGTTATTTAATAGTGTTTGTTATCTTTAGATTTTGATCTCTTCTGTGATAGATTTAATATGTGAGATCTACTTTCCAGTTCCTCTCAGTGATTTTTTTTCCATCCAAACATCAGCATATATAGGTAGAGTATAAATGAGAAGTATCAAGTAGTTGCATGTACCGTGTTGTTATACGCCACACCAATTCAGCTATGTTATTCGCCCATCTTTCCTATTTCTGCTATTCTAAGGTGCGCATTAGATCTAACAGCATTTGGTTCATCCTTTCTAAGGTACCATGAAAATTCCACTTCATTTTCTTCTGTTTGAACATACCCTTACACAGTTTTGTATGTTTCTCAAGTTAAAGTAGTTATGATGCTGTGTGCAATGGCAATGGCCCATTCCTAACTTTGTGGCCTCATAACTTCTAGTTACTCCCCTGTTTCCTGAGATGATAAAAATATGCAGAGAAAACTCTGAAGTACTATGTATAAAAGCCTCTTACAAGTGACAGGAAGATAGTTGGCCATTGAAATAAAATATCAGTTCTTACATACTGTCAGTGAATGAAAGTTGCAATAGTAGATAAGATATGTGTTCATTAATCTTATTGGTAGGATGTAGGTAAATCTATGTCTACCTTTGCTGTCTCAGTGCAATAAATGACAATGACAGATTATACATGTTCTCAGTAACAGTGATCTTGTCAAGCAAAAATATAGAGATTGACAATATATGATCCAAAGAAGCTGACTTGTGTAAGTGCCAGGAACAGAATGGCAATGTACATATGTTCAGTATAATTACAGCGCGTTTTGTACAACTTCCTAAGCAACGCAATAAATTCAATGGAGATCAAAGTACAAGCTCAGGCAGCGTTAAGGCGACATATCAATATGATTACCCGTCTCGGTTCACAATTACTGTGTTTAGTTGGAGCTTTGATTTTCAGCCTGTGATGGATAATACAGGCAAAGTCTTGTCTGCAATGGTAAATGAAAACAATAATTCAGTTCCTAATATCAGACTACACAACGTCTAAAGCAGTGCCTATATTATCTGTCATGTAAGCCTGCAAATCACACATTTTTTAGAAGGACATAAACAATTCACACAAATCCCTGGCACATTATTTGAGTTGTAAGTGCGTTGAATGAAGGGGATTTACAGAACTTTAATATTCATCAATATTTGAGTGGGGGGGTCTGACTGCTGGTACCCTGTCCTCCCTTTAACTCTACAGTACTACTTCGCAGGCATCTTCAGTCCTATTCTGGCATCCTGGATGATATCATCGTCCCCAAGGGACCTCTGTGGCCTGTGATTGGGCCTCAGTGGTCACATAGGGTGCACCAACATCATGATGCTTTGACGCAGGCAACTTGCCATCAGCGCTCACCATGCGGATGCTAAGGCCTGTGATTGGCTACTGTCATTACCCAGCCATCTGAAAGAGGATTGAAGACCCATAAAGGAGAACTGTACTATGTGAGGCAGCCCAGGAGAGGCGAGTGAAAGTGCATATAACTGTTTATTACTTCTCTGCACCTCCCCTGGCTCTCCACTTATTATACTCTGGGAACTGAAGAGACCCTAGTGTATGATATTGATTCATGGGTGGAGAAACACCAATAATTTCTGGTTCTGCCGAACCTTAACTTTTTGGAAAATTTGCAATAAACCCAGCTTGTAACAAATCTGTTCACTTATTTATAGTTGTTACTCCATCATGGCATTAATTAAAAGGATATTCTGTATATTCCCTGGCCTGTGTTTGCAATTCATGGCAGCCACAGTTACCAGAGGATAAGGTGGAGAAATGCGATACTTTATATATTTGTAGGATGGTGACTTATTAGTCGGAGCTATCCTATAAGTATTGAATTTTGCAAAATAGGCAAACAATTGAGTTATAGAGATATATAGATGAGTATCAAAGGACATTTAATCCATGGTATGAGGACTATGTAAAGTACAATGCAGTATACATGAGAGCAAAGGTATATGGCAGCACTCCATAATACAGTAGTACGGTGTACACAATTAAAAAACAAAAAATATATGTGTGTTCCTTTAGTCCAGAAATAACATCAGATAAAGCTATCTTTACCGACTGCCATATACCCATGCACATTTGGCTCAGCCAAGCAGTGCACGTGCACTAAATGGGGAGAAAGCCTGCTAGACTGGCAGAGGCAATGGCAATGGCTTATCTTCCCAATAACAAATAGATTGGGCAGTTGAAATCCATTTGTCAGATCATTACCTCTCCCGTAGTTAGTGGCGAGTCATATATTAGATGTTCAGCTGAACACTCCTGCTTCAATCATAACTACACCTCTGCTTGCTTTTATTATCATCTCTGTTGGTATGATGTTATCCTACTTTGTTGCAATTATATGCGCTTTGAAGATACTGTCTCTATTCCCTGCTGTATTCCCTTCCCATTTTCTCATCTGATCCTTTCCCTGTCTCTGCTTCTATCTCCATGTTTTCCCACCCCTATTCACACCTGGAACACATAGAACTGTATAGCTAGTATACAGTGGGGAAAAAAAAATATTTAGTCAGCCACCAATTGTGCAAGTTCTCCCACTTAAAAAGATGAGGCCGGCCTGTAATTGTCATCATAGGTAGACCTCAACTATGAGAGACAAAATGAGAAAACATATCTAGAAAATCACATTGTCTGATTTTTAAAGAATTTATTTGCAAATTATGGTGGAAAATAAGTATTTGGTCAATAACAAAAGTTCATCTCAATACTTTGTTATATATCCTTTGTTGGCAATGACAGAGGTCAAATGTTTTCTGTAAGTCTTCACAAGGTTGGCACACACTGTTGCTGGTATGTTGGCCCATTCCTCCATGCAGATCTCCGCTAGAGCAGTGATGTTTTGGGGCTGTCGCTGGGCAGCACAGACTTTCAACTCCCTCCAAAGGTTTTCTATGGGGTTGAGATCTGGAGACTGGCTAGGCCATTCCAGGTCCTTGAAATGCTTCTTACGATGCCCTGATGGTGTGCTTGGGATCATTGTCATGCTGAAAGACCCAGCCACGTTTCATCTTCAATGCCCTTGCTGATGGAAGGAGGTTTGCATTCAAAATCTCACGATACATGGCCCCATTCATTCTTTCATGTACACGGATCAGTCATCCTGGTCCCTTTGCAGAGAAACAGCCCCAAAGCATGATGTTGTCACCTCCATGCTTCACAGTAGGTATGGTGTTCTTTGGATGCACCTCAGCATTCACTCTCCTTCAAACACGACGAGTTGTGTTTCTACCAAACAGTTCTACTTTGGTTTCATCTGACCATATGACATTCTCCCAATACTCTTCTGGAACATCCAAATGCTCTCTAGCAAACTTCAGACAGGCCCGGATATGTACTGGCTTAAGCAGGGGGACACATCTGGCACTGCAGGATTTGAGTCCCTGGCGGCGTAGTGTGTTACTGACGGTAGCCTTTGTTACGTTAGTCCCAGATTTCTGCAGGTCATTCACTAGGTCCCCCCGTGGTTCTGGGATTTTTGCTCACCGTTCTTGTGATCATTTTGACCCCACGGGGTGAGATCTTGGTTGGAGCCCCTGATCGAGGGAGATTATCAGTGGTCTTGTACAGTGTCGGACTGGGATGTCTAGGGCCCACCAGTGGAATTGTTTCTAGGGACCCACCATCAGGACCCCTCCAGATCAGCGGTACCGAGACAGGGAGGCTAAAGGTAATAACATGCCGGGAGCCATGCTGCTCACCCACTATACCATGTGCACCACTGCACTACCTAAACCTACTGCTACACCTTGTATGGCAAGTGAACAGCGTGGCTCCTAGAATTGTTACCTTTATCTGTAGCCGCACTGTCCTGGAAAAGCTGATCTGCAGAGGTCCTGACTGTTGTATCATCGCAGATGTAATATTGATGGCCTATCCTAAGGACAGGCCATCAATATTAGAAAGATGGATAAATCCTTTAAAGAGGTTGTCCTGGAATTGGAGCAACCCATGTGTCTGGGGGGAGGTGTAAAGTAAAAAATAAATAAATTAAAAAGCATACTCACCTGTCCCCGGCGCTCCATTGTCCGCTGCCAGTGTCCATTCAGTCTCATGGCGGCGACTCCTTGCTGGGAGTCCTGCACCTCATGTGACCGCTAAGACCAATTAGGTACAGGATTTTCAGAAATGAGGTGCCGCCATGAGACCGAACAGACACAGACAGGGGATAACGGGGTGTTGGGGAAAGGTATGCTTTTTTTTAAAAAATTTTCTTATTTTTACACCTCCCTGACGGCCGCCACAGTGGTCGCTCCAGTGTATGGACAACCTCTTTTAAGGGGTTGTCTGGGCCAAATTTTTCTATGGTCACTTCACTGGTCCCCCCACATAGTGGCCTCTTCACTGGTCCCCCATACTGTATGGGGAACAGTGGTGAGGTCATTATATTGTGTGGGAGCAGTGATGGGGGCTAACATCCTGTGGGGGGACATTAAACTGTGTGGGTCATATTAAAGGGGTTGTCCAGGGTTAATCTTTTGTATGGCCTATGCTCAGGATAGGCCATAAATACCTGATAGGGGGCTGACACATGGCCCCATCAGCTGTTTGGAGCCACTTCCGGCGCCCGTTCTGTACACAACACAAGGCCGGAAGCAGAAAGCTCCATTCGCTGTATAGCAGCCCGGCGCCCTCACTGCAGCTCAGCTCCCAATGACTTCAATAAGTGCTGAGATGCAGTGAAGGTGCCCGGCTAATACACAGTGGACAGAGCTTTCTGCTTCTGGCCCTGTATTGTGTACAGGACGGGCATCAAAAGTGGCTCCATACAGCTGATCGGTCCGAGGTCAGCCCTCTACAGATCAGGTATCTATGTATATCTAATGTGTATGAGAGATTTCCTCTCACCTATTCTGATCTGTCTGTTTTAGTAAATACCTGTGTTCCCCCATTAAATAACAATTCAGGATCATCGTTTCTTATAACTCTATATTGTGCCATTTCTCTGATATTTTTTCTAGCAGTTAGCCAAGAGGGTATTACCAGTTTTGGGGTGTCCCTGTACTGTCTTGTATTGTCAGTGCTGGTTGAACAGTAACAGACTTTGCAGGGACACAGCCCCAGCTGGTAACACCCACTTGGCTTACTCATAAATATCTCGGTGGAATAATAGTGGATCATTCAGAATCGTTATATCATTTGGAATACACAGACATGTCAGGACAGGTGACAGATGCTCAATAACTTTTCTTAATCATAAAGACTACATTGATGGTATCCATCTCTTTTCAAGTTCTGTCTATCCATATAATGATAGCAAACAATTAAATAAATTCAGACCGGTGGATAGCAGAACCTGCCGCAGTCTGACTTGTATGAAGTGAAATTGAGCTTGTCAACTTGAATTCATTTGCTTAGATACTTTCTAGATTTGTAAGAGAAAGCATCTAACAAACATAAATATCATAGATTTTAACCAGTGGCGTAATTAGGAATGGCTGGGCCCCAAGGCGAACATTTGACATGGGGCCCCCCCCCTCGAACCGGTTACGGGTTCCCAAACAGTAAAATATGCTCAACAGTGGCCCCAGATAGTATTATATGCTCAACAGTGGCCCCCACACAGCATTATATGCTCCACAGTGCTCCCCCCACACACAGTATAATATGCTCCACACAGTGGCCCCCACCCAGTATTATATGCTCCACACAGTGGCCCCCAACCAGTATTATATGCTCCCCACAGTGGCCCCCACACAGTATTATATGCCCCCACCCAGTATTATACAGTGGCCCTCACCCAGTAGTGGCCCTCACCCAGTAGTATATGCTCTACAGTGGCCCCCACACGGTATTATATGCTCTACAGTGGCCCTCACCCAGTATTATATGCTCCACAGTGGCCCCCACACAATATTATATGCTCCCAACAGCCCCCCTATGCTTCAGTGCTGTTATTATACTCTGGGGTCACCTCAGACCCCTAATGTCCCGGGCCCTGTGGCAGCAGCTACCGCTGCTACCCCGGTATTTACGCCCCTGTATCAACCCTTACCCTAGGTCAGTGGCGTAACTAGGAATGGCTGGGCCCCAAGGTGAACATTTGACATGGCGCCCCCCCCCGAACCGCTGGTCCCAATCGCCCCCCCCCGGACCGCCCCATCCAACCCCCCCCCCAAAAAAAATGCATTCACACTATTATGTGCCATAGTGGCTCCTGCACACAGTATTATGCCCCATAGTGGCCCCTGCACACAGTATCATGCCCCATAGTGGCCCCTGCACACAGTATCATGCCCCATAGTGGCCCCTGCACACAGTATCATGCTCCATAGTGGCCCCTGCACACAGTATCATGCCCCATAGTGGCCCCTGCACACAGTATCATTCCCCATAGTGGCCTCTGCACACAGTATCATGTCCCATAGTGGCCCCTGCTCACAGTATCATGCCCCATAGTGGCCTCTGCACACAGTATCATGTCCCATAGTGGCCCCTGCACAAAGTATCATGTCCCATAGTGGCCCCTGCACACAGTATCATGTCCCATAGTGGCCCCTGCACACAGTATCATGTCCCATAGTGGCCACTGCACACAGTATCATGTCCCATAGTGGCCCCTGCACACAGTATCATGCCCCATAGTGGCCCCTTCACACAGTATCATGCCCCATAGTGGCCCCTGCACACAGTATCATGTCCCATAGTGGCCCCTGCACACAGTATCATGCCCCATAGTGGCCCCTGCACACAGTATCATTCCCCATAGTGGCCCCTGCATGCAGTATTATATCCCATAGTGGCCCCTGCACACACTATTATTCCCCATATTGGCCCCTGCACTATGTATTTTGCCCCATAGTGGCCCCTGCACTGAGTATTTTGCCCCATAGTGGCCCCTGTACACACTATTATATGTCCCATTGTGGATCACCCATGAACCATTATTATACTCTCGGGTCTTTTCAGACCCCAGAGTATAATGATCGGAGACCCAGGGGAGGATAGAAACATAAAAAAACATCATTGCTTACCTGTTCCTCGCTCCGGTCCACTCCCTGCTACTTCGGCCTTCTTCAATGTTGGACCAGGCCGGCGTCACGTGATGCGGGCCGGCGCCGCAACGCAAAATGACGTACGCTGACGTCTGGGACGTCACCAAACAGGCCCGAAGCCTGGAGAAGCGTAGGAGAGGTAAGTACATTGTTATTTATGTTCCCTCACCAACTCTGGGCCTCCTTATTATTATACTCCGGGGTCTTTTCAAAGACCCCGGAGTATAACGATAGCAGTGATTGTGGTGTTTGGCCCGTGGCCTCACATACCAATCCCCGCTCCTTCTCACAACCGCCTCCGCAGAATCGGAAGCGCAGGCGGCCGTGAGCGGAACCCCGGGGAACGGTAAGTATATAGGGCCCGTTACCTGCTGGGGTTACTCCAGCAGGTAACGGCCTATTAAAAAAAAAAAAAAAAAAAAAAGCATCGGGGGCCCGCGGGGCCCTGTAATGTCCTGGGCCCTGTGGTAGCTGCTACCGCTGCTACCCCGGTAGTTACGCCCCTGATTTTAACCTTATACAATGTGTATTAGCTCTCAAATCAGACATGACTGCAAATTTACTTTCCCCACATGCTATCCATTCCTTGCTTTTCCACTTTCCTGTTGCACATATACTTCCTGATGCTCCTGCTGATGCTGGGTCTGCCCAAGAGAAGCTGCCATCCTGCTACTTAAAGCAGACTTGCCAGTAAATCTTCCCCAAATCTTCCTCTGTCATTCTGCAGGTAAAAAAGTCTGCTTCACCTGTCACACCCTGCCTGAGCATTTAGGATCCACTGCAAAGGTGTACCTGTATGCTAACTGCTTTATTTCTGTGTTTTAATTTGGCTGGTTTCATGATATTTTCCCTGTCTGGTGTCTCCATTGTTCTAAACTTCTGGTATTGACCCCAGCCTGTTCCTGTCCTTTTCACCTGTGGTGCTAACCCTGACCTTGGCCTGTATTCACACTGCTTTTGTCTAACCCCCTGGTGCACTGTGTCATAGTCCCTAACTTGACTGGTCAGTTGCCACCTGAGACCACTCCAAGAGGTAGCAGCCTGCTGGTCTTCCTTGCAAAAAAATCCAGGTTCCTGTAGAGGAGTTAAAGGGTAAAGACCAAGGGATCACTTACACAACACCTTCAGTCTACACGCACACAATGACATTTGTCATTGCCATTTTGAACCCAAGGGGCACCTGTTTTCACAGATTCTTCATACATTTCAGTGTATTGAGGGATCCATGAAAATGGGTAAAAATAGGACATGACCTATTTTTTGAAGGTCCGACACGTTTCCATTCACATACAGTGAAATGAAAGGATCTTAACATTTTTGATATTGATGACCTATCCTAGGGTATCATTTAATATTCTGTATGATGTCCTGGGAAACATTTAAATTGGGCTGGAATTACAGAAAAACTTGTGTGACTTTCTTGGGACCTTTGTTTTTACTGTAGGGTGTGTTCACACGGAGGAATTTGCCGCGGATTTGGGGGCGGAATTCGCCCCCAAATCCGGAGCAGATTCCTCACAGAATCCACCTCTCATTGTTTTCAATGGAAGTCAGAGATCGTAGCAGGACACGGAAAAAAGAAGCGTCCTGCTCGATCTTGCCGCAGATTCCGCCCACGGTGTCCGCAGCTCGAGACGCCCTCCTGATTAGGCCCATTCATCCAAGCCTAATCAGGAGCTGGATGCCATGACAGAATGCTGATGCACTGCATTGGCATCCCGTCGAGGCTAGACCGTGGCGAAAATGCCAGCAGGGGAAAATGAAGAGAATTCCTCTTCATTTTCCGCCGTGTGAACATATCCTACCAGCGCTCACTGTGCAGCTAAAATGACTTGTTACCTGTATTCTGTGAGTTGCTACAATTAAAACAATACCAAATTTATATAGTGTTTGTTACATATTAACACCAAAATCCAAAACTCTGAAAAAAATAAAAATTTCTTGGAGGTGCTATATTCTCACACACCTCTTTTTTATATTTCTGTATATGGGCTGCATCAATCTTTTTATCTTTTCGGGTTCATTTATGTTATTTTGGAGAATGTCTGATTGCTTTTTATTAAAATTTTTATGGGAGGCGAAACAGCAAAAAAATGGCAGTTCACCTCTTTTGATTTTTTTTTCCACCTACAGTGTTTACTGTATGGAAAAAATATTTTTTTAAGTTTGTAGCATTTTGGCAGTTTGGGCATTTTCAGATTCAGGGGTACCTATTATGTATTTGTTTTACATTGATTATTTATTTTTATATCTGATCTAGGAAAAGAGGGGTGATTTGAAATTGTAATATTGTTTTATTGTTTTATATTTTTATTTTATTTTATTTTTTTTTTTATCTTTAGACCCCCCAAGAGTCTTGAACCCCAGGGGGTCATATCACTAAAACAATGCACTGCAATGCTAATGTATTGCAATGCATTGTAAAATCCCTATACTTCTAATACAGGCTGCCAGTAATGACAAGCCTGGGTGCCTTCAATAGGCTTACGGCTGTTATGGTAGCGGATTGACGCCCCTAGATCTCATTATGGGGGACAGTGATCCATGCCAAAATGGTCACTTTTGACCAAGGAATGAGAACAGTTAATGTCCACAATCAGTGTGTGTAATACAGAGGAAACTAGTGGCTATGAGCCAAGACTCGACATGCGCCTTAGGAGGATGTTGGGAAGGAGTTAACTCAGGCCGATTATCACTGTGGTGTGAATATAGGGTTAGTAGTAGCCCTAAGACAAACTAATTTAGTGACACAGTGAGTCCACAACTGCTGGGGCTTATATACAGAAATAGATATAATAAAAATTAGGCCTATTTCAACTATAGTCTTCACTCTAAGCACTTTGGAGTGAATTTCCACTTATGTTATGATGATTCTTTAATCCTGTGCATTTATAACTTGTGAAACCTTTTGCAAATACCTTCCAAACTATTAAGAAACATAAGCTTCTTCCGACTCATTAGCAGCTCCTGGTGAGTATGTAGTCGCTGGATTGTAAGTCATATTCTCTTGGCTGTGACATTCATATGTGCAATGAGAGGTCTATCTCATCTGAATTCAGACTGTAGCTGTGAAAATAACAGACAAATATTGAAAAGCAATCCTGTGCGAATCATCTAGAGCAACGTGAAATACATCTCTGTGTTTCTAATTGATTTGAACTATAAGACCAGAGTTTCAATACCTGGCTGGAGACTGTTCATTAAAAATGCAGCAGCTCGGCATGTAGATTTTCTATTGCTGCAATGTCTGAGGATGCAGACATGAACACAAGTTGTTGACTAGAGGTATTGACAAGTAAACGATGATAAGTAACACCTTTTTTATCTGTTTTTCATACATGACAATATTCATTTTTAATCATTTTTTTATATACTGTATGTCGTGATCTTTCATCCATACATCATTCATCTCACATATCTGTTCGAAAGAGCAGAACTGCTAGCCCACTGAAAAAGGTCACATGACAGCACAAAAGCAGTTTTCAGACTAGCAATGGTCTGTGTAAAATTGATAGTACATGGATGTCACTTGTGGGGGTTTTTACAAACATTGTAATCCCTAGTAAAGTGCATGACAAATGTTTTTCATTAAAGGGGTCTCCAATAGATTTTCTTTCTGATGGCCTAACCACTGGATAGGTCATCAGTATCTGATCTGTGGGGCCCTGCACAGATCAGCTGTTCTGGCCAGTATCTGAGTGGTGAAAGCTGCTGCAGTGGATGTGGAGCTCATGTAGGCTGCTTCTATTCAAGTAACATGAGCAGAGCAGCAGCACCGTCCGCTGTACAGTGGTGGTTCTGGGTGTCAAACCCCCCCGGATAGGTCATCAGTATGAAAAATCCATTTGGGTTCAGAAATCCCCAGAAAACCCTTTTGACGCATTGACATTAATACAAACATTTGGGAAAGACTTCCCAGATCTAACAGTATGGGAAATACATTCAGAGCTGTACCGCAAATGCAAACCTAACATTAAGGCTAAAGCCCCATGTTGCAGAAACGCAGATTTTTTTTGTTGCAGATTTTCTTGCGGTTGAGCCAAAGACAAGAATGGCAACAAAAGCAACGGGAAATATATAGGAAGCACTTGTGCTTCTACCTTTTGCTTAATCCACTCCTGGCTTTGGCTCAAAAACAGCTGCGTTTCTGCAATGTGGGGCCTTAGCCTAAAACTGGAGCCCCACGTGGCGTAAACACACTGGTTTGGCAGTGGAAAAAAAATGTGGAGTTTTACAGACACTGCAAAGTGGTACTATATATCCAATGCATTATCTATCCTGGCCAGTTTCCACTACTAATGTATGTGTTGTCACTAATGTTGGATATGGATAGGCTGTATCTATAAACATGCATGCATGGAAATTAGAGATTGTGCATGTGCAGTCTGAGGCCCCAAGTCAGATGACCGACATACATATATAAAACACATAGTACCTCTCCTACAAAACTTATGTAGTAAATTGTATGGAAGTGTACTAGGTGGGGAATTACTGGCACAGAATAGGTGGACTTGGTGGTTACCTCACTGCTCCAGAGAGTACGTACAAACATAGTAAGAAAAAAATTCCTTCCCAACTTCAAATATGGCAATCTGACTAAATCCCTGGCTCAGTATTCTATTCCAAAAATTTTAGTTCCTACGTGTGATATTTTTACTTTCAAGAAAGTCATCCAGGCTCCTCTTGAACCTGTACAAGTTATAAGTCATCATCAGATCTTGTGGCAGTGAGTTCCATAGTCTCACCATTCTTGCTGTAAAGAAAGTCCGCCTAGGACTATGGTAAAACCTCTAGACATAGAGGATGTCCCCTTGTCACGGTTACAGACCTAGGTATAAAGACATCATTGGAAAGACCCCTGTAGTGTCCTTCCATATATTTGTACATTGTAATCAGGTCGCCCCTAAACCATCCTTTTACCAAACTGAACAACCAGAAGTTTGATGACCTGTCTTTATACTCTAATCCACCCATTCCCTTTGTTACCGTGTAGCACTGTGAATGATAAAGCGCTGGAGGGGATGTATATCTCATCCAGAATGCTCAGCTACATGAGACAAAAAGAATCCAGAAAACTGTGTTGTTTCAGCAAAGCATATTTGCTGAGGCACTATTTTTTAAAGTGTTGTATGGAATAAATTTTTATGTCATGGCATGTGGGTTGGTAGTGAGACGGGCCATTCACTTCTTCACGCTAGTGTGACTGTTGGGAATACATAAGTTTGGGAATAGATACAAGCCTGAAAGGCTCAGTGAAGTCAGTTGCACATGACCATGTGCTAACCAGCTGGTGTGATTGAACGGAAAAGGCTTTCATTAAATGAGTAGGAGCCACGGAAGCAGGGCCGCAAAATCGGACAGGGATAGGACCTGTTCCATATTTTGTTGCCCGGACTGTCGGTCATTCACGGTCATGTGTCGGGGTCCATAGAAATGAATGGGTCAGTGTGCTATCTGGGAAAAACCCGAATAGCCTCACTGACCAGACATAAGGTCGTCTGCAAGGGGGCTTAGGCTGAGGCCCCACATTGCAGAAACATAGTTTTTTTGTTGTTGCAGATTTTGTTGCGTTGTTTTGAGCCAGAGCCAAGGGTGGCTACTAGAGATGAGCGAATTTTTCAAAAATTCGATTTGACAGCTTCGACAAATTTTCCAATTCGTTCCGAATTAATTTACGGCGAATTATGTTAAAAAACAGCTGCAGAGACCCTGTATAGTGGTGTAGAACACTGTGCCTTGCAGTGGTTTTTAGTGATGTCCCACTAGGGGACCTGAACCAGCGATGCACTGATCGCTGGTTCAGCACTATAGACGCATAGGCTGACTTCCTCAACCAGGTACTGGGGGCTACTAGCAGCCCAGGGTCACTGGCCAGACCTCGGGCTGTAGAAGATGCGTATCAGCACCCCCCGATCCCGCCTTGGGGGGTGCCGAGGGGGACATGTAGCATGGCGGAACCCCTTAGATGCTGCATGCAAGGGGTTAAAACCCGCGATCGGAGCTGTGCTTCGACCAGGGGTTATGGAGCAGGGTGTTAGCTGTCAGTTACAGCTAACACCCGCTGCTGATGCCGTGGGCGGTCATGAAGGGGTTAAAAGGCTGTGACATCACAGGGCTGGCTGGCTGTTGATTGGTTGCACGCATGGCATTGTGGGTGCAGCAGCCATTTTATGAAAACATGCGGTTCGTTACCATGAAGCGTGAGTGTCATGATATTAGGTGCAGGTATGGTCTTATGATATCAATATTGGTCTATAATACTGCACATACTGCAAATGGAATGTGGTCAAACTACTATTGTCCTGTCCCTGAAGCAATCAGCCATTTGGTCAAAAGCCTTCATCTGCATAAGACTGCAACCCTCACTAACCCAGCGGGGGTTCATTTAGACAGGATATATTATGCAAACGATCCACATATAATTGCCAGACACCCTGGCACCATTATTAGTTCGGAGGGCTTATGGTTTTATGACAATATCTGGCCTGGGAAACATCTTACAGTCGATCCGATAAAGTACCCAGATGCGTCAGGTCAAGGCGCACGCTCAGAATATACGCATGTCACAGTTCAACGCCCAGGAAAGGTCCGGGCACTGATCTCCTTACCCAAAGGGAGCTGGAGTGTCGAACTTGGAGTCTATGTATTGGGGATCTTGCCAGGAACCCCATTATACTACCAGCCAGACTCTATAAACATCATGCATAGAATTATACTGAAAAGTTATTCTGAGAGATGTAGAGAGGGGGCAGGGCTTCTCCCCCCTGGTGACCTTACTCAGGGAGGAGACCAGGGGAGACAAAAGGGCTCTGCCCAGGCTGAACCAGGCTCTGTTGTCCTGGAAATTTGGAGATGCACGCTTCCTTAGAAGCAAGCTGTGGGGGAAGCCAGCCATGTGACCAACATGTGGCTGCCATGCGGCCTAAGGAGCCAAACTTGAGGCCATTTTGTGAATCTGGAAGAGATGTCCCTGCATGTAAGCAACATATGCTTTGCCCAAGACTGTGCTCTGAGCCTACCACATGGGCTCAGAGAAATGGACTAACTACTTGTTCCAGAAGGTCTTCTGCCATTTTACTCTGCTAAAGATGATCTGCTACTGGATGTCCACAAGATAAGTGCCCTGGCCACCATTGGAAGTCAGAGATACTGTACCTTCACAAGCTGGTGTTGGTAATATATATTCCTTTCTTTCTATTATCCCCATTTTTATTTTATGTACTGTGTTATGCTGTTTTCACTTGTATCTGCTTGTTAATTGCTGCATGTATTCTATGTATGTGTTAAGTGACTAGTGCCGACCCACTTAGGGGTTAATAAATATATAAAATTTAGAAGGCCCGACTTGCGTATTATCCTCTGTTGACCCGCCTCACTCACGGAAAGTGGATGTGAGGTAATCGAAGCGATCTTAGGTAGGCCAGGGGCGAGTCTTGGTAAAACCCGGATCCTTCACAGTGGTGGCAGCGTGGTGGGATAGAGGATAAACAGCGTTTGTGTGTGGTATCACTCAAATGCTGGGGATTTGCGGAAAAATCCTACGAAGCGAGCTCGGCAGTAGAGCAGGCTATAAGATACAGTGAAATTTTAGCATGGTGCTGTTCCCTTCCCTTTCTCTTTGTTTTTCTATCCTATCTTTTATTTGGCAACAGCTTCCAGTGGATGGCCGGTAGGCTCAGAAGCAGAACCAGACGCCTGCAGCAATTGGCTTCTGCTGAACTCCAGGAGATGGCTGATATGGAAGGTACCATAGCCATGCAGGAGGCGGAGCAGAGTCCTGAGGTGTTAGGACAAGAGATCCTTGCCAGGCCAGAAGGTGCAGCAACTAGTCCTGTACCAGAAATCACTACGCCAGGAGGGACCAGTAGCACCAGCCAGGTTGGGAGATGGTACTTCTATTTGCAACTGGCCTTACAGCAGCTGGGCCCCAAAGACTCTAATGCTCGCCTACAGTTGATCCTCCAATATCAACAGGCTGCTGAGCGACGAGCAGAGAGGAAGGCTGCTGAGCAACAAGCAGAGAGAGAGAGAAGCTGCTGAGCGACAAGCAGAGAGGGCAGAGCGCCAGGCCGAGCGGGAGCATCAGTTGGTGATGGCCCAGCTGAAGAGGACGAGCAGCTCTTCCCAGAACCAAGTCTAGGATGTCCGCCAGCTTGTGTGTGACCGTGAACCCAAGACAGCAGACCAGGTGGCGCAGATCGCTGACTCCTATGCGGCCACCTGGGGTTCTGAGACCAAGGAAGGAGCAACGCTGCAGAGGTCCCCAAGTCGGAAGGGGAAGCTAGGCCGGAGTTCACCACAGCCGTCTGTCGTCAGGTCGGGTGAGACAAACTATGCCCCGGGTGGTCCTTCCCCTGTCCCAAGAACTCTGGGCGCCCGGGTGACCTTCCCCAAACCCCAAGGGGAGGTGCGGTGGTGCCATGCCTGTAACCAGACAGGACATTTCAAGGCGGAGTGCCCCAACCGCCCTGAGAACTTCCCTGCTTCCCAAGCCACAGCAGGTGGCTCATCTGTGTATTTGGTTGGGAGGGTGGGGGCTAAACCCAAAGCCAACTGTCAGCCAGTTATTGTGGGGGATAAAGTGGTCATAGGACTTCGGGACACTGGGGCAGCTGTTACTCTGGTGCAACCTGATTTGGTCCCCCCGGACAGTATTATCCCTGGGAAAACTTTAACCCTGAGGGGAATTGGACAGGAACACTTCACTGTACCCATGGCTTGTGTCCATCTGGACTGGGGTGCAGAAAAAGGAATGCGGACTGTGGGACTAATGACTGATTTGCCTGCTAATGTACTGTTGGGAACTGATTTAGGACCTATGATGTCCCAATATCGGGTGGGGAGCACCCCAATTTACTGTGATAAACTGTCTATGATTAATGTTGATAATGTGTCTGTCATATCTGGAGAGAGGGCCCGTAACCCCCCCTCTGAGATACTTCCCATGGCAGTAAGTGTAAATGCTAATGAGTTGCCTTCAGCTGAGAGCAGGGAAGATGCAAATGAGCTTCCTGCAACCCAGCTCAGCAAAAATGTTATTGATGCTTTGTTCACTCCCGTGCTAGGAGCCAGTGAGACCTTGTCTGTAGACACTCCCACATCTGTGGGGGCGCCTCCCCTCCCAGCTTGTTAATATGTCTACTACAGATCTCATTGAGGCCCGGTGTGAATTAACAATTGCTAATGAATGTACTGTCAATGTAATTGCCAATGCTTGTTGTGAAAGTGTACAGGGTAGTTCTTCTGGGTCACTGGAAGCGACTTCTACTATTTCGCCCAGTGCATCCGATAAGCACCCAACTGCTGACCATGTGCCAGGTGGTCAGGTAGGCTATGGGGATCTCATGGCCGATCCAGGTGAGGGACGGACTGCTGGTAGTGCGGTGTTAGCCCACAGCCAGAGTACTACAAGGGGGGAGGGCGTTCCGACCCTTGAACCGTTGCCTACACCACCTGGAGTCGGTGCTGAGACCGCCATGACTAGCCTCACCCCCTTGAAGCCGGAGGAGTCCGGCCGGTATGAGGCATACACGTCTCTTCTGTCCAGTTCTATTCCAGGAGTACCCATGGCCCAAGTGCATATGGCATGGGGTACTGGAGGTGTGATCCAAGAAGGGCGTATGTCAAATGTATTACCTGTCAATGTATTGTGGGGGGATGGTTTGGGGAAGCATGATCTCAGTCATTTGCCCAAGGTATCACCATCACCCACCCAAGTACAGGAGGAACAGGGTGTAGGCCCAAAGGGGCAAGGCGTCTGGGAGGGAGGACAGGGTCCAAACATACCTGTGCCAGAACCAGAGATGCCCCTAGGTTTGGAAGCAAAGGGGGGAGGTGCAGAACCCCCTAGAACTCTCCCAACTAGGTAGGTCAAAGGTATTACCTGTCAATATATTGTGGGGGAATGGTTTGGGGAAGCATGATCTCAGTCATTTGCCCAAGGTATCACCATCACCCACCCAAGTACAGGAGGAACAGGGTGTAGGCCCAAGGGGGCAAGGCGCCTGGGAGGGAGGACAGGGTCCAAACATACCTGTTCCAGATCCAGGGGTGCCCCTAGGTTTGAAAGCGGACCCAGAGCAGACCAAGGGTAGCCAGGAGAACAGAGATTTCCAGGATGGGATCTCTGGAATGGTACCCCAAGGGCCTGAGGTCATGAGTGGGGCTCCACTGGATGCTAGCACTCAGAAAGCGGACCCAGAACAGGCAGGAGGTAGCCAAGTGTACGTGGCTCAGAGCCTGAGCCTTAGAAGTGTCCCTAGTCAGACTAGAGAGGAGAAGGATATCGCGGTCAGGCCACTAAGGTGCCTGCGAAAGTTGATCGGTGGATCCGCCTTCCTCCATGCACGCTCTAAAAGGGGAAGGTGTCATGATATTAGGTGCAGGTATGGTCTTATGATATCAATATTGGTCTATAATACTGCACATACTGCAAATGGAATGTGGTCAAACTACTATTGTCCTGTCCCTGAAGCAATCAGCCATTTGGTCAAAAGCCTTCATCTGCATAAGACTGCAACCCTCACTAACCCAGCGAGGGGTTCATTTAGACAGGATATCTTATGCAAACGATCCACATATAATTGCCAGACACCCTGGCACCATTATTAGTTCGGAGGGCTAATGGTTTTATGACAATATCTGGCCTGGGAAACATCTTACAGTCGATCCGATAAAGTACCCAGATGCGTCAGGTCAAGGCGCACGCTCAGAATATACGCATGTCACAGTTCAATGCCCAGGAAAGGTCCGGAATGGACTAAATGGACTAACTACTTGTTCCAGAAGGTCTTCTGCCATTATACTCTGCTAAAGATGATCTGCTACTGGACGTCCACAAGATAAGTGCCCTGGCCACCATTGGAAGTCAGAGATACTGTACCTTCACAAGCTGGTGTTGGTTGGTAATATATATTCTTTTCTTTCTATTATCCCCATTTTTATTTTATGTACCGTGTTATGTTGTTTTCACTTGTATCTGCTTGTTAATCGCTTCATATATTCTATGTATGTGTTGAGTGCCGAACCACTTAGGGTTTAATAAATATATTAAATTTAGAAGGCCCGACTTGCGTATTATCCTCTGTTGACCCGCCTCACTCACGGAAAGTGGGTGTGAGGTAATCGAAGAGATCTTAGGTAGGCCAGGGGCGAGTCTTGGTAAAACCCGGATCCTTCACAGTGAGGAAATCCGGATTCGATGCAAATCGAATATTTCCTGAAATTCGGATCGAATTCTACTTCGTCAGCTTCGATTCGCTCATCTCTAGTGACTACAAAAGGAATGGGAAAACTGTGACAAAATCTGCAACAAAAAAGCTGTGTTTCCGCAACATGAGCCAAAGGGTCAGAACTTGAAGAATGCATGTCCTGTGTTGGCTAAGCAAAGGTCTGATTTCCGTGTGTTTACTGGATAAAGTAGCATCCTTGACCATCCGAAAATCCCAACACAGACACCGGCAACCTTGGCACACTCCTCAAACACATTTTCTTCAGCGATGCTCAAGATGTGCTGAATGGCTATGGCGAAAATCTCACACATCTGCAGATTTTCTTCACTTCAAGTTTTTGCTCAAAGTCCATAACTCTGCCCTTCACCTCGCCAAACAGGCTTACTTCACCTCTCTCATCTCTTCTCTCTCCAACTCTCTAAACAACTATATGACACCTTTCACTCCCTTCTCACACCAAAGGTGCGGGCACCTATCACAGACCTCAGTGCCCAAGACATGGCCACGTACTTTAAAGACAAAATCAACAACATCCGTCATGAAATAACCCATTCTCCAAGTAGCATCAGTCCCCTCCCCCTCCTTGCTCCTCATTGTGAACTCTCATTATTTGACCCGTTAACAGAAGAAGTTCCCAGCTCCTTTCTTCTTCTCGCCCCACTACTTGCACAAGTGAACCTATCCCGTCCCCTACTGTTACAACTCACCTTACTGAAATTTTTAACCTCTCTCTTTCTTCTGGAATCTTTCCCTCCTCCTTCAAACATGCCGTCATAACCCCACTACTGAAAAAACCCTCCCTTGACTCATCCTGTGCTGCTAACTACTAACCTGTCTCTAACCTCCCCTTCATCTCTAAACTCCTGGAACGCTTGGTCTACTCCAGCCTAATCCGCTATTTCTCTGCTAACTCTCTTCTGGACCCCTTACAATCAGGTTTTCGTGCACTACACTCTACAGAAATGGCCCTCACAAAGGTCTCCAAGGATCTCTTGATGGCTATTCACTACTTATTCTTCTGGATCTCTCAGCAGCATTTGACACTGTAGACCACAAACTCCTCCTGACTATGCTCCATTTTATTGGCCTCAGGGATACCGCTCTCTCTTGGTTTTCTTCCTATCTCTATGACTGCTCATTTAGTGTATCATTTGCTGGTGCTATTTCTTCTCCTCTGCCCCTCTTCTTTTCTCTGTATACAGCCCCAGTTGGACAAACCATTCACAAATTTGGCTTTCAATACCATTTTTATGCAGATGATACCCAACTGTATACCTCATCCCATGACATTACTCCTGCACTAGTAAAGAACACCAGTGACTCTCTATCTGCTGTCTCTAACATCGTCTTCTCTTTATCTGAAATTGAATCTTTCAAAAACTGAACTTCTTGTGTTCCCTCCATCTACTAACCAACCTAACCCTGATATCTCCATTTCTTTCTGTGGCCTTACTATTACCCCGAGGCGGCATGCCCGCTGTCTGGGGGTTATATTTGATTCAGATCTCACCTTTACCCCACATATTCAGACACTTGCATGCTCTTGCCATCTGCACCTTAAAAACTTCTATAGAATTTGCCCTTTTCTCACCGTGGAAACATCAAAAACCCTCATTGTCGCTCTGATTCTCTCTCGTCTTCACTATCGCAATACTCTTTTAATTGGGCTTCCTCTTACTAAACTCTTCCCACTAAAATCTGTCCTGAATGCAGCCGCCAGACTCAGCTTTCTGTCAAACCAGTACACAGACGCATCTACATTGTGTCAGTCTCTGTATTAGTTGCTCATCCATCACAGAATACAATATAAAATTATCACACTGACCCACAAATCCATCCATAGCGCTGCGCCCTCCCTATATCTCCTCCCTCGTCACTGTCTACCGCCCTAACCATGCTCTCCGTTCTGCCAGTGACCTTAGACTTGCAACACCTGTTATGCGAACATCCCACTCCCGTCTGCAAAACTTTTCTCGAGCTCAATCGGTGCTCTGGAATGCTTTACCCAAGACAATCCGATTAATCCCCAACTACAGCAGCTTCAAAACTGCCCTAAAATCACATTTGTATGGTCAGGCTTATCAAGTGACCTGATCACAGTGTAGTGTGCGGAGGTGTAGAACAATAACACATTTTATCCTTCCTCCTCTGTTCCTCAGATCTTGTCCTCTCCATCTAGAAGTTACACTGCACTCCTTTCACTTAGTATATGTTTATTCACAGATACAGGCTTGTGACATACAGCTTCAGTTACATAACCTTTTCTATTAAAAGATGGCTGGACCAAACAAGCCCTCTGACCTCTTGTGTCCCCCTATCTCCTCATAGAATGTAAGCTCTTGCGAGCAGGGCCCTCACTCCCACTGTTTGATATGTTTATTTCTTTGTCACATTGTAATGTCTCATATTGTCTGTTTCATGTGTCCTCTGATTTGTAAAGTGCTATGGAATAAGTTGGCGCTATATAAATAAAGTTATTATTATTATTATTATTAGAGGTAACCTTCTATCTATTTAGCGCCCAGACGGGCAGTTATTTTGTTTTGTATTAATTTGTTTTGTGCCGTGGACTCAGTGGCGTAACTAAAGTCTTGTGGGCCCTGGTGCAAACTTTTGTCCGGGGCCTCCTACCCCCTCCCTACAGCAAATTCTTGATAGTGATGGTTACAGGGCCCCAAGCAGTATAATGTGCTCGACAGTGGCCCCCACACAGCATTATATGCTCCACAGTGGCCCCCATACAGCATTATATGCTCCACATTGCTCTTCCCACACACAGAATAATATGCTCCCCACAGTGGCCCCACACAGCATAATATGCTCCACACAGTGGCCCCACCCTGTATTATATGCTCCCCACAGTGGTCCCCACCCAGTATTATATGCTTCACAGTGGCCCCCACCCAGTATTATATGCTCCCAATAGCCCCCCTCCACTTCGGTGCTATTATTATACTCTGGGGTCTCCTCAGACCCCAGACTAAAATAATCGGAGTCCTAGGGAAGGTGATTAATAATAACAAACATTCATACTCACCTTGCCTTACCTTTCCTTGGCATCCTCGCTCCATCCTGCCATCTTCAGCATCTTTGGCCATCTTCCGACGTCGCTGCTGAGGCCTGTGATTGGGCCTCAGCGGTCACGTGGGGGTGCACCAACGTCATTACGCGGCCACGCTGGGGCCTAATCACAGGCCTCAGTCACATGACGGAACAGCGCCGGAGAGAACACTGTGCTCAGGAGAGGTGAGAATATGTATTTATTATTTTCAGTCAACTCCCCTGGGTGCCCTATGCAATATGCCATGGCCCCTTTCCAATAACAGTAGGTATAGCGATCGGGGAACCAGGCTTTCCCTGACCACTATCATAGTGGTCCTGGGGCCCGGCCATCTCCAGCAACACCCCCTGCGTCCGCGATCGTTACACCACTGTGTTATTTATACAAGTGACTGCTAAACTTGAAAGATAAAAATAAACTGTTTTGGACTTTTTAACAGCTGAAGCCTCTGAAATATGCCAATGTAGACCCCATCTACACGTACAGATCCCAACATTTAGTTGTCCTCCTCTGCAGTCACTCTAGTTCTTTTATATACAGGTGGCCAAAACTGTGCACAGTATTCCATACATGATCTGATCAGTGACTTATATAGAGGCAAATAATATCCTTGTCATGAGCATATATTCTTCTCTTGATGCCTCCCATGATTTTATTTGATTTGGCAGCGGCTGCCTGGCACTGCTTGCTAAAATTTCCAGCCCAAACTTCCACCTTCCCTTCTGTAATATTACACTATCTTCCTCTGTGTTGACTACTTTACAGAGCTTAGTATCATCTGCAAATATTGAGAATCTACTCTGTAAACCCTCTATAAGGTCATTAATAAAAATGTTATATATTATACTTTTAACACCATGTTGCCTTCTTGTTTCAATATTTTAAACAATCTTTTTATCATTTGTTGAACCCCTTGCCGTTTTAGTTAGTCACATTGGTTTTTTATTATGTCTAACACATTTATTCCTATAAGGTATATATTTTTCACAGACCCTATTTAGGAATTAGGGGAAATGTAGTTTAGACCTTGGAATGCCCACTAACCAGACATCAAATTGAAGTGAATTGGCACACAGCATAAAAAATCCTTTTTTTGTGAAAGAGCCATCTTTATGACATCTGTTATTAGGTTTATAATGCTGAGCTGAAATGTTTTACACCCCAGAAAACCCCTTTAAAACCTTTACTTTAATGCCAAGTGAAACACACAATGTTCAATGAAAATCATAATAAGATATGCAAACATGTGGCTCAACAGAATCTAAAATCCACTTATGCAAAAGATTAAAGCATATAAAGGAAACATTATAGTTAACTATTTGAAGATATAAGTTTAGTACTTGAAATTTATTTGAAAAGTAATTAAACAGATATTTAGAAGAATTTCAATATTTCAGGCAGTGCAATAGTTCACAAAATAAAAAGATAATGGCTTCATTTTATAGAGTCGATTAAGTTTTGGTACACATTTCCGAGCACACAGCTGCCCAAAGTTAATCCATTAAAGATGCAGCCCACATTCACCAAGAGCATGCATTTGATGTTTTTCTCATTCTTTTTTTTTTGTGATTGAGACCGGGGCCCCACATAGCGTAAATGCTGCGATTTTGCTGTGGCGTTTTATAGTACCTGCAAAGTGGACAGGATTCTGGCTAAAAAACCGCCACATTTTGTAAGTTGCAGCATGTCAATTATAGCTATGGAAACACTGGCGTTTTTACATATAGGTATAATTGAGTTTTCCTCTGCGGACTTTCTGTGAAAAGTGCTGCGGGAAAAACTGCTCATTACGTGGGGCCTTAGCTTATGGATGTATTTTTCAATTCAGAACATTTAGCATTTCATTTATATTAAATATTTAAAGCTAAATGAATACACAATTCTCAGATTTCTTGTGCATATCTTTTTAAACAATTTCAAAAGTAAAGGCTTATTCACACAGCAGTGAAAAATGTTTTGAGAACACAGTGAATACTATTCACATATCTATATTTTGATGGTCCATTTTTCACAGTCGTAAAAAAAAAACTGACATGCACTATCTTTGTCCATCAAATTGAACATAGTTCCATTTGAATAGACCCATTACAATTCTATGATCAATTGGTTACACTAGGTGGCACAGCAAATATTGGATTATTGTAATAAAAGGCAACAGTAGGGGACCAGTTGCTTCCAACTATCATTCAACCCCTCTGTCGTATAGTTTTCTTTTTATTAGGTTGTAATACTTTTCAAATTAAAGTTACATTTTATTAGCTAGATACAATGAATTAAGGGCCACTGCCTAACCTCGCTTTCCTTCTTTTTTCCCAACTTTACTTTTAATGGTTTTCACAGCAAGAGTATGCCCTATAGTAAATGTTAAATCCAGTGCCCAGTATCTCCACTCCAAAGTAACTATACTCCATCCTCTTCCAATAGGTAGATGTGGGGGCTGTAAGCCCCAAGGATCCCTGTCTACCAGTGTAATGCAGGGTCCAGGCTGTGAGGTTCCAGCAAACCTCAACTTCTCCTCCAAACTGGCACTTTTCTCTTCTCTGTGTAGGTTGACAGTGTGTATCTTCCCTGTCTCAGGGCTGCAGCAGGTTGACTGTGGCCTAAAGCTCTAGCAGGAACCTCCAAATACCACTTCTCTCCTCAAAAGCAGTAACGGACCCTCTCTCTTCATCCGAAAACAAAAATTTCCAGCACAGAATGTCTTCCATTTTAAAACTTTGCTTTTATTCACATCATTAAATTGTCATCAGCATTAAGCTAAAGCTGCTACTTACATGTTTAGGCTAATAGCCTTAGTCATAACCCTCTCTCTTTGGCTGCTCACAGAAAACTCCAGATTCAAAGTTGCCTCCCCTTACCTCAGTCAACCATTGTTTGGACTGGAACAAGCTCTCCCAAAGAAGGTGTGATGATTCCGCTTAAATATGGCTATAACTCAAAGATGTATTTTGATCTCTGGGTAGCGTATCTCGCTCTTACTTCCATTTACTCATAAGGTGCGCAGCTATAATCCTAGATGTATGTTGTCAATAGGGCAATCTTGTAACAATAGGGCTTTGTATCCATCCCAGAATAGCTCCATTGAATTCCTACATAGCCCTGGGTGATCAAATATACCTGCATTGTTCAGCCTGGGCTGTTAGATCAGACATGGTTGATAACATTGTATCATTTCACTTGGTCCCATCTCCTTACAAAGAATCTTGACTTGAGTGCATTAATCAATCAGACTTGCCGTCGCCGGTGACCTCATTCTGGGTGGTGTAATCAAGGGTATAAAAGATGAGGTAAGAGGTCAGTGGGAGGAGATTGGACTGAGACTACCACTGAGAGAATACTATGATGAGGCTACAGAGAGACTATTACTGGGAGACTGTGATGAGAGCATGCAGGCTGGAATGCTGTGTTGATGCTGCCTCCACTGGTTAGCCCCACATGCCATGTGTGAGGGTTGGATTATAGAGCCACATCAAGAAGATGTGTGGTAAAGTAATTATTTCACTTTTATTCCCTTTTATTTTATTGTACTGTATATTGTAACTAGTAACTGTTAATGCTTGCATATATCTGCATATCTGTTCTGAACTGCATGTGTTAGATGTTAATACCGACCCATTTAGGGGTTAATAAATATACAAAATTTAAAAAGCTTGTCTTGTATTTATCTTGTGAACCCAGCACTCACTGGCGGTGAGTGTGGTTTTTTATGAAAGAAGTCTCAGGTGTGGGCCAAAGCGGTGTTGGCGCACTGAGAATCTTTCACAGAAGGGTGTACCATTCCCACAGTGGAATGCTCCAGGAGGCTGCAGAACATATAAACAATGTAAATATGAGCATGGACACAAAGGCAAAAAGTACCCATCTTTGGACTTGAGCTCACTTGGCATTATTAGTAATAGCTTTATGTTGACCCTACTATAATGAGATTCTAGGGTTAAATTCTGTCATTAAATATGTTCCTTTCCATATGTACATGGCACAGGACAGTTTCATGCTGCAGCAATACCAGTGAAGGAAAAGCCTCTTAGTAATTTTGCCAAGTCTTGTGCCTGTTTGGGAATCTAAGACTTGCATAAGAAACGTCAGTGTTAATAAATTCCGCCCCATGTATAAATAAAGTTATATTATTTGTATTATCCTGAGACTACCCTGATTTTTTCTCCACACCCAAGTCCATGAAAAAGGAAATGAAGAAAGAATTATGATTAAAATGAGTCTATCACCTCCCACATGCATACTCATCTGCCATGACCATGTTACACAGCACATTACAGTGATATTCAACATACCTTTGTTATATACGTCACTTTTGTAGATGCAAATGATGCAGTTGGTGCACTGGGGGCGGGTCTTCAGCTCTTGGAGCACAGATTTTTCTACTTAGGTAGGATGAGTGATGTCATAACAGTAGTAGGATCAACTCCTACTGCAGGGGGTGGTATAGGCAGGAGGTGGTAGGGTCTGAATGGCAAGGGCGGTGCTCTAGGAAGATGAAGGGCCACCCCCAGTGCACCAACTGCCTCGTTTGCCTCATTAAGACTTGTATTGTGTTTTAACCTTACTTTACACTGGGAACTTTGGGTCAATATCGTTGTATTCACAAATTGATTGGGGCTTTTTCTTTTTGCTTTATTTTGGCCTCCACCATCATTTTCTTATTCTAAATGTGGGACACGTGAAGAAAAACCTTTACAATCCATCAAAGAAAGCAGCAATGTGAATTTATAGCTTAGAAATGTAATGTGCATTTCATGAGATAATGCTCTACATGGGATTGTTCCACTTGTATAGGAATAGCTATATACAAGAATTCTAGCCTTACGTATTCAATCATTTTAGTTCCATGAGTACCAGTGTTCTGCCTCTCTAAATCAACAGGCTTGGGTTCCTATTTCTGGGTCTCGTATAGTAAAATGCTCATCTCCCTCCTGTCTACTATCCCAGCTTTCTAAGAAATTGGCCCTAAAGTGTTTATTATGTGGAAATTAGATGGTGAGCACTCTTGAGATTAAGGAATTACATGAGTGAATTACAATTGTTTAACTACTTAGTTCTGGATGTAATACAGTCCCATACAGCAACAAAACATACTGTAGTGGTATGTGTGCTAACGGAGATATGCCCTGTCAGCAGTAACTTGGTAATAAACCTAATCTCAGTACTTTGTAGAGGTGATTCTACAGTTTTTAAAATATTCCTCTGTTATTAAGTTTTGGAGTTCCATTTTAAAATAAATTTCTGTTTTATTCATATCATATGCAAATGAGGGGGAAAGTGCTTTGTCTGAGAATTTAGAGAACAAAGGTCAGCAAGCTAAGGCACACCCCAAAGCACTTTTCTCCTCGTTTGCATATGATTAAAAATGCTATTTACATGAAAATGGAGCACCAAAGCTGAATAACAGAGGCATATCTGGAAACTGTTGTATCACCTCTACAAGGTACTAGGATTACATTTATAGCCAATTTACTGCTGACAGACCATCTTTAAACAATGGTTGGTGCAGATTTTCCTGAAAGAGACCAGAACAAACAAGGAATGTTGTATTATTGTTTTTCTACATATTTAATGCATCTGAACATGACTGGAATTACAACTTTGCAAGCACAAGACTCAGAGTTTCCAGGCTTTTAATAAAAACTAAGAACCTTCCAGATTTCATGTTTATTGCCACAGTCACCTGGTGTTTAGAGTCATATTTTATTGATGTTTGTTGCTAACTTATGTCTAGCTAGAGCTGTAACCTGCAGGTGAAAGATGTATTTGCACAAGGCAAACAGACAGATCAAACACTTTGAAGATCCACATATTAATTGAAAAGGAACACAAACACTATATAAACAGCTATTCTCAAACCTGTCCTCATGATAATTCCAAAGTCAGGATTTTTTAACCTTTCCAGTGGAATTTACAAGGAATAATTGAAAAGAGAAAGACACAACTGATAAAGAAGCACTCCAGGAATTTTGTTGGTTGTTTGTTGAAAGTTTTGTTGGAGTCCATGCTGTGATAATGGGTACCAAATGTATTAAACTGTGCACAATGGGACAGATGAACAAGTACAAATGCTCCAGAGTTCTGGAGTAATTTGTGGTTAAAAAAAAAAGCTGAAGTACATTGCTTTACACCTTATTTTCTATGTGTCTTAGACACTTTCTAACAATTTGTGCACCTCGTCAGACCGGTGGGTGGGAAATATAGAAAAGGGACAGAGTTTAATATGCAGAATTATGCACTAGAGAATGTGCTACGATTTAGCTGGAAACTAAGACAACTAATAAATGGTGTAAAGTTAGACTAAACAGTCTAAAAGTATGCCAGATTTATCAAACAGTATTAAATACTTTGGAAAATATGGTGCAGTTTAAAGAGTTCCGGTATCAGTTTGCCGCTATCTGCCTGTATCCAGAGATATAAATGCCATTAGTTTTGGCTACTGATATCACTGCACTGTCAGGGGGTCGGCTGCACAGTTCAGCGTCACTTCTATGGTACACTTCTATAGTCTTGTACTGTGAAAGGGACGTTCCTCACCTCCCAGTGATGACGCTGAACTGTGCAGCCGGCACCTCTAACAGTACAGTGATATCGGTAGCTGAAACTAATGGCATTGATATCTCTGGACCTAGGCAAATACTGGCAAAACGGAAAGTGGTGAATTCAGCTCGCTGTCAGCTTTGCAATGGTATATAACACTTAACTAACATGAAAAGTCTTCTTTATGACTGTCTAGTCTAACTTTGGATTGTCTACAAGTTAGATAGTATTAGTTTATTTTACCCAATGTTTCATAAATTTAGTCTAACACTAAGTCTAACACTTTATCCAGATGTTACTCCATTTTCTACCCCAACCCCTTACTGAAGTCAACCAGCAAAAATGTTTCTGACTTTTTAAAGTTGCATTTGATAAATCTGATGTATGTCAGCTCGACACGCTAACTACAGGTGCATCTCAATAAATTAGAATATCTTTAAAACGTTTATTTTTGAACAGGGTCATTTTGATGTTTTTGGTTGTCATTATGATGTAAAAAGAGAAAACACAGAACTTTGACAATAAATGGCTTCAACCAACCACAAACCATGAGTGGAGAAAAAGTTTTTGTGTTATCATTCATATTCTCTGAAAAAAGGCCAAAAAAACCAAAAAAATCTGCCGGTGTATGTAAACTTTTTAGCACAACTGTATAGTATTATAATATTGCGACTAGTCTGTCTCTGTAAAATCCAGATGGGAAATGTAGCCTGCATAAGAGGAACCTATAAATGGCACATCAACTACGACAGGTATGGACAAGGAATACACAAGGATTTCTACATTATTCATTAATAATAGCCTATGCTGCACTGTAAGGCAAAAACAAAATTGTGCAGTAATGTATACAGTACAATCACTTACATGAACGTACAACTGCGATTGTGAAATTAAACTTTCCTTGGGGAAAGATATGTATATTCCCATTTTATCAGTAACATACTTTGCAGTAGTAATGGTCGATTCACACTACCGTTATTAATGTCTGTTGCTCTCACCTGTCATAGGACGAGTAACAGACGTTAAGTGTCTGATGCAGATGGAGCCCTCTCTGACTGGTGTTCTACTGCATTCAGCCTCATGTAAAAAATACATGATGGAATCTTTCTTCTGTCATGTTTTGACTTTTCTGACAGAAGATAAAGTCTTCTATTACAAAAGCAAACAAACATGACAGAAGAAAGCTTCCATTATGTCTTTTACATTAGTGTCAATGGGAGACCATTACAAAATGGCGGCGAAACATGCGCAGTCGGCTGTTCAGTCGCCATTTTGCAGTGGTCTCGTGTAAGAAGAGGAGTGAAGAGGAGGAGACGCGTCAGGAGCAGAATAGAGAGGTGGCGCTGGAAACCTATGACGAGCCTGTGCTTGAGCACAGGGGTAACGCCCCCTGTGCTTTCTGAAGACCAATTTGCATAACGAAGAAAGAAGACAAAACTCAAAAACGGCGTCGTGGACCTGAAAAATAAAGTTAGGAGAAGAATAGTCTTTCTAAAGGCTATTCCAGCGTGCTTTTAGTTAAAAATTGATTTTTTTTAATGATAGAATCCCTTTAAGTTAAAGGAGATGTTCCATAATTCCATTTTATGAGCTGGAATGGCTATCTCTGTCAGTTCTACAGAGATTAAATTAAAGGGCAGCAATGTGCACATGTGAGTGTCACTCCATTAAAACGGGGTATACAAGACCCTCCTTTTATGATTGTGGGATGGTGGGACCCCTAGCGATCAGACATCCTGTGTATAGGTAACATGATATGAATGTGGGGAACCCCTTTATATTACGGCCCCATGTTGCAGAAAAAACAGCAGAAAAAACACTGTGCTTTACAGTACCAGCAAAGTGAATGAGATTTTGCAACAATGTCAACTAGTTGGTATCTCTGATTATTCAAACATGCTCAGAACTGTCACACCTTGTCTGAGTAACAAGGCGTGACTTATTTGTGGTTTCTGCTTATTTGTGAAGGTATTTTATTGTTTATATGAGAATTCTTGTTTTTTCCAAACTCTTTATATAGGAGCTCTGTTTTTCTGAAATTTGGATTGCGTTGGACTGAAGATGTGGGGCTTACTGGAGGGAGCACAGCTTGGCTGGGTGTGTGTTAGGAGAGACGATGCCCAGCCTTCCAACCACTCTTTATGATGCAGGGTCCTGCATCCTCCCTACAACAAGCTAGTCTGGGGTCTGTATTTGGGGTGCCTGGGCATATATTTTAGGGTGCAGTTATTTTGTGGTCTGTAGTTATTTTTAGAATCTTTATTCTGGGGGCTTTATTTGCTCTGCGACCTGATCTTATGTCTCTATTATCGGGGGCAGTTTTTTTGGTGTCTCTAATGTATTTTCCATGTTCCATATTTACTCTGGGCTCTGGTCTGAGGTCTGTATTTTAGGGTGCAGTAGGGAGCTATAATGAAGTCTGTTTTGAGAATTACACCTATTTTGCAATCCTTATTTATTCTGGTGTCTGGTCCTATATTTTGGGGTGCAGTCTGTTTATTTTGGGGTCCTTATTCTAGAGTTTGGTCTGGGATCTATATTAATTTTGGAGGGTGAAAAAGGACTATTGGTAATTGGGACAGAATAGGTTAGCAGTGTTGATAATACTTTACTGCAGGGGTAGGTAACCTTTTTTGTTCGGCGTGCCGAAAGATGAGGTACTCGGAGTGCCAGTCAATAATTGTAAGTCTGACGACCCCTAAACTAAAGTCATATACCACAAACCATAACCCAGAAGTGCTGCCACCAGATGCTTTAGGACGCATGCGTTTACTGCTATTTCCTGGGACGCTCCTGTACTTTCCGATTAGAAGCAATGAAAGTCCATGTGCAGCCCCCAATTAGTAGTAAATGTGTCCAGGAGCACTGTATGGCGGCATCCTTATGATGAATACACACTATGTATCTGGATGCAGATATAGTCTTAGGCCACTGGAACTTTTACTTCAATGTAAAACTGCATTCACATGGTGCATTTTTGCACACAAAAAAATGCCTGTGTTTTCTGTGCAAAAACACATCCTTAATGCAGAAAACACACCGTTATACAGAATAATGTCCCATAGTGACCCCTGCACAAGGTATTATATCCCATAACAGCCTCTGCACAAGGCATTATATCCCATAACAGCCTCTGCACACCGTATTATGTCACATAGTGGCCCTACACACCGTATTATGTCACATAGTGGCCCCTGCACACGGTATTATCTCATATAGTGACCCCTACACACCTTATTATGTCACATAGTGACCCCAGCACACGGTATTATGTCACATAGTGATCCCAGCACACGGTATTATGTCATATAGTGGCCCCAGCACACGATATTAGGTCCCATAGCGGTCCGGTATTAGGTCCCATAGTGGTCCCTGCACACGGTATTAGGTCCCATAGCGGTCCCTGCACACGGTATTAGGTCCCATAGTGGTCCCCGCACACGGTATTAGGTCCCATAGCGGTCCCTGCACACGGTATTAGGTCCCATAGCGGTCCCCGCACACGGTATTAGGTCCCATAGTGGTCCCCGCACACGGTATTAGGTCCCATAGCGGTCCCTGCACACGGTATTAGGTCCCATAGCGGTCCCTGCACACGGTATTAGGTCCCATAGAGGTACCCGCACACGGTATTAGGTCCCATAGTGGTCCCCGCATACGGTATTAAGTCCCATAGTGGTCCCTGCACACGGTATTAGGTCCCATAGTGGTCCCCGCACACGGTATTAGGTCCCATAGCGGTCCCTGCACACAGTATTAGGTCCCATAGTGGTCCCTGCACACGTTATTAGGTCCCATAGCGGTCCCTGCACACGGTATTAGGTCCCATAGCGGTCCCTGCACACGTTATTAGGTCTCATAGCGGTCCCTGCACACTGTATTCTGTCCCATAGTGGTCCCTGCACACGGTATTAGGTCCCATAGCGGTCCCTGCACATGGTATTAGGTCCCTTGGCAAAATTAAAAGCGGGGCCCCAAACGCTGATATGCAAACAACACCATCGTCTTCCAGTCGCAACCCCTATAATAACGCCTCCTTTCTGTCAACAAAAAAGTAATAACAAGCCCCATTTTACCACACACAATTCAAATGAGCACCTTTGTACCACCTAATAGATTTTTGCACCCAGTCATCAGTTACTATAGCGCCTCCTTATAAATAATAGCCCCTGCTTATAAATAATATTACACCCTTATCAGTAATAGCACCCTTATAAATGATAAATAGTGCCCTGTATCAGTAATATTCCCCCTTATCAGTAACAGTCACCCCGTAAAAATAATACTGCTCCCTTATAAATAATAGCCCCCTCATAAATAATAGTTACCCTTATAAATAATAGTCCCCATTATCACTAATAGCCCCCTTTATAAATAAGCCCCACTTAACAATTATATCCCCCTTATAAACAGTTCCCCCCTTATAAATAATAGCCCATCTTATAAATAATAGTTCCCCCTTATAATAGCCCCCTCATATTTTAAGTTTCCCAATTATATATAGTAACCCACCCTTATATATAATAGTTCTCCATTATACAGTGTCGGACTGAAGGACCTTAGGCCCACCAGAGGAACTTGTTCTGGGGCCCCACCCAACAGCTTCCTGCTAATAGCCTACACCACGGCTCCTTCTCTGAAGTCTTACATATGTGCTGACTATCCGGTGTTACTGAGTATGTTCCCAGTATAGTCAGCCCCTATAGTACTGTGCAGGCCCCAATAACTCCATGGCCAGTTCATGCACAGTACTGTATTGGGAATGACATGGCCATGGAGCACTACACGTATATGCAAGATGATAGTGAGGGAGCTGTGATGCAGACATAGCACACAGGGCTGCCAGCAGGAATTTTGAGCCCCCCCACAGTATAATGCTCCACATGGTATATAGTTCTCCACAGTATACAATACTCCCCTGAGCCCTCCACAGTTTCCCCACATGGTATATAATGCTCCACAGTGGCCCCACACAGTATAAAATGCTCCCCTGAGCCCCCCATAGTGGCCCCACATGGTATATAAGGCTCCACACAGTATAATACTCCACAGTGGCCCACAAAGTATACTACCCCTTAGTAGCCCCAGATAGTGCAATATGCTCCCCAGCAGCCCCACACAATATAATATGCTCCATACAGTATAATATGCACCCCACAGTGCCCCCCAGTATAATGCTCCACAGTGGTCTAACATAGTATAACATGCTCCACAATGGCCTCCACACAGTATGATATACTACCCAGAGGGGTTCCCCCAGTATAATGCTCCACAGTGGTCCCCCCCAGTATAATGCTCTACAATGGCCCCACAAAGTATAACATGCTCCCGAAAAGCCCCACACAATATAATACACTCCACAGTGGCCCCACACAGTATAACCGGCTCCCCACACTGTCCCTTCCCCCCAGTATAAAGCTCCACAGTGGCCCATAGTATAATATGCTCTCCAGAGGGCCCCCACTAGTATAATGCTCCACAGTGCCCCCCCCCCCAGTATTTTGCTCCACAGTGGCCCCACGCAATATATTATGCTTCCCAGAGCGTCCCCCAGTATAATGTTCCACAGTAGGCCCCACGCAGTATAATATGCTCCCCAGAGGGCTCCCTAGTATAATGTTCCTTAATTCCCCCCAAAATAATGCTCCACAGTGACCCCACTCAGTATAACATACTCCAGAATGGCCTCCACACAGTATAATATACTGCCCAGAGAGGTTACCCCAGTATAATGCTCCACAGTGGCCACTGGAGAGGATATTATACTGTGTGGGGCCACTGTGGAGCATTATACTGGGGGGCCCCTCTAGATAGCATATTATACTGTGTGGGGCCACTGTGGAGCATTATACTGGGGAGCGGGCCCTCTGGAGAGCATGTTATATACTGTGGGGCCACTTTGGAGCATTATACTGGGGGGCCCCTCTGGAGCGTATAATGCTCCAAAGTAACCCCACAGAATATAACATGCTCTCCAGAGGGCCCCCTCCCCAGTATAATGCTCCACAGTGGCCCAAAACAATATATATGCTATCCAGAGGGGGCCCCCCAGTATAATGCTCCACAGTGGCCCTACAGACTCTGTCAGTGCTACTATTATATTATACTCTGGGGTCTCTTCAGACCCCAGAGTATAATAATCGAAGGCCCAGAAGAGATAAGGGAAAATAACAAACAGTTATACTCACCTTGTTCTTACCTCTGCTGGGCCTCCTCGATCTGCTCCGCTATCCCCGCCGGCGACCGCTTCCTCTTCTCTGCGGCTGACGTCACGCGTTGTGGACGTCATCGCTGAGGCCTGTGATTGGGCCTCAGCGATTACGTGAGGCAGGCTGTCAGCACGCCCCACGTGACCGCTGTAGCCAGGCCTCAGCGGTGATGTCCGGAACGCCGGAAGATGACGTCGAACGCCAAGGACAGGTGAGTAAAAATGTTTGTTATTTTTACTCACATCTGAAAGGGACCCTGCGGCACATGACGCTGGGTTCCTTTCTGTTATTAATATGGCCATCCTGACTCCGGGATCCCGAGTAATCAGGCTCCGGATCCCGGGGGCCCCTTTGGGGACGGGGCCCTGGGCAGTTGCCCTGTTTGCCCCCCCATAACGCCGGCCCTGCCTGCACACGATATTAGGTCCCATAGCGGCCCCTGCACACGGTATTAGGTTCCATAGCTCTCTTCAGACCCCCGAGTATAATAAGTGCAGGACCAAGAGAGGGGACAAACATAAAAAAACAATGAACTCACCATTCCACGCTCCGCAGCCGCTGTGTTCTCTTCAGCGCTTCTGCCTGCAGTCAGCGACCACTGATTTGGTCTCTGGGGTCATGTCGCGTAATGACGTATGCGTAATGACGCCAGACGTAACCCCTGTCAGCTGTCAGAAGTGCCGGCAGATCGCACAGCCGCCGTGTAGCGCAGGGAGTAAGGTGAGTATCATTGTTTTTTATGTTTCTTCACTTCTCCTAAGTCTCCGCTTATTATACTCGGGGGTCTGAAGAGACCCCACAGTATAATAATAGCAGTTTCGTTTTCGCCGTGTTTGGTCCAATCGAAGCTGCTGGGTGAGGACTCCGCTGCCGTGCCAGGGGAATAAGCCTCGCGTGCCACTCTTGGCATGCGTGCCAGGGGTTGCCGACCCCTGCTTTACTGTATAATAATTATTAAAGTATCAGCGTCATGAAAGTTTATAATGCACAATATGAGTTTTACAGCTACTGTATATTGTGATGAACAAGTTCATATTGCACAATTTTCACAAGAAAAAATGTTATTTGGTGACTGCTCATAACTGACTTTAGTGGAGTAGTGCACCTATACCGCTCTCTGCTGATTCTAAAGGGGTTCTTGTTGCCTAGCAACTCACTCTTTCATTGAGATGGGTTCTCTTTAAACCCACATGAGCTCATTTGCATGTGATTGTCCAGAAACCTTTGTTCCTATGTTCTGTCTCACACTGGGCTGTGCTCAGGCATTTGAAAGGGGAAAAATTGAAAAGCTGCTGTGTGATGAACACCAAGTGAACAAAGAAGAACTTACACTGCAATTTTAGCCCAGTAATGATCAGTTTTGATCTAGAAAACTGAATGGCTTTGATCTCTGTAAACCATCAGAAGTTATGTGACATTAAACAAATTCTACTTGGGTTTCATGTACAGTTACAACCTCACATAGCCGATCTTTTTCATTATCTACATTACGTATACTTAATGTAAAAAAAGATATTACAAGAGAGAAAGAGAAACAAATTCGATCTCAATATATTATTTTTATTTTATTTTATATAGCTGCAGTATATGTTACCTCTAAAGTGTGGATTACAGCACCAATAATATCAAGTAATGAAAGTCATATACAAAGTACAGAATCTGCGAAGAAAGTGATTAAATAGTTTGTGCAAAATGACAAACTAATCTTACCTTATGTCAGGAGAGGTACTCAAGACCCCCACACAGGGACAGGCTAAAACCACCTGGGCTCTCTGGCCAATAATTTTACAGGGTTTTATAATGAACAACACATAACACAAAACTATACAGTAAAGTGTGAAATGAAGTTTCATGGCTTCATTAGCATGAAGACAGTACTCGTCCATAGACAAGTACTGTCAGAGGGGGGGCATTCATCACCAACCAGCGATGACGCAGAGCTATGAGGAACGCCCTTCTGACAGTGGGGGATATCGGGCATATATCGGGAACGTGGACAGTGTGCTGAATTCAGCTCACTGTCGGCTTTCTAGCTGTATATAAAACTTCACTTTCATTAGGACATGAAAGGTACTCTTTAAACGGGGCTGGAGTGTCTGATGCAGCAGAGTCCCCTTTATCTGCATTCAATGCTGTGTAAAAAAAACATGATGGAAGCTTTCTTGTAAGATGTGTTAATTTTCTGGAAATTATGCATGCACACACTGCCTTTTCTTCCATTAGGAAAGTAAACAAGCATGACGGAATAAAGCCTTCATCATGTTTTTACACTGGAGTTGTAACATCCTTGCCCGTCTGGGCTTTGGCGCCATCCTCCGGCCGCATGCTGAGGCGCAGGAGGCGTGTCCGGCTGTGATTCCTTCCTTTGGGTTCTTCTTGTATTGTCTGAACACTGTCCTATTCCATCACCTCTGTAATTGATTTTCCACCACACCCATCTCATTCACCTTGGTTTCCCTCTGCTCCTCTAATAATTAATTTTAGCATTACCTGTGTGATTGACAGTCTATCTTCCTATCAAGTCTGGGGCGGGTTCTTCCTTCCTGTTTATTGTTTGTTTGTTCACTTTCACATTGGTGCTTGCTATTGCCTCATGCATGCTGGCTAATTACTCTTCCTGTTTTGTTACCTGCATTCATATTCCTCACCTCCGGCTTTACCTTTGACTATTCTCTCGAATTTCGATTCTGTACTGCTTTGCTCGACTATTACCGACCCCTTGGCTAGCTAACCTCCCTTTTGTTGTTGTTTGTCTTGTCTGCATTCTGTATCATCACTTATACCTTAAGAAGGGATTGCAGCCCAGTTGTTGTCTGTCGCCTAGGACAGTTCAGGCAAGTAGGCAGGGACGGGGGGGGGGAGTTCAGCTTAGGGCTCACTGTCTTGTCGTGCCCCTCCCCCCAGGGTTCACCAGCAGCTACTGGGGAATTGCTCCTCTAGCGATTCCCTTACAGGAGTGAATGCAGACAGAGGGGGCTCTGTCTGTATCATTCACTCCTGCCCTGCTTAAATCCTATGACGGATGAGAGCAACAGACTTTATAAATGGAATTCTGACCTTTGCTTAACATTGTTCTTTCCATTATACATTTGAGGGTGGTGACTGTCTTTAACTTAGTCATGTACTCCTCCCATCTGTCCAAGGAACAAGCTGTTTGTATGCAAAGGAAGCATACTAGTTATTAAAGCTTTGTGATTACAACAGCCTTGGCAGTGAGTGAAGCAGTTTGCCATAATATATTGACAGGGGAGGACGAGGAAGGGCAAGTGTAATGTGAGCTTGCAGGCTGACGGAATCAGTGAATAAGGAGAGTTGGCAAAGACAGATAAACTGACCTAATGCAACACTAACAGAAGTCTTCCAGAAGGCCCTATTGTTATTATTATCTAAATGTCCAGTTGGCTTTCCATAAGAAATGTAACATGAACATGTTACACTAGATTCACACTGGTGCTGGCCCTATACTGTTCGGGACCGAGAGGCGAAACATTAAAACAGCGGTTACACTTGGAGCCCAACGCACCCCATTGACTATATAGTCCTCCGTGCAGGACTTTTTCCTCTGCTAATTTACAGTAGATTGGCAATGTAGTTTCCAATGAAGGCACAGATATGAGCGTAGCCTTACATGTAGGGAAAAAGTCCTCTGTAGACAAACATTTTCATAACACACTATACAAATGATAAATAGCAAATGTAAATGAATACATAGCACATTATCACATCTAGATTTCTTGTGGTTGTATTATGGATTAACAGGAGGCAGCCTTAGTAGATCCATCATTTATCAAAATTCTTCTACAATATCTTCATAAACTGAATGAAGTCTGCTGTCTTAATCACAAACAATAGAGTAATGCAGTGGTTGGTGGCAATGACAATAAAGCCTTTCTTTATGTACAAGATTTTCTATGTGCCTAGACAGCTGAATGTATGATCTGATTGTGACTGCCATTTTTACTGCTACAATACTAAATGCAAACACATACTATAGGCCAGTAAAAATAAAGTATACCATGTAGTTTATCCTTACAGTGTTTTATAAACCTCTAGAAAATTGGCATCCATGCCACAGACAGCCTGCGCCTGCTAATGCTAATGAGGCAAGCTAAGATTGATTACTAGGTATCAATAAAACCATTATTTTTAATTAGTCACTTCTATTAAAAATGCATTAAACTCAGTGTTATAAAACAGTTCCGTAGCTGCGTCCGTCAGCGTACATGTTTGATTGACAGGGGAGCATTAAACCATTTGTTACGGTAAGCAGCGTGTGTGCCAAGGGTGATTTACAAATAACAGAAATTATATTTTAATAATGATAAATCAAATGCATTAACTGCCCAGGTTTACAAATGTGTATTGTCAAAGCACACAAAAACTATGCAAATAAAATGCCTCTGAATTTAAGGCATCCGTTCAGGAGGCAAGCAGCGCTTTTAGGCTGAAGCCCCACTTTGCAAAAGCACTGAGTTTTACAGTATCTGCAAAATTAATGGAATTTTGGCTAGTACCATCCACACATTGCAGAAAAAAATTAGAAGTGGATAAGCTGCGTTTTTGCAGCATGTCAATTATACCCGCGGAAAACACTGGTGTTTTCTGTATAGGTATAATAAGGGCAAAAAGTCTGCAGAGGAAAACTCTGCAAAAATGCAATGAAATTAATGTGATGCCTTTCCTCCTCGGTTTTTTTCGGCAGCATTTTTCTGCTGCATTTCCTACATGGGGCCTTAGCCTTAAAGGGGTTTTCTGGGCAAATTATATTGATAACTTATCAATATTAGATAAGCAGGGGTTAGGAGTCATATAAACTTTTCTCAGCAGCTATATAGAGAACAGAACCGGCAGCAGAAAGCTGTGTTCTCCGTGTTGTGGCTGTGCTGAGTTACTGCAGCTCAGTTCCTGTAAACTTGTAAAGGAGCCCCTTTAAGTGTTCTTTTCTGGGGTACATTTTGTGATGCTTTACAAGTAATTTTTCAGAACCTCCTTGATGCCTCATCTAAAAAGGTGTCAAGTATAGTACCAGAATTTTTTTTCTGCCATTTTGGTAAACATTTGCTTTGTCAGCGATTTCAGCAAGGTCTGCCCTTGCCTTTTCTGTATTTATTACTTGAACAAAATGTCTACTTGCTGCTGGCGGTTTGTCACATCTAATGTTAGCCCTATAGACATGTTATTTTCATCAGTGGATTCTGTCAATGTTGACTGGATCCACTGACAATCTCATGTCTTTGGAGATTGCAGACATCTGACAAGTTACACTTTTACCTGCACAACCCTTTACTTCCTCTGATATAAGGTATCTGTCAGTTGCTCATCTCCCACCATAAAAATAGCATACCTGTTACAGCAAGTGGAGGAAGCATGGTAACAGGGGAGTAAAGGTAGGCAGCATTAGCCAAACTATATGGCCAGAAAATCATACATAATAATATCAACTACTAAATCTAGAACGCAGGAGTCTTTAGGTACAAAAAAAACATTAAATATTAGGCTATTCCCATGAACATAGCAAGCCATGCCCTCTATTATGAAATATGTCTGCTAGGAGACATCATATATTATAGTACATTTGTGGGACCACCGTGACTTAGCTCACTTTATACAAAAGTGTTGTGAGCTGCATAAACATGCAAAAAGTTAATACATTGGCATATAAAGCTTAATAATCCCCCCACCCCATATGCAAGAAAATCATTACTGTAAAACTTTCAGTACTAATCCTAAAAAAAGCAAAAAATGGTGAGCACACTGAGGGAAGTTACTGAGACTACCATTCTGTACATTAGTCTTAATCCAATGCTCCACTGGTACGAACATCTCCTGAATTATTAGGCTCCAACTTCTTAATAATCCAGGTGCACTCCGATAAACCAGAATGGAAATCTACACCAGTTAGGAACTAACGTAGATTCCTAAATAACTCACACCATGTTTCTGGTGCTGAAAGAGGAAAGTGGTGCATCTTTGGGAAAAAAAAGGGCTGTGTGACAAAGATGCTCCACAACAATTCCCAACTATGCCAGTTTTCTGGAACAGAGGGAATAGAACATTTTCCCATTTTATCAGTACAACACTGTTGTTTTCCTTTTATATGAAACATGAAGACATTTCTTATAGTACATCTGTGTAACACCTGTATTATTATTACAAATGTCTACCAAACCAAGGATACCCATTTGTATGTTTGAATATGTAAGTTGTGACCCACATTCTCTAGCTAATGATGTTTTAGTCTATGGAGACAGTATATTTCTATGTATCTTTATTCTAGCTAAACATTAACATCCATCACTGGTGGAATCCCACTCCGTCCCTAATGATCTCATTACCTGAGCGAGTGGTATAATATTTCAGTTGTGAAATGCCTATGCATTCACAATCTTAAAGAGCCACTCCAGTAAATTTTTTCTTTCCCGCAGCGCTTTTTGGCTACAGCAACCTACAGTGGGTGCGGAAAGAATTCAGACCCCTTTAAAATTTTCACTCTTTGTTTCATTGCAGCCATTTGCTAAAAGCAAGAAAGTTAATTTTATTTCTCATTAATGTACACTGAGCACCCCATCTTGACAAAAAATACAGAAATGTGGATATTTTTGAGAATTTATTAAAAAAAAACCTGAAATATCACATGGTCATAAGTCTTCAGACCCTTTGCTGTGACACTCATATTTAACTCACATGCAGTCCATTTCCTTCTGATCCTCCTTGAGATGGTTCTACTCCTTCATTGGAGTCCAGCTGTGTTTAATTAAACTGATTGGACTTGATTAGGAAAGGCACACACCTGTCTATATAAGACCTCACAGCTCACAGTGCATGTCAGAGCAAATGAGAATCATGAGGTCAAAGGAACTGCCCAAGGAGCTCAGAGACAGAATTGTGGCAAGGCACAGATCTGGCCAAGGTTACAAAAGAATTTCTGCAGCAGTCAAGGTTCCTAAGAGCACAGTGGCCTCCATAATGCTTAAATGGAAGAAGTTTGGGACAACTAGAACTCTTCCTAGACCTGGCCGTCCAGCCAAACTGAGCAATCGTGGGAGAAGAACCTTGGTGAGAGAGGTAAAGAAGAGCCCAAAGATCACTGTGGCTGAGCTCCAGAGATGCAGTAGGGAGATGGGAGAAAGTTCTACAAAGTCAACTGTCACTGCAGCCCTCCACCAGTTGGGGCTTTATGGCAGAGTGGCCAAAAGGAAGCCTCTCCTCAGTGCAAGACATATGAAAGCCTGCATAGAGTTTGCCAAAATACACGTGAAGGACTCCCAGACTATGAGAAATAAGATTCTCTGGTCTGATGAGACTTTTGGCGTTAATTCTAAGCGATATGTGTAGAGAAAACAAGGCACTGCTCATCACTTGCGTAATACAATCCCAACAGTGAAACATGGTGGTGGCAGCATCATGCTTTGGAGGTGTTTTTCAGCTGCAGAGACAGTACGACTGGTTGCAATTGAAGAAAAGATGAATGTGGCCAAGTACAGAGATATCTTGGAAGAAAACCTCTTCCAGAGTGCTCTGAACCTCAGACTGGGCTGAAGGTTCACCTTCCAACAAGACAATGACCCTAAAATAACAAAGGAGTGGCTTCGGAACAACTCTGTGACCATTCTTGACAGCAAGAGCCCTGACCTCATCCCAATTGAGCATCTCTGGAAAGACCTGAAAATGGCTGTCCACCAATGTTCACCATCCAACCTGACGGAACTGGAGAGGATCTGCAAAATTTGCAAAAATATCTACATTTCTGTTTTTTTTCTGTTAAGATGGAGTGCTGAGTGTACATTAATGAGAAATAAAATGAACATTTTTGCTTTTAGCAAATGGCTGCAATGAAACAAAGAGTGAAAAATTTAAAGGGGTCTGAATACTTTCCGTACCCACTGTACATGCGGCCTTAGACTAAGTGTTGTTCCTCACCTTTCCACAATCTGGTTTCAATCCTTTGCTGCGTTTTAGTCTCACTATGATGGCCTTCAGAACTGTTCCCTGGAATTCCATAGTTGGCCACATCCAGGCTCCATGGCCACTTGTCCTAACTGCTGAATGCATCAAGAGCATGCTTAAAAGGACATCGAGGGGGATTTATCAAGGCTGGCATTTTCCGCATCAGGATTGATATTGCCTGTATTGGCAAAGGATGCACCACATCATAAATTAGGTGTATTTTCTGGATGTTCATGCTGCTAGTCTGAAATCTACACCAGCAGCTACACTGCCACAAAAATTTGTAAGCCAGCCGCAGCAAAAAGCACCAAATTTGAGGTGTCTTTTGTCTCTGCGACTTATACAAGGATGTTTGTCCATGCTGTGTAGCCCTGGTCTAAGCCAGGAAAAGTTCACAATATACACCTCCAATCAGAGGTGTAGTTAGGGGTTCAGCACAGGAGGGCGAACACGTCCAAGTGGGCCCTCAACTTAGGTACTGTATATCGATATTAGCACTATATGGTGACCGTATACCGGTAGATATCAGCTCTACACAGTGCTCTGCAGACAATTTAGGTGAATACAGTGTAGTAACCTTTAGTGACTTACAGGCGACGTCTCTGACTAATCACTCACATTTCCCATCTCTTCCAGTTGGACCACCATGGCCACTTCTTCCAGTCTCTGTAAAGTTTGCAACACAGACATCTTTGGATCCTCACTTTTCCAGGCACCCGACCCACATTGTCCTCACCTGCACACCCATCCTGCTGCTACCCCAATTACAAAATGTATAATATAACCCACCATAATGAATAATACCCCCAAGTGTATCTTTAAATTAATAACGTCCCTTTGTACCCCCTTTAAATAGTGTCCCATATTAATAATGCCCCAGACGTTTCCTAATTAAAAGGTAAAAAAAAGTTAAAAAAAATAGTGGGGTTCCAATACCCAGGACCCCCAGGATCAGCTGTTTGAATGGACCTTGGTATATGTGTAAGAGCTGTGACCCCTTCTCTGTTTACATAGTATCATTCATTTCATGGCGGCCATGTAACTACAGCCTCGTCCTATACATGTTTATGTGATAAGGCTGTAATTACATCACACGGTCACTATAAACAGACAGTGTGTGATATAAATGGGCGCCGGGGCCCCGTCATACAGCTGATTAGTGGGGAATCACTGATCTCTTATTGATGATCTAGTCTGAGGATAGATCTTCAATAAAAATTAGCTGGAAAACTCCTTTAATAAAGCCCAAGTGCCACCTTCATTAAATTAATTGCCCCCTTATATTATGCCCCTGATTCCTCTGATATAAATACTGTGCCGCTAATGACCCTCTTATATAAATGACCACCCCCTTATGCTCATAATATACCCTAATAACCCCTTATATAAATGAGCTCCTTATGTTCACAATGCCTCCTTAAGTAAATGACCCCCATATTGTCCTAATGCCCCCTAATGAATCCTCCTTTATAGTTATAATTCCCCTTCCTAATGGCCCCCTTATACTATTAAAATACCCACAACTTCGCTACAAAAAAAAAAAAAATTATACTCCCCTACCTGCGATCCTTTGATGAATGGAGCCGTCGCTTCCTTTTCTTGACCCGCGCTCTATACGCAGTGTACACATATTCGACGTTTGCGTCTCAGCACAGGAGGCGCAATGCTGTGATGTCATTGCGCCCGCCTGTGCCGAGAAGCAGATGTCTTCTGTCTGTGGTCTCGGTGTCTTATAAAGCGCAGAACTGAAGTGGCTTGCGGTTTACAAGACAGCTAGTTGCAGGATACGTTTTAACTAGCTCGGTGTCTGCAGAAAAAGTAAAGCATGTATTAATGGCGGCACCGGGGTGGGCCCCACGGGCAGCCGTCCCCTCTACCCCCCCCCTCCCGCTAGCTACACCACTGCCTCCAATGGAAGGATGCAACACATACCATTGTGGAATATGTCACCACACTGCACAAAAAAAACGGTACTGACTGGTTTCTATTTTTTTTTCTGCATACATCCCTATTAAATAGCAAATTTTACTTTGCTATTCAGTACCTTATAGTATACTGACAAGATGCCATGATGAGACTTATATGGCCCCCATGGTGTGAAAGAAGCACTATGATTATATACTAAGTATGAAATGATAGGACTTTTTTCCTGATATAGATGAAGTTTTTGCCTCACCATATTCAAACATCTAGAACTATTTTTTATATTATAATATGCCTTATTTATTACAGCACTAGTTGGGGTGTAGGAACCCTTTCACACAAACAGGTTTTATTTAGGTTTTTAGATGCAGTTTTTGAAGACAGGTTTGGATCATAAACAGATTTCTTTTTCTCTCTTGTTTTTAATCCACTCCTTATTTTGGCTTGAAAAACTGTATCTAAAACCTAAACAAAACCTGCACATGTGAATATACCCTTACTTACACCTGCGTTCGGGTTTCCGTTCTCCAGTTCCGCTAGGGGACCCCAAAAAACGGAAACCCGATCCGCTTAAAAAGTGGTTACCTGTGGAACCCATAGACTATAATGGGATCTGCCAGGTTTCTGCCCGATTTCCGCCTGAAAAATGTGGAGAGAAAAGTGCTGCTTGCAGGACTTTTCTCTCTGCATTTTTCAAGCGACTTCAGGGACAGAATCTACGAACAGAAACTTTTCTCAGGTGTGAACCTAGCCTTAGGGGCAATTCTTGCCCAAATAGATGCTATTATTTAACCCATTGGCAACATGAGACATACAATTAAGGCAGATGTTGGGGCTTTAAATATGGTCTGTGCCCAGGAGCTGAGAAGGTGCCATATGATATGTCTGTAATTATAGGCATTTCAGTATCTGAGTGCTTCCTTTCTCTTCCATTTTTATATTTTTTGAAAAAAAAATTTAAAAGGAGTTTTAAAAATACTTATACTAATATAAAAATGTAAATCTCCCCACTTTCCCTAGATCACATACAAATAAAAATAAGATATAAACACATAAGGTGTTCCCTAAAATGTCTAAAAATGCACTTAAACAATAAGAATATTCAACCCATAATATAAATGCTTTGCATTCCAAAAAAAATGGAACAAAAGGTGATCAAATTATTACACATTCCCCAAACGGTATTAATATGGATTTTTAATTAATTAATTAATTATAGTTATTAATTAATAATAACTACATATTGCCCCACAAAAAAGAACACCTTACACAGGTCCATACACTGAAATATAAAAAAAAAATCTATCAGTATCACAATATGGCAACTGGATTACATTTTTTTTTTACTTTTCAAAGTTTTAGAATTTTAGTAAAGTTATTGAAACATAAAAAAGACATACATTTGGTATCTCCATGATGATACCAACCTGCAGAATAAAGCTAACATAATTTTTAATGCATGGTGAATACTATGGATTTTGGAAGGTGGGGAATAAAAAGTGAAAACACAGAAACGAAAACTTGTTCTGTCCTCTCTGCTTTCTGCACTTGCACTTTTTAGATGTACTTTCTGGGTTGGGAAGTCCACATGCAGTTTTATGGGACTATTGCATGGATGTACCTTGGTCAGAGACATGAAAGGGGGCACCTTTGAGTGAACCTAAAAAAGGGCACTTGGATATACACTGTGGAGAGATAATGAATGTACATTCACATCTGTGTGGAGTGTCCAGTCGGAGTCTCCATCAGAAAACACCAGCGAAAAGGTGTTTCAAGCTCAACTTTTTTTGTCCAGTGATTTCAGAAAAAAAACAACAACACTCTATTGACAATGAACGGGGTCTCTCCATTTCTCTTCATGTCCACTTTTTAGGAGGTCTGTTTTTCCGTTCTTCTGTTCCTCCGATGGACCAGAAGGGACTTCTCAGAGCAGATGTAATTGTAGCGTAAACTAACTTCTCTGTTGGGACACAAAATAAGGGTTTCTTGTGCTGCTGCCTGTTGTTTTAACTTTTGCATTGGAACATGTAGTGATAATTGACATGCTGCATGTTAAAACCTGCAGTGAAAATTGTCTTGCTTTTTTTTGTCTTGTTTTTTTTTTTTCTGCAGTGTGTGGATCTGATTCCTGCACAGTTGGAATTTTTTTTCTCTAGCCACCACCATTCCTGAGCAATAAGTGCTGTTAGTTTTGGTGCCTCATATACTATCTAGGCTCTCTACTGACAGGTGGGCCCTGTCAGGCAGGAGCAGGCAAGGGGTGTGATTCAGAGCTATGACACTGCCTCTGACTGAAGATCTAAATCACACCCCCTTTCCTATCACTCCAGTCATAGAGCCTAAGTAGCATATCAGGCACCACTACAAACTGCACTGATTGCTCAAGAAAGAACTGGAGTTAGTAGAGGTGGTGAAAGGTTTTCTTTAAATCCCATCATCTACATGGCTATTGTATATCACAGAGGGTTAACCACTCGCATTTGCACTGCAGCTAACCTCCTGCAACTTCACCCCTTGCCCCTGACCTAATAAACAAAGCAAATATAATACTCACTTTTCCTAGGTCTAGTGCTGCTCTCCTCCTGTTCAGTAAGGGCGGGTTCACACTTGCGCCAGAGTCCGTCCGCCGCGAATCCGACTCAAAATCTCGGGAAACTGTATAGGGACTGGATAGGGAAAGGTTTGAAACCCATTCATTTGAATGAGTTTTTAAAGAAATGCAAGGGTGTACACTTACATCCTCTGCGCCGTGAAGACAGTTTTTTTCGCTGGAAACAAAGTCGGACATGCAGGACTTTGTTTCCAGCGAAAAAAACCGGCTTCGTGGCGCAGAGGGTGTAAGCACACACCTGCACATTGCTTTAAAAACCCATTCAAGTGAATGGGTTTTTAAGCAATGCGTCGCAAACCTTTCCATATCCAGTCCCTATACAGTTTTTCGAGATTTTCAGTCGGATTGCAATTAAATTACATCCCGCATCGCTTCTATAGGACAAGGCTGTAATTACATTGCACATCCACTATAAAACATATGGAGTGTGATGTAGATAGTGAAGGGGTCACATTGGTCTTACAAGCGCTATGGTCCCTTCAAACAGCTGAACAGCGGGTGTCTCTTATTGTTATCCTATCCTGAGGATACGCCTTCAATAGCAAGAAACTTTTAAAGGGTTATCCACCAAGATGACCCCACTCCTGCTTCATGACAGCAGTTGGAGAAAGCCTGTTAGCCCAACTGCTGTCTCCCTTGTAAAGACTATAAAATATGAGTTCTCTCTTCTGTCACTGATGTATTGTCTTTAAAACTAAGACGATGGACAGGGAATCAGTTTTTACTTGATTGCAGTCATGATGCTGGGGATCCCTTACCCCTCCAGGCCTGGCAATCGTTACACCACTGCTTAATCCCTATTAGACAGGGCGATTATAACAGCCAGTTGTCAGAAAGGAAAGCACTTGTCCAGAAATATAGTTAGGTCTAATAGGATCATTACTGTGCTCAGGGGTTACTTGAGGTGAATGATTGCAAGTAACCCCTTCCAAGTGCAGGGGACTCTTAGTTGCTGCACTGACTATGCCCCATAGATGCCACACAATAATGATGATGATAATGATGATAATTGTGGCGCATCTCTGGCCCACAGCAGGGACAGGACTCTTTCAGCAACTGAGTCCCTGTACTCGTATGGGGTTACTCGCGGTCATTCACCTGTAGGAACCCGCTTCACTATTGGATATAGACTGGTGGAGGGGGGAGTGAGGGCTGCTGCTATTCCCATAGGCCAGGTAGAGCAGCCAGGTATACCTTTACTGCTATACATAGACTGGGGGCGCTGGGTGTACAATATACCGGGTGTCGCAGTATCCAGCTTCTGGCAGCACCCGGAGTACATCCTGCTGCAATCGGATAGAAGAACTACAGGTAGCGTTTTTCCACCTGAGAGTCACAGGTCCGGGGCTATAAGGCTGGGTTCACATCTGCATTCGGCAAACCGCGCAAAATCAGTTTTTGAAACTGTCTGAAAATCTTCAAAAACTGATTTCGAACGGTCAGGATTAAAATCTATTGATTTCAATGGGTTTTAAAAGTAATCTGCATGTATCTGTTTGTGCCATTTCAATCTGGTTTCCGCTTGTTTGTGCGGAGAGAAAAGTCAGACTCCGTTCAAAAAATAAGGTTTCCAGTAAACCGTCTTTTTTTAACATTGATCTCTATGGGAGGCCGACACAAACGAATATCATTTCGTTTGTGTACGCTTTCCAATCCTTATTTTTTTTAAAACTTTATCTTTGCGCATGCAAATAAAAAAAAAATTCAAAACTTCTTTTATTTTGGGAAAACTGGGTGAATAGATATACCCATTAATGTAGCATACATTGTGCTGGCACCCAGCTTTCCCAGATACTTCAATCAATAAATCTATTGATCTGTTTCTGGGAAAGATGGGTGCCAGCACAAAGAAATATTTATTGCCTTTTATGCAGATGACATTATGCTTGCACCCAGCTTTCCAAGGAAGAGATAAAAAAAAGCTGGAAAGCTGGGTGCCAGCACAATGTTTGCTGCGTAAAAGACAATAAGTATTTCTTTATGCAGACACCCTGCTTTCCCAGGAACTGATCAATAGATTTATTGATTGTCTGTGAAATCTGGGTACCAGCATAAAGAAATATTTATTGCGTTTTATGCAGCAAACATTGTGCTGGCACCCAGCTTTCCAAGGAAGAGATCACTAGATTTACTCTTAAGATGTCTCTTGTACCAGAACGGATCCCATAGTATACAAGCACACAAGCCGGAGTGAGACTGCTAGAGCCCGGCAGGCAGTCCAGCTAGTCCAGGGGCAGTGCCAGACGCCAGTGATCTGCATATGAGGCAGGGCTGGGCGGCTGACAGGCAGCTCCAGCTCGGGAGGCTGTCTCCATCGTCTCTTTCCTCCTCTTGCGGATTGGGGATAAACTGCAAGCAGGAGGAGCTGAGAGCAGCAACAGTAACACCCGGCTACCGGATCTCAGTAGCATGGCATCAAGGAGAATGGAGACCAAGCCAGTCATAACGTGTCTGAAAACCCTGCTCATCATCTACTCCTTCGTCTTCTGGGTGAGTAATCCCCGCTGTGCTGCACCCCGGAGGTGGCACTGCCAGTGCTGGTGCCCAGTGTGCCCTGTCAGGCGCCGCTAAGGTGGCATTAATAACCTATATAGATATATTCTGTGGCTATACCTCCCTCCCTCCTGATCTGTCTTCCCTCCACTCCTTCTGCATTGCTCTAATCTTGTTTACTGCGCCAAATAAGAGCCAGCTCCTGCCAGGCTAGGGGCATGGGACAGGCTCGGTGCCCTATGGGCAAATATGGGACAGGGGCAAATCACTGCTGCTTATCCCTCCAGTCAGGTCTACCTGCAATGAGATTAGTATGAATTACAGCTGGATACATAACACTCCCTGTTATATACATGGCTGTGCTTGCTTAACCCTTGCTGGTGGAGAGGTGTAATGTCTTGTGCCCACTCTTATGCCTCAGCTGGCACATATTACGTGTTTTTATGGGGGGAAATGCCATGACGGCATTGATTTGTACATGGTTGTGGTGGTTTTGTTAATAGTATGGAGAATTAGCAATTGTAGCTACCTGGAATAATTGTGGGTGAAATTGGAAAATATTTTCTATATGGGAGTCTTGTAAAGCACAGGTTTGTACTATAGGAAATGGTTTATGAGATACATATATATTACTGTATATACTATATATGTTCTGATTGATTACAATCTACGACTACGTATCTGTCTGCCTTCAGTTATGGGGAGCGAGCCCCTTGGTAATACGGAGGCATGCCCCTATCTATGGCGTTGCTAGGGACACTGGATGTAATACAGGGGAATGTAACTATAATGAGGACAGATAATCAAATACTGCAAAGGTTGGGCTTGTATCCGAGCTGGAAATGCAGTATTCCCAGTAATGCCGCTGTATGCCATGGATATACATTTTATGTCACAGGCTGAGAAGAGATACAGGTGTGTACAATGTGGCTGGATATCTCGGATTATTTACAGCCTTTCCGTTCCCTTTATTTTAGATCATGAAATCTCGTATAAACTAAAACTAGGATGTGGCTTCAGGTGTTCAGATTCATTAGCCAGGGATTAATACCAGGGGTTGGCTTTTATCTGGATAGCTGGGATATTACTGTGGACTTGTATGGTGTCCAAGAATGTAAAGCAGTGCACCCAAAATAATAAATGTTTTATTATTATGGGATGCCATAGCCAATAGTGTAAGATCTGCTATAGAAAGCTGAGGCATAAGGCAAAAGTCTACAGACAAATTCCATATACAGATACATTGTCGGATGCCAGACTCGAAAATAATAATAGCACCCATGGAGTCAGGAGAAGAAACAATGGCTTAGAACGTAAAATCAGCTTTTTGTTCCATAAATTTAAGATTACAACTGAGTTACGTTTGCAGATCCAACAGGACAGATCACATTTCAGATTATCTGTTAGTAGTCTGTGTTGGGGTAAAACACAGGGCAAAAAAATGGGCAGCAGTCAGCATATACAGCTTAAGTACGGTAGTTTTAACCCCTGGTTATCTTAAGGCTAGATTCACACATACATCATTTTGCAGCCTCTAAGCACCAGATTTTTATATGTCCTGTTTTTGGGGTCGTGATGAAGCATTTTCTCTTTGACTTTCCCATACAACTTGAAAAATGTCATAAAAATGCATGTTACAGATCTAATAATAAAAACAACCACCAAAACACTTAAGGCCTATGTTCACATATGCGCCACTGTCGCAGTGTCCACTGAAAATCGGCAGAAACAAAAAGTCCTGCATTTTGGACTTTCCTCTGCTGGTTTCAGTTTAAAAACGACGGACACCTGATGGACCCCATTATTTCACTGGGGTCTGCTGAGCTCTGTGTATAACCACTGTTTTAAGGTTGGTTCACACATGCGCCTGGTGTCCGTCCACCGTGAATGGCCGACTTTGTGTCCGACCAAAAAAACTGGTTTCGCGGCTCAGAGGCTGCAATCGGACACCTTCGGATTGCTTTAAAAACCCATTGAAGTGAATGGGTTTTTAAACAAACCGTTTGCAAACCTTTCCCAATCCTTTTTTTCTGATATTTAGGTCGGATTCACAGCGAACAGACAGCAGGTGCAAGTGTGAATTAACCCTTAGCGGTCCGGTTCTCTGTTCGGGTCCCCCAACACACCGGTACAACGGAGAGTCGATGCTAGTGTGAACCTAGAGAAATTTTATAAAAATGGCTTACTTGAGGTTTCTGTTAAAGGTGTTTTCTGGCAGGGAACATCTTTGATAATGATGACCTATCCACAGGATAGGTCATCAGTGTCATATTAGTGAGAGTCTGACACCCCTAGCACGTACATATCAGCTGTTCCAGACAGCCTATTGACTTAAATGGGAGCAGAGTCTCTATATAATAGACAGAGCCTACTGCTTTCCTGTATAGGTTACGGCACCTTAGGATTGGCCATCATTATCAGATCATTGAAGGTCTGACCACTCGGGACCCCACACAGATAAGGTGTTCAAAGCGGCAGAGGAGCTGCAGTACCAAATACAGCCACTATACAATGTATCGTGCTGTGCTTGGTAAGTGGTGAGAAGGCTGCACTGCTTGTCCAAACACTTTAGGCTCTTTAAATAGCTGATCAGTCTGTGTGTTGGACCTCCACTGATCTGATATCCTAAGATTAGGTCATCAATATTTAGCTAGTGGTTTGGCCTACCCACTCCATAGCCCTGGTATGTATGTTCTTGGTAATGTCACTTTAATGGGTATATTAACATGTCTCTAGATTAGTTGCAGAAATGTATACACTTGTGGTAGAAACAACCCCATTGTGGCTGTTTTCATATTTGCATCACAGATTCCCTGAACAACGCAGGACTTTTTTTTCTCCAGCAAAATGAGGGACACAATAATGGATGCCTAACTACCCTGTTATAGTGAGTGGGGTCCTTTGGGTTTTATTACTGTGCAACATATGATGGATCCATCCCCATTTGAACAGAAAACCAAAATCCTGATAGATGTGAACAAAGAATTTTCATTCTGAAAATCTGCAACAAATCTGTTAGTTGCGAGTGAACCCTAAGCACGGATGTGCTGGATATTTTCCACTGTTGATCGTGCCATTGCAAAGGGAAAAATCTGCTGTGAAAATCCACGACAAATCTTTAGCATGCACAGAATTCTGCGTTGATATTTTCTGATAGATGTGGGGGGGGGGGGAGATTATGATTTAAACTAAAATCACGTTTAATTGACCATTTTACCTCAATAACAGTTAGCAAATGATTATGATGACACTCCCCTTTTCACATGCCACGCCCCCTATTTATGTGCCACGCCATGCCACTGAATGTTGGTTTTGGTTATTCACATATCGGAAGTTCACATCCATTAATTGAGCTGACTTTTGGTTTTGGTTATTTTGTGAATAACTGCCCAGCTCTAGGGTGAGGTCAAAAATTCATTGGGACAGATTTATTTAAACAGTCTAAGGCTGATGCCCCACGTTGTTGCAGATTTTGCTGCAGTTTTTTTGAGCTAAAACCAGGATTGGATTTTTTTTAGAAGGCAGAAGGATAAGAACTTCCTTTATAGTTCCCACTCCTTTTACAACCACTCAAAAAAAAAATGCTGCAAAATGTGCAACAAAAAAAGCTGCTCTTCCGTAGCGTGAGGCCTAAGCCTAAAAGTAAAACTGTCTTAGTTGCCCATAAATCTCCCCATTAAGTTTTAATGTATTTTCAGTGCAGATTCTGTACAGAAAATCTGTGTTGACTCTGCAGCATGTGAATTAACCCTTAGATTTATGTTGTTTGTAATAAGCTCCGATGGGTATTAATAATTCAGTATTACGGGGTTCTCCAGGATATCCCCTGTGATGTCTCAGGAATTAATAGTAACCATAGAAGCTGATAGCTCAGTATGATCCTTTGTCTCTCCTGTCTGTCTTATATAATGTCTTAGTCTCATTGAGCGGAGACTGATCAGTTGATACCAGATTATGGCACCTACCATTTATAATTCACCAGTGCATGATAGTAAATTTATATATCCTACTTATCGCATTGTGCAGTATTCTGTACTAAGCAGTTCTTGAATGCAGGAGGTTGTTGCTGGGCACAGGTATTAAACCTTGAGGTCAGTGTGTTGTGAGCAGTGATAATTGCATGTTGGCGCGATGCCACTTCTATCATTAGTCCCTGTGGAATAGATGGGAATCTTCATATTTACAATCTGTGTCAAATGCCAGGAGCTGAGTTAGGAAGCTCTTCAACAAACAGGAAGTGGAAAGTGTGTCAAGCAGTCATTCTTTCAATTGTCTTCATCCTATTGTGTGTAGTTATGTGCGTGCCAAATCTTTATGGATCTGATATCTGTGAAATACATAGCAAAAATGGAGAGTAGGTGACTACAGTCTATAATTCGGTGAAACAGAAGACCACCCCCTTAGAGTAGATTTAATGTGACAGCTTTTAAGTTTCACTATATATTATATATACTCGCCATTTTCTTTGTTTATGCAGCTGTGGATGGTTGTCTCAAGGAGGCTTCACTTTACTACAGTGCATGATTCTTTAAAATCCCATACAGGTTTATAGGGTTGTTCCCATCTCAGACATTTATGGCATTTCCACAGGTCTCTAAGGTAGGATCTGTATCTGACTCCTCCGACCCTATGTCTCATGGGTTCTGTGACTGAAAAGGAGGGAACACCAACATGTCTCTCTCTACTTACTCCTGTGGGAATTCTGAACATAGCTGATCAGCCAAGCAGTCAGTTACTTGGATAGCAAGGTGAAATAGCCTCTAATTAAAGGGGTTGTCCAGCTTCGGCAAATAAATGTTATTGTTTGTATAATGAAAAGTTATATAATTTTCCAATATTCTTTCAGTATCAATTCATTGTTTACTTCCAGTGGATAAAAAAGAGTCCATGGTCGTGTGATGGATACACAGGTGCACAGTTTGTTACAGTACAGTGATCAGAGCTCTTGTAAGGAGCTGTGCACCTGTGTGTCCATCACATGACCATGGATTGATATTTACCACTAGAAGTAAATAATGGATGGCAGTAAGTAGAGATCTAGAAAACCGTGGGGAATTGATACAGAACGTATATTGGAAAATTCCATACATTTTCTTTTGACAAAAAGTAATCGTTATTTGTTGAAACTGGACAAAGGCTTTAGCCATTGTTTTAACCTATCTATGCATCTACCGGTATCTATGTGAAAGCATCAGTGGCCCTAGCCCAGAGTGTGGTTATTCTGCGTCCAGGAACACAGCGTGGCAGCACCCATAGGGTGAATACACACGTTGCAGCACGTGCCCATCCACGCACTGTAGCAAATGAACAGTATGAAGGGTAAAATTGAGGATTTGTATGCAAAATTAGGCATCCATTGACCTCTGTGAATGATCTGGCAGTGGATGTGGTGGTTGCCATGATTACGTCCCTTAATAATTTCAATAATTTTGGCACATCTTGGCGCGTCAGTGTGGCATCTGCTGTCGTAGATTTTGGCTATAATTTATGTAGTGTTTTGGCAGAAAGGATAATAAATTTGTTGAGTTGCATTAGTGTTAGCGCACAATTTATGTCAAAAACATTACGCTTTTTCTTTGTCAGAAAACTGGTATACATCTAATAAAATTCCTCTCCAAGATCCTTGATGGGCAGAAGTTGTGGTGCGAGGCCTTTAGCTTGATGTAATTTATTCTGTCTGGGTGGATATGACAGGGCAGGAAAATAATGATCACCTTCTTGAGCTGTATATAGTACTTGTAGATGAGACAACACTCCACCTACACTTGTTCTATTGAAGTAAAACACAAACACAACACAAATACTTTTATTAATACATTTAATAATCATAAGCTATAAAGGGAATTAATTGTCCATTTTAGAAAACACATTTTCAGGTACCTGTTTACAAACGTATAAATAATAAATGGAGGTTCCTGTTCAAGATCCTCATCTATTAACTGGGGAGGGGGCTTTAAAGAACATCTACTTCTGTGGAGAACCTATCATTTCTGTGGATTACAAAGAAAGCCCATTGTTTCACTGGGAATGGTATATTGCTTTATGTACATGCCATATGATGGCACTGCAGAGGAACTGAGCATTTACACCATGGATTCCTGAATATACGCATATTGAATATACCTATACAGCATTGAGAGACCCTTCTAAGAAAAAGCAATTATCCAAATTATGCAACCAGATAAAAGGGGCATAAACATGTCTGTTTTAGTACATGGTAGTGTACACCATAAAAGAACAATACCGAACAATGGAATTTAGCATTATGTCATTCCCAACTAGATTTTCTTTGACCAATCCAATATCTCTTGTGCCAACACCAGAGTGTAGGGGACACTTTATGTCCAAGCAACCAGAGCTGAACTACACACTTGGTGACTACTTGCCTTGTCTTTGTTAGTGTGCTTATATTCTTCCATAACTCTTTCATTCTAGGCCACTTAAAGCAATACTATTGACCATGTGTCCAAAGGTTGTTATATTGACCTATAAAACCTCACAAATCTTTATATATAAATTCTTCCTATTTGACTACTACCACAAGCTTTAGCAGCAACTTGCCATTAGTAACAGTAAAAGGTTTTTGTATAGCAAGTGTGTACCACAAAAAAAAATGAAAGCAGGAATTGGATTGTTTTCCTCGGACCTAATCTGACTTTTTTTCTCTTCTTGTCTATATAAATCTTCTCTATAGAATTTTCATTATGTCTTAGCAATGTCCTAACTTTTTGATTTTCCACAACAACACAAATGTAGATTTTCTTTTATATTTTTGAAATTATTATATTTTTCAATATTCTCGAAGCCACTCCTTTTATTCATTAGCACTTTTGTTTCAGATAGTCACAATAATGACCATGAACAACTTCACAGAAACATACTGTATTGAAGATAATTGGAGGACCTTGGAAAATGGTTTTGCCTTTAGCTAGAGCTCAACTAATGTAATTTTCTCTTTGGAAACAAAAAATCGCTGTCTTAACAAAAGGTACTGCTTGACTTGGTTTTTCATTCCCAGAAAACGCCACCTAACAGGATTTTAATTAACAAAACATCATTAAGCACTAAAATTCAATATATTCAGAGCCAATTTAGATGGTGTGTTAAAGAAAAATTTCAATTTCTAATGTTACAGCAGACGAAGCTATGATACGTCTGATACTCCATTACTGAATATCAAAGAATGCAAAGAAGATAAAAGAAACCAAAATATAGTCAGATAATGAAATTATACAAAAAAAAAGCAATATAAGAAAAAATAAAAATAATACATATAAATGTATAACTTATATCATGACATAGGTTCATGAACCATAGTTTTCTATTGCTGCCTGCCATTAATAAGGAAAACTATAGGTACATCATTATTTCTGTTGAAGGGGTTCAGAGATACCCTGCTGGTACAGGAGTTGAGCTCAGAACGCAGTGTTTTATTGTAATATTACTGTCTGCTAATGGACTGCAGAAAAGCCGCTGAAATGATATTTTCTTAGCTTCTTTACCATATTATTTCAAAAAGTATGTTAAATTGCTATACAGTGAGTACAGAAAGTATTCAGACCCCTTTACATTTTTCACTCTTTGTTTCATTGCAGCCATTTGCTAAAAGCAAAAAAGTTCATTTTATTTCTCATTAATGTACACTCAGCACCCCATCTTGACAGAAAAAAAACCAAATGTAGATATTTTTGCAAATTTATTAAAAAAGAAAAACTGAAATATCACATGGTCATAAGTACTCAAACCCTTTGCTCAGTATTGAGTAGAAGCCCCTTCCTTTTGAGCTAGTACAGCCATGAGTCTTCTTGGGAATGATGCAACACGTTTTTCACATCTGTATTTGGGGATCCTCTGCCATTCTTCCTTGCAGATCCTCTCCACTTCCGTCAGGTTGGATGGTGAACGTAGGTGGACAGCCATTATCAGGTCTCTCCAGAGATGCTCAATTGTGTTGAAGTCAGGGCTCTGGCTGGGCCAGTCAAGAATGGTCACAGAGTTGTTCCGAAGCCACTCCTTTGTTATTTTAGCTGTGTGCTTAGGGTCTTTGTCTTGTTGGAAGGTGAACCTTTGGCTCAGTCTGAGGTCCAGAGCACTCTGGAAGAGGTTTTCTTCCAGGATATCTCTGTACTTGGCCGCATTCATCTTTCCTTCAATTGCAACCAGTCATCCTGTCCCTGCAGCTGAAAAACACCCTCATAGCATGATGCTGCCACCACCATGTTTCACTGTTAGGATTGTATTGGGGACAGGAACATCTCTCCTTGAGGAGAGCACCAGTGAAGGTGTATATAAGGTGTATATAGGATTGTATTGGGCAGGTGATGAGCAGTGCCTGGTTTTCTCCACACATACCGCTTAGAATTAACGCCAAAAAGTTCAATCTTCGTCTCATCAGACCAGAGAATCTTATTTCTCATAGTCTGGGAGTCCTTCATGTGTTTTTTGGCAAACGCTATGCGGGCTTTCATAAGTCTTGCATTGAGGAGAAGCTTCCTTCGGGCCACTCTGCCATAAAGCCCCGACTAGTGGAGGGCTGCAGTGATAGTTGACTTTGTGGAACTTTCTCCCATCTTCCTACTGCATCTCTGGAGCTCAGCCACAGTGATCTTTGGGTTCTTCTTTACCTCTCTCACCAAGGCTCTTCTCCCACGATTGCTCAGTTTGGCTGGACAGCCAGGTCTAGGAAGAGTTCTGGTCGTCCCAAACTTCTTCCATTTAAGGATTATGGAGGCCACTGTGCTCTTAGGAACCTTGACTGCTGCAGAATTTCTTTTGTAACCTTGACCAGATCTGTGCCTTGCCACAATTCTGTCTCTGAGCCCTTTGGGCAGTTCCTTTGACCTCATGATTCTCATTTGCTCTGACATGCACTGTGAGCTGTGAGGTCTTATATAGACAGGTGTGTGCCTTTCCTAATCAAGTCCAATCAGTTTAATTAAACACAGCTGAACTCCAATGAAGGAGTAGAACTATCTCAAGGAGGATCAGAAGGAAATGGACAGCATGTGAGTTAAATATGAGTGTCACAGCAAAGGGTCTGAAGACTTATGACCATGTGATATTTCAGTTTTTCTTTTTTAATAAATTTGCAAAAATATCTACATTTCTGTTTTTTTCTGTCAAGATGGGGTGCTGAGTGTACATTATTGAGAAATAAAATGAACTTTTTTGCTTTTAGCAAATGGCTGCAATGAAACAAAGAGTGAAAAATTTAAAGGGGTCTGAATACTTTCCGTACCCACTGTATATACAGTTTTCCAATACATTTGGCAAGCATAAGGTCAAGTTTAACTCTCCAAATGTGACTCTGCCCCTTATTATTGGGGCAGATTTTTTTTTATGCCTTTTTATACCAGTTTTCACAAGTCTAACTATTTTTGCACCAAAAATTGGAACTTTTTAAAATCTGCATTGCCTTTGCCAATTTCCTGCCACTGGTGTCTGAAATCTGGTGTAAATGATAGGGAAATTGTACACCAGCCATAAGCTGCCGTACATTTTCCCCGAGGTACACGGTGGAAGGTGCGCCTCATCTACAAGGAGTCATGTGCCCTGTCATATATGAGGCTCACCCTCCGCTGGCTGTGGGCATAAGACTGGCATGAGTAATACTAGTCTTCATAAATTTGCCCCATATTTTTTTTTTTTTTTTTTTGTGGGAATACATCCCAGAAGAGTCAGTAAGGAAGATGCCCTAAAAGAAAGGTGTAGGCAGGGACAGAACCCTATAATTGGAATATAATCTAAGCCTTTGTTACATAGTCAGTGTTGGTAATCCTGACCAGACATTGAACTCATGAAGTAAATTGGAAATCAGAAGATCTGGCCTATTACAAGCACTCAAGGATTAGAGGCGCACAGCTCAGAGCACTGGAATAACCACTTTACTCAGTAAAACACTTTGACAAATGGTCTTCTGAAATCCCTCTATCTTTTCAGCAGAGCTGAGTAGCATCGAGCTATGTTTTTAGGGCAATAATAAGATCTTGTCTGGTGAAATATTTTGTATTGGAATATTTAGTGCATGCATGGAGCTGCTTTATCTTTTCCTTTGGTTTTAACCGTTTGATCTACATAATGTACTGTATATTGGTGTAGGTAGGAGCTTTGACCCTGGATTCCAGGATTAGGATCACTTAGACCAGCGGCTGTCCACCTGAGTGGTAAGTATCACTGCAGAGAATTGGTTACCAAAGGGCATTGATCCTTCTGTGTACAAAACTATGAAGATGCTACTGGCACTGTGTTACTCACTAGAAACCCCTCAGACCCGGGCAACTAGTACAATACAAGTTAACCAGTTACGAGCTGAACAGGACCAGGGCTATATTATGACTCCAGATGCAGTATCCAAGGCCAGTAGAAGTGAGAAGTAGTTCAGGTCCTGAAGGGGTGGTGCATGATTTCTTTACCTGAAAGGCTAAGTAACATTTTGTCATTTAAGCTAGGGGCCCCACATTGTGAAAATGCAGCGTTTTGGCCTCAGTGTTTCAAAAAAAACTCTGCATTTTACATTACCTGCAGAAATGCTGCGATTTCAAAAACACCAGCAGTAATTCCTGTTTCAGTCCCCCTGGTGCTGCCATTTTCACATTGGTGGAGTTCCCTGCCAGTCTCTACTGCTTGGTCCCTCTGAACATGCAGGAAATGACCACAGCAATGACCTGCTGCATGCAGTAACCCAGTGGAGGTACTAGAAGGGACCTGAAGGTATAAATACCTGTAGGAGGGTCGGTGAGGTGAATATCGCTTCTTTTTATTTTTACCTGGTGATATAAATTACCTTGGAATAGGAATTGGGAGTGCTAGTAAAACAGATTGGAAACTGCTGGCAGCAAACAGATTAGTTGTTACATAGCAAGGAGATTATTTTGCAATCCAGTTTCATGAAGAAAGTATCTATGCTAATGTATCCAAAATATTATTTGTATTTACCGAGGGGCATTTGAATTAAGAAAGGTACAGTGCCTTGCGAAAGTATTCGGCCCCCTTGAACTTTTCAACCTTTTGCCACATTTCAGGCTTCAAACATAAACATATCTATATTGTCTCTCCCACAAAGTCTTAGTATCTAAAGTCTACGATACTGCAGTTCATTTTATTTGTGCATGGCTTTATGAAGTGATTTAATCTGTTATTCATCACATAATCTTGGTGCAACTGGCAGAGGAGACTATCAGAAGGATTTGTGGCTCTCGCTATGTGTGCCCAGGCAGGCCACAACCAATTAACCAATATGACTCAATAGCTCTTATGCAATACTTGGTGCCCCATGACCATGTGATAGACTGTCACTTTAATGCTGGAGTGCACATGGGCGTGGACATGTGCCGAGGATTATATAATTACGTCTATATGGAAGAAACCATTAATAAAAAATGTCAGATTCTAAGAGGAAAGATGCTTTTATTAGAGACACAAGGCAGATACTTGTTGCTGTTAGCAGACACCAACAAAGAAGTCTTTGTAGGATTTCAGCCATCAGGGACTAGTGCTAGTGTGTTCATATATGATCTGTTTAAGGTTAAAGCCACACATAGCGGGTCATGGCAAAAAAGTGCTGCGGGAAAAACCGCAGCAGCAGCACATCGCGTTTTTTCCCACAGCACTTTTAACAGAAAGTCTGCTTTCAATATACCTATAGGGAAACCGCAGGCATTTTCATAGGTATAATTGACATTCTGGGATTTCCAAAACCGCAACAGTTTTTGAATTTGCGGAGTGTCCCCTGCGCTTATTTTTCCGCACATCCACTATGCAGGGACTTTAAAACGCAGCGTTTTTTTCCGGCCTGATGGCCTTTCTTTGCTGGATATGACCCTGTAAAAGTTTTACAAATACGCTTAAATTTCGTTAGCCCTGCCCTTACTGCATATAATCTAGTGGATACCCTAAATTATAAACCAGATTAAATGATAAAATCTAGCAAAGGTGATCTGAAAAATAGCCCAAAGTCTATATCACAAACATGCTTAATAAATTATAATGAGGAAAAAAATAGAACATTTTATTACGTCGTGCAGGTTAGAGAGTACACCTACAGCAACAGCCACAGTGCCTACACATATAGTGACATCAATGGTGCCCTCAAATAGATGGACAGCCATGATGCTGTCAGATGTAGTCACAGGCACCACTCTGGCATTATTCATATCCTTGATCCTAAGATTAAAGGGGTATTTCCACCAACATAACCATTTTTAAGTTTGTAGATAATTAAAAGTTAAACATTTTTACAAGTATAAGTAATTAATCATTTTGCAGAATTTTAAAGATTTTCTGTAAATATCTTGTGATCACAACATTCTTGTTGTCTTGATCGGTTGCCAATGGATACGACCATGAATGCAAGACCTTTCTAAGGTCAGAAAATCATCAATGGTTTCCTTATCGTGACCGGGATATCTTCTCATAGAAGTAGTGTCCCTGCCTGATAACCCACCTACAATAAGAAAACCATGGCTTGGTTTTTGACAAGTCCCAGACCATATAAAGGGTCTGCATTTGTGGTCGTATCCATTGGCAACCGATCAAGACAACAGACTGTCACCACTAAGATAGTTAGAGAAAATCTTTAAAACTCTGCAGAATTTTTAACTACTTATATTTGCAAAAATACTTAACTTTTAATTATCCACAAATATAGATATGATTATGATCACGGGAATACCCCTTTAAGTGTGAATTGGAGGCAACACCACTTGCTAAGCAAAGAATCTCTGCTGGTAATACATGCCTTCTATACAAGAAATACACCTACCCGACACCTGGGACACACACTAATAATCTGTGTGAAGAGACTACAGCGTATGCCTGAGCACCACTACCGCTTTGAGTAGCTGATCAGTGTGGGTCATGAATATTAGACCCCATGGATCAGATATTGATGACCTATCCTAAATTTGGTGAGAAAATGCCAATCTGTCAACCCTGCAATAAGCAAGTCAGTTGGGCAGGGGTATTATTATTTTACTTTAAAGGGACACTCCATGCATGATTTCTTTGCATGCTTGTGTCTTGTCTTAGCATAAGATTTACCTGCATTGTTCCTTTAAATGAAAGGGGACTATCAGACTTTGATAGCTAGATAAAGACTATTTTAAGTGATAGCAAGTTTTATCTGGTTCCAGTAAATAAAACATAATCATATAATATTATCCAACCTGGTATAGTTTCTGTTTAAATCCGTCACAATTTTCAAGGTCTACTTGTTCCTTACTATTGCTGTATTCTATTGTGTGAATGTTATTTGGCCATTATATTGTGTGTTCAGTCTTGTCGTATGCAAATATATAACGCAGTACTTACTTTTCTGAGTTCCTTATGATGAATTCACTACAGTAATCCCCTTGATTTGTTTGTTAGTGATGAAAATGTCCTGTGTGTTTTTTTTTTTTTTTTTTTTTCCCAGAGTTAAAGTAATATTTTGTTGTTGTAGTGTAGTCTCAAAGATACTTAATCTTCATTGTATAACAGGGAAAATTAATTCATTCAGAAACTCCTGACCATAAAAGAAAGCAGAATCCATAAAGTCAGATGACACGGTAATCTGTGGGCTAATGTTATTTAAAGGTTGGCAGCACAGCTCATAAATATCCAATATTCTCTCTTGTGCTAAAAAAGCAAGACGAATTCCACAGTGTTTTAGAGCTGGTGAATGGATTTTACGCCCTTTTTATCAGGGACAGACACATGAATGCTGCACATTGCCTTATCTTTCTTGCGGGTCTCTTTATGTCATTTAGGATTGTACAGGACTGAAAACATACACAAATCTGCAGCATGCAGTTGAAATGTAAAGAGGCTCCCCAAGACTTCTTATCAATGACCAATTCTTCCATTAAATAAGTAATCAGTGTGAGATTGGTGGGGTCTGACACCCGGCATCCCCACCAGTCAGCTGGTTCTGAATTGTGCTCAGAGCTGGAGGCAGACTGCTCAGTACACTGTGCAGTGGCCGTGTCATGCTATTGCAGCTCAGCTCCCATTCTAGTCAATTCACAAAGATTCTGTGCATTTTTTTCCTGCTATGTGTGGATGAGATTCTTAGAATCTCATCCACTTTACAGCTACTGTAAAATACTGTAGATTTTCTGCACCACAACTCCGTGTAGAAATTCTACAGCATTTCAGTCTTGTGTGAACATACCTTCAATCAATTTTTTTTTTTTTATCCTTTGCTGGAAAGCTATAGGGAAATTAAAGGGTATTCCAGATTTAGGATAGGTCATCAATTAATAAGCCTAAAAACCCCCTTTAAACCCCCAGTGGCTTCCCTTACAGTTGATGTCTCCTCGCTATAATCAAAACCATGGTGAGCAAAACAAATTAAACATAGCAAAGCCTACTGACAGGCTAATAATTGTATGTATATGACCTCTGTCAGATATTCATATCTGCTTCTTACCTGACTCTGTGTCATGTGGTGCAAGAATAATCTATTGACTAAGGTAAGTTCTAGTAGTTGCTACTTGTGATGGTGAATTTTCAGGAGTCTGCCTTTACAAGGGAATGTCAATTTATAAGGTCGTATTTCTTGCACAGAGCTAAATCTAGGACATGGATACATAACAGGATACTGTTAGGTCGGATACCTAGTGACCAGTTACCTAGGGAATTGCAATGCATCACATATTCCACCTCTTATCGTGCCCTTCGGTTTAGGTTAAGACAATTCTCAGTAGTCGCTTTATGTTGTTTTCCTTCAGAAGGTATTTAATGAGAACCTTTTCCTGAAGAAACCTGTCAGAGGGTGAACAGAAGTGTTCGCTTTGTCAGAATTTGCTGAGTTTGTGCTGGTATTCCATATAGGTGGGGTGTCCATATAGCTACTACTGATATACAGATGACTTTTACTATCAGAATACATTTAGCAAAAATCCAGAATCTAGAAGCCAGAACCAAGAAGAACCTACAGAGAAAAGATCTAATAGAAAGATGTGCAGCTCATCTGTATAATGGACCGGCTCCAGGTTTTGACTTACTTTATATTAAGGCAAATTGTCTTAATCTAGGTTTACTGCCCAGTTTCATTGCAGAAATGTGCATATGGCAGGAGCCCCAGGGATGAATCCAATGAGAACATCAGAGTCATGTCTCTAGTATTATGGCTTGTAAAACACCCCTGCATGGACAGGCATACTAAAGGGATATTTGGGACACTACACTACCAGTCCATAAGTGTTTCTCTTTAAAGGGTGTCTGTCAGGTCCTAAATACCTCTCAAATAAATAATGGTGCTGTCTAGGTGCCTTTAATAGGAGAAGAAACATACCTTTATGGTCACAAACAGATGAAGCGATGCAGAAATAGATATGCAGACCAGCCAACGAGGGCCAGGCTTGATTTGTGTGATTTGCCTATAGACAATTGTGACACAGGCACAGGCTGACAATGTCATTCACAACTAGGAGGTTGGCCTTGGGCAGTGATTGTAGAGTATGACGTACAAAGCACACGATGTATTTGCAGACTGAATTTTCTGGAAACTTAGTGATCTGGGTTTTAAGCCAAACCAAAATATTTCCTCCAAAAGAAAAACCCAACTTGTATGAGACTGTCAGAGGTAACAGAGTACAGTGATCTATTACTCCTATCTCATAATCACTGGGGCTATTTTACAGTGAATACAGTAACTAGAAAATTCTTTAAAGCGTAAATGCCATAGAAATGATCTAAGCAGCCATTTTGGGGATTGTGAAGAGGGGGTCTAGCTCTAAAAGACCCCGTTCCCCTTGTCTCTCTGCTCCACTACCTAATATCCTAACAACCCACAGAAGAGGAGTACAAAAGACTTATGTGCCCGCTATTCTCAAAGTATTGGGATTCTGTTGGTGTAAACCAGCCCAAGGGACAAGCCTCATCTGGTGTCAACACAATTGCCACATGCACACGTAAAAATGAACATGTCAGAGACACATCATAGATGTGCTATGTGAAGCTATTGCACATATTTTATGCATCACCCAGCGACTGAAATTTTTAGTAGCATAATGTAAAAAGTCTAAAAGAGCTGGTTCTACAAAATGTTGAGTGCCATTCTTTACTATTATTAATGATACCATTCTATAGCTGTAAAGCTGGTATTGGGTGTCTTAAGATACCGTTCCTAAAACAGTAGAGCACCTGCAAGGCCCCCTCCCCCCAGTGTTACACAAGCAGCTGAGGGTAGTGTCAATATGTGTCCTCCTTTATTAAAGACGAGATTAACCTTGACTTGTTAGGCGTAGAGAAAGCTGCTCTCAGATTTCCTCCCATGTTTACAACCGGACTGACTATATCCTCTATAGTAGAGAGTGTGTATACCGTCATAATGTCTTATTACATAGTAAGTCAGAGCTATACTATAAATGGTTCCTGTTTACAGTGTAATCCCACACTGTGCTCTGGATAAAAAAAAAAAAAAAAAAATCATTGTGCTGGCAATTTTTGCTAACCCAGCAGTTGTGTTTCCTGTTACTATATACAGTGCCTATAGCTCCCCTGTATAGTAAATTGCCGAGATCTGCATTTTAAAGGATGATTCTGTAATGGTACAGGTTTAGATCTTAGTTGAGAAGTAATCCCTTCATCTTGCAAGGGTGCAGGGCAGACTTTAGGGGCTTTTGTTCTTATTAGCAGATATATTGGTTTGTCGGACTATAACAGACGTAAGCAGTGTAATGTCTACCAGACACAATGTGATACTGGTAGATCTGTCAATCACAAGGAGCAGATCAGGGGAGAGCTGCACATCAGACACTCCTCATTTTAGCATTTCTGGTTGAGTTCAGTGGGAGCTGTAGAAATCCACATTCAGTGAGTTCCTTATAGTGTCAGCTGCAGGCTGGGGCTGGGCAGTGAATCCAGTGAGTTTGATTAATTCACAGTTCATTCAAAGAAGGATATTTCAGATTTTCACCACAATCGTAAAATCGATGAGTCCAGCCCTGGGGTCTCCTCCCGCCCCAAGCTATGATCAGTGGTTCTTTCACTGTAGTTGGGTGCTAGGAGGAGGATTCCTGCTTCCGATATATCTCACTCATTCTCCCAGTGGCAGTTCATTTAATTTTTTTTTTTTAGTTTGGTTAAGCAAAAACAAAATTGTGATAAAAATTTTAGAACGGTTTTCTTTCAGCTGAGCTCCCTTAATAAATAGGTGATTTGGCAGCCGATGGAGGTAAACTGTAGTATCACTATGCAACTATTCAGATAAAAGACTGCCCATGTAATGTCTAGAGTGACCAAGTCCTCCAGAGTGGCTTTCCATTCTAGCTTATAGAGGTGTGATGATAAGAGCCCCAGATATGTATTTCTTGTAATACTACTCGTTCATATTGTGTGGTTCCTGTCTGTTATCAGCGATTTGGTCATAGCTTGAAGAATGTGGTATGTGGACTCTGTAATCAACAACCCTTTGTAGTCCAATTTATAGCTCCATTTGCATACCTTTGTTACACTCATTGTCACAGCAGGGGAGAATTCCTGCAAGGATGTAGTGGGGGAGCTCTGGGCACTCCAGGCCCAGACGTCATGGAGCCGACGGCCCTAACAAAAGGATTATGGTTTTATGACCATATCTGCCCTGGGGAACCTCTTAGTCTCCCCGATAAATTCCTCAGGTGGGCCAGGCCAAGGCAGACATTTAGAGCCCACACAAGATATGGTTCAAAACCCAGGAAAGGTCCAGACACTGATCTCCTTACCCAAAGGGGATTGGGGTGTCATTCTTGGTGTCTACACGATGGAGATCTCACCAAGAAGTCCATCAGACCTCTTGCTTTACAATATGGACACCCAGCAAGGAGATATGAAGAATCCTAGTTCTGAGATGAAGGGCTGGGGGTTGGGACTAATCCTTTTTGATGACATCACTTAGGGAGGAGACCAGTATAGTAAAAGGTCTCAGACCAGGAAAAGGGGGGGGGTCTTTGTTATCTTGTTCTTGGAGGAGATGTGAGGGCAGGTCATGGTGTGGACTTTAGCCATGTGGCTTAGCCATGTGGCTTAAGAGGCAGGCCTGAGTCTTCTTGTTCTGGAAAGCATATAGGACACACATGCTCACCTGCTCTGTAACTTACTTAAGGAAGAACCCTGAAGCCTACCACATGGGCTCAGAGAAACGGACTATCTACTTGTTCTGGTATTTTTCTATCTTTTTATTTCCATTTTTATTTTGTTGTGCTGTATTTTACTTTTGTCCGTATTTGCTTGGTAATTTTTATATATTTCTGTATATGTTAATGCTTAGTACCGACCCATTGGGGTTAATAAATATATAAAATTTAGAAAACTTGCTTTGTGTTATCCTATAAACTCGGTCCACTCACGGTGTTTAGGTGGGAGGTTAAGAAAGAAGATTGGCCGCAGGTGTGCCAAGCGGCTTGGTGAGGCGAGATCCTTCACAAGAGAGGCTTTTGCATAAGCGATACAGACATACATTACTTTCTGGCTATCTGTTTTAGCTTTCTGGTTGCAGCTCCTTTACTGTGGTGTTCACTCAACATCCAAAGTCTCCAGGAAAACACATTGTCTTATTTTTTTCCAGAATATCTATTGTTCATCATCATATGCAACTGATCATTCTTCTTATCTGTATGTACACAGAGTGTGATTCACTAGCAGGAAGTTGGCTATTTATGCTTATTGACAAAAAAAATAATGCACCAAGAAAAAGTTGCTGGAATCATCTGAAATTTTATATGTTGCGCAAGGGTAAGTTTATTGGGGAAAACTGTACAGTTGAAAGGAGGCTCAAGCACCCTTGTTGAGCTACCTCTTGCCTGGATACAAGATGATACAGTTGCAGTTTTCTTATGGTATCCTGCAGCACATCTTTCCACAGATGTTGCAGCTAGGCTTGTAGGCTCGATTGGCAACAAATCTTTCAACTGGGCAGACAAGGGAAGTGTTACAATTGGGCGGAAACATTCCTGGAAAAACCTTGCTGTGTGTAGGCGAGCATCATCCTGCTGAAAAATGGCAATTGGAAGACCTGCCATGAGAGGGGCAACACATGTGGCTGTTGGATGTCACATATTGCTGAGCTGTTAGTGTCCCTTGTATCACTATTAGGGGAGACTGACAGTCATATGTAATTGCTTCTAAGGTCATCACACCAGCAGTTGGGGCAGTATGTCACTCCACAGAGAAGGCAAGATTGAAGCGATCACCACAAGGCCTACTTACTTGAACCTGATCATCGTTGGATCCAAAACAGAATCTAGCTTTGTTGCTAAAGGCGATACAGTTCTGGTCCATACTAGTTCAGGTTTCTCATTCACGACACCAATGCAAACAAAGGCTACAGTGGCCGACTGTCAATGGCAGGACACATAATGGACACTGTGACACCAAATTACCTTCTGCTATGTGTCTGGAAATGGTTCAGGCAGAGACGGGTGTGTGATGAGGGTGCCACCTGTGCTTGATAGACAAGGAAACTGTGCCAGCTGCTTGAGTTTGTTGGTGAATCAACCAATACTTTCCATTGTTGGTCTGTCTTTGGCTGTCTGGAGCTTATTTGCCATGTTTGAAATTCTTTGAACCTACCATCCTGTTTCTCTCAGTCCAGTTATGTGCCCCCTTTCAAAGTCTGTCAACTTGGCAAAATGTCTTTGATTGTTGTAGAGGCATGTCTAGTAGCCAGCAATCTCTCACCAAAAGGTACACTAACTAAAAGTAGCCTTAGAGAGCCTTTTTAGAGAGTAGCAATTTTACATCCTCTTGTGACAAGACCCCATGTCTAATCAAAAGAACAGTTTCCACAGAGCAGTACAAAGAATGCCTCCACTCACATCTGTCCCTGTCCCCAATGGTGCTCATTTATTTATCTATCTCCTACACACATTCCAGGGTCAGTTTCAATTAAAGGGTTATTCCCATCCAGGTGGCTATGTGCCAAGTCCCATGTGGTGCATAAAACCATGTAAATATTTGTTGAGGTCATAAGGAGTCATTTAGCAAATTTTACTTGCTGATCATGTTATACAGAGAATGTGGAGAGCAATATAAACATATCTGGGGAGATGATCATGTAGGTTGCATGACAGAGGAGTTCACATTTTAATTTCCAGGGCCCACTACATTGAATGCTCCCAAGTCCCTTCCCTCCGGGTAATGGTTCTAGTGTCCAATAAGAAAGCTGTTAGAGCCGTCATTCAGCTGGGGAGTGCTGTTAACAGTTTTGGTGGTGAGGGGGGGGGGAATCAAAGCTACTGAAAGCTCCCCATAAAGAGACTATTCAATGAACTCAAAAATGACATGCAAGTCCATATCTGCAGATGATTACCTGCTAGTTATTTCCCTCACCTCTCTCTTCTCCACAGCTTTGTAGCTCAGCTACAGCATAGCTGCGATCTGTTGTTACAATTTAGCTAGTTCCCTAGTCTGAGACACTCCCCCATCTTATCATTGGTTCAGGCTCATGCTCTTTCCCTCTCCTCTGCAGCTCTGCTTCTTCTGATTGGCTACTGTGGGTAAACATAAGTACATCACAAACTCTTCTAGAAGTAATGGGGACTAATATCTATTACAGGGATGGCAGAATGGTTTAGAAAGTTTAGATATACTGAGCCAAATAAGAAGGTTGAGCCTAGATGGTGACTTTAAACTCCTTTAGCCTCAATATTCTGCTTATACCTGATAGACTAGAACTCTGGGGATAATTTTTATTATTATAAATGGATGTATATTTGTTGTATGTGACTGCATTTATGTGCCAGTTGGCAAGTATTATATGCATTGTCTACCTGAAGTAATAGTTAATAAGAATATATTTTTTTTATTATGCTTGAGATTTCAGTTTTCAAGACCTAAAAATGACCTTCAGATTATTTACTGCAGTGACAACATTGCTTACACCGCTTTATTGTCCTCCTGGACAAAGATATGAGACAAAATGTGTTTCTAGGAAACAGACATTTAGGTTTTATAGTAGGCTTTACTTCAGGATAACCAACCCATAATCTCTCAGTACTTTGTGGTTTACCAGGATGACAGTTGCTGAGAGAGGAACCTGATATAACTTGTCCACTGCGCCTTTTAGATGACGTTTTAATGGTTAATATATTTCCTAATAACTACCTTGATAATTCTGTAACTGGCCGGTTCTTAGATCGCATCTGTTGCCAGTAAAAGGCAGCAATTTTGTGTTTTGGAATATTTACTGTTACGGTTTACTAGTAGGAACCAATATGGTGGCTGTTATTATCTGAATATTATTTGGCGTTGCAAAATGGTTGCCTTCTGCATGCAGCTGTAAGCCTGGCCCCTGCATTTGTACAGTTGTACTAAAAAGTTTACATACTCCGGCAGATTTTTTGTTTTTTTTGGCCTTTTTTCAGAGAATATGAATAACACAAAGACTTTTTCTCCATTCATGGTTAGTGGTTGGTTGAAGGCATTTATTACATAGTAGATGAGGTTGGATGAAGACATCAGTCCATCAAGTCCAACCTATAACCCTACAGTCCCCTACAGTGTTGATCCAGAGGAAGGCAAAAAAACACCCATGAGGCTTATGCCAATTGCCCCATTTCATGGGAAAAAAAATTCCTTCCCGACTCCAATCTGGCAATCAGTATAAAACCCTGGCTCAACGTGCCCTTAAAATCTAAAACCCATAACTCATAATGTTGTTCTGTTCGAGAAAGGCATCCAGGCCCTCTTTGAACTTGTTCAATGAATCTACCATCACTACTTCCTGGGGCAGAGAGTTCCATAGCCTTGCTGTTCTTACTGTAAAGAATCCTCTTCTCTGTTGCTGGTGAAACTTTCTCTCCTCCAGTCGTAGAGGATGTCCCCTTGTCACTGTCACTGGCCTAGGGGTAAAAAGATCATTAGAAAGTTCTTGGTGCTGTCCCTTCATGTATTTGTACATTATTAGATCTCCCCGTAGACATCTTTTCTCTAAACTGAATAACCCCAAGTTTGTTAATCTATCGTTGTACTCCAATCCACCCATTCCCCTTATAATTTTGGTTGCCCTTCTTTTGCACTCTTTCTAGTTCGATTATATCCTGTATACTGGGGCCCAGAAATGTGCACAATAGTCTAAGTGTGGCCGTACCAGTGATTTGTATAGAGGCATAACTATGTTCTTGTCGTGAGAATCTATACCTCTTTTGATGCATCCCATAATTTTATTTGCCTTGACAGCAGCTGCCTGGCACTGGTCACTAAAGGTAAGATTATTGTCCACCACAATCCCCAAGTCTTTTTCATTGGCAGTCTTATTAAGTACATAATCATACATTTTATTTCGTCGTCCAAAATGCATAAACTTACATTTGTCAATATCAAACTTCATTTGCCAAGTCTCGGCCCATGTTTCCAGCTTCCTTAGATCCCCTTGTAATAATCTATTATCCTCCTCATTTTTGATTACCTTATTGTCAAACTTCTGTGTTTTTCTCTTTTTAAATCATAATGACAACCAAAAACATCAAAATGACAATAAATGGCTTCAACCAACCACTAACCATGAGTGGAGAAAAAGTTTTTGTGTTATCCTTCATATTCTCTGAAAAAAGGGCAAAAAACAATAAAAATCTGCCGGGGTATGTAAACTTTTTGCACAGCTGTACGTAAGAGAATTATATTATCAGCCATCCCCAAGTTATTCTTAGCATTAACCCCATGGTCCAATAATACTGTAGGCACAGTCAGCAGAATTCATTGCCTGCAAGGGCTGTTGATAAACTCTGTGAGCACTCGTTTCTTGGAAATACAGACTTCTGTGATTGTGTCTGTATTCTGCAATCTGAAGTCATTGTAATGTTCTGGTGAGATTACTACCACTTCCTAAGTGACTATCGTAGGGAACTGCCCATAATACAATCCTAATCTGTGTTTATGGTTTAATACTGAAGATAAGCCCTGGAGACTTTTTATGCATGAGCTACATGAATATAGGAAACAATGATGACATAGCAAATATTCCTATCAGCGGTTTATGGTTTAAGGCATTGATACAACATTTGATGCAGCATAACATGCCTACCATGTGCTGATAAAATGCTTTAAAAGAGTCACAAAGCATGTTGTATGAATCTCCTACTGCTAACTGATAAGGGGAAGATGAGAAATATATACATTGTCATATGCAACATCTGTATTGAATCTTTGATATGGTGATCGTGGGATATTACAAATGTTATATCACAGGATATTACATATATTTAAAGGGAAAGTGTTGCCAGGAAATGACCAATTGCTTAACCACTTTAATAAATAATAATAATAAATTTTATTTATATAGCGCCAACATATTCCGCAGCACTGTACAATTTGTAGGGTTCAAGTACTGACAAAAAAGATACATTACAAAGAAATAGTCAATTCACACACTGAGACTGAGGGCCTTGCTCGCAAGAGCTTACAATCTATGAGGTAGAGGGGGTGACACAGGATGTAGCAGGGGCGGCAACAGACGCAGCATTGCTTATACAATGGTCAGACAATTTTGTAATAGGGGTTATTGTCATTACACATATATAAATCTGTATGAGCCATCACCAGTCGTGTCCTTTAACGTGCAGATGGTGCCTGGACATATAAAGTTAGTCTGATACGGCATCATATCCTGTGGGGCGTGAACAGAGGAGAGTATGTTTTAGGTATTCTAACTACGGAAGGGTTTACATTAGGAGTTGTGATAGGCCTGTCTGAAAAGATGAGTCTTTAGTTTGCGCTTGAAGCTGTGGAAATTGGGGGTTAATCTAATAGTCCGGGATAGAGCATTCCAGAGAAGTGGTGCAATTCGGGAGAAGTCTTGTATACGAGTGTGGGAGGTTCTGATGATAGAGGATGATAGTCTTAGGTCATTGAGTGAACGGAGAGTACGGGTTGGGCGATAGACAGAGATGAGGGGAGGAAATGTAGGGAGGTGCAGCATTATGGAGAGCCTTGTGGATGAGGGTGATAAGTTTATATTGTATTCTGTATTGAATAGGCAGCCAATGTAGTAACCGCCACAGACCAGAAGCATCGCTGTAGCGTCTAGACTGATAGATGAGCCTGGCCGCCGCATTCAGAATAGATTGTAGAGGGAAGAGTTTAGTAAGGGGAAGACCGATTAGTAAGGAGTTACAGTAGTCAAGGCGAAAGTGAATCAGGGCAACAATAAGTGTCTTTAGTGTATCTGTGGTAAGGAAAGGGCGAATTCTGGAGATGTTTTTGAGGTGGAGATGACATGAGCGTGTGAGTGATTGGATATGGGAGGTGAAGGAAAGGTCTGAGTCAAACAAAACCCCGAGGCAGCGGGAATACTGCCTAGGAGTTATGGTAAGGCCAGAGACTGCAATGGAGATATCAGGGACAGATCTATTAGATGGTGGAAACAGCAGTAGTTCAGTCTTTGAGGACCGGGCCATATACCCTGGATCAGGACTGGACACTTTTTGTTTTTTTGTTTTTTTCTGGTATATGCTTTTGAGGGCTGTGATGATTCCACTTAAATATGGCTATAACTCAAAGATGTATTTTGATCTCTGGGTATCGTTTCTCCCTCTTACTTCCATTTACTCAAACTGTGCGTAGCTCTAATCCTAGGTGCATGTTGTCAGTAGTGGCAACAATGTAACAATAGGGCTTTGTATTCATCCCAGAATGGCTCCATTGAATTCCTACATAGCCCCTTGGTGATCAAATACACATGTATTGTTTAAGCCTAGGCTATTGGATCAGACATGGTTGATATCATACAGAAGGCATTGTGTTATTCCACTTAATCCCATCTTCTTACAAGAATCTTGACTTGAGTGCGTTAGTCAATCAGACTTGCTGTCGCCGGTGACCTCATTCTGGGTGGTGTAATCAAGGGTATAAAAGATGAGGTAAGAGGTCAGTGAGGGATGCTACTATGAAGAGACTACAAAGAAGAGACTGAGGATATACTGTGCTGAGCATGCAGGAGGATGGACTGTGATGAGCATGCAAGCTGGAATTCTGTGTTGATGCTGCTGCTAGAAGCCTCCACTGGTTATCCCCACATGCTATGTGTGAGTGTTGGACTATAGAGCCACATCAAGGATATGTGTGGTAAAGTAATTATTTCACTTTTATTCCCTTTTTATTTTAAGCGCTGTATATTATAACTAGTAACTGTTAATGCTTGCATACATCTGCATATCTGTTCTGAACTGCATGTGTTAGATGTTAATACCGACCCATTTAGGGGTTAATAAATATATAAAATTTAGAAAGCTTGTCTTGTATTTATCTTGTGGACCCAGCACTCACTGGCGGTGAGTGTGGTTTTTAGTAAAGAAGTCTCAGGTGTGGGCCAACGTGGTGTTGGCGCACTGAGGATCTTTCACAAGGGCTATAACTTTTTACATGGTGTGTGTGTGTGTGTTTGTTTGTTTTTTTTTTTTAGCACGCTAAAATTTTTCTATAGTTTTCCATTCTCCATGAGGCCACATGTGCACAGTCAGTGTGGTAGCTGTGTTTTTGACCGCTATCACACTGACCCATTCATTTCTATTGCCCCATAGACGTAATTGGTGTATTTTCACGGTCTGGTGTATGGGGCCGTGGGCCGGGAGCAAAACTCAGGACAGGTCCTATTCTAGTACGTTTTGCCGCCCATTTAATTGGCCTCAATGCATGTGACCACGGAGGCACGGGTGTTGTAAGGGTGTCACACAGATGTCATCTGTGTGACATCTGTGCCGATCAATCACAGCCCGGCAACATGCACGCGGTCATATGCATGTCGCTTAATGGTAATTTTTATGTAAGTGAATAGTGTTGTGTGTACGTGAGCCAGGCTAGAACCTGTGACGTGTGTGTGTGTGTGTGTGTGTGTGCGCTTTTTTTTTTTTAACATCATCTTTTGTTTGTTTTGCAGATTTTCTGATACATTAACCCCAGTTAAAGGAGGAATAAAGCCTCCTAGTATAGACTGCAGTTCTGATCTGGGTCCTTTAGCACCCTCAACCCCTGTAGCTCCCAGTCTCTGGCAGATCACATGACCGCTGGTGATTTTATTTTACATTTTTCATGTTATTATCTATATTTGAAAAAATATAGTTTGTGACTTCATGCCTCCTTAGATGGACCATGTGCAAAAAACACAATGGTCTGGAGCAGACCCTATTGAGTTATATGCTTTGTGACCTCTCATCAGGGGGGAGTAGATAAGCTGCGAAATCCTCTATTGTGACTGGTGAATTCTGTGTCTTATCTATGTATACATGATCATCAGTGTGTTAAGTGAGGTGGCTGGTGTATAGAAATCTCCTACAGAAAATAGGAAGTGTTCACATATTATTTGGCTTAGTGGTCAGACTCAGAACTGCAGTAATTTTAGGATTTTTTTAAAAATTTTAAATAGTTTCATGGACATTTTCTTAAAACATCACCAGAATTCTTTAAAAATATGTTTAACATAAAACTTGATTAAAAAATAGATTGTTTTCTGGACATCCAGGGCCTCAGAATCCGAAATTTACATCTTAAGATCTCAGCATTCGCAGATGATGTCCTACTCTTCATCACTCAGCCGCTCACAACTATCCCATCTCTCCTCCGAGAAATCAACTCCTACAGCTACTATAGTAACTACAAACTCAACCTGTTCAAATGTACCGCCCTTAATGTCTCCCTGCCAGAGTCGCAGCTTCGGGGTCTCCGCTCCTCCTTTTCCTTTACATGGTCCCAGAAAGCACTTAAATACTTGGAGGTTCAGCTCCCTAGCAATCTAACCAATTCCTATACGCTTAATTTCCTTCCAATCCTGCGTACCTTGTAGACAGATATGAAACGATGGGACACCAAAGGCCTCTCTTGGCTGGGACGCATTAATTTGCTAAAAATGAATGACCTCCCCAGACTACTCTATCTATTTCAGACTGTCCCTATAATGTTACCCAAACACTTCTTTACAACTATCCAGAAAACATTTACTAAATTCATATGGGCATCCAAGCCACCGAGAATTGCAAGAAGTATCTTGACCAAACCCAAAGAATGTGGCGGATTGGCGGTACCGGATTGCTCTAACTACTTCCTGGCTGCGGTCGCTTCGCGCATTTTAGATTGGCATCACTAGGAGCGCTCTAAACTCTGGGTTGCCTTACAGGGTTCCTTGAGTTCACTTCCACTTACTGCCCTCCCGTGGCTAGCTAAGCGTTACTGGACAGATAGCTCCACCCATGCACTTCCATACGTCGCGCATCAGGTCCTTGGATCGTGCCGGCGCTATGATGCTATGCGTAGACTATTTCTAAACGATGGTCCTATGACACCTATCTCGGGCAGCCCGGATTTTCCTGCGGCGCTCCACTCCTCCTTTTTATCCCATGCTAGGGGCCAACAGATCCTTTGATTCCACCAAGTTACAAGCACGACATCTCTCCTCCCCCGCCAAGAGCTGACCCATCCTGGGTCAGACCCTGACTCGGCCATATCCCATTGGCAATACGCCCAGCTAACTCACCTATACACCACTCTTAAGATAAAGCACAATTTGCACAGAAAGTTACTGCCCTTTGAACGCATATGCCTCTCTCCCCATACCTCAGCTCACACAATCTCGCTTATCTATGGCATGCTGCGGGAGACTGCTACTGACTCCCTACCTGCTTACGCGGGTGGGTGGGAGAGGGAGCTGGGGGGTCTCGTTCGCGCCAGATGTGTGGTCATCGGCATTCCAGGCGTGCCACAAATTCTCTATTTCCTGCAAGGCGATACTCTCCCGATGGTACAGAGTCCCATCTGTTCTCCATGAGATGTATCCCTCTACCTCAGATCGATGTTGGAGATGTGACTCTGGCCGGGGTACGATGAAGCACGTCTGGTGGGAATGTACACTCTTACGCCCCTACTGGTCAGAAGTTCGGCGTATAATTAAGATGGTTACGGGCATTTCATTAGGCGATGACCCGGCTCCCCTCCTTCTCTCCATCTTCCTGAGTAAATATGAGAAACACATCCGCAAATTGATAGGCTTCATGCTGGTGGCCGCAAGGTCTGTGATTCCTAGACTATGGAAATCTCAGACGCTCCCCTCCCTAGAGTCCTGGCTCAAAGAGATTTTGTTCATCCATAGTATGGAAACTATGATGGCGGAGCTGTGACAGGATAACAGGACCCATCACCAAACATGGCTCCTTTGGAATCTTTTCTACCAATCCAAGGAATTCCAATCTGCCTTCCCCTCTATATCCCCCCAACAGGGACCTCCCCCCCCGACTTCTTCTAATCTTTTGTCATAATAATGTAAATGTGTTTTGACTTTACCCTACATTTTACTGCATTCTGTGTTTGGCCCTGCTGCGACAGAGCCTATGTTGTTCCCCATATCCTATTAACCTCTCCTCATCTCCTATCCCCTTGCCTCCCTCCCCCCCCCATCCAGGTACTTCCCTGATTATCTTATTGTTTAAATTGCTTTATCTCTGTCAACATGAAAAGTCAATTCTTTGTTTGGCCCTGCTGCGACAGAGCTCATGTTATCTCCTCTGATTTGCTCCATTTGTCATTTCTCAACCCCAATCCCCTATCCCCTCCCCCCTACCTCCTTCCCCACCCATGTGTTTCCAGCCCAAAAATGTTGTTTGAAATGTTTTTCTGTTTAAATGTAAAAATTTCAATAAAATCCTTAATGTCTAAAAAAAAAAAATAGGTTGTTTTCTGGCAACACATTCCCTTTAAACTGTACTCTTTCCAATGACTTTTCAGGATAAATTGCCATGTGAGTGTTTATATATGGAATAATATTATAGCTGGTCATGGTATGACTTTTATCTTGCATTTTGGAACCCTCCCTCCCCAGGATTTATCTTTTAGTTTTCTGTTTTCCCTAAGCTACTGAGTAGACATCAGCTGCTATCTTGCCTTCCATAGACAGCAAAAGGGTAGACGGTAGGTTCTGCTTCTAACCCTCTCTTGCTTGCTCAAAAGGAGCAACACCACTATATAGGATTTTATGGCTAAGTACTCTGCAGTACTGGTTTGGATGAACCACTTGGGATAACACAGAAATCTTATTCTTTGCATCCTTTGTTTGTGTCTCTGCTTCTGTGGCATGGGGATCTCTCCATAGACATCTATAGGCACATGCAGAGCAGTGGATTGGAGATATTGATATATGTCGTGTGCATATATATACCACTGTGGAAAAAATGCTTCAAGGTCAGAACGCTTCCAAAAATAGAAGTGTTAATACCATAGTTTATTTTTGTTAATTAACAAAATTAAGTGAATGAAAAAAAGATAAATCTAAATCACATCAATATTTGGTGTGACTGCCCTTTGGAGCTGGAGTCCTGAAAGTGATGATATGGCCCCAACATAGCCCTGATCTCAACATCATCCAGGCTGTCTGGGATTATATTAAGAGATAGAAGGATTTGAGCAAGCCTACATCCGCACACAATCTGTGGCTGGTTCTCCACAACCTTCCTACCGAATTCCTTCATAAACTGTATGCAGGTGTTCTTAGAAGAACTGATGCTGTTTTGAAATTAAATTTATGTGAATTTAGCCTTATTTCCATATATAATCTGTAATATTATGTTCACACTTAAAGGGATTGTCCAGGAATCTCAGTACATGATCAGGAGGTCGGGGAAGCTGAAACATAAAAAGAAATAAATTCTACTCACCTGTCCCCGGCCTTCCAGTGTTCGTTACCACTGTCTGGTCCAGCAGAAGTCCTCAGCACACATGACCGCTGAGGCCAGTCTGTGGCTTCAGCAGTCACAGGAAAGGAAGAGGTGATGTCACTCACATACGTCACCAGTTCCTTTTCTTAGGCAGCTGAGGCCACTGATTGGCTTCAGCGGTCATGTGTGCTGAGGACTTCTGCCGGCACAAGGGATAGGTGAGTATGATCATTTTATCTTTTTTTTTTCAATGTTTCATCTTCCCTTTGTCCTGCTCATGTACTAGGATTCCTGGACAATGGCTCTAAAAGGTTCTATCTTCAGGTCTTTCATCCCTGGCTGTTTATTTACACTAGATTCAGATTAGGATACTGAGTTAAAATCATCTTTCTTAGTAAGCGTTGATTCTTAAATGACTTGTAATGCCTTTCTGTGTGTATTGCTAAGTATCTAGGTCAGCACTTGCTTGCCAGCTGTCTGAATAGCAGAATCGTACTCGCAAAGCTGAGGATTGTCTCGCTCTTCAATAATGTATCAAATGGAATCTCTCAAGCAAAGTGAGATTGCATTGATTGTTTGCATATTGATCCATTGCTCTTAGATGGTCAGTTTAGAATGAACATCACTCTTATTAAAAGCGAACAGACACCGAGAAAAGCTTTACCAAGTAGAATGATAACATAAATTGTTTTAGTTTTGACACATATACTGGAGGCTTCCAATGATGGTGAACACAGCCTTGGTATTCTGTGACTGTTTAGTCTATATTTACTGTGTAATACTAACTGTGTGGATTAGTTACAAACTAGAAAAAAAAATACATTCAAGAAATGCACTTCATATGTGCACATAGATGGGGGACGCTTATGGCATGTGTATAGTATATGCCACCCCAACCACTGCGATCCCAAGCCTGGGAATGAGGATGATTACTTCTATAGCTGGGGTTGTGGGAATAATGTGATAAGAAATGGAAGTGTTATATTTACCTCCACACTAGCCCCAGGTTTGCCCAGTGTACAGTCGTGGCCAAAAGTTTTGAGAATGATACAAATATTAATTTTTACAAAGTCTACTGCTTCAGTTTTTCTAATGGCAATTTGCATATACTCCAGAATGTTATAAAGAGTGATCAGCTTAACAGCAATTACTTGCAAAGTCAATATTTGCCTAGAAAATGAACTTTATCTCCCAAAACACATTTCAACATCATTGCAGCCCTGCCTTAAAAGGACCACCTAACATCGTTTCAGTGATTGCTCCATTAACACAGGTGTGGGTGTTGATGAGGACAGGGCTGGAGATCAATCTGTCATGATTAAGTAAGAATGACACCACTGGACACTTTAAAAGGAGGCTGGTGCTTGCCATCATTGTTTCTCTTCTGTTAACCATGGTTATCTCTAAAGAAACACGTGCAGTCATCATTGCACTGCACAAAAATGGCCTAACTGGGAAGAGTATTGCAGCTAGAAAGATTGCACCTCAGTCAACAATCTATCGCATCATCAAGAACTTCAAGGAGAGAGGTTCCATTGGTGCCAAAAAGACTCCAGGGTGCCCAAGAAAGACCAGCAAGCGGCAGGACCGTCTCTTAAAAGTGTTTCAGCTGCGGGATCGGGCTACCAGCAGTGCAGAGCTTGCTGAGGAATGGCAGCAGGCAGGTGTGAGTTCATCTGCACGCACTGTGAGGCGGAGACTCTTGGAGCAAGGCCTGGTCTCAAGGAGGGCAGCAAAGAAGCCACTTCTCTCCAGAAAAAACATCAGGGACAGACTGATATTCTGCAAAAGGTACAGGGAGTGGACTGCTGAGGACTGGGGTAAAGTCATTTTCTCTGATGAATCCCCTTTTCGATTGTTTGGAACTTCTGGAAAACAGCTTATTCGGAGAAGAAGAGGTGAGCGCTACCACCAGTCTTGTCTCATGCCAACTGTAAAGCATCCTGAAACCATTCATGTGTGGGGTTGCTTCTCAGCCAAGGGAATCGGCTCTCTCACAGTCTTGCCTAAAAACACAGCCATGAATAAAGAATGGTACCAGAATGTCCTCCAAGAGCAACTTCTCCCAACCGTCCAAGAGCAGTTTGGCGCTCAACAATGCCTTTTCCAGCATGATGGAGCACCTTGCCATAAAGCAAAGGTGATAACTAAATGGCTCAGGGAACAAAACATAGAGATTTTGGGTCCATGGCCTGGAAACTCCCCAGATCTTAATCCCATTGAGAACTTGTGGTCAATCATCAAGAGACGGGTGGACAAACAAAAACCAACAAATTCAGACAAAATTAAAGCATTGATTCTGCAAGAATGGACTGCTATCAGTCAGGATTTGGTCCAGAAGTTGATTGAGAGCATGCCAGGGAGAATTGCAGAGGTCCTGAAGAAGAAGGGTCAACACTGCAAATATTGACTTGCTGCATTAACTCATTCTAACTGTCAATATAAGCTTCTGTTACTCATAATATGAATGCAATTATATTTCTGTATGTGATAAAAACATCTGACAAACACACATAAAAACCAGAGGGCAGCAGATCATGTGAAAATATAATATTTGTGTCATTCTCAAAACTTTTGGCCATGACTGTATAATGACTGTGACTTTATAAAAAAAAAAAAAATTATTTTATTGATGACCTATCTTCAGTTATGGCTCCAATAGGTAGGAGATGAAGAAACAATAGGAATAAGCCTGTGTAATAGGGACTTTACTGAAATGTATGTATGCCGTACTCTACAGTAGTAGTTGGCTTTATTATTTGCAGGCTTTATTATAATAGGTTTATGAAGAGCAAAGCATTGACTATGCACCAGTTTTACCAATGTTGAGAGCGTTAACTTCATTGTGAAAGGGATACTCTCATCTCATAAAGTGATGGCATATTTCATATCTCAGAGGTCAGCCCCCACTTCCCTCAAATTTGTCACTTGGCGTCCTGTAAAACCTCATTTGTGATCAATAAAAGTATTCTGCGTCTATGAATTAATGTGTAACTGTTGTTTCACTTGTTTTTGGCTATTGTATAGGGATTGTTTTGCTGAACATTTTTGTAGTATAGTTTATTAACCTATTGTACTTCCTTTTAGCAGAAAACAAGTTCTCCCTAGCAACACAGTAACGCTAAGCGTTGCTAGGGAGATCCACCGTGTATTCTCCCTCTATCACAAGTATATACAGATAAAGCAAATACCAAAAGGGGGTGTCATGTCAAGTAGCTGTATCTGGTTTTATACAACTTAGAAATGTGGATCTGGTATTGTTTGAAAGCAGAGAGTCGGTACTATGCTGCAATATATATAAAAATCACATACTCCACTGTGTTGTAACACGTGATTTCTCCATTTCTGTTATAGTGAGAGCTGCATGATTTCCGAGACTCTGCTTTCATACATCACCAGAAGAACTTTTCTAGGTGTTCAAATAGCTGTATGTTTGGGTTTTTGTTGTTTTTTTAAGTGACACCAATTTTGCAATTTCCTATATATGTGTATACTGGCATGAAAGGATGAATATGGGACTCTCAATGAAAGCATTGCTAGGGAGAACTTTAGAACTTGTTTTCTGCTAAAAGAGAGTACAATAGCTTAATAAAGTATATAACAAAAAATGTTAAGCAAACCTCTCCCTATAAAATAGCAAAAACACAGTGTGCAGTGGTATAAATTACAACTCGGCCAGGGGACCTTAGGCACCTTCCCTTACTAAGCCCCCTCTAACAATCTTAATATAGCAATAAGTAACAAAAAGATTACATGACAAGCCATGTTTGAGCTCCTTTTCCTGGCAACTGTTTTCTTCACCCTTGCTTTACGGACTGGAAATGGTGACCGTTTGCTATTATTCTCTATGTGAGTGACACACAAGAGCTGTATCTGCTATTCAAAGTAATGGGTGCGGATTTGTGGCAGTCTGCCAGGCCATGTTAAAATGGTTGTACAAGATTTTTTTTATTTTTTTTTTTTTAATTTACTAAAGATTGAAAATGTGGTAAAATAAAAATTTACTTTTTATCATCAGGTCAGTCTTGCTCCAGTTCTGTGGCTCTGGTGTTTGCAGATACTCTTACTTACGTGGCTGCCGGAGTCTGTATGGCAGAATATACAGTCATATGAAAAAGTTTGGGCACCCCTATTAATCTTAATCATTTTTAGTTCTAAATATTTGGGTGTTTGCAACAGCCATTTCAATTTGATATATCTAATAACTGATGGACACAGTAATATTTCAGGATTGAAATGAGGTTTATTGTACTAACAGAAAATGTGTAATATGCATTAAACCAAAATTTGACCGGTGCAAAATTATGGGCACCTCAACAGAAAAGTGACATTAATATTTAGTAGATCCTCCTTTTGCAAAAATAACAGCCTCTAGTCGCTTCCTGTAGCTTTTAATCAGTTCCTGGATCCTGGATGAAGGTATTTTTGACCATTCCTCTTTACAAAACAATTCCAGTTCAGTTAAGTTTGATGGTCGCCGAGCATGGACAGCCCGCTTCAAATTATCCCACAGATGTTCAATGATATTCAGGTCTGGGGACTGGGATGGCCATTCCAGAACATTGTAATTGTTCCTCTGCATGAATGCCTGAGTAGATTTGGAGCTGTGTTTTGGATCATTGTCTTGCTGAAATATCCATCCCCGGTGTAACTTCAAATTCGTCACTGATTCTTGTACATTATTCTCAAGAATCTGCTGATACTGAGTTGAATCCATGCGACCCTCAACTTTAACAAGATTCTCGGTGCCGGCATTGGCCACACAGCCCCAAAGCATGATGGAACCTCCACCAAATTTTACAGTGGGTAGCAAGTGTTTTTCTTGGAATGCTGTATTTTTTTTACGCCATGCATAACGCCTTTTTGTATGACCAAACAACTCAATCTTTGTTTCATCAGTCCACAGGACCTTCTTCCAAAATGAAGCTGGCTTGTCCAAATGTGCTTTTGCATACCTCAGGCGACTCTGTTTGTGGCGTGCTTTCAGAAACGGCTTCTTTCGCATCACTCTCCCATACAGCTTCTCCTTGTGCAAAGTGTGCTGTATTGTTGACCGATGCACAGTGACACCATCTGCAGCAAGATGATGCTGCAGCTCTTTGGAGGTGGTCTGTGGATTATCCTTGACTGTTCTCACCATTCTTCTTCTCTGCCTTTCTGATATTTTTCTTGGCCTGCCACTTCTGGGCTTAACAAGAACTGTCCCTGTGGTCTTCCATTTCCTTACTATGTTCCTCACAGTGGAAACTGACAGGTTAAATCTCTGAGACAACTTTTTGTATCCTTCCCCTGAACAACTTTGTTGAACAATCTTTGTTTTCAGATCATTTGAGAGTTGTTTTGAGGAGCCCATGATGCCACTCTTCAGAGGAGATTCAAATAGGAGAACAACTTGCAATTGGCCACCTTAAATACCTTTTCTCATGATTGGATACACCTGGCTATGAAGTTCAAAGCTCAGTGAGGTTACAAAACCAATTTTGTGCTTCAGTAAGTCAGTAAAAAGTAGTTAGGAGTATTCAAATCAATAAAATGATAAGGGTACCCAAATTTTTGCACCGGTCAAATTTTGGTTTAATGCATATTGCACATTTTCTGTTAGTACAATAAACCTCATTTCAATCCTGAAATATTACTGTGTCCATCAGTTATTAGATATATCAAATTGAAATGGCTGTTGCAAACACCCAAATATTTAGAACTAAAAATGATTAAGATTAATAGGGGTGCCCAAACTTTTTCATATGACTGTATCCTGGGATCAATGACCCATCTCAAGAAATGTAGTACCCATAACTTGTAATTTTATATTTTTCAAAAAAGGCATTTATAAAATTCAACGTGCAGTATCCTTTGTTTCCACAGCTGGAAAGCTGCTGCTAAGGTTGGTGTCTCATTGAAATAAACAAGCATGATATGAGTCAAATGAGCATTCAGTAGACAGCTTTCCCAGGCATATAGCCAAGTTTATTAACCATCCGAGGGGCCTATGAAAAGGGCTCAGTTAAGGCTAAGCATAACCATCTCTCCATCAGTCTGCGTCACTTCTTAAGGATTTCACCTCTCCTCAGTCCTAATGTTACCAGGTAAGTGATGGGGAAACAACCAAAAGCTCATGAAGAAGAATGGGTTGTGTCCATCCTTAAATGGTAAAATGGGATGCCATGAACCCACATGAGTAGCTGTCGGATCTGCTTTATATTCACCACTGTTGATGGATGGAGATGCCTTACGGACCTTATATTATTAAATGTGCCCTGGGATCTTTTCTTGCTATATTGTGGCTTTTGCTGCTGTTGTGGCTTTAGTTGAATCTGCTGATTTAAGATGTGAAGTGACTTGAGCTGTAAATTGCTTTATAAATAAATTCCATTAGTGCGCTTGCACTAGTTTAATAAGTGCTGTTTGTGACATGGCTTTAGTGTTCCTTTAAGCAGATGCTTGCTGTTTAAGGCCATCTTTTGAAGTGCACAGCCTGTGATAGAGCTATAAAGTGTACTCCACGCTGTGTAAAGACATTAGGTACTGTATAGTTACAGCAAAAATAAAATCTTCTGGAGCTGTGTTTTATTATGAAGTGATGCTTCTGGTCACAGTACATGACCTCACCGAACAGGCATATAAGCCTATACTTAGAACTGTCTGAGTGTTACTGCAAAATTGGAGGGAAATAAAGCTACACTAGAGGGAGGCAGATGGCCCTATTCTCAAAGAGTGTTCGCCCAAGTGCCGATTCCAGGACTAAGAGGGTGTGTGGGCAGATCCCTGACAGTCCGCATCTTTAGCATCCATTTAATGTTGTTGAATGTTTGAAGATTAAAATCTTATCAAGTATGAATCCATATAAAACACATCTTCAGACTTTCTTATATTCAGATAAGGATATAAGCTTGAAAAACAGTACCATTGCTGTTGTTACTGAATTTTAGTACTCTCATGTGCATGACCTAAACCGAGTAGGGGTACTACAACATAGTCTTCTTAAAGAGGGCCTTTTACCACCTCCATCAATTCCAACTAATTTCCTCCTTTCAATAGGATTCTGCTCCACCGATTCTAGCGCATTTGGAATTTTTTCTCTAGTCCTCAGCATTCCCAAGTAATCACTTCTGTTACTTTCAACTGAGTAATACGCTCTACTGTCAGGTGGGCGGTCTTCGGCTGAAGCAGACAGAGAGGGACTGCCCACTTGGCAACAAGCACTGTTGTTCTGAAATTAACAGAAATGATTGCTCAGGAATGGTGGGGGCTAGAGAAAAAATTCCAACTGTGCCAGAATCAGTGGAGCATCCCCTACTGAAGAAGGCAAAGAGTTGGAGTTGGTGGAGGTGGTGAAAGGTCCTCTTTAAGAATTAGTAATGTGGTAGTTCTACTGAGTGCAAAGAAAAAAAAATTAGCTGCTGACCCATATATCTGACTACAACTTACATTTATTATGGAACATTGCAGTTCATCAGCAGTCTGGTCACTGTGGATGACAACTCTCATTTTTCCCTTACACTAGTTTTTAGATATCTCTATTGTGCTCTCCTGACTCTTGCTTCAAATGGAATATAAATGTAAATTTTAATGTTTTATTTTTGATGTACGACTGTGCCGGCCTCTAGGGAATGACTGTAAAGAAGCAATTGGTTCTCCTACAGCTTGCGGTGTGTTAATGTGCCTTTCAGTGTAATGTTTTATTAATATTCTCTCTTCTCCACATCTCTGTCTTGGTCACTGATGTCGTCAGGCACTCTGCACCATCTTTTACATATAAAGTACCAGCTCATGATATATTTTTTTATATCTTTGATACTAGTTATGGCAGGACTACAGTATATCTCATTATATCTAGTATTATGTCTGCATAAACCATTTCATCTGCTAAAGAATAAGTCAGATCAGCATATTTCCATTTACTTTTGGATGTGAATGCTTACACTAGCTTCACCTACACTTTTCTACAGATTTGTTCTCAGTAATCGGCATTTTTAAAAAAAGTTTGTCTGGGGATTTTAAAAATGGGCTACTGGGTTATAAAACCATACAAAATATTGCAAAAAAAACTTTTTTTTTTTTTTTTTTTTAAGGGTAAGGAATAATACAACTTTGGGTCATTATATGACTTTAGTTCTGCATTTCTTTTTAGCAGTCTCCCCCTCTTCAGGCTCTATCACTTATTTTCAGTTGTCCCAGAGTTAGACAGCACGTTGAAAAAACAGAAGCTTGTGCTCCCTAACCCTCTCAACTATTCAGAATTAGCATGAAGTTCATTATAAAGAAGTACGTAATAATGATGTAAATAAAGCTCGAAGATGAGAGAAAACTTTGGCTGTGTTCAGACTACTGGTGATTGTCCGTTACTCTCATCCATCAGAGAATCAGAACAACAGACATTTACCATCAGTGTGAACTTAGCCCTTAATGTTATGTACACCAGCTTGTGTTTGTCTGTCTCTGCTTCTTTCTCGCTTGACGCCCCCTGCCCTCTCCATAGACTTCTATGGGTTTGTGTAATTTGATACTTCATAGAGCTGACAGTCCTTCTTGGAGATTTGAAAGTGAATGTCAGGTTATGCTAGGTTCACACCTGCGCCTGGGTTTCAATTCTTTGGGTCCGCTTGAGGACCCGAGGAACGGAAACCTAATCCGCTTTAGGCTGAGGCCCCATGTTGCAGAAACACAGCTTTTTTTGTTGCAGATTTTGCTGCGGTTTTTTTGAGCCAAAGCCAAGAATGGCTACAAAAGGAATGGGGAATATATAGGAAGGTCTTATACTTCTACCTTCTGCTCAATCCACTCCTGGCTTTGGCTCAAAAAACTGCAGCAAAATCTGCAACAAAAGAGCTGCGTTTCTGCAATATGGGGCCGCAGCCTAAAAAGCGATTACCCACAGACCCTATAGACTATAATGGGGTCTGCCGGGTTTCCACCGGAAAAATGTGGACTTTTCTCTCCACATTTTTTTAGGCTGATTCAGGGACGGAAATCCCGAACGTAGAACAGGTGTGAACCTAGCCTTAGGAGAGCCTGATAATTGAAAAAAGAGGCATTTTTCTTTGTGGTATATTATAAAGGTTCTTATATTTGCCTGTGCTATTGATTTATGCAAAGCTTGTTGAATAGTTAGTTAAACATAATTTTAAAGACTTTTGGGAAGATTTTCCATGTTATTATCTATATTTATTTTTAGAAAATCCCTAAAAATCCTGCAACTCTGGCTCTAACCACTAAGCCAAATAGTATGCTGACACTTCTTGTGTTCTGTAGGGAATTTTCTTTGCAGCAGCCCCTTATTTATCAAACACACTGAAGATCACAGCTATAATGCATAGGTAGACACGAATCCACCAGTCACAGTAGGTGATTTCACAGCTTATCTACTCCCCCTCTTGTAATGACATCTGCAGGGGTCATAAAGGTGGGTCATGCAACATATAATATAAGTTCTAGCACGTAAAAGCAGAATTCTGGTAAAAATAAATAAATTCGCTAGAGAATTAGACGAACGTGTTTGTGTGACTAATTATTTCTAAGACTTCAGCAAAGCGTTGCTTTATTGATCCCTTGTGCAGAAAACTACACTCAGCAGTTGAGCAGGAAACAGGTGTGACGGCACAATAAATGGTCAACAGGAGTCCTGTTTATCTGGTACTGCAGAGCAGATGAATGAAAAATATAGCAGACTGCTGCATCGGCTGTGTGTGACCAGAATTTATGTTGTTTCTGTGTCTGAGATGTATAGAGTCATATGTATTTATTCGTTGTTATGTGTATTATATTTACAAGTCCATGCTACTTGGCAGTGAATACATTCTTTTTGCAAGACCAAATGGTTGCTTTGGCTTTCTACCTACAAGCTACTGACAGATTTTGCCTTGACAGTTTTTTACGTAACCTCCGTAATTTGCAAATTAGAATTCTGCTTGGTGTTTTCCTTGTCTGAAAGGGGTTTTCCGGGCAAAAATGTGTGTGTGTGTGTGTGTTTTTTTTTTTTTTTTTAAATGTCTTAGCGCTATTAATGGGTTAATAAATGCAGCCATATACCATTAGCAGTGTTTTGAGTGATTTCTGGGTGTCTCTGGAAGCTCCTGGCATCTTCTGCATTTGTTTACATGGTTCAGATTCCTGTTATGTAACTTCCACACTAACCCCTCTCACCTTACTCCCCCTTCCCTCCTATACACCCCCCTCCCTCTCTCTCTATCTATCCCGCCCACTACTAGCCCTTCCCTACCTACTCAGCCCAGCCCACGATCCCATTATATAGTTGACTTTTTTCCTTCCATGGCTTCTTCCTGTGGATCGGCCCCTCCTTCTTTACTGATACTGCAGGTGCGCGCTTTTCTCCCAGCGCTGCTCTGTTCTCTGTAGCGACGATCCACCTCTACCTGCACGTGCGTGGGAGCTACGCAGTAGAGGTGGATTATCGGCAGCAGTGCGCAGAGCAGCGCTGGGAGAAGCAGTAGCAGTCAGAAAAGAAGGAGGAGACATCTTGCGGGAAGAAGCCATGGAAGGTAAGTATGATGGAGTGGATGGAGGGGGGGAGTAGTAGTGACGATCATAAATTGGCTGAGATGCTGCCAAGCATTCAGTGGCGGGATTCGTACATATGATTCCATCATCAACATTACTAACTAAGCTGCCTGATCAGGGGGAATTATAAAGGTTCTTATATTTGCCTGTTCTGATGATTTATGCAAAGCTTGTTGAATAGTTAGTTAAACATATTTTTAAAGAATTTTGATGAGAAAAATTGATTCAATCTGCCAAGTTTGCCCAGTCATGCCATACGCATTGCGGTTTTTCCTGCAGTGCTTTTCACAGAAAGTACGCAGAGGTTTCCTTTGTGGACTTTCTGTTTCCATTATACCTATAGGGAAACCACCGGCGTTTCCCTATAGGTATAATTTGACATGCTGCGATTTCCAAAACTGCAACGGTTCCCATGCACTATGCAGTGAATGTAAAACACTGCCTTTTTTTCCACAGCATTTCCTTAGACTAAAGCCCCACGTTGAAGAAAAGCTGCTTTTTCATATTTCCAATTCCTTCTGTAGCCACTACTAGGTTTGGTTCAAAGAAAATAGAGCAAAATCTGCATAAAAAAACAGCGTTTCCGCAATGCGGGGCCTCAGCATTAGGCAGATTTACTAATTCTGTCTAAGGCGAATGCCCCGTGTTACAAAACTCAATGGTTTTGCCTGGAAAAAAAAAAGTTGTGTTTTACAGTACCAACAAAGTGAATAAGATTCTGGCTAATCCCATCCACACATTTCAGGAAAAAAAAAGCTGTGGAAAAGCTGTGTTTTTGAGAAACGGTTCATGTCAATTTTACCTGCAGAAATGCATGTGTTTTTTCCTAAAGATTTAATAAGGGAAGGAAAAATGCAGCAAAAACGCAATGAAAAAATGTTTTTTTTGCTGCGGTTCGCTTCGTGGGGCTTTAGCCTAAAAGTTAGACAGTGCAGAGTTAGTCTAGACAGTCTTAGCATGTCCAAGATTTATCATAATGTCTAATGCTGGTTGATAAATCTTACTATTAGACGGTCTAGTCTAATTATATACCTCTATTAGTTGACCTAGTTTATGCAGGAAAATAATTGGTGTGCAGGGTTGTATTTTAGGCTATGCCCTCTTTTAGGGCCGCTGATAAAATTATGTTAGCTCTTGGAGTTTAGTAAGTGGCTGCTGAACTCTAAGGTATTTTTTCACCTCTCTGCTAGACTTTTCAGTGGACCAGTGACCTAGAACCATAATAGCCGAAGTAGTTTGATACCAGATAGCAAATAGTTGTACATAGTTATTTTGTGGTGGTAATATTATCCTACTGAGTTTTTCGTTCCTTCCTGTGTTGCCTCATATCTGTACAGTTTTCTTAAGCACTTCATCCTTCTATCCACTCATTTATCCAGCCCACTTTCTCATGACACATTCCTGCCATGCTGAAGATTGGTTACAATCTATTGTATTATGCTTGACTCTTAGCAGTAGATGTAGAAAGAACAAAGTCCTCAGCACACTCACTAGTTACATATGCCTTTGAGGGCACAAGGCCACACTGTCTATCCACACTGAATCCCTTATGGATCATAACTTACGTATAATGTTGTACCGTGTTAGCCATTGAAAGTAGTGGAAGAGTGAAGAAATCAGGCGATACCTTTTAGAGGCTAACTGAGTATATTTATAAGTAAGCTTTCAGGAGTACTCGCTCCCTTCATCAGACATGGTGTGATACAAGAACTGAAAATTAACAGATTTTTATACACATGGTTTTCAAAGCATTTTAGAGTCCTTAAAAAAAATTGCAATCTAAGTAGAGAAGTTATTTACAACAGGTCAAAAAAAACAGTCTGGAAACTTGTGGTGCGTGATGGAGGGATCAGTAATTCTTGCTGTTATCTGTTTGCTATCAGGAGGTGATTTGTGACCCTCACAGGTCACACATAGTGTGATTTGAAGCTGGCATGAATATTGAGTTCAGTTCATGGTTCAAACATAGTGTGACATGAAGCTGGCATGAATATTAAGTCCAAATTGCAGAGTTTGAAATTTTTGCATAAATTTATACTCCATTTCTTTTCTTTTCTCCTGTGTCTTAAAATGTCCCATTAAAACCACAACCCGCAAATCTTCAATAGAGTGGTTTTCTCCGGAGAAATGTGCGGCCACTGGGAGATCGGTTCTGCTGTTATTAATGGTGGATCTGTGTGAGTTCATTCGTTGACTGAGTCTCTGCCCTGTTTCCCCCACATAGAGGCCTGTGGTGGGACATTGCACACACATTATGAGGTACACCACATTGGAAGACCTGCAGGAAAATGTCCCCCTAATTCTGTGCACCTGTTGTGACTGTGGGATAGGTACACTGTCAGCGGTGTGGATGTGCTTGCAGGTCATGCACCTTTTATGTAGGCAAGGTGAGGTGCCATTTTCAGTTGGGGCCTTCAGGGCACTCAGGACGATAATGCGCCTCAGGTTTGGTGGTTGTCGAAAGGAGAGGAGAGGGGGGACTGGAAATATGTCCTTGAGTCTGTTGTCCCTATGTAGTACAGGTTGGAGCTCCTTGGCAATCCTTCGTAGGATCTCCAGCTGTGGGTTGTAGGTGACAACTAGGGGCACTCGGGCTTCTTTCTGGGTCTCTCTATATGTGAGCAGACTGTCTCTGTTAATGGCTGCTGCTTTGTTTAATTGGTTGTCTGTCACTTTTGGTTTGTATCCCAATCTGAGAAATTTCAACCTCAGATCCAGGAGGTGCTTGTCCAGGTCTGTTTTGTCGGAGCAAATACGATTGTATCGTATAGCCTGGCTGTAGATTATAGATTGTCTTGTGTGCTTGGGGTGGAAGCTGTCGTTTCTCAGGTAGGCCGTTCTGTCTGTGGGTTTGTGGTATATTGATGTGAGTAGCCGGTGGTCTTTAATGTATATTGTGGTATCCAGAAAGTGAATTTCACTCCCTGAATAGCTAAGTTTAAGGTTGATGGTCGGGTGAAAGTCATTGAAGTCATTATGGAATTGAAGTAGGGCCTCCTCACCTGCAGTCCAGATGACAAGGATATCATCGATATAACGAAGGTAAATCATAGGTTTGGTGGTGCATGTTGATAAATATGTTCCTTCCATTTCTGCCATAAAGAGATTTGCATATTGGGGTGCACATCTGGTCCCCATTGAAGTTCCCATTCGCTATAGATATAGATCCTCTCCAAAGGTAAAATGGTTGTGGCTAAGGATGAATTGTATGAGCTGTGTTACTGGTTCTGTTGGGAGGTTTTGTTTTGCCAGGTGTACCCGACATGCTGCAACTCCATCCTTGTGGGGAATGTTAGTATACAGGGATTCCACATCCATGGTGGCCAAAATGGTACCCTCAGGTAGAGGGCCCAGGGCATTCAGTTTGTTAAGAAGGTCAGTGGTGTCCTGGATATAGCTTGGAGTATCCCTGACAAGGGGTTTTAGGAGATTTTCCACCCAACCTGAGATGTTTTCTGTCAGTGTCCCAATGCCAGAAATGATAGGCCTCCCAGGGTTGCCATCTTTGTGTATCTTTGGGAGCATATAGAAGCAGCCCGGCCTGGGATCTTGGGGGATAAGTCCTTTTACCTGATTCTGGATCTGGACTGGAAACTCCTTGATCATACTCTTTAGTTCTTTCATATAGGCCTCTGTGGGATCACTTCCAAGTTTGGAGTATACGGCAGAGAAAGTGACAGCATCCTGTCGAGAGTTAAGTAATCCATATGACTCTTATTGATCCTGCATGACCAAGTGACGTTTCAAAGTGCACAGGGGTCTTTCTCAAGCATATGGTCCTCTGTGTTATATTTCATCTGTTTTTAGAAAGTGATCCTGGCCGTTTTGTAACTGCTTGGACCTTGGATGTTTTCTGTTCTTTATTTCTTGTTGTTTAGTGTAAAATGTCTTGATAGAAAATCGTATCTGATGAAGTGGCAGAACATGTAATAACAAGCAATGTCCTGGGGACAATGGACTAGAAGAACTGGACACTGTAAAGCTGTGTTCACACTGATATTACACTGCATTCAGTATGGTTCCTTTATCTTTTTAATCACAGAAGAGAAATAAAATATTTTTTTTCCCTATATTTAATGTGTCATAAGGGAACTTTTATCTAAAACCTTTGACACTTCTCTTTAACAACAAGCATTATTCCTTTCAGTATATTTTTTAGCTGTCTCTAGGGAACTATCGGCGTCTTTGTAGATATTTGGCCAGATTTCAATTTGAACTTTGCTTAATTAGAAGACGCTTTCTCTAGAAAATGCTTCTTCATATTTGTTGTTGCTAAATGGGTTGGAAGAAATTTCTAAGATCTTTGTCCTACAAAACCAGAATTTCCATTCTGAACCATTTTTATTATTTTTTTACCAAGTGTACAGTACATTTATTAGGTGAACATATTTTACTAGTAGGTATGGGGTAATTTATTTACATACATATAAATGGTAATTAGTTTAGTAATTTAGCTGGTTAACCACAGATTTTGCAAAAGTGGCAATTGCCTTTCTCACCATAACTGTGATGCAATTTGATGCTCCCCGTAATAATAATAAATGGAGCAATTGCATTGTTATAGTAAATCTCCCGCATCTAAATGATGCTGAAACCTGCAACACTGATAAGGTGGAGTGCAGCATATGTGGTTAGGAGACTATCTAAGTGCTTCTCTCATCACTGCTTGGGGTCTATAAGCCGAAGGAAGCCTACAGTGTGTTCAGTCTTAAAGATAGAGCAAGTCTTCTTTTTCACTGAGAATGCAGCAGAAGCTGTACTGTATTCTAATGGTCTAACACAGCCTCACTTGATGTTCAGAGACCTATAGAGTTTGAACGCTAAGGATGCTATTACAAGCAGATAATGCTAGTACTTCTACGAGGATTTGTTTTTGTTGTTTTTTAAGAACAATACAAAGTTGCTCTAAAATTCTTATTGAGTATACTTATTGCTATTTGTATTGATGGAACATCCTCTTTAATATGTTTGGTGCATTTTACTCAAGTGAACTTTTGGATTTAGATTGTTGTATGAAACTCTAGCCTTAAGAAAAAAAAAAGTAAAATCTCCGTTTTATTAATTTTTATATTGTACGTAGTCATGTACAGTGCATGTGAAGATATAGGCTTAGGTTACTGCCTTATAATTAGGGAACCTGTACACTGCCTCATGTAAAGGTGAAGCTGCTGGATCCAACATGTCCATCTTACTTATTCTGTAAAATAAAATGTACTTCATGCTTGTTTTACTAATAACGGGAGAAAAGCCTATATCATTGCAAGAAAATAAAACTTCTAAGAAAATCTTCATTTATCTTCAAGGGCTTTGTGTTATCTTCTTAGAGCATGTGTGAATTGTACCACATGAAAGTAACTTTCTAACTCTCATCTGCCTCAGCTTTAGTAATGGGATGATTAACAGCTGAGCTCTGTGCGATTGAACGCTCGTCTTTCCCGCATAAACAGGACTCTTTGTCTCCACGTCAGATGACATTATTCATATTCACATCACTCTGCAGAGTCAGCCGTTCTCCGAGAACCATACATTTATCTTTAATGTGGCACAGACTCTGGGATTCACTTTCCCTGGTATTCTTACATTTACTAGACTGTGAATACAGAACAACTTACAGAAAATGCCCCTGTCTCAACATGTTGCTGTTACATATTTGGTATGGTGTCCCCTTGGAACGTCCACCTATTGTGCCCAGTACTGGTGGTCACACATGATTAGTGGCCTAATCTGCTTGTACACTGACAGCAGAGATATTTCAGCTAGAGTACAGCTCAGCCAATGATATCGGTGCACTAGAAGCAACTTCTTTTTACCAGCACTGGACACATTCAGTTGTTGGATATTCTGACAGGAAATCAAAAGAAGGCAATACAATTTCACCAAAGGATGGGTTCACTCCAGAGTTTGAACTACGTTCGGGGTTTGATCTGATATGGAAATCTGTTGCATATTTGCAGCAGAATTGACATGTGGCAGATAATAAAAACTGCAGTTTGCCCTCAGTTCTGGGCATCTACATCTACTGTATTTTCCTTTTAAAAAGTCTATCTAAACGTATTGCACTGAACCTGCAATGATTTTGTAGTGTGTCAATTGACCCTAAGTGTAATCCGAGGAGGTACTTAAGCTCTTTTGGACTAAATAAGTACATGAATAAAAGTAAACTTTACATATATGTTTACATAAATCCGCATTCTTGTGCTTCTCCTTGTGTTGGCATGTAATTCAGGGCTGCTTTGTGCTGCGATTCCTCTGATTCAGGAAAGCAATCCATTTAGCAGGTAATGCTGCTCAGGAAAAGACAATGTTGATTTATCCGTATTGTTTGGCAATCTAAATATTGGCCCCAATCCAAAAAAAGCAGAATCCTGAGAGGTGAATGCAATTTATTCTTTTGAATTGGCTTTTCTATGTGGAGCATTAATGTGCAATTCAGATGCCTCTGCCAGTGGAAGACAACAGCTTGTGTAATACAGGGCCATTTGTTTTGAGAACAGAAGGTATTCTCTGGAAATAGATCTTTTATCAGAACCCTCTCTACAGTAGGAATAATGCTATTTTAGATTTAATCCAGTACTTTTTTTGTATATATAAGAAAGTTGATGGTCACATTTCAGCAAATGACATCTGTAACCTCTGAAATCTTGTATTGCTTCATTACACAGTGCTCTGAAGATAATTATCGGATGATGTTACTGGCACTTGCTAATTATCTCTGGTAGTTGCCGTGCTCTATCATGAGATTGAGCCCTATGGCTAAGGTCTCCACATAGAAAAACACATCCAAAAAAAAACTACGGAAAAAAAATCTGTAAAAACCTGTTGCTTTGTTTTTGTTTTTTTTTGCTTCATTTTCTTCTGCGTTTTTTCCCCCATCTATTAAATCTGTCTCTCTCCCATCTTTGACCCCAATATGTGTCACATGACAAGCCATAGTTCATCCAGTCCTCTTGATGTCGCCACCACACACTGGGTTTTTGATGTTGGCCTCTTCTGCCCTTGGCAGTTCCATCTTGCAATACTACAGTTCCCATGTTTCCTTGTGATAACACCCTTAGAACAGCCTCCAGGCTACTATTCCTTCCCACTAATCCTCTCCTTATCAATGTGCTATCCAGCCTCCTGTAGTGCTTAGGCCATCACCACTTAAGTGACGCACCGTTCTCTGCTCTAGCCAGAAGGAAGACTAGTGCCAAGAATAGTGGTCACATGACTGCACAGAGAAAAGACATAAGGTGGGTAACATTTTATAGTTACTAGGATGCTAGTCATGGGAAGATAGTTAGATAAGACTAATAGAACATGGTCCTGGAAAACCCCTTTAAGACTCTGGTTCTTTTATTTTTCACACAAGCAGTAAAGTTTCAGCTTAAAAAACGCTGATACTCTGTTGAAACACTGTCCATAGGTGACCAGTTCATTGCTTTCTTACTGAATGCATGGCCTTTTAATAGGGAGCCATCAGCTTTTATTGGTGGGGGAATCTACTGGTTGAGTAATGATAAAATCCCAATTCTAAATTGTTATGGGACATTTTTTTTTTGACATTTTGTTTCTCATGGACATAAAGTACAAATCTTTGGTCTGCATGTTTAGGATCTGTACAAAACTGGACAAAACATAAAAAACAAAAAACAAACATTATTTCTCTTCTATATGAATTTAGTTATTGAAGCTAAAACTCTGTGACATTCCCTTTACAAATTTACTGCTGTGGACAGAACACTTGAAGATAACTGTGACTCTTGGGTGTATCTGAGTCTGTACTGTATAAAGGCTTTCATATGGTATACGAGAGTTACAGCTGTGTAGAAAATATAAGGGAAATCTATAGAAAATACATCCTACGTAAATATTTACTACGGTCATATCCCCCTTCTGGTTTACTCTAGTTTGTTTTAGTAGTTACAAGAGTCTCAGATTATTATGGATAGCTTCTTTAAGGATCAGCACAGACTCTTAAACCACACAGTAACATTCGCACCTTTTTAAAATGGTTGTGGTCATAGAGTCTGCAGAATCTGTTTCCGAACAGGCGCCTGCATTATGAAGAACGAATCCTGCATGGCAAGGAAAGCAATGTAATTTATTGCTTATGGAAACATGGTGTTTTAATTTTTAGCCAATGTTTCCTGGCTCTTTATTATTAGGTCTGGAAACTTTTTGGCAATAAGTAGTGGTTATTCTGCATATATAAAGAAGTCTATGTGTGTCACCTACCATATATGAGCACCCATAACATATCCATAGGAATCGTCTTTGTGTAGTCCCTCAACTTAAATGCAGAGGTGTGGCACCTCCTGGAGTCTATTTTAGAAGCCTTGTAACTACCAGGAAAGCAGGAAATTGCCTCTATAACAGTTTTCTCTATGTTGTTGAACTCTAAAAATAAGTCTATCGCATTTCAGGGCAGATATAATAAGACCTGGTAGTCAGCTGAGAACGAACCTGCAGAAATAATCATTGTTCCATTTTAGGTTTAACGCCATGTCTTTCTTAATTTATGAGGCTTCTTAGGCCGCACTCACGGTTATGCTGGAGACAAAAGTTCTATATCTGTTAATGTTTCTGTATGCCAAAAATATGAATGTTCTTTCAAAAGGTTCATGACAGATAATGGAATATCAGTAGGAATTTTGACTACGACGCTTGGTGATGATGTCAGAAACCACTTGGGCATACCAGAACCCAGGAGATCAGTGTGGTTGGTCAGAGCAGAATAAGATCATGGCATTTAGAATACTTTGAGCACCAAAAGTGCACTGAAGAATATAGTTTAGACCCTTCCAGGACCCAATAAATATATTTTTTTTTTTTTGGCCAAGCTATTGGAATTTTCCTAAAAATGTAGACTCCATCAGCAAATTTCCTGGCGAATTGGCTTCTTGGCTTTAGGGATTTGTACAGTCTTGCCATGACCTCATGACTTCTTTTCTTGATGCTTCCAGTGACATTAGATTTTGGGAATTTCTTTTTGGAGCCTGTTTTTGTAGTTGCGTTACTCTATTATCTTAGTCTGGTCATACACTTTTAACAGCTATTGGCTGAACAAACTGTCTTCTGATACCCCCAACTCACCCCCATACACATGTTCTGACTGGAAAGAGGGAAGTTAGAGCTTCAGACACCTCTGCATGTGGCTTATCTACCCTGAGGAAAAAAAAAGTATTGGACATGCTGAAGTCCATCAGCCCGATCCTTCTCGTTCTCAACATCTCAAATGCTGGAAGACCCCCATATACATTTGATGGTCATTAGAGATGTTCGAATCGAAGCTGCAGAAGTGGAATTCGATCCAAATTTCAGGAAATATTCGATTCACATGGAATCCAGTTTTCCTGATGCTTTGCGGTAACGGATATTTAGAAAGGACCTTTGTGATATCAGATGGCTACATGATATTCTCTAGTGATGTGATTGGATAGGCGTGTCTTTGCTTGTTACCAGATCCATCCACATGAATAAAAGTTGTCAGAGAGAGAGAGGACCACGGCATCCAAGGGCTTCCGCCATTTTGCTGCCCACCCCGGCTTTCTGCAGACAGGAAATAGTTGTTTATTCGCCGCAAATTAATTTGGATCGAATAAAATGATATCGCGAAATTCGGCGAAGTTGCCGAATCGAATTTTTGAATACTTCGCTTATCTCTAATGGTCATCTGGTCCTGTTTGTAGCTTCGGCAAACATTAATCTTTAATATGCCTGGCCAGCTTTACAAGTGCATCATCAGAATATGTTCTTAGTTCTAAAATGATCAAGAATGAAATCAGATAATTGGTAGGAGAAAATACCATCTAATTTAGCTTTTTGCAAAGACTGATGTCTCTGTTTACTTAAATTACTGCCTACAGTATATTATGCATATCGTTCATTAGAATAGGCTAATAGCTTTATACTTCATTATGTCTTCCCACACATTTATAAGAAAAAACAAGTTAATGATTTTCTGAAAATATATTGAAATGCGTCATAATGCTGACTATTTTAGCCATACACGAATGAAGCAGAGGATGTGAATTTTATGCTGTAAGTGCTCCTTCTATGTCTATGGTATACTTGTTTCATGGTCATACAGCAAATCTGATTATTTGGATGATTGGTTTATAGATTTGTGTCAATAGAAAATATTATTTTGAGATCAGATTTTAGTAATGAATCTTTCTGTTTATTTCAACACACATTACCTAATGACCATTAAAGTGATGAAAGAAATCCAGGTTATATAGGGTGTTGCACCATATGTTTGTGATATTGGAATCATAGAGAAATGTATCGAAAAGAATCACCTGCATGCCTCTGAACGACATGTGGATAAAGTAGGGCCCCATGTGTATGAGACCTAATGGTCAATAGCAATGACTAATAAAAAAACACCAATTAAAAATGTTTCATATTTTCACTGGATGTGTTTGCAGATTAATCTGGAAGATGGTATCTGTCGCTCTCCTGTATGTTGGGCAGTTTGCTACAATATACTGTATGAACCAGAGGTCAAATTGCCAGTATTTATCAAGTTATTCATGACTAAACTGGACGTTATGTGTGGGCCATTCTGCCACTTTAGAATCGTGAGAGAAAAGGGGGGTCACAATGCATCCCCTTTACCATTTTTTTTTCTGCATGGTGGAGCTCCAGCCAACCTCTGTGTAGTACACCAGGGGACTGGGACCACCACTTAGAAGGGGATGTGGCCCAAAACCAGTGCTGACGCTACATGAGGTGGACCATATGATTATGCTTCCCTCAATATTCTCGTAGACATTACAAATATAGGCAAGAAGGCTATGCTGTAATTTTTATTATAATTGTATGATAGGAAACTGTCAAACGTGGGCCATGTGGAACAGTCTAGCTCATTGAATCATACAAGATGTTCTGATGTCTGTGTGAGTGACAGTGATTTATATCCCTTGATCTGTGGATGGAAAATATGTCACTAAAGCCTGATTCACGCTTTTGCTAAGCAACAAGACTAACAGGGGTGGTCCAGTTTCAACAAATAAATGTTATTGTTTGTATAATAAATTATATAATTTTTCAATGTATTTTTAAGTATCAATTTCTCATGATTTTCGAGGCCTCTTCTTGCTGTCATTGTTTACTTCCAGTGTATAAAGAAATCAGTCCATGCTCATGTGATATACAGTCCATGGTTATTTGATGGACACACAGGTGCACAGTGCGTTACAGTCACAGTTCAGTAATCAGAGCTGACTGGTAACAAGCCATGTGCATCACATGACCATGGACTGATTTTTATCTGCTGGAAGTAAATAGTGAATCGGCACAAGCAGAGATTTAGAAAGCTGTAACGAATTGATACTGAAAATATAGTGGAAAATTGTACAACTTTTCATTATAGAAACAATAACCGTTTATTTGCTGAAACTTTATGTATATAGCGCCAACATATTCCGTAGCACTTTACAAACCACAGACTAACAGGGGTGGTCCAGTTTCAACAAATAAATGTTATTGTTTGTATAATAAATTATATAATTTTTCAATGTATTTTTAAGTATCAATTTCTCATGATTTTCGAGGCCTCTTCTTGCTGTCATTGTTTACTTCCAGTGTATAAAGAAATCAGTCCATGCTCATGTGATATACAGTCCATGGTTATTTGATGGACACACAGGTGCACAGTGCGTTACAGTCACAGTTCAGTAATCAGAGCTGACTGGTAACAAGCCATGTGCATCACATGACCATGGACTGATTTTTATCTGCTGGAAGTAAATAGTGAATCGGCACAAGCAGAGATTTAGAAAGCTGTAACGAATTGATACTGAAAATATAGTGGAAAATTGTACAACTTTTCATTATAGAAACAATAACCGTTTATTTGCTGAAATTGGACAACCACTTTAAGGAAAATGTTATTTTTGAGTGGAGTTTCTCTTTATTTCCATTTCAGACACATATGGCGTATCCCTATGCTATAAATGTCCAATAGATCCATATCTCACTTCTGGTCCCCTGACCCTCATCTTGCACAAGCTGTGAGTGAAGAGGTGATTGTGCACTCCTAAGAGACTTCCAAAAATAGTCAATCAGGAGTGGTTTGAAGATTCAAATGTAAATGTCGTCAAACGCGTTAAAAGAGCATCTGCCAAACCCACCGATTCTATCTAGAATGACCAACTATCTAATATATATTGGGGCATCCTGAATGTCCTTCGACAGTAAATGTTGGGGGTAGAGAGATGAGGCATGTTGTATGTCAACTTTTTTGTTTTCATGGAGAATACATGCACTCTCAGCTGAGCCAAGTTTGTGTAAATGAGTTGGAAATAATAACTGTCAGATGACGACTGAGTGCTCAGCTGGCAACTATCTAAGGTGTAGATAGTCCCCTTAAAGAGGACCTGTCACCAAGTACAAAATGCTAAATGCCATATATTATTTGATTGTCACTGCGCCCCTGAACAAATTTGGGTTTTGTTTTTTTAAAAAATCTGTCAGCCCATTCAAAAGATATGACCCCGGAAATTGTATGTAAATTACTTCTTATTCACCAAGTGGGAGGTAACCTTATAATAATAATAATAATAATAATAAACTTTATGTATATAGCGCCAACATATTCCGTAGCACTTTACAAACCACAGGACACATGAACAGACAATATGAGACATTACAATGAGACAAAGAAATAAACATATCAAACAATAGGAGTGAGGGCCCTCCTCGCAATAGCTTACATTCTATGAGGAGATAGGGGGACACAAGAGGCCAGAGGGCTTGTTTGCTACAATGGTCCAGCCATCTTTTAATAGAAAAGGTTGTATAACTGAAGCTGTATGAACTCGTCACCAGCCAGTATCTGTGAATAAACATATACTAAGTGCAAGGAGTGCAGTGTAACTTGTAGATGGAGAGGACAGAATCTGAGGAACAGAGGAGGAAGGATAAAAGGTGTTATTGTTCTGCACCTCCGCACATTACACTGTGATCAGGACACGTGATAAGCCTGACCAAACAGATGTGATTTTAGGGCAGTTTTGAAGCTGCTGTAGTTGGAGATTAATCAGATTGTCCAGGGTAAAGCATTCCAGAGCACCGGTAAAGCTCAAGAAAAGTCTTGGAGATGGGAGTGGGATGTTCGGATAACAGAGGATGAAAGTCTAAGGTTATTGGCAGAACGGAAAGGATGATTAGGGCTGTATGTTTGTTTTTTTTCAGAGAAAATAAAAGGTTTCCACCCACTTGGTGAATATGAGCTAGTCTACCTATAACCTTCTAGGGTCCATATCTTTTGAAAGGGTGGACAGATTTAAAAAAAAAAAAAATCATCAAATTGTTTAGGGCAATAAAATGGTGATGTCGTTGAGCATGTTGTACTTGGTGACAAGTCCTCCTTAAGGCAAGCTAAATTCATCGGGCGCATATCATATTTTACAGAAGTATCCAGTTTTCAGTGACTTGCTTTTCAGGAGTATAGTTCTGGGTGTTTTTGATTAAATTCTAGTAGGCAACCACAAAGTAGTGTAGAAGAAGAACCTATAAAGTTATTGCAGTCATTACTCGGAAGCAAGCTGCTGGGCTGGGCTGATTCTTCTTCTTTTTGTTATTTCGGTAAGGTAGTTCAGGGAGCAGTCATTCAGAAGAAAAATACTTTAACGCTTCCATGCACAATAGTTCAAAGGATGTGAGCTTGTGGTGCTGCAGAAAATCCTTTATGAAGACACACGCAGAAGGTTATTTCATGTGTTCTTCAAATGTAGGAATATAGTACTTGGTCATTTAAGGGAACAATTGAGAAAGGGCAAGGTGAACAAAGAAGGTTTGACAAAGCAAATGTGCAGGGACTTCTGTCTCATATTCTGTATCTCTTAGCGGCATCTTGTCTCAGTATCTTTCCATATAGTTTGCATTTCTGTTTTTAGTTTCTCATCTTGACAACCTCTTTCCATATACCTTGTTATTGTGTGTATGTACGTGTAATATATATATTATAAACTTAAGGGGGGGGGGGGGGGGGGGCATCACCCACTTTAAATTCTGCAGTGTGAATCAGACCCGCAAACCAATCTGCTCTTGCTGTAGCTGATCTGGTTCATTCCATCGATCACATGGATAGCCATTTATTTAGAGAGACACATATTATACTATATTTCCCCTTCAGCAGCCACATCCCCAAAAGAAACTTCCCCAGCAAAATCAGCTATTCGCCAGGCCTACTGAAATTTCAGGTTTGGAAATCAATAACTACTGTGCTTAGTTAGAAAAAAAAATAATGTTGGAGTGCTGCTTTAAAAAATGAACTATGACGTGTCAGGATCACCTCTGATAGGGATCTCACTACTCTTGATGGATATACCTTGGGAAGGTGCGGAAACTGTGTACTATTATGATTTTGTATGTGTGTATATATTTTGACATGCCATTGGTCCTGAGGAGGATTTGTGGCTGATTGGTGGACTGAGTTCGTGATGCGTTCCTGTGTAGCTGTAGTGTGGTGCATATTCTTGTTCTGGGAGTGCAGTTTCTCTATAAATAGGAGTGGCCGTGCTCCATTCAGGAGTTTGGATCTCAGCTGCCCCATTCTATCATGACTTAAACAGTGCGATATTACAACTGCTATCCAACTATTTCACAGGTCTCGAGTCACCAACTTGCTAAATCGACATGTGTGAAACCCATTTCCAGTGAATGGGCATTTTGCATGTGTAGAGAAGTGTCGCTGTCTTGTGGTTGTGTTAGACTTGAGGGCCAGGTGTTAGAGGGATCATCCAGTTGCTACAGAGCCTCATATTAAGGAGGGTCCGTCAGCTCTCCTGACATGACAGTTTTGGTAAATAAATGTATTTTTCATGATATAACAATTCTGGAGCAGCTTTTCTAATAAGTCTCCATTGTACCATTTGTCTATTCCTCCTAGACTTTGACCCATGTCAGGCTGTGTAGTGACAACCCCTTTTACAAGGGGAATGTAAACGCCTGCTTCTCAACTTATTCATACATTTCTAGAAGGAATAGCAGAGAAGCAGAGGAGGGTTATCAGAAAAGTGCCCCAGAATTGTTATTTCATGGCAAATTAAGAGAGTTGCCTGTAATGAAACAAACAGTTTTTTGTTTGTTTGTTTTTTATGTTTTTTTTTTTCAAGTAGCATCAGATTTAAAGGGGTTTTGCAGGGCTTTTTAATATTTAACCTATTGATTAAGATCCATGGGGTCTGACATCTGGGACCTCCAGAAATCAGCTCTACGACGCATCGGCAGCGCTTCATGATCACCGCTTCTGCTTCACAAACCATATGACTTCGCGTTCTTCGGTCACATGGCCTAATCACAGCCTATGTCCATTCAAGTGAATGTGCTGAGCTACAATACCAAGCACAACCACTGCACAAATGTATATCACTATGTTTGGTAAGCAGTGAAGATGCTGCAGTGTTCACCTGAATGCTGCAGCCTCTTCAAACAGCTGATCAGCTGGGGCCCCGGGTATTGGACTCCTACCAAACTGTGAGTGATGACCTAACCTAAGGATAGATCATCAATTAAGTCCAAAAACCCCTGTGAATGGTTGTTCCCATATTGGCTAATTGCTGTGAGGATGGAAAGAACTGCTCCCCATCCTGACTACCAAGGGGAACAGCTGAGCAGTGCTGCTCTACACTGTTTCATAACTCTCATAGAGGAGAATGAGAGCTAGCTCCCATTCTCTATGGGAACAGCGTAGAGCAGCACTGCTTGGCTGTTCCAAGGGGTTGGGATCTCCCAACTTAGGTTTCAGACTTGGCAATGATTTGTTGAGATGGGAATAATGTTAACGTTTTAATCCTAAAGTATTTTGTAGCAAATGATGGTCTATAGCCATTTAGGTGTGTAACTACCATTTTTTAGCTTCAATGTTGTGTTTGATAAAATGTAGAATTGGATTCATAAAGGGGTTTCTGGGAGTTTAATATTGATGACCTATGCTATCTGTCTGGTGGGTTTCTGACCCCCACAGATCAGCTTTTTGATGCAGCAGCAGCCATGTGGCCTATTTGAAACTAACTACCATTCAGGTGAATGGGGATAAGCAGCAGTACCAGGCACAGCCCCCAAACAGTGTATGGCATTGTGCTTGGTATTCAGTGGAGAGTCTAACTGCCGCCCAGGTCATCCCCCCCCCCATTGCTTGAGTGACATATACCACTTTGTCACACGTTGCCTGCAGTTAGGGGTGCTCTCCACTCTAGATAACCACCCCTAACTGCAGGCAACATGTGATGAAGTAGGAATGTAACTCAAGCAATGGGGGGATGACCTGGGCGACAGTTAGGGATTGTTATCTAGAGCATAGAGTGAAGCCCCAGCAGGAGAAGAAATGCTGCATATGCCCTTTTTAGCCAATTTGCATACAAATAAAATCCTGATTTTCATGAAAATGCAGCTGCAATGCAGAATAAGAAAGGTATCTTTGGAAAGTGTGGAAGCTGCCCTACAAGGTACTGTCATTAGTTTGATACCAATTTCCCTGCTGACAGACTCCCTTTAAACCAACACATAAAACTGATCTATCCATTTGAAAAAAAACTGCACAGTGTATATTTATTTTTTACTGAATGCCACTGCATGGAATAGTGAAATCTACAGCGCCATAGCATGCAGCAAAAAAAACATTCTAAAAAAAATTTCACGGAGAGCACACCGACCCATTCTTTTCTATGGGCCCGTACACACGAGCCCTGGAAGCACAGCCCGTGCATGGGCGGCACACGGGGACATCCCCGTGTGCAGCCCCTGCTTTTAAATCACGGCAGGCTGGTTGCAGCACGGTCGTCTGCAACCGGCCTAAGGCTTTTTTAGCTTCCGTTGGGTCAATGGGTCCATTTACTATATTCATCTGGAGCTTTCCTAGTATGTATGTTAACCAGACATGTTGGATGTAATGTCAAAACAGTCTTAGTTGGCAGCAATGGGAATGAACAAAATATTTCAAGGGACATTGGCTGTCTGACCCTGGGGATTGGATCCACATATACAGTACTGTGCAAAAGATTTAGTTTGGTGGGGGTTAAAAAGCTGCACCCTAAGAATGCTTTCAGAAATAGAACTGTTAAAAGTTTTGGCAATTAACAAAATTCAAAGTGAATGAAGAAAAGAGAAATGTAAGCCAATATTTGGTGTGACCACCCTTTTGTCTTCAAAACAGCAGCAATTCTTCTAGGTACACAGGTTTTCAAGGAACTCGGTAGAGAGGTTGTACCAAACATCTTGCAGAACTAACCAAAGCTACTTTTGTTCAAATCTCTCTGCCTCCTCATATAATTCCAGACAAACTGGAAGATGTTGAGATCAAAGGTCTGTGGGGCCATATCATCACTTCCAGGCCTCCTCCTCCAAAGGGCGGTCATGCTAAATATTGAT